>CM028677.1:30437945-31687945 GCA_016760335.1 Gastrodia elata
TGACAGATCCTAAAGAAGGCAATCAACAGGAGCATTCAAGAACAGCTTTTATTTTGAATGACAAATAAGAAATGAAATCAAATATTTTGTTGTAGGTGTTGTCATCCGTACAAAAAATTATTTAAACCAGCAACAAAATTATTTCATCAAAACAGATCATAAAAAAATTATATCAAGTGCGACGAAGATTTAATAAGTGTGAAACAAAATATCAACTTAAATAGTAAAACAAACCAGAAACACATCCTGAAGAAGGCAATCAGCAGGATCATCCAAGAACAGCCTTAATTTTGGATGACAAATAAGAAATGAAATCAAATATTTTGTTGTAGGTGTTGTAATCTGTAAACAAAATTCATTAAACCAGTAACAAAATTGAATCCTTAATACTTAGTTCAGAAAAATGATATTTTCTCACAGGCATCATAACAAATGCTTCTGAAGCCTGACAAGTCATGTATATTTCAAAGTTCTTCAGAACAATACTTTGGGAAAAACATAAATTCTTATGAAAATTGGTAAAGAAAAGAAAAACTGAAAAAATTAACCAGCTAAATTTTCATTCGAATTGAGCTAATAACTTTTGCTTCGGCAATTACTTTATAATAATATAAATTGATAATTTGTGTATGGTCAGACAATGAAATAAACAATCTCAGTCACTGTATGTAATCAGAAACACGGACCAAATAGCTCATCATCATCATATCCCAACAAAAAAATTTAAATTTCACAAAGCAATTAGAAAATAAAATTATTCAGGTTTTTTCTAGTGTCCTGATTAAAGTTCTAATAGTAAAAAAAAACATAAAATAAACAGATATAAAAGCCAATATCAAAACAGCCAAAAAATAATTGGTACCAGTACCAACCATTCCAATAGTTATAGATGTTAAAATAAGAAAAAAAAAATTAATAATATTGGGCTATTTAAGAATACTGAAAATTTGCTAGTAAATTTTCTATAAGGAGCTATGAAAGAAATCGAAAAAAGAACAAAGCATCTCCTTATATCGTCAAGAATATAAGTAGAGAGATTAAGCCAGTATATCTTGCTTAGGCCTTAGCTATAATCGTTTAACATGGAAAGTTTGATCTGAAACAATCAATTTTTAATCGTTTAACATGGAAAGTTTGATCTGAAACAATCAATTTTCATTTCATATTAAGGCCAGTTTAGATGCAATGGGGGTAAAAGGAAAGAGGTCAAAATGAAACAAAATCATCTCATAAAGTATTTCATATCAAACATAAAAATATTATATTCGTTTAACATGGAAAGTTTGATCTGAAACAATCAATTTTCATTTCATATTAAAGGCCAGTTTAGATGCAATGGGGGTAAAAGGAAAGAGGTCAAAATGAAACAAAATCATCTCATAGAGTATTTCATATCAAACATAAAAATATTATATATACTGTAAAATCAATAAAAAAACAGTAAAAAAATCTGATTGCATTGAAATCGAATTCCACTATAACAAGATTGAATATGTTTTATCTGTGTTGGATATAAAATTTAGATAATGAAATGGGCTCCAGAGTAATTTTTTATAAATCATTCCTATAAACATAAGAAAGTAATAAATCTCTAATAAAAACTTAAAGAAGATTAACAAAATAACGAGATAATAATGAAGACAAAAATGAAAATCATTAATTTGCTCAGAACAATGAAATTTTCTTCTCATAGGCCTTGTAATAAATGCCTCTGAAGCCTGACATGCTAAGTGTATTTCATCATTTCATCAAAACAATTCTTACTAAAAATTGATGCACAAAATATAGTCAAAAATAGATGGTGGTGACATTTGAAAAATAAAACAATGCAAATAAAGAAGGAATGAGATACCAAAATATCAACTGAAATAGTAAGGCAAAGCAGTGACAGATCCAAAAGAAGGCAATCGCAGGAGCATCCAAGAACAGCCTTTATTTTGCATGATAAATAAGCAATGAAATTAAATATTTTGTTGTAGGTGTTCTAATCTGTAATCAAAATTAGTTAAACCAACAACAAAATTGAAAATGAAATCTTCTCACTGGCATCATAATAAATGCCTCTGAAGCGTGACAAGCCATGTATATTTCAAAGTTCTTCACAATAAAACTTTTGCTTCTGCAATTACTCATAACAATATAAATTGGTAATTGATTTGTAGAATCAGACAATGAAATAAGCAATCTCAGTCACTGTATGTAATCAGAAACACGGACCAAATAGCTCATCATCATTATATCCCAGAAAAAATTTTAAAATTTTACAAATCAATTAGAAAATAAATATATTTATAAATATAATCAGAGGCTTCAATTCTATGCACAAAATATAAGAAAAAATTATTCAGGATTTTTGTAGTATCTTGATTAAAGTTCATCAAATATAGGAAAAAACAAAAAAGTGATGTTATTTATAGAAATAAAAAAGTGATTCATTTAATTTAATATGCAAAACAATAATAATATCCCAAGTCATTTATTTAAAAAATGGCACATAATAAAGAAATTTACAGTGTTACAGACGATAATCAGAGACTTAAACTTTTTTGTAGTATCTTGATTAAAGTTCATCAAATATAGGAAAAAACAAAAAAGTGATGTTATTTATAGAAATAAAAAAGTGATTCATTTAATTTAATATGCAAAACAATAATAATATCCCAAGTCATTTATTTAAAAAATGGCACATAATAAAGAAATTTACAGTGTTACAGACGACAATCAGAGACTTAAACCCTGTATACATCATGGATTAATAAATATATCAAATTGTTGCAGATTTTTCTCATCACTTGATCAAGTTCGATAGAAAAAAAACTAATAATGCAAAACAATGCAAAAAAATGGTTTAAAACAGGAAAGATTCAGCATGAACAATGACAACAATAGCATCTTTTTGAGTAACTTCTTGCATCAGACGATCAATTTAAAAAAGTTTGGCAACATGGCATTTCGTCTGTATGCACACCTAAATATGTTTCCTTTTGAATAAACTCATAAAAGTTTGTGCTTAATAGATATAAAAGCCCCTATCAAACAGCCAAAATATAATCGGTGCAAGTACCACCCCTATAGTTACTGATGTTAAAATGAGAAAAACAATAAATTCATTAAATTCGGCTACTTTATAATACTATTCAATTGAGACTAAATAAAGTTAAGAAAACTGAAAATTTGCTAGTACATTTTCTATAAGAAACTTTGAGCGAAAGAAATAAAAAAAAAAAACAAAGCATCTCCATATATATCATCAAAAAGACAAGCGGAGAGATTAAGCCAGGTAAATCTTGTCGAGGCCACAACTATAATCGGTTAACGATGAAAGTTCAATATGAAACAACGGCTTTCATTTCATATTAAAGACCAGTTGAGATTCAATGGGAGTTAAAGGGAGGAGATGAAGATGAAACAAAATCATCTCACAAATCATTTCATTCCAAATAAAAAAATATTAAGAGGCTGTTTGATTTGATGTTATTGAGTGTTATGTGATGTTATTTAAAATTATTCATAAGAAAGTAGCAGTTTGGTTTGATGTCATTTGAGTAATGATATCTCAAAATTTACAAAAATGCCATTGCATAATGTTATATGAATGTCAATCGAAAATCAACCGACATTCAGATAACATTACGCTAATCTATCGCGGGAGAGGTAGGGTACTTCGCGCGCGACTTGGAGAATCGATGCCGAGCCTTGCCTGCCGTCGACGCCGTCGCTGCCTTCGCCGAGACGCGCGGAAGGTCGCCAAGACGCACGGAAGGGATTGCCGAGACGCCAAGACGCACGGAAGGGGTTGCCGAGACGCCGAGACGCTGAGACGCATTGGATATGAAGTTGTGCTCATCAACACAACCATTGTTGGCTTAAAGTGGTGCAGAAGGAAGGCTTGACGTTGCTGGAGAAGGGAGGCAAACCAGCTCTGATACCATGGTAAGGTGAGATCGGCAATGGTTGTAAGAAAACATCGAGCAGCAGAGAAAAATGAAAAACGCAGCTGTGAGCGATCAAGAATGAAGTTGCAGGAAAGTGTATTTTCTTTGTGTTTCCCATTATTGCACAACTGCATTTAAAGAAATTGATAGTACACGGAATCAAAATAGTAATTTTCAGCATAGAGTTGGGTTAACTGGGTTATATTGCTGGAAAAGAGTTGGCTGGTTGGGGATATGGGTCAATTATATGATAGAATTACTACGATTTATGTTTTCATTAGCAATTTTCAGCACTAATATTTTTAAATGACTGTCGGTGTCTTCCTTATTATTATGTCTTTGAAGATTGTAGATTGTACCCAAATTTTGGTGCAGTTTGCTTGCTATTTACTCACTAAACATAGTACTTTTATCATATATATACTTATTGGAATTCAACTAATCACCTAGCCCTCAAATCTTAAAAAAAAAATAGTATGTTGTCATCTTTTAAATATTCTTCTTTTTTTTTTCACAAAAATATTTTTATGAAATGAAAGTCTTATTTGGGGTATTCTTACCTCATGTGTAATATAACATGAATGACATTGAACCAAACAGCATATATCTGAATAACACTGAATCTGTTATTTAAATAACACTGAACCAAACAGCAACTGTTATCTGAATAACACTGTTATCTGAATAACATGCTATTTTAATAACTTTTCAAATAACACTGAACCAACCAAACAGCATATATCTGAATAACACTGAATCTGTTATTTAAATAACACTGAACCAAACAACAACTGTTATCTGAATAACACTGTTATCTGAATAACATGCTATCTTAATAACTTTTCAAAACCAAACAGCCCCTAAATATATTGTAAAATCATCACACAACAATAAAATAACCTGATTACATTGAAATCAAATTTCACAATAACAAGATTACTTTACACACAGATTTATAAGATTGCCTCATGCTAACCGACTCCCAAGCAAAAAAATTAACAAAGTGCAAATGTTTAATCTGTGCTGATAGAAAACTTAGAAAATGAAATGGGCGCTAAAGCAACTTTTTTATAAATCATTACTATAAACAAAAGAAATAATAAATCTCTCATAAAATCTTAATGAGTATTACTAAAATAAATAGACAATAATAAAGATTAAAATGAAAATAATTAATTTGCTCAGAACAATGAAATTTTCACTGAACCAAACAGCCCCTAAATATATTGTAAAATCATCACACAACAATAAATAACCTGATTACATTGAAATCAAATTTCACAATAACAAGATTACTTTACACAGATTAATAAGATTGCCTCATGCTAACCGACTCCCAAGCAAAAAAAAATTAACAAAAGTGCAAATGTTTAATCTGTGCTGATAGAAAACTTAGAAAATGAAATGGGCGCTAAAGCAACTTTTTTATAAATCATTACTATAAACAAAAGAAATAATAAATCTCTCATAAAATCTTAATGAGTATTACTAAAATAAATAGACAATAATAAAGATTAAAATGAAAATAATTAATTTGCTCAGAACAATGAAATTTTCACTGAACCAAACAGCCCCTAAATATATTGTAAAATCATCACACAACAGTAAAATAACCTGATTACCTTAAATCAAACTTCACAATAACAAGATTACTTTACACACAGATTTATAAGATTGCCTCATGCTAACCGACTCCCAAGCAAAAAAAATTAACAAAGTGCAAATGTTTAATCTGTGCTGATAGAAAACTTAGAAAATGAAATGGGCGCTAAAGCAACTTTTTTATAAATCATTACTATAAACAAAAGAAATAATAAATCTCTCATAAAATCTTAATGAGGATTACTAAAATAAATAGACAATAATTAAGATTAAAATGAAAATAATTAATTTGCTCAGAACAATGAAATTTTCATCTCATAGGCCTTGTAATAAATGCCTCTGAAGCCTGACATGCTAAATGTATTTCATTATTTCATCAAAACTGGTCTTATAAAAATTATGAAGTGTAAAGAATACTTGAAACTAAAAGTTGATGCACAAAAAATTGTCGAAAATAAATGGTAGTGACATTTGAAAAATAAAACAATGAAAATAAAGAAAGAATGTGATACAAAAATATAAACTGAAACAGTAAGGCAAAGCAGTGACAGATCCTAAAGAAGGCAATCGGGAAGAGCCTTCATTTTGCATGATAAAAAAGCAATGAAATCAAATATTTTGTTGTAGATGTAATTCGTAAATGAAATTATTTAAGCCAACAATAAAATTGAAAACTTATTGCTTTGTTCAGAAAAATGAAATTTTCTCACAGGCATTATAATAAATGCATCTGAAGCCTGACAAGCCATGTATATTTCAAAGTTCTTCACAATAAAACTTGGGGAAAAAATATAAATTCCTAAGAAAATTGGCAAACGAAGAAAAATGGTGCACAAATAACCAGCTAAATTTTCATCTGTATTGAGCTAATAGCTTTTGCTTCAGCAATTACTTCATAACAACATAAATTGCTAATTGATTTGTAGGATCAGACAATGAAATAAACAATCTCAGTCACTGTATGTAATCAGAAACACGGACCAAATATCTCATCATCATCATTATCCCAAAAAAAAATTAAATTTCAAGAAGCAATTAGAAAATAAATAGCTTTATAAAATATGATTAGAGGCTTAAATTCTATGCACAAAATAATTTAAAAAAAAACATAAAATGTGGTGTCATTTATAAAAATAAAAAAGTGTTCACTTAATTTAATATGCAAAACAATAATCATATCCCAAGTTATTTTTTTAAAAAATGGCACATATAATAAAGAAATTTAGTGTTACAAACGATCATCAGAGACTTAAATCCTGTATACATCATGGATTAATAAATCCATCAAATTGTTGCAGATCTTTCTCATCACTTGATCAAGATTAATAGGAAAAAATTAATAAAGAATAACAATGTAAGAAAATTGTTTAAAACAAAAAAGAGCCAGCATGAACAATGGCAGCAATATCTTTTTCAGTAACCTCTTTCATCAGACAATCAAGGCAACAAGGCATTTCGTCTGTAAGCACTTAAATATGTTTCCTTTTGAATATACCCATAAAATTTTGGACTACACAGATATAGAAACAGCCAAAAAATAATAGGTAACAGCCATCCATACAGTTATAGACGTTAAAATGAGAAAAACAAAAAATCATTAAGTTCGGCTATTTAAGAATACTATATTTCGTTTCATTTAAATGCTCTCAAGAATATAAATTATAAATAGTGTAAGAATAGAATGAAGCCAATTTCTCACTCAGGTGACGTAAAAATAACAAATTCTATAACCTAATGTAGTGAATGTTTAGTAGCTAACAATGTTAGAACAAATTTGCATTTCTTAACAACAGTTTTACAAAATTGCAAGCCATTCACATTTCTCCAAACCCATTGGTTATACAAATAAAGATTTCTACAAGAGTTTAGGAAACCACAACTTGGGGTACAAGGGATACGGAGTACCTTGCTGGCATCGGGTGAGAAAGGAGATGAAACCGGCGGACAGCTTCAAAGAGAGTCGGCGAGAGAGAGATCGGCTAGATATTTGCCGAAGGAGAAAAAGAATCGGGAGACCGGCGATCTCTTGCTTGCATCGAACAAAAGGAGAAGATGCGAGTGCCTTTGCCGAGATAGGAAAATCGTAGAAAATGGAGAGGAAGCGGGGGTGGGGGGGGAGCTGCCACTTTCTTCGTGCGTCCAAAGGGACAATTGGGCCGGCTTGCATTTTAGGTCTTCGTGTGGCTTGAATAAGAAGGTTTAAATAGAGAATGTTAATCATTATTGACTTTTAGATCTAAATTGTGTGGTCTGTATGATTTGCCACTACTTGGACCCAAAACTTTATTAAATTTGGCTATTATGACTGCACACTCCCAAAATTATTGAAATATAATATTATTTTATTTTATATTAATTTTTAAATATTAATACTTTAAAAATTTATTATTATAAATTTGTAGTTCGAAATTTGATAAAATTTAAAACACAATCTTAATTTGATGCTCAATCTAAAATCTAAAATTGTAAAAAAATTTAAATTTCAATTTATATTTTATTTCTATTAATAATTGAACTTAAAATTTTGAAAATTAATTTAAGAAAATTTGATATCCAAATTGAGCTCAAATTTTTGTAATTGAACTCATATATTACGCTCTATCTAAGGGAGTTTTTATTCAAATTTTATTTGACCTAAATTGATATTCTAATTTTTTGCATAATTCGTTATAATTTAGGTCTAATTGGCCTAGTAATAGCATTAAGTTGTTACATGTGAACTTCGCATTCTTCATTTGTCGTAGTTAAAGGTTTTTTATTGGTTCTTCTCATAGCAAGCACAGCTTATTATGGTACAAGAAATCCTCGATTTGTATTTTTAATAATGCATTTTTTTTTGTTGAACATCTCAATCTTGTATCTTGTTTCATCTACTATTGCTCCAAATCAAGCTAACAAACTTTGAAACCAAGTACTCTTGATAACACTTGTGAGGATTATACAATGAGTTTGAGTTGATGTTATTAAAACAAAACTCATAATTCACATAAAAGCACATATTTCACATGTACAAACTATAAACATCCAAAGACAATAATTTATATGAAAAATTCAAAACTTTTAAAAAACCAAGATGTCACATCACCACAAAAAATTCAATATACAAAAATAAGAGATTACAAAATACAAAATAAGATTTGAACATTTTAATGAACAAGGAAATGACAAATTTCATTTCAGAATATTCTTAAGCTCTGTCTTTCAAAACGTCTTCTCCCAATAGTTCTCTAATTTAAATAGTCACTCACACCCTTGCACGCTAATTAGAGTTTCCACACAATCTTTAAAGCAAGCCTAAAATTGCTAGAAATCGCCCACAATTACTCATGGGACGTCTATTTTCATGTCTGAGCCTTCATGGATCTTTAGGAGTGCCTAGGCGCCCCCCTGCTTCATGGGCCTTGTTGAGCACTTGGGACGCGCCTTGGTGCCCGATTTGTGTTATATCTAAGATGAGTGGAAGGGTTTCAGCAATATGAAATAATTTTGTGTAAATATTGAGCAAATCAAAATAAAATAATGAAAATCTACATGCAAGCACAATCATAGCACAAAGACAAAAAAATTTACATGGTTCGATACTAACATTTACGTCAACGGGAAAAAAAGCAAAAAAATTTTACTATTGAGAGGAGATTACAAAAATTTAGGGTTAACAAACCCTTACATAAATCTTATGAGCCCTTATTCTTCTTTCAATAGAGCAGTCATCACACACAAAACCAAATGGAAGTCGATATTTTTTGATATTTTCACCTCTTAACCCTAAAAAGAGATTAAGAATATTTATAAGCGGCTCAAATTTGTGCTTGTTGAGTCGCGGGCGCCACGACGCTATATAGCACCCACCTCTTGGGCGACCACGCATTACGACGCGATATGTCGCGTTGTGGCGTGCTATCAAACTGCTTATCATCAACAATTTGTTGTTAGTTAGTGTAGCATTGCCCTGAAACCTCCCGAAAATCATCGAAACTCTGTGAGCTCCTCCTACGGTGATCTAATTGATTTCCACGCCTAAACAACCTTCACATCTCATAACGTAATTTTTGTTTTATTATTTAGCATTTTTTTTCAAATAGATAAATTTTTGTGACTAAAGCAAAATTGTTACTTGTTGGTGTATATATAATACTCAAGTAAAAGTTGAATGCATTAAAAGTAGCATTTCTCTTCCAAGTTTACTTAGTTAGTGCTTAGGAGCGTTCTTGACTCATGTTAAACATAAAGGATAATAATATTGAACCAAACAATATATATATATAACTAATGCTAACATTTTTCGTCTGAATAGAACTGAACTTAACTTGCACTATTATTTGAATAACATTGTTATTTGAATGATACAGTGACAAAAACAACATTAAGCCTTAATTCCTTTATGTGGAGTTGGCTATATTACTAAACTTCTATATGATTGTGAAAATTAACAACCTAATATTAGATTGGTATGTTAATATAGTATTAGATTGGTACAAAAATTGTATCACTTATTGGTAAAATCTCTTCATCTCTCTAAAGGTGTTATTAGCAAAATTTATTCTTTAAGATATATATTTCATTTTGATAACTTTAATAAGAAAAAAAAATTAATAAATGGAAAAAGATTGTTATCCTCAAAACCAATGGTGGATTAAAGCCTTATTTAAATCCTTTATTTGGGATTCGTGTGGACAATATTGCAAAATTTATTGAAAGGAGCTAGTAAAGTTTCTTGCTCATTTCTTTTAGTTAATGGTACTATGCCTATCCCAAACATACATTCCAAAAAGATTAATATTAACACTCCAAAAGTGGAGTAGTGCAAATTATGGAGACTCAATGTCAAGTTAGTAGGAGCCAATTCAACTTTGGGGTTAATCCCCTAATTGTAGGTTCCTACTGACCAAATATGACTCATTTATTTATAGAATAAACTGCATCGGAGATATTATCTTGATCACAATGATCTAAAATATAATAACACTTTTAAGAAAATTTAAAAATAACATAATATTGATAATACCAAGTGGGTGTAGGAGCAACATTTTTGGGATATTAAGGCCTTCATTCCAGAAATATAATGAGCTCCTAATCTGGAAATATTTTAAAAGTACGGGCATTTGAATACCAGTTAATTGTGAAACTAAGTAACCATATATATCAGATTTATAATTGTTAAATAGTAAGTGAAATAATCAATTTGATAAGAAATAAAAAGCTTTAAAATTTATCCATACAAACCTTGTGCAATAATTCTAGTATTGTTACCCTATAATTAGATGCCTAATCAACTCAATTCCTTTTCACTTATTCTTATATCAGTGTTAAGAGCCTCCACCTCAAATTTGCTGTAATTTTCTTGATAATTATGAGAATTTCTATTTTATTTAGACCTCAGAATTAAAATCAGAGTCCGTCATTGGACTCATCGCCCCCAAATTTGTTATGGGTGGTATTTTGAGAGCGTTTGGAAATCATCAAATTTTTCCTGAATAATTTAATAATATTTAATTACTAAAAAAATTATGATAATTAAATTGACCTCAGATAAAATATTTGATTTCATTGTCGAGTTCCTCACCCCTCAATTAGGTAAGTATGAAATTTTGAAAATTTTCGAAGTTCGTTTAATTATTTAATTTTGAGTATTAAATTAAGTATAATTAATTAATTAATTATCATTTTTGATTTTTTTTAATATATAATAAATGGAATTTTTCAAAAAGGCGGAGATCCGCTGAGTGATCCTATCACACGAGATAGCGATCTGGCACTATGGCGGCCGCCCCCTAATTTGTCCGGATCAGGAGGTGGTCGTCAATGGGCAAACCCTCACTTAGCATTCAGATTAAGGAATGGTCGTTCTTAATCAAATGCTGAGAGAGGATATGCCCTGACAAGGAAAAAGAAAGAGAGCAAAGGAGTCAATCACTGAATGAGCATACTATAGTATATCAGAGTGCAGAAGAAAGACAAGTATAACATTCATACAATCCAAGTAAGAAATGTACAGCTCAGAATACATAAGCATGAAAAATAAAGCAATTTAAACATGTATTATTACAAAATAACATTTAAGTTTAAGTAGTAAAGGAAAGGTAAAGTCTCTCAATCCTCACAAAGTAAAAGAAAGCTAAGAATCTTCTCTTGCATGCTCTTCCTCCTGAATTAGATCTCTAGAAGGTTCCACAACCTCGAAAAGCTCAGAATCAGCCATTATTAGTTTCACAATAATAGGGCCCCAGCCAATAAAAAAAAATTCTAGTTAGATAAAATGTCTAAGTACATTTTAGGCTGTAAATTTTTAAGTTAAATGATATCACAATATCTAAGCAAAATAGAAACAGTAAAGCATCAAAGAAAAATGACTAAGTTATAATTAACATAAGTATAACTCAAAAAAGGTGTGAAGTAAGCACATACCTCAACTCAAGCTACAAAAAGAGTTAAGTAACACATAAAGAATTCTACTAAATACAAGGAAGATTCCTAAGTATATGATCAATTTAAATACATACTGATTTACAAAATAAATTGGAAGTACTGAACTGAAAGTAAAGTTCTAACATCCTAACATGCCATAAAGTAAAAATAAACTGGTAAAAGTACAATGTACATGTAAAGTTGTAAGTACTAAAAAATAATGATATGTAAGTAAAGTGCTAAACTGTAAAGCAAAATATATGCCAGAATTGTAAAGTTAATGATAAAGTAAATGTATAAAGTAAAGTGTGGAGATACTCCTACCTAGTCCTCCCAAAAAGTAAGGTCCATCTGATTATCTAAGAAAGTAGTCCCAGATTAAAGTATCATGTAGTAGGAAAGTAGTCCTAGCCAAAAGCAACACGTACTAGGAAAGTGGTCCTAAGCAAAAGCAACATGCACTAGAAAAATAGTCATAGGCAAAAGCTATCTCAAAAGTAAAGTCATACTAGAAGGCAAACTAAATAAGACCTATCTCATAAAGTTATTTTCATTAAATATTCTTCTTAAGTTATGAAAATATCATATGAATGTATTCAAAGTTTAACATAGAATATTTATCTATTATTCCATGTTCAATGTAATATGCCCAAATGTATAATGAAGTCCAAAACAAGGAAAACGTATGTGACGACCGGGTATCGAAGTTCGAGAGTCTATAAGGAATGATTCATACATTTGAAAATATGCATTTAAGGAAATAAAATACATAAATATTCACATTTATATTCAGAGCCATACATATGAAATACACAGTTTAATATTTACAATAAAGTTTAAATATTCACATTCTCTTGCTTCTTTATTTCTTCTTTTTTTATTTGGCAGATCTTCTAAACTTTAATTATCAAAACCTGAAAAATACAGTTACCAGTCAGGTAGAAGTACACAAATCATTCTTATAAGAGTATTCTAGCATCCTATAATAGGCATAAATCAAATGTGGAAATGAATGAATGTTTGTATATAAAAGAAAAGCAAAATTTTCAATTTAATTATTGCCCTGCAAGTTAGCTGTGAAATTCCATAAATATGAAAGCATGAAATAAATAATTTTATCAAAATTATTTGTAACAATAAGTCGAGTCCGTAGACTCCTGAGCCCAAATGGGTAAACCCATAAGCATAACCTATAGGAAGCTTATCTCGCTACCCATCGGTAGCTTACTCAAAATAAGAACTGATGGTGTGTCTTTCCTCTGGATTTGCCCACTTCCTACAAGGGCTAAATCCCTCCATATAACTCCCAAGGGCTGCCAGCAGGCCCAATATAACAACCCAGGTTGTTACTTTGCTCAATTAAGACTAATCTAAGTCTTAATTAAGGTTCTAAGTCACTAATTAAGTGATTTGAAGCAAATCTTTGAAAACTAGGTCAAACCAAGAAGTCAACAAAGTCAAAACAGGAATTCTGGAAAATCCCAAAACCTGGAAATTTGACTTTTTATCTAGACCTCAGATTGAAAATCTGACTTCGCCATTACGTTCAGAACACCCAAATTAGCTAAGGGTGAAATTTTGGAGGCAATTGGAAGTCGTTGACTTTTCGTCAAATATTTTAATATTATTTAAATACCCTAAATAATCAAATAAATAAATACTCGTCAAAACAAAAATCCGAGTGCGCCGTTGCGTTTCTCACCCTTCAATTAGCTAAGGGTGATTTATTGGAAATTTTTGGGATTTAATTAATAGGCTAAAATTAATTAATTAAAACTGAATAAAGTAATTTAAATATTATTATTTAATTACTGCATTTAACTGCGCTGTCAACATCCAAGTAACACCGTCCATTTTAATCTAAGCCGCCGTTTCATCTAACGGTACGCGTCGACCGTTCGATCGAAATGATCGAACGGTCGAAGCCTTTCGTCCTCCGCGTGTCGCGGAGGTCTGCGCGCGGCACGCCGAGCGCGAGGCACGCGTCGACCGCCGCTGAAGAACTGTCTGGCATCCCATTTTTAGTTTCCCAGACTGTTTAGACTCAGGTTCTGGCACAGAATCTGAGCTGAAGAGATCGATCAAACCTCGGCATCAATCGTGCTCTCTGGACCGTCCGTTTAAGGTACTACTCCTACCTCTATCTCTAAATTCATGCATCCAAATGCTAAATTGATTGTTCGAATGTTAATTCCATAATCTTGATTGAGTTTTGAGCGGACCCGATCAGGTCGATCAGGTCTGGTTAACCCAGATTTGGCTAAGGAGCAATAGTGGAAACCGTTACCCAAATTTTCTTGCCGAGTGTAGTGGCTTAGGGTTGGCTTTTGCCGGCGTCATACGCCTTCTCCGGCGATCTTTGAGGTACCAATCGAAAGGTCTCTCCGAGACCTTTCGATCGGTGTATGGCTCGTCGTATGGCACCGCCGTCTTCGCCGTCAATTTTCATGCCCTAGGTTCCGAGCGTCGGGACGATCGCGTGGAGACGAAGGTACCTTCAGGCCGGTCGGGTCGGCCCGGGCCTGGCCCGTGGCCCAAGCCGCGACGCTTCAGCTGCCACGGCGGGACCCACGCGCAGTGCGCCAGCCAGTCCTGGCGCGACGCGTGGCTTGCGCGTCAGCGATCTAACCTGTGGGGACCGCCGCTGTCTGCTCAGCCAATGAGTAGCCGCCACGTGTCCTGCAGAAAAGTAAATAATAAAATCAATTATATATAAATAAACGGTTAAATATAATCGAATTATATATATATGATAACAGATTTAATTAATTTAATTAAACAGTAATAATTAATTAATTAAATACCAAACTTTAAACTTAAATAACTCAATAAATATATATCCAAATTATACAATTAAATATATTAAATTAATCAGAAAAATATGAAGAATTTATTGATACCAAAATTTTTGCTGTAAGATTAATATTTTGCAAAGTGATTATTTAGGTTTAATTTAATTTAAATTAAATGTCACAAACCTTATTTAGCTCATAACTTTGTACCCCATAATCCAAATATACCCAATATGGGTCTTAAAGTGATCAGAAAACCCTAAGGATTAATTTGATAGGGTTTATTTTGCTGTTTGGATTAGTGTTTGCCTAATCACATTTAGGACCAAACCCTAATTAGGTTAATTAACCCTAGACCTTCAATTGACCATAACTTGGTCAATTGAGCTCCAAATTTGATGATCCATAAGTTCATTTAGATTAGAAGAACTTAATTTTCAATAATATGTAAAAATATTTTAGATCTAACAGTTAGATTTGCTAATCACCCTTAATTACTCTAAATCTTGATTAGTGAATAATAGCAAATCTAGTAACCCAATTTGAGAATTTTAAATTTCAGAGAACTCCTAAATCTATTTAGAATCAATCCATAAGGTTGGATTAGTATTTGAGTGATTAATTTTGTTAATCACTCACTAATCATACTAAACCCTAATTAGGTCTTAACTTAGTCAAATTAGGTCCAAATTAAGCCTACCACATATCATTAAAATAAGTGAGCTATTTGTAATTCATAGTCACTGATTTTGCTTGATTTAGGACACTAATTGGCAAAATTAGAATTTTGACTCTTAATTAAGCATTCCTTAATCTCCTAAAAACCCTAGATCTTGTATTGGCCATAACTTGGCCAATACTCATCAGAATTTAGCAAATTTAGATTATATGGAAAGCTTAGACAGTAAAGGGAAATAATCTAAAAGAAAATTTAACTTTCACTTAGTAAAATTACTAATTTGCCCTATTGAGTCAAATTCACTAATTTGATCTCTAATGGCTTAAATAATCACCCAAAATTAACTTAGTTGCTGTCTAATCTTATATTAGACAGTAAGAAATACTTTCCAAAAGAAAATTTTAGAATTTAAGCCCTAGATCAAAATTTGATCTTTTGAACCCTTAAGGAGGGGCAAAATGGTCATTTTGCCCAAATTTAGGGTTTAGCCTTTTAAAGCCATAAATTCAGTTTTTCCAATCACTAAAATCAATAAATAGAATGATTTAGAGCTGAAATTAATCAAATTTAAGTCTAAATTAGGTCTTGATTAAAATCTCAGAATTTGTTCAGTAAAGAAAATTCCTAAGTGAGATTCTTCTTCTTAGATCCATCCTTAGGTCTTATAACATTAGTTAGGATGTGTGTCTTGAGAGATACTCTTAGTAATTAAGAGCCTTATTTCCTAAGATTAGGAATAGATCTTAAGTTATAATTCATCTATTGAGTAAATTGGGTTACTCAATTAGGTGAAACCTTGAGTTTTCTAGTTTCTAGATTTTTCTTAGTTTATTAAATGATTATTTGATCTTTAAACTTTAGAACTAAGAATAAAGATCTGTCCTAATGAATTTGATTTATCATTAGGATTTGCCTTAACCTAATCTGTGAGATTTGGGTTCTAAACCTTAGACCCTTAGATTATACCTTTAGATTAAGTGATTAGACCCCATCATTTGGAGTTCAATTCTTAATCTATTCATCTTGATTTGGCTAATCAAGATGTGGTTGGGATGAATTAAATTACAAAACTAGGTCGATGATTTATTCATTTTAACCAAATAGTCGTCTTTTGATTAAGTTATAATTAGGTCTTGGCCAGTCCTAATTATCTTCAACAAGTAGGATTCGTGATTCTAAATTACAGAATGTGTAAGAATTGATAATTCTGAAACTTATGTAACTTAGAGTAGATAGAATGAATAAAGTAGATAACAAAGGATATCATCTGTGTTTTAGATAGAGTTTCTTGCACTTTGGATTTTTGATGCTTCGCATTCCTTGATTTTGAGCCTTATACCTTGAACATGTATTATGTACATAAGATATTTTGATAAATATCTTATGTTAATTTTGAACATTCATAAACAGCATTATGTTCGTTTCACAAATGGTTTGTAAGGTGTAGCTTGATTAGTATACCTCTTCGATCAACCCGTTCGGGGTCGGCAACCTTTCGAGGGTTTAATGTCCGACAGTCTATTGGCCATGCCTAGTCCGAGTGATAGGATGGATAGACTCTTGCCCTACTAACTACAGAGTCAGGATTCTGATATGGATATACTAATTCAAGTACACTTACATTCAGTTCTATCTTAGCTCATCAGGCTAAGAGTTTCAGTGATGTTCAGTTCAGAGTTTCTTAGCTCATCAGGCTAAGAATTGCTGAGTTTGTATTCAGTTCAGATGACTTGTACAGTTACTATAGTTTCAGTTTACAGTTACTGTTTTACTAGTATATTCTGCATTTCAGCACTGTTTTACTTACAGCTTTCCTACACGTATTTTTATAGGATGCTAGTTTTACTTTCTGTATTCATATGTTTACTTAGGATGTTAGTGTACTCAGTTTTATACTATTTGAATTTTGTATGTCACTTGGCATAATCAGTTTGATCATATGCATATTTAGGTTGTATTTTCTTACAGTTTTACACTTCTTTTACTTACCTGTTTGTATTGCAGTTGCTTGGAGGAGGTATGTTTTACTTCCTTTTTGTTTAGTTATAAACTATAACTTATTACAGTTCTTTTGTATGCTTTTCTGCACCTATTTTGCTCATTTCTGTTTTTATGGTGATATTCAGTTAACTTAAATAAACTTTTACCCTAAAATGTACTTAGACTTATTGTCTAACCAGTTTTTCTTTATTGGCTGGGGCCCTACCATTATGAAACTGATAATGGTAGGTTCTGAGTTTGTTGGTTTAGCAGATCCAGTTGAGAGTTTGCCATTGGAGGAGGAGTCCGTTCCTGAAGATCTGTAGCTTTAGTTTTTCTTCCAGTGAGATTGAGAGTTTTCTTTCAGTACTTTTAAGCTCATTAAATGTTGTAATAATACAGGATTATTTTTATTTTTCAGTACGTTACTTATTCTGTATTATTGTATTTATACTGTATTGGATGGATGTTATGTTTTATGCTTCCGCACTCTGAGTTCATGTATAATCGTTTAGTGATAGTATTTCTGGATTGAATGGCAAAGTCTTTATTTAAATTGGATTAGGATGTGTGTCTAATCCAATCTTAAGTGGGGACCTTGTCATTTGGTGACCCCTCCACCGTAATCATGTTAACTTAAGGGTTAACAGGACCACGGCGGGGCAGGGCCGCCACACCCAATTTGTACAGATTATCAGTGTTGCATTCCACCCTCCAAAGACAAGCACCATAATAATATATATTATTTTTTAAATATTTTTGTTACATGCTATTTGATATCATTCTTTTGCAGGTTTAATAGCAGTATGCAGTTTTGTAATAAATAGTGCTCAAATAAAATAGCTCAAAATAAGAATACTGAAATGAAACTTATAAGTAAATTTGCGTACCTAACTGTTTTGATACAAAATTAATCAATTTAATTTCTTTGATCTGCCAAAAATAGTTTATCATTAATTTAATGCTTTATGATTTTAACATGATTTGTAATAATAGGTTTTTATGATATTGATATTTGGATTTATCTAATTGATTATTTTATGACTAATACTTTCAAATGAAGTGAATACTTATAATCCTAGATTTGAAACTCTATATATTTTATAAGTGTTTAACATGTGAAAACATCTATATTTCCTACAAATTTTCTAAGTCCTAAAATTCTTAAAATTTTTGGCAGAGTTTCCTTTGTTTTTGTTCAAATAAATAATTTTACACAATCAAAGTATAAGTCAGTCTATTGACTATTTCCAGTTCTAAAATAGAGTTCAATCATTTTTATAAGATTGCTCATTTCCAATTCTATAATAGAGTTTAAATATATATAAAATTAAACAAAATAGTTTATACATCCTATATATGACATCTAAAAAGATATATAAAACAATTTTATAAGGGCAACATTATTTGACTTATTGCACATAAGGCAATAACATTTAATTCAGCATTTCATTCTTTTTTTTTAATTTATAGCTCATCTTGTAAAGAACAACAGTATTAAAGTTAGCATTTATAAGGATATTAATATATAATTTAGTAATTACAAAATACAACATTAAGGATCTATAGCATGCATTTAGAAACTCACGGATACTAATATGAAATTCAGCAATTGCAAAAATACAGTAGTAAGGATTTATAACATGGATTATAATGAAAGAAAGTGATAGTTTTTCATTCTTATAAAAAGAAGATGGCAGCATTTGATTATATATAAGTTTAAAGGCAGCATTTGTGCCTTACAAAATAAACGACAACATTTAATCACAATTGAACTTGATGGAAGCATTTGATCACATTTCATGAACTAGTAGCATTGGATCACTTGATTAAACTAATAGCATTGTATCACTTAAGATATCATTGATCTCCTTAGCATTTAATTCATTGAGGTAAGTAACGGCATTCAATTATTTGACTTCATATATAAAAATGACAGCATATGATTTTGCACATAATAGATAAAAGCATTTAAATCACTTAAACTAACTAACAGCATTTGATCATTTTAATATAACTAACAGCACTTAGAGTACAGCAAGGTCAATCTAAAGATGTAAAATTTTACATTATTTATCTCAGCATTTAAAATTAAAGCATAGCATTTGACTCATAACAGCAATTTGATTTGTAACATACATTGCAGCAATTTGAATCTTCTAAAATAAAGACAATGATTTTATTCATTAAAAGATATGGCGGCATATGATGCTAATAACAGCAGCTACATCATTTATTCTTATGTAATCAATTAGCAGCATTTGGTTCTGAATATAGATGGCAGCAAAAACAATACATTGAAATTAATAACAGCAAATGTAAATAAAAGACAACAATATTTTATTATACATATAAAGCATAGGATTATATATTTTCAGCATTCTACAGTAATAGCTAAGATTGAGGCTTATCATCTGTATCCTACATTTAATGGATATTAATTTAAATTTTGCACTCATAATTACAGCTTTAATGATTTAGCATTAGATATTTCTATTTGGACTCAGCATTTAATCATATTGATTTAATGGGCAGCATTTAAATCTTATAATATAAGTGATGGCAGTATTCATTATCTTATACAATTGATGGCGACATATGCATTTTAATATACAAGGATTAGTGTTAAGCAAATAGTACATATAGCTATATAGCTTGCAATAATACAACAATTATTTCCTTGTTATTAAAAGACAATAATATATATATATATATATATATATATATATATATATATATATATTTAACAAAGAAAATTCCATAGACTTTATTCAGTAAATTTTCATTTAAACTTGTATGAGGCTTCGCTAAGGAGATAAGATAAGGTAATTAAGACTTAACAAAAAAAAAGGAAGGACGATATAATAATTAAAAGAAAATTTTACTTGAGCTCATTCATTCATATGTAACTTATATATCACAATCCATAAAGGAGAAAGAAGTTAAATTGAGAGAAATTTATATTATGATTATAAGACAAAATAATTCATAAAATAATTTTAGAAACATTCTCATGATAATACTTCTCAACCTTTCTTTATTATGCGCCCAAATGAATAATAGTTTATCCATCAATTTTAGTGGGAGAGAACATTAGCTCATAATAAAGTTTCAAGATGATTAAGTTATATTATCATATAAATGCTCCGAAATTTCTTTAGATGGGTAACTAAAAATCTAATATCAACAAGTTTACAAATAAAATAATAATTACTGCTTTGCAATACCACTTAGTGTTAATGCAAATCTTCATTTAACTCATTTGAGTGAAATCTAATGTAAGTTCAGAATTTATATGAACTATTTCTTGATTTTTTTTTTCGTGGCCATAATAATCACTATAAGAGATGTTAAAGGGATTTAAAAAGTTAGTGTAGGAGTGATATGAATTAAATCAATAATAACACAATACATCAATTTAATATCCATGAAATGAAAGTTATAATTTCGTGACTATATGTGGCGGCCGCCCCTAAATCACCCGGATTATGAGGTGGTCGTCACTTAGCAAACCCTCACTTAACATTCAGATTAAGGAATTGACCCTCTTAATCAAATGTCAAGGGAGGATATGCCTTAAATAAGCAATGAGTAACAACATAAACAATCACTTAAATGAGTATACTATAATTTATCAGTGTGCGAAAGAAAAACAAGAGTAACATCCATACAATCCAGATAAAAACTGTACAACTTAGAATACATAAACATGAAAAGTAAAGCAGTTAGATCCTGTATTATTACACAATAATGATAAAGTTTATGCAGTAAAAAGAGTAAAGTCTCTCATATCCTCACAATATCAGACTGTGACTATTGATCTTCTCTTGTATGCTCCTCCTCCTGTACCGGATTTCCAGAAGGTCCCACAACCTCGAACAGCTCAGAATCTACCATTGTCGGTTTCACAATGGTAGAGCCCCAGCCAACAAAAGAAAAATCTAGTTAGACAAAATGTCTAAGTACATTTTAGGCTATAAATTGTTAATTTTTAATGATATCACAATACTAAACAATCATAGGAGCAGTAAACAGTAAGGAAAGGTAACAAAGTTATAATTAACATAATTATAACTTAACAAGATGTGAGGTAAGCACATACCTCAACTCAAGCTGCAGAAAAGGTCAAGTAATGCATAAAGAAATCTACTAAACACAAATGAAACTTCTAAGTATATGATCAATATAAGACATGCTGCTTTACAACTAATCTGAAAGTACAGATATTGAAAGTAAAATTCTAACATCCTAATATGTTGAAGATAAAAATGAATTGCTGAAAGGTAAAACTAAATATTCAAAGCTGTGAGTACAAAGGAACTACAAAAAATGAAAATATAGCAAGATGCATTCTGAACTATAAGACAAGTAAGAACTGCAGAAAATAAAAAATGTAACAGAATGCGTACTAAACTATAAGACAAGTAAGAACTGCAGAAAATGAAAATGTAGCAGAAGTGAACTGATCTATAAGGTAAGAACTAGCCAAAATTGTAAAATAAATAAAAGACAACTGTAAAGTAACTGTAATACAAATGAAGTAACTGAAAAGTAACTACCAGAAATGAGGTATTCCTACTTAGTCCGACCACAAGTAAAGTTCATCTGCTCATCTAGAAAAATAGTCCCAGATTAAAGTTAATTCCATCAGAAAGTATAACAAACCATCTGGAAAAGTAGTCTCAGATTCACTAGGAAAGTAGTCCTAGTCAAAAATAGCCAGTATCTGGAAAAGTAGTCCCAGATATATTAGGAAAGTAGTCCTAATCAGAAATAGCAGGCACTAGAAAAGTAGTTATAGTCCAAAACCATAGGCACTAGGAAAGTATTCCTAGTCCAACAGCTATCCTACAGGCACTAGGAAAGTAGTCATAGCCCAAAACCATTCTCAAGTAAAGTCATTCTACATGACAGACTAAAAAGACATATCTCCTCAAGTTTGATAAAACTGTTTTCCACCAAATAACCTTTTAATAATATGAAATGCCATATGAATATAATCAACATAGAATTATTCCTCTAATGCAATGTATCCAAATGTAAAGAAATTCTAAGTAAAGAAAGGTGTAGCATACAATTTTCAATGAATATTGAATAACACTAAATGACAGTTGTGATATCACTTTGTTTTCTATTTAAGACATTCTAACTACTCTAAGTTACATAAAATTTAGAATCCTCAATTCCTACACTGTCTGTAACTTAGAATCACGAGCCTACAAGTTAAAGAAATGTTAGAACTAGTAAAGTTCTAATACTTATAAATCACATGTTGCTTAATTAAGTTAAAAGAATAAATCAAAACATCCTAAGTTATTATTTTATAAATCCCAAACTAAATCTTGAGTAGTCAAATCAAGATTTAAAGGATTAAAAATCAAATCCCAAAGAATGAATTTTAGTTCTTAATCACAAGGTCATCTTAAGGACTAAGGTTTTAATCCCATCTTACTGATTAAGTGTTAAGGCAAATCCTAATGATAAATAAATTTATTATGATAGATCTCTATTCTTTGTTCTAAGGTTCAAAGATAAAATAATCATTAACTAAACTAAGAAAATCTATAAACTAATAAACTCAAGGTTTCACCTATTGAGTAACCTAATTTTATTCAACAAATGAACTCTAACCTAAGATCTATTCCTAATCTTAAGTATTAAAGCTCTTAATTACTAAGAGTATCTCTCATGACACACATCCTAACTAGTGTTATAAAACCTATGAAAAGATCTAGGAATGATTAAGGAAGGGAATCACTCAAATTTTACTTAGGAATTTCCTTAAGGACTTTAGAATGAGATCTTGCTCAAAAATCAAATTAAGCATTAAATTTATCTAATTTCTATCCTAAATCACTTTATTTATGTTTAAAATGATTAGAATGTGATTTTAGGGTTTTAAAATGCTAAACCTTAATTTTGGGCAAAATTACCATTTTTCCCCTACTTAAGGGTCTAAATCTCATCTTTATGAATTTAGGATTAAATTCTGAATTTAATAAAGTTGAATAATTACTTACTATCTAATATGAGTATAGACAGTAAGATCATAAATTTTGGTTTAGTATTAATCCTTATAAGGTCATATTAAGGAATTTGACCTATAAGGGCATATTGGTAATTTTACCTTAATGACATATAATTTTTCCATCAGTTTATTAAAGGTTATGCTCTAAGGTTTCCATAGAACCTAAAATTATTAAATTTTGATGTGTATTGGCTAAGTTATAGCCAAAACAAGATCTAAGGTTTAAAGTGTAATTAAAGGATTCTTAATTAAGGGCCAAAAATCTTAACTTCTCCAATTGGTGTCCAAATTGATTAAAATCAGTGGCTATGAATCACAATTAATCCACTAATTCCATTGACTGATAAAGGGTTCAATTTGAATCTTAATTGGCTTAGTTATGGCCTAATTAAGGTTTAGGGTAATTAGGGGTGATTAGCAAATCTAACTGTTAGATCCTAAATATTTTTATAGATCTCTGAAGATTAAGTTTTGTTGATTTAAATTGGTGTTTGGATCACCTAATTTAGAGTTAATATGATCAACTTATAGTCATTTGAAGTTCTAGGTCAAATTAGGCTAATTAGGGTTAGTCCTAAATGTCATTAGGCTAAACTTTATCCAAACAGCAAGATTAACCCTACTAAAATATTCCTTAGGCTTTTGTGAGTATTTTAAGACCCATATTGGGATGTTTGGATAAACATACACAAAGTTATGAGCTAATGAAGTTTTGTAATATTAATTGAATTTAATTAGCACCCCTAAATGTCACTATACTAAATATAGGTCCAATTATAAAATTGACAGCACCAAAATGTTCCTCTATTTTTGCTGATCAAAATAATATATTTATTTGTTATGATTGGGCTTATATTTTGCAAGATATTAGGGTTTGAATATTTGTATTTAATTAATTAAATAATTCTGTTTAATTATTTTAATTAATCTGATTTTATTTATATATAAATTCGTTTATTTTAATTAACTCATTATATATATATATTTTTATATTTTATATTTTTGCAGGATGTAGACGGTGGCGGGTCCCATGCACACATGGCTCAATGTTACTAGCCGAGACAGTCGAGCGGGTCCCACCTCTGTCTTATATATGCACAATTGTATTGGTGCGGGCCCCACAATCCAATTGACTGCGTAGGATGACGTCACGTGTCCAGTGTAGGACACGTGGCGTTACGAAGTGCATTTTCTACACCATGCGGGCCCCACCTTAGCCGCGAAGAAACAATTGGACGACACGTGTCCAGGCAGTACACGTGGGGCGTAGATGGAACCCGGTTTGATTTCACTCGAACCGACCAGCTCGCACAACACCGGACCGATTTGGTTTTTTTTTTATGCGAACCGGATCGGGAGAAATCAATGGTCGAGATTTGCAAAGATTGGATCCATCGGTTGGATTCAACTATGGATTTTACGGCAAATCTTGAGAGTCGCTTCGAATTCTCTCTTTGTCTTCCATTCCCGTTTAAGGTTTAGACAGTGCGATCGATCGAAGATTCGATCGATCGCACCCATTTAAATGATTGTAAACACATAATACGGAGATCTTAGGAAGGATTAAGTAAAGAAAAAGAAGGGGAAATAAGTACAGTACCTCGGTGTCTACAATGGGAATTAGGGTTTGACGGCTTTTTGACTCAGCCCGACTTTACTCTATCCAATCTGTGAAAAATTGAGTGAGGCAAAGGTACCGAGGATTTAAAGGTGGCTCTTCGTCGGTGCGAGCGGACATCTGTCGCTGCCTTCGACGCGTGCAGAGCCCTCGAGTCCACGGGGCGAGTTCGCGGAGAATACGAACAACAGCCGTCTGATCCTGCGATCAGACGGCGCAGAGGGCGTTGTCAAGATAGACGGCGCAGAGGATAAACAGGCGACGGCGTTAGGTTTAGATGACGGGACCGTTAGTTCTTTAAATATTATATTATTATTTAATTAAATTTAAATCCGTTTTATTATTTAATTTTAATCTCATAAATGCATTCCAAAAATTTCCAATAAATCACCCCCAGCTAATTGAGGGGTTCTGAACGCAACGGTGCGATCAGATTTTTGATTTGAGAAGTATTTAATTATTCAAATTTTCAGGTATTTAAATAATATTAAAATATTTGACGAAAAATCAACAACTTCCAAATGCATCCAAAACATCACTCATATCTAATTTGGGGGTGGTGAATGCAATGACAAAGTCAGATTTTTAATCTGAGGTCTAGATAAAAAGTCAATTTCTAAGTTTTTGAGATTTTACAGAAATTACGTTTTGATTTATTTGATCCCTGATTTGATCCAAATCCTAGAGATAGGCTCTAAATGACTTAATTAAGCTACTAGAACCATAATTAAGACTTGGATTAGTCTTAATTGACCTAGGTAACAACCTGGGTTGTTACACTATAAGTTTAAGAAGGATTATTTGTTTAAATCTAACTTCCTTAGTTAAAGTAAACCTCATTGATATTATAGAATGGACCCCAAAATCCAGTTAGTCTACTTAGCTAAATAGTTTCAAACTGAATTAAATTGAATCAAATTTGATTATATGATATATTAATTTGTTTTAAAAATTAATAAAAGCAGTATTTGTAAGAATAAATGATTTAATATGAGAGCTTTTAAATTAAATAAGAAGCATATCCACAATATTCAGCATTTGAAATTTAATTTGGGAAGATTCAAATTTAAGCAATTTGATCTCCCTTAATGTAATCTTATCATTCTTCTTTATTATAATTACTAAGGAATCTTTTAAAATTATGCGAATGATTACATAACTAAAATAGGAGATAACGCTATATCTCACAATATTCTCAATTAACTGAATAGAATGCTCAAGTAGTCCATACTAAAATCAATAATACTCTAAAGAAAGAAAGAGTATTGAGTTCCATATCAACTAATTGAAAAAGGGAGTAAGGTGAAAGAGATGGTGTACATGTATTTGAAGCCGACGAGGTGGAGTGGCTCGGCTGGAAAAGGCGTTCGACGATTGGAGGTGTCGGCAAGAGGAGGCTCAGCTTGGAAGGCTCTCGGCTAGAGGAGACTCGGCAAGTAGAAGCGTTGGCGAATGGAAGGGTTCGGCCAGATGGAGAGGCTCGGCTAGGGTTCGCTGCTAGAGTTTGAAGGAGGTCTCGTTCCTTCGTCTTGGGTCGCCTCCACCTTCCTCTTATCTTCACAGGAATCCATCTCCCATCCCCTCGTAGGATAAGATAAGGGCAAGAGGGGGGCAGCTGTCGTGCGAGAGAGAAACGCTCGAGCCACGCGTCGCCTTCGTGCAAATGGGAGGAGGCGGTCTCGGTCGTGCGTGAGGGGATCGACTTGCATAGAAGAATGAAGAACTTTTGGCTGAGGAAAAAGAGGAGATCATGTTTTCGAAAAATAAGTTAGGTTATTTATGATATAAGCAAATATGTGATCTTAAACAGCCGTTGGATCAAAAATAAACAGCTAGAATTTCTGAACCAAGATTCGAAGTCATTTGAACTCCAAAAATTACAAACTTAGTACCAAAACGACCGTCTCGATGAGACGAACGTATGTATTAAAAGATTATTAAATTTGGACAAGTATTTTATTTAATATTGATTTTTAAGTGAAAAACTTGAAAAATTAATTATGATAAATTGAAAATTCGAAAATTAATGAAACTTGAAACATAATATTCTTATATGATGGTTAACTTAAATATATAAAAATTTTTGAATTCCAATTTATATTTTTTATATTATTAGCCTTTGAAGTTTAAACTTCATGAATTAATTCAGGATAATCCAAGATCCTAAACGCACTCAAATTTTTGCAGTAGTATCCTTTCAATAGGCATTATAAAAAAATATTTTTTTTACATTTTTATTTGACTTAAATTGAAATCCTAATTTGACAAAAAATTTTGAGTGATCGAAAAATATCCGAGAAAATCAACGACTTCTAAATATTCTCAGAATAACACTCTTAGCTAATTTGGAGTTATTGAGTCCAATAGCGGACTCTATTATTGATTCTGAGGTCTAAATTACTCAAATATTAATAAACAACTTTGAAAAGAATTTCTAGCATTTTATAGCGTAGTATACAATTTTAAATGAATAAAATAATACTAAACAACTTTGTGATATCACTTTGTTTTATAATTAAGTAGTTCTTATCTAATTTGAATTTATATAAGTTTAGGATCTCCAATATTCAGCTATCAAGTATAAATCCAGAATATCAATCCTACAAATTAAAAGAAGTTAGAACTTAATCAAGTTCTAACATATATAAATCACATGACGCTTAATTAAGTTTAAATAATAAATCAAATATCATAATTGATGATTTACGAATCCCAAACCAACTTGATTAATATAAATCAAAATTGGGGGATTAAGAAGTTAAAATTCAAGTATTGGATTTTAACTTCCTAATCTAATAGGTTATAATCATAATGGTATAAAGTTAAACTCAAATTCTTATGAGCTATAATTAAGGCTATCTTATTAAGCAAAATTAAGCTTTAATAAGATGGATATCACATCTTAAATCTAAAGTTTTAATACAAAATAATCATAAATAAATGATGAAATTCTAGAAAACTATAAAACCAAGGTTTCATCTATTAAGTACCTATTTACTTAATATATGAACTCTAACCTAATTTCTAAGCTAGATCATAAGAAGATAATATCCTAAAGGTTTGAAAGAAAGTCCTAAAGAGAATAATTAAGCCTTAAGTTTGATATTACTTAACTAAAGTTATGGTGTAATTAGCTTTTAGACGGCATAGGGTGAACTAAATTCACCTTATGAGACCCAATTTAGGACTTAGAGAAATTTAAGTCATCTTTAGAGTTTTTCATAAAATATAATTTTAATGACTTTAAATGTTCTAAAATGATTTCAAATCAATCATATTACTAATTTTAGAGGCTTAAGAATGTATTTACAGTTTAAAGATGTTTAAACCTAAATTTGGGCAAAATAGCCATTTTGCCCCTACTTAAGGGTTTAAATTGCATCTTTATGAATTAGGACTCAAACCTAAAATTTATTAAAGTGGTGTGATTACTTACTATTTAATATGAGTTTAAATAGTAAGTACATTTATTTTGGTTAAGTATTAAGTCTTATAAGGTCAAATTAAGGAATTTGACCTATAATGGCAAATTGGTAATTTAACCTAATAAAACCTAAATTTTTTATCAGTTTATTGAAGATTATATTCTAAAGTTTTTATAAAACCTAAAATCATCAAATTCTGATATGTATTGACTAAGTTATAGCCACTATAAGTTTAAGGGTAAAAAGTAATTTAAGTTTCTTAATTAAGGGTCAAAATTCTTAACTTTTCCAATTAGTATTTAAATTGAGCAAAACTAGTGGCTATAATTCACAAATGACTCACTAATCACATTGACTAGTGGTAGGCTCTATTTGGACTCAAATGGGTTAAGTTATGGCCTAATTAGAGTTTAAAGTGATTAGTGGGTGATTAGTAAAATTAATCATAAAATCACTAAATTAACCATATAATTAAGTTTTATCCTACTCTAGGAGTATTTAAAAACTATAATTTCTAAATTTGGATTATTAATTATGCTAATATTCACTAATTAAGTATTAGGATGATTAGGGATAATTATGATATCTCACCATTGGATCTAAAATATTTTTGTAGTTTACTATTAATTAGGTCTTTCTGATCAAAATGGATATATGGATGATCTAATTTGGAGCTCAATTGACCAAAGTATGGTCAATTGAAGTTCTAGGATTTATTATGGTAATTAGGGTTAGGTCCTAAAAGTGATTAAGCTCAGATTAATCCATACAAAAAATTAAACACTACTAGGTTGTTCTAGAGGTTCTACTAATTATTTTAAGACCCATATTACCTATATTTGGACTAAAAGTTAAAAAAATTATGAGCTTTACAAGATTAGGGTTTGGGTCAAAAGTGATTAATCTAAATATATTTCAAATAGCAAAATTAAACCTACTAAATTAATCCTTAGGCTTTGCTGATTACTTTGAGACCTATATTGGGTATGTTTGGATTAGTGGTTACAAATTTATGAGTAAATGAAATTTTATGACATGTTTTGAATTATTTAATATCCCTAAATGTCACTATATTAAATATAGCTCCAAATAGAAATTTAACAGTTTCAAATTATTCCTCTAATTTTACTGATTAAAATGGTATATTTATTTGTATAATTGGATGAGTATTTTGCAAGTTATAGATGTCTAAAATTTTAGGATTTAATTAATTAAATTAAATCTAATTATTCTGATTTAACTGATTTAATTTTAAAAGATTATAATTAATTAAATTTTAATATTTATAACACTTAATTCATTCTGCAGGATCATACGAGTCGGTAGAGATGGCGGGTCCCACGGCCACGTGGCATGCGGCCATTGGTTGAGCAAAAGACGGTGGGCCCCACTACTAAACACGCAGCAGAGGCGTTAGCGCCGAGTGGGTCCCACTCTGATGCACATGATTTGGATCGCGCGGGTCGGGCCCAGGTCGACTCGGCCCGACCCGAAATTCCCTTCTTCCTCTTTGCTTCATTCCCGACAGCAGCGACTAGGGCTTGATTTCTAGAGGTCTTCCCGGTGATATCAGGTCCCATACCATATGGCAACGGGTAGGAGACGTCCAGACCCTCCCACTGGTGCTTGCCCAGAGTCCAAAGATGGTCTGAGTCGGCGATGAAGGCTAGCCCTAGCCGACAATACGAAGCTTAGCCCGATATAATGGTTTCTACTGAGGAGTTTGATCAAAATTCCTCTAATTGACTTCAAATTTTGACAATCCGACCGTGTAGATTGTAATCAACATCATGAAATAACTATACGAATAATTGGGTTGTAATTTGATTGAATGGAGGTTAGGATCGAGAGGTGCCTATTTCAACAGCTCAGAAGAATTTAGGTTTGATCGGGATCTCCTTTGACACCGCAGGGTCCAAGAATTGCTATTGGGATCAAGAGGTGATGTTTGGGGTCTTAATCTATCCCTGCGCATCATCCTTCAGCGGTGCGAACGACGCGAGTCCGCGAAGAGGCAGTCGAGCGTGCTTGCTTGACACGCGGAACTCGCTCCGAGACGAAGAACCATAGCCGTCTGATCGATCGAATGATCAGACGGCTTGCAAACTGCTACTCGATCTCACGGAGGTTAGACGGCGTGCAGATAGGTTGGATGGCGCCGTTAATTAGTTAATTAATTATAATTTTAAAATTACTTTAAACAGATTTTATTATTTTAAAATTAATCATTAGAATGTGTTCTCAAAATTACTAATAAATCACCTTAGCTAATTGAGGGGTGAGGAACACAACGACGCTATCAGATTTTTGATTTGACGAGTATTTAATTATTTAATTTTCGGGGGATTTAAATAATATTAAAATATTCATCAAAAATCCAACGACTTCCAAATGCCCCCAAAACATCGCCCCTAGCTATTTTGAGAGTGGTGAATGCAATGGCGACATCATATTTTGATTTGAGGTCAAAATAAAAAGTCAATTTCTAGTGTTTCTGAATTTTCCAAAAATCACGTTTTGATCCATTTGACTCCTGATTTGGACTGGGTCTTATAGATAATTTCCAAATGACTTAATTATGACACTAAAACTTTAATTATGACTTGGATTAGTTCTAATTGACCTAAGTAACAACCTGGGTTGTTATATGCACCATTTGATTTATTGATTTCATTTGAGCCTTAATAGAATGGCATGAAATCAATCGATCAGATTTGGCCTCAGATTAGCACCTTGTTCCAACGGACCATATATGTTTCTTGTACGTCCTCGTTGTGAGTCGCAATCATGGCTGGCAGCTACAGATCGTACCTGCTGAGCCCTTCTCCTCTACAATTAAGCCAAGACCCCTCCCCACTTTCAATTTTTTTACTTTACCTTCACTCCTCGTTTGCTTGAGAGTGCTGCGGAGCTACGACGAAGGAATTTGGCTGCAACTCGAGTAAACCCTAATCGACGGAGACCGGCAGACTTCGCAAGATCCAGGTACTAATCCAACCATTTATTTCTTAAATTAGTTTTTGGTGATTGTTATTCTGTGCTGTGCTGCATTGATCCAGACTTAGATCGGGCTTGATCGAGTCTGATTGAGCATGGATCCTCAAACTCATCCATAGTGAATTGACGGAGAAGCCCAGGTCCGCCTCTTTTTGACATAAGGCATCATTCCGTCGGCGCCACCGTCTACCCCACGACCCGATTCTTGGTCTGTTAGGTCGGCCTCAGCAAGGGCTTCATGCCTATATGCGGTTCGTGCTGTGGTACCTTCGGAGTTGAACAAAAATCAAAACCTTAGGCGAGCTGCATAATTCATAGTCATAATTGCAGATTAATTCTAGCCACCTGCACTGATGGCAGTTCAGTTCCTTTTGGGTGAAGATATACTTTAAACTTTGGTGATCAGAAGTCTTACACTTAACTATGCACAGGTAGTGTGAAGCACCCCGCCCCATCGCCGCGCGCAATAGATAAGTATAAACAAATCGGCAGCGGAGCGGCGCGCCACTCGGGGGGAACATCCTGTGTAATAACCTAAGGTTGTTACCCAGCTTAATTTGAGCCTAATTATATCTTGATTATTATTCCATTAAGTTCATCTAGTTATTAAAACCAAACCCTGAAGGTTTGGAGTAATTCAGAACCCAATCAATTACTTTGGAATATTTTAATAATTAATTAATTAGAAAATTGAGGTATTTATTTTGACCTTGAAATCAAAATTTGACTTTGTCGTTGCGATCATCACCCTTAAATTAGCTAGGGGTGATGCTTTAGACGTGTTTGAAAGTCATCGAATTTTCGTAAATATTTTAATATAATTAAATGCGCCGAAAAATAGAATAATTAAATAGTCGTCGGAATCAAAATCTGACTTCGCTGTTGAATTCCTCACCCCCAAATTAGCTAAGGGTGAATTTTTGGAATTTTTCGAAACACATTTATTTAATCTGAATTTTTCATAAATTGAAAATTATGAATAATAATTAATTATTCCTTAAGTGGCTTTCTCTCTCCTAGCTGGCCAAAAAAATTGGCTGACCCTTCTCCCCCCATTCTCTTTTTTGGCTGAGCTCTCCTCCTCCTATTAATTTCAAGACTTGATGGCTTGAGGCCATTTTTCCCCTCACCTCCTAGCTCTATAGCCAATCATGGAGCCTCCTCTTACTCTCCTCCTTTAAAGGAGAAGCTCAGCCCTTCCCTCTTCCCTTGCTGTCAAGATAAATCTCTGGAGCTCTCTTCCTCCCCCACCATTGCTGCACCCCGGAGAGGAAGAAGAAGAAGAAAACAGAGATTCCTTCTTCCCCTTTTTAAGGATCTAAGGTACCCGTTTTGCTACTCTCTTTGAATCCATTTGTTCCTCTATTATGCTTGAATGAATTGTTAGAAGCTCATAAGCATGTATGAAAGTCATTAAGGCTCTTAAAAGCTTCACAGAAATCTGCTCTATTTTTGTCTATTCTGCACACCCTGTCCTTTATCTATATTTTTTGTATAGCTAGGATGCTCTGTTTATGCTGATTTTGGTGTCGATGAAAATGTATTGGAAAGACCTTTCAATTGATATATGGCACCGCTCATGGAACTATGGCGCCCCACCCCATAATCCACAAGATTAAGCTAAAAGGTGGTGTGTCACTCTAGCTAGCCCTTCACCTATCATTAGATTAGGATGAAATCCACAATCTACCTAATAAGGGAAGGAGTAAGTATAGAATCAAACATTCAATCACTTAATAAGAATTCATACAGAGTGCGGAAATGATTTATAATAAGAAATATCCAAGCATCACAGTATAAATGAAATGAAATACAACTCAGAATATAAGCATATAATAATCCCAATACGCAGTCACAGGTACCTGAATTATTACAATATTAAAGTTTAAATAAATAGAAGAGAAAGCATGCTCATCCTCACAGGTAAAAATAAATAGCTAGATATCCTCAGGTCTAAGCTACTGCTCCTCCTCCAAGTAAAGCTCCTCCTAATGTACTGCAACCTCAGCTTGCTCTAAACCTGATATTGTCGATTTCATAATGTAGGGCCCCAGCAAAAAAAAAGAAAAATTTTGTGTTAGACAATTATCTAAGTATATTTTAAGCTGATAAGTTTTTATGTGTTTTGTAATATCACCATTTTACCATTTCTAAGCAATAACCATATAAATACAGGAGCAACTAGCAATGCCAAAAAGGAAGAAAAAGCTATAAATAATCATTTATAACTTAAGCAAAAGAGAGGCTAAGACATGCCTCAAATGCAAGCTAAGCAACGTAAGACATATAAATATAAATAATCAAACAAGTATTGTAAGAAAATACTATATCCTAAACATGCTGGTGATTAAGAGATACATACAAATTCAAATAGCATAACACAGCAGTGATATATATAATAGCAGCAAAATTCTAACATCCTAAAATATATATAAGCAGAACAAAAAAATAGCTAATAGAATAGAAATGCTGAAAAGTAAATAAACATCATGACTGCATATATATAAACGTCCGTGTATCAACTGCCATACAGAAAAGAGCTAATCTAGCCCACCGAATATCGAAGGATCTTAGCACCAGTACGGCTAAGGCACCAACGGTGTACCCCTAGTGTCATACGAGACTAGGCAATCAGCACACAATGAAACAACATAAGATATAAATAAGGTCTTCCCCTAGTATCAACAAGGAGACTAGGCAATCAAAAGACATAACTGAAAGATAGCTCAAGCACATACAATTATTATCTTTAATTAATCACTATAATACTTTCATAAAGAATCTAAAGAGTCTCCATATTTTCTAATATTTTATTCATGCATCAAAGATCTTATATGATATGCTCAAGGAATTAAGGCACAAAAATACAATGAATGCGTAGCAATAAAATATCAAAAGTAAGCAAGGGACTCTACTAAACATGGTGATATCATTTGTTTTCTACTTAACCATTCTAACTATTCCAAGTTACACAAGTTCAAGATCACCATTTTTCTACTATCGAGTATAACTTAGAAACTCGTCCTTATGAGTTAAAAGGGATTAGAATTGATCAGGTTCTAATCTAGTTTAATCAGATAGACGACTATGAGTTGAATCAATAAATCATATGTTCTATCTAAGATTTGATCAAGATCTTCTAAACCTATAGATTATGAATTAAACCCTACGAGATTTAGGTTTAATCACATATTCCAAAAAGGATAAGATCTAAGTTATAGGTTTCATTATAAAAGTGATCTACTTATTGAGGCAAATCATATTAAGTAATCAGACTTAATAAGATGAATCTCCTATCCTAAGACTAAAGTTAAAAGACAAAATAATCAAAACAAATTGTAAAAGAAAAGAAAAGTCTAGAAACTAATAAAACCAAGGTTTCACCCATTGAGTAACTCATTTACTTAATGAATGAACCCTAACCTATGATCTAGTCCTAGTCTCAGGAAGAGTCCTTGAAGTGTAGTGTTAAGGACTTAGAGAAATTCTAGAATCTGACCTATTGGTTGATTTCACTCACTTAAATGTCACCAATATAATTATAGCCTTGATTTTAGTATTTTGAAATACTAATAAGAGGTTAAGAGTACTTAGTCCAATACTAGGGCAAAATGACTATTTTGCCCCTACCTTAAGGGTATAAAGTCAACTTTTAACTTAAGGGTCCAAATTAAATTTGCTTAATTTCAATTAAATAATTACTGTCTAACTTGAAGATAGACAATAAGTACACCCAATTTGGACTCCAAATGGTCAAGTTATGACCAAAATAGGACAGGAGTATTTTGGTCATTTTCTAAATTTATAGGGTTTATATCCTAAATATTATTTTAGTTTATTGATGACATTAAAATTTTGAACTAGTTAGAATCATGAATTTTTGAATTTGGAGTTGATTTGACCAAGTTATGGTCATTTGAAATATAGGGGCATTTTGGTCAATTTTCCCAAAGTCAACTGGGAATTCTAGACTTGACTTTTTGACCTAATGTCCAAATAGGAAAACTAATACTACTACAGTGATGGGGCTGTTCTCCTGAGTATTTTAAGACCCATATTGACTATGTTTGGTCAACTAGGTCAAAAGTTATGGGGTCCTAAAGAGGTCCTAAAATGCTACTTCGTTATGCTACTTCAAAACTAAATTCTGCATTACGCCGTTTGATTCCTTTAATTTTTCTGAGTATTTTGAGACCTTTATTGGTTATGTTTAGATCATCCTACAAAAATTATTAAACTTTTAAGTTTTACTATTCAAAAATACAATTTGTATTATTTTACTATTCATTTATTCAAATTTAATTAATCTACTATTCATTCCTAAGGTTCAATTATAGTTTTCTGTATTTAATAATTAATTAATTATTATTAATATTAATTATTAATTAATAAATCCATTAATTAATTAATTAATTAATTAATTAATCATTTAGTTAATTATTAAATATGATAATATTATCATTAATTAAGGTTAAGATTATTTACTGGTTATGTAATGTTAATTAATCTAAACCTATTTTGATTAACTAATTATTATTTTAATTAGTTAATCTATTAACTATTATATGTATTAATAAATTAATGTTAATTATTTGTTTAATTCATTCATTAACCCTACTGTAAAATAAATATATATACTTATATCCTAAAGTCTATTAATTTAAGTATAGGTATTATATGGATTTAATATTAAATATGTATTTATTAATTTAATACTAATTTCTGCAAAAAAATAGACGGCGGCGGGCCCCACTGAAGAAGCGTGGCGTCCTCTCGTTGGATGAAGGCGCACGGGCAGGACCCACCTGCAGCGGACTGACCCTTGTGGGGCCCACACGCGCGACCGCTTCGGATTCTCTGCAGGTCGGGCTAACCCGACCCGACCTGAGATGCGCCGACTTCGCCCTCACGCTGCTGAGTCGACGGAGCTAGGGCTCCATTTTTGGGCGGCCTCCCGGTGATGATGGAGGTATGCCTGCATGAAAAAGGAAAGAGCTCGATGAGCTATTCTAGATGGCAGTTGGGTCTGCGACCGAAGTGGCCTAGCTAGCTCACCATTCCTAACCCTAGGTCCTCCACCGTCGGGTCGAAGTAACCCTAGCTTCTACTGTGGATCATCTCGCAAATTCGCTCGATCGAACTCAAATGAGTTCGATCGGAGCCGCTCAAACGACAATCAAGATCGTGAAATAAGCTTTTGAAAATCCAACACAGCAATCAAATGAAATTTTTAGGGGATCGAGGTACCTGGATTCGACGGTTGTGACAAGTCGCAGGCTCAGGGCTCGGATCGGGTCTCTTCACGCAAATCCTGGGCCCGATCCTACGGGAGGGTCCTTATCGGGCGGAGGCTGCGAGGTGGGGGGAGGTCGCCGGTTGGCCAGGCGTGCGGCGGGCACGCCGCATGGAGAGCGGGGATGAAAAAGATGAGGGAGATGGGTCCGGCCGTTGGATCTGGATCTGATCCAACGGCTGCGAGGGCTCCATCTGATTAAACGGCGCCGTCGGCTACAGTTGACGGCATCGCTTAAGTAGTTAGCGGCGCTGTTAAGTAATAATAAAATAACTTTTTTTTTCTTAAAATTCCAAAATTTTGAACATATTTTCGCTAGCTATTTGAGAGGTGAGGAACGCAACGGCGAGGTCGGATTTTCGATCCGACGAGTATTTTGATTCCTCGATTTTCGAGTCATTTAAATATTATTAAAATATTCGTTGAATTTTCGACGACTTCCGATTGACATGAAAACTTTACCCCTTGCTAATTTGGGATTAACGAATGCAATAGTGATGTCCGTTTTTCAATCCAAGATCAATTTAAATAGGTCAAATTTTAGGGTTTCTGGATTTTTCTAAAAAATAGAATTTGATCCATTTGACTCCTGATTTGGACTAGGTCTTAGAGGTTGACTCCAATTGACCTAATTAGCACTTATGATTACATTTAAGACTAAGATTAGTCATAATAGACTAGGATAACAACCTGAGTTGTTATAGACTCCCCCACTCAAGAATGATGTCGTCCTTAACATCACTCCAGTGGAACTAAAAGCAGAACTAAGCATGACTGAATTGAAGTAAAAGGTTTAGGATGCTAAGAAATGGAATTACCTGGCTTCTCGAAGAGTTTAGGATATTTGGATCGCATGTCAGATTCCCTTTCCCAAGTGGCTTTGTTGCGTGAATGATTCTTCCACTGGACTTTGATCATGTTGATGGCACGATTTCTGAGTTGCTTGCGATCATACGCTAAGATTCGAATCGGTTCCTCAGCATATGACAGATCGGGCTAGATTTGGATTTCTAGGAATTGCACAAGGTGAGACGGGTCCCGGAGACACTTCCTTAGGGACGATGTGTGAAATACATTGTGCACTGCGATGAAATCTATTGGCAACTCTAATTGGTAGGCGGCTGACCCAATTCTCTTCAAGACTTTGAATGGTCCAACATACCTTGGGCTGAGCTAAAATTGAATATTGCATAAAATTTAATATTGAAATTAAATTTGAAACTTTGCCATTTTTAATGTGCTCAAAATTTACTATATACTTTAAATGTATGTGTGGCATCTCACCGCTTAATCCCTAAAGATTAAACTAAGGGGTGGAGTGTCACTCTGGCTAACCCCTTACTTATCATTGGATTAGGATGAAAACTCATAATCCACCTAATAAGGGAAGGAATAGTACAGAATAAAATAAACAGTCACTATCTACTAAAATATACAGAGTGCGAAAGCAAATTTAAAATGAATGACATCTAAGCATCACAGTATAATAAGTATAAAACATAACTCAGAATATAAGCATAGAATAATCCAAACACGTAGTCATAGGTACCTATATTATTTTTACATTCAAAGTTTAAGAAAATAAAAGTGCAAATGCGCCCATCCTCACATATAAAAGAAAGCTAAATATCTTCCGGTCCCAACTGCTGCACCTCCTCTAAATAGGGCTCCTCTTTAAGTACTGGATCCTCAAACTGCTCTATATCTGATATTGTCGGTTTCACAATGTAGGGCCCCAGCCAAAGAAAAGAAAAATCTTGTGTTAAACAATTGTCTAAGAATATTTTAGGCTGATAATTTTCATGTGTTCTATAATATCACCATTTACAACTTATGAATAACAAAAGTAACTAAGCAGTAGGTGCAGTAAGCGTACAAGGAAACAAGAACATAACAATAAATAAGGTAAAAGCACACCTCAATAGCTAAGCAAGGAACATGCATATAGTATAATAGTAAAAGTACTGAAAGTAAAGTCTAATCCTAGACATGCTGATGATCATATGATATATGCAGATTAAATGACAGAAATCTGAATATGGTACGTATAGTAAGCAGTAAAATCTAGCATCCTATAAATATCTACAGGTAAGCAGGTAAGTAAAAAAAAACAGCTAACTGAAATATGTATCAGAACATGTTTAGTTATTTTACTTTATTTCTATGGACACATTTTAGAAATAGCTGAGGAGTCAGGCACATCTGCAGACTATGCGGGTTCCATACTTAACACACTCTCCTTAATGAGTAATGTTAAGCCTCCTTATTACTCCTTACCCCATCCAATAAGGTAAATGTGCACCAGAATCCTCTCAAAGACTGAACTCAATGGCAAATGTTATCTTAATTATTCAAAGTTTTTATTTTATGCACAAAGTTTTCTTATATGATATGAACAAGGAATTAAGCACAAAAATATAGAATGCGTAGCAACAAAATATCAAAATAAGCAAGGAACATTACTAATATGGTGATATCATTTATTTTCTAATTATCCTTTCTAACTATTCTAAGTTACACGAGTTCAGGGTCACCATTTTCTTACTATCGAGTGTAACTCAGAAACTCATCCTTATAAGTTATAAAATATTAGGACTAGTTAGGTCCTAATATACTAAATCAAAGTCGACTATGAGAGTTAAGTAATAAATCATCATTACTTAATTAATAATTTTAGGCGTTCTATGCTAAGCTCTAATCAAAAACTACTAAAGTATAGATTATGGATTAAACACAATAAGATTGGGCTTAATCACATAATCCAAGAAGGTTAATACATAAGATCTAGGTTTAAGTCTAATAATGATCTAATAATTAAGGTCAATCCTATTAAGTAATCAAACTTAATAGAATGAATCTCCTATCTTAAATCTAAGGTTAAAAGACAAAATAATTAAAATAAGTCAAAAAATTCTAGAAACTAATAAAAATTAATGATTCATTCATTGAAAAACCCCATTTTTCAATGAATGAAATCAAACTTATGAACTAGTCCTAATCTCAGGAAAGGTCTTTAAGGTATAGTGTTAAAAACTTAGGGAAAATTTTGGAATCTGACATAATGGTTAATTTTACTCACTTAAATATCACTAGTACAATTATAACATTGGCTTTAGAGTTTTGAGAAGTTAATTAAAGGTTAAGAGTACTTAATCCAATCTTAGGGTAAAATGACTATTTTGCCCATACTTAAGGGTCCTAAAAGTTAACCTTTGATTTAAGGGTCTAAACTGAAGTTTCTTGATTTCCAATGATTCCTTACTGTCTAACTTGAAGATAGACAGTAAGTACGTCCAATTTGGCCAATAAACGGGTTCTACAAATTCAAACTAAGGTTTTTGATTTAAGGGTAATTCAGTAATTTTCACTCTACTAAAACATAATTTTTTATGCAATTTATTGTAGGTTACTATTCAAGGATTCCATAAAGTTCAAGAACACTGCATTCTAAAGTCAATTGACTAAATTATGGGTGTTTTGATGCCTAAGGGCAATTCGGTAATTTCGGGTCGATCAACGGGTGATAAAAAATGAAACTTTTCCGTTTGAAGTCCAATTTTAGCAAACTCAGTTTCTATAGCTTCCCTATAACATACTGAGTGTGCTGATATGGAGTAAACCTAATTTGAACCTCAAATGGTCAAGTTATGACCTAACTAAGGTTATGAGTATTTTGGTCATTTTTTAAATGTTTAGGGTTCATACCCTAAATATTATTTCTGTTTACTGATGAAATTGAAATTTTAAACTAGTTAGCATCTTGAATTTTTGAATTTGGAGTTGATTTGACTAAGTTATGGTTATTTGAATTCTAAGGGCATTTTGGTCAATTTTCCCTAAAGTCAACTGCGAGTTCTAGGGTTAACTTTTTGACCTGATATCCAAATGGGAAAACTAATACTACTACGGTACTGGGGCCATTCTCCTAAGCATTTTAAGACCCATATTGACTATGTTTGGTCAACTAGGTCAAAAGTTATAGTGTAACGGCCCCAATATTTGGATAGAAGATTAATCCAAATATTGGGTGGTTACCTTAGCACCTGACACTTGAATAGAAGAAAACAGATCAAATGCCAATGCTAAGTAGCCAAGTCTCTTTATGAGCATTTGTTAAGTTAAAAATGAATGAAAAAGGAAGATACATATAAATGCAGATATACATGCATTTATAAATAAGCAATCCACACATTCATCCAAGCAGTTCTATATACATAACAGATACAACACAGATTAATAACTGAAATAAAAGTAACTTAAGTAATTTAATTATTACAAGGCTTTTTAATATACATGGCAATTTAAAAGTGAATTAAAATTTGACTATGTGGAAGCAGATTTCCATAAGGGTTCTTCAAGTACTGGGGCCTACATCACCTGAATAAAAGGGCTCTTGTTCTATCATATTTTGGTATTTAAATATGATAGGGCAATGCCAAGAAAAGAAAAAGATAGTTAGACTAAACAGTCTAAGCACAATTTAAAGTTGGCTATGTTTTTAGATTAATAAGATATCACAATTGTTATTTACAATTTAAGTATGCAGTGGTACTGGAGAAGCTATGTAGTATGGAAAGATAAAGAGTGCAACTATAAGGAAAACAGTATAAAACTCATTGAGTAAAAATACTCATTTTATATTTATAATTCTAACCTTTTCCTAAAAATTTAAAGGTTATAAATTAATATGCGTGCGAAATGTAAGCAATTTATATGATCAAATGAAAGTATGCTGAGTAAACAATTGACATACAGTGAAGCATAAATTGAAATTAGGCAACATACATTGTATTCAAATTAACTGAAGTAATACCAAACTGAAAATAGAGAGTGTAAAGGAAAGGAGGAATTATCTTGGATTCTCAATCTAAGATAATCATAGTCTAAGACTATGATTCGAAAGCATAACTAAACAGTTATGAAGAGATTTTTCATTTATAAGAAAATCTCTTATATTTAAGTTAAAGTTACATTTAGGAAAAACCTCATTCTGTAGGAGTACACTACAGAATGGGCGAGGAGTTAAGCACGTCAACTTAACCAAATACAGTGAGGAAATTGAACATTCACATTTACCCTCTCTAAAATGTGAAGTTCTAAGGAAAATATTTTCATTTGTACTATAATTGCATCAAGGCATTTTCCCCTTTAAAGTTTTAAGAAAATCTTTATTTATGCACCAAGTCTTGAATATATGTTCAAGGATAGGAGGCTCAAAGTTATGCAAGCATTTAATGGATTTCAAAAATTGTAAAGTATGTGATATCTTTTTGTTATCTAAATTTTTAATAAACTATTTTATAATTAGAGTTAATTAGACTCCAAATTGACTTGTAGATATTAAATCTTAAGTCAATTTTAAATAAAGTAGAAGGAAAATGAAATACAATTTAATAAAATAAAAGGAGGACTTATCCAAAGCTTAAAAGAAAGAAGCTAATAATTTCAGTTAAACATGAACAATTTGAATGTTTTGAATTGAATGTTAAAGTTCTCTAAAATATTTTGAAGTCCGAAATTTCTTAAAAATTTTGGCAGTCTCCTCTGTTTTTGTTCAAATTTTCCATTTTTCACAATCAATTCTCTAATTCTAAATATAGAGTTCAGTCCCTTTTACAGGGCTGCTCATTTCCAGTTCTACAAATAGAATTTAATTCCAATTCTAAAAATAGAGTTCAGTCCTTTTTACAGGACTGCTCATTTCCAATTCTAATATAATTTCGCATATACCAAACTATATTAAACAATTTATATATACTATATATAAAAAAGAATGCAGAAGTAAAATTTAGCAATTATAAGAGCAGCTATTTGTGGTTCTTCACACATAGCATTTATTTTAACAATCCTGTATTTACAACATATTCTGCAAAGAATCATTTGTTAAAGTCAGCTTTTTAATATAAAGAAACAAGAATTAATTTAAAAGTAGCATTTGATTACTTATAAGAGAAGAGCAGCATTTGATAATATCAACATAAATGGCAGCACCTAACATAAATGGCAGCACATACGATTTTCATCTAGAAAGTGATAGCCTTTATTTATCTCAGTTTAGCTAAAGTGATGGCAGCAGTTTATTACATGATAACATTTGGATCTAAGTTCAAGACAGTATTCATCCCTTTGTAAGGTAAAGGATATCAATTGATACACATAACAACTTATGAATTTCTTAAGTAAAGTAGTAGCATTTTAAGTTCCTAATGGCATCTTTTGTCCTCATAAATTCATCATTAGCAAATGATCTCTTATGGCATGGCAGCAATCAATCCCTTATAAACATATACTCCTCATTTTAAGTTTATACAGTTCACTTACTCAATTTTAAAACTATAACTTATGATCCTTTCAATGACTTTCAGCATTAGTTTTCATTCGAGTAGCATCATTTAGAGAGGAATACAGTAAATGTAAATAAAAAGGGCAGCATTATTCTACTATATAAAGTGTAGAACTGTACATTCTTAGCATGAAATGAATATCTGTTTAAATTTTGTAATTATAAAATGAAACTATAAAGATTTAGCAATTTCTAAATATCCCCATTTTTCTTTCTACTATTGATTTAATGGACAGCATTTGATTCATACTTATATATATGGCAGCATATGATGCTAATAAGAGAAACTACAACTTTTATTCTAGTATTCCATAATACTCATATCATCTATTTATCGACATAACAATTCTATATAAGAAGTGACAACATTCATTTTCACATTAGATGATGACATGCGATTCATATATTTACATGACAGCATTTGAATCTTATAAACTAACCGGCACACCTAATTTTCCTTAAAAATGAATGACAACATTTGATCATTTCAGTTTAACTAAGTAATAGTAGCAGTTATAATGAGAAGGCAGGCAGCAGTTTTCTGCTATACACATAAGGTACAACATTTATATCCAGCATTCAAAGGTTATTAGTTTACATTATGCAATCACAGATTATTGTCTTAATGATTCATCTTGAACTAAAGAATAACATTTGCATTCTATGGCAGCACTATGATTTATAATGAAATTGGCGATAGCATTTAATCACAAATGAACTTAAATAGAAGCTTTTGATCTCATATGATGGCAGCATGTGATGTTAAGGAGATAAATCACAGTATTTATTCTTATTTTACATTATTCCACTTTCATGTAATGATAGCATTTGAATATCTTAAGGATAATGTGCAGCATATTAATCTTGTAGAGCATGTCCCAATAATACATATACTCATATATAGCTAATGGCATCACCTGACATTGTATATTTCTTTGATTGAATGAACAACATGGGCTTATTCAAACTCAACTGCAAATGATTCTTTTGACAAGGTATAACAGCATTAATTCTGATAACATAAAAGAAATGGCAGCGTGTGATACTGGAGCTAGCATTCCATTAACTTATTCAATTGATGGCAACCATTGATTTGATACATAATTGATGGTACTATGGCAACATATGCATTGAAACCTAGACATATAAGGAATTTTCGACCTTTTTCTAATACCCAAAGTACTACAATCAATATTAATATCTAAAATTTAGATAGAGCATTTATTTCCAGTATTAGTAGGATGCTAAATAAATCATATAATCACAAAATACAGCCCTAATAACTTAAGATTTAAGATACCGCAACCTGTATGAAACAATAAGAAGAAAAATCTATACTTATATGTAAAACTGCAGCAAAGTGCCTTATAACATTTAGTTTATCATTAAATTAAGGGCAGAAATTAATTTAATAAGATCCATTGAAAAATGTATAGACAGCATGTAATCTTTAGTAAAGAATTGACCCCATTAATTCTCATATAATAAGGCAGCAACGATAGCATTTGCTTACTAAAACAATGGAAGCATACTGAAATTAATGACAACAGTAGTATAGCATTATTTATTTAGAGTATTTAACATTAATATTTAAAATTGCAGTACAACATTAATATTCAACATTTATGAAAAAAGAAATATCCTAATACAACTTCCTCATTTCTTAACCAAAGTAAGACTTTATGATTTCATTTTTAAACAATTGGTTTCCTTTCTCCTTAATAAGGATTTTTTTCAAATTAATGTTTCACTAATATCTTGATGATATTAAGATAAAGAAAGAAATCTGCAGTCATTAGAGGTGATTTCTCATAAGCAAGATGCACTTTAAATTCCATAATAATAGGGAATGTAGAAGATAGAACTTTGATTAGATCTTCATTCCACCAAATAGGGCCCCAACCAATTTACATTTAAATAGCAATATGTCACTTTGGCTTTTCGAAATCTAAATTAGGCAACATGAATCTTTATGAATAATAAACTACTTTAATATTATAACATCTTAATATCCTTGCCAAAACAGTAAAAAGAAAATTAGTTTGAAACCGCAATCTAAGAGATCCCAAATAGCATTTGTACAAATCTCAAAGAAGATATTCAGTAACACATTCTTCCACTATTTCATAAACCCTAGATTAATATAGATCATATGCAAACCATAACAAGAAGGAAGAATCGGGAGGAGTACCTCTTTTTTTTTTCTTTTGAGAACAGCTAAGGGAAGAAGCTCGGCTAGAAAGGGCTCGGTTAGGGTTTTCTTACCTTTCTCTCAATACCCCTTACGAGAGAATGAGCGATCGTTGATAAGGAGTAGAGGTGGCAGGGGTTCGAATCTTCCCATTGGAGCAACTAACGGTGCATTCCACGCATCGGGGTGAAGGAGGAACCGCGTGCGAAAGAAGATAGCGTCGGCTAAGGATTAAGGGCATGTCGATCGAGTGATATGCAGATAAGAAGAGTATTTTGAGATATATATATATATATATATATATTGATTTATTTGATTAAATTGGAAGTTTTATTTAATTAAAAATTTTATGATAATACATTTCCAATTTAATTTTTGAGAAATTGCTTTTTAGCTAAAATGAGTGTTATGGACTCAAAAATGAAGTCAAAATTTAATTTGAAAGCTATCTTAATTATTTTAATTACCGAATTATGAAAATATAATAATATAATCAAGAAATTTTGACTTTCTCCAAAACTCACCAAAATTTCACCCCAAGCTAATTTGGGCGTGAGGAATGCAATGGTGAAGTCTATTTTCAATTCTGAAGTCAATTTAAATTAGGTATTTTTAGAATTATCTGAAACCTAGGAAAAGCTGGAAATCGACAAATGATCTCCAATTCGCACGAAATTTGAGGTGGAGACTTCTAACTCTATTATAAGAGTAATGAAAAGATTTAAAGTCAAATAGATCCACTAATTCACATGTAACAACTTTTGGGTTGTTATATATGGGGTCCTAAAGAGGTCCTAAAATGTTATTTCGTTATGCGTACTTCGAAACTAAATTCTGCATTACGCCATTTGATTTCTTTTATTTTTCTGAGTATTTTGAGACCTATATTGACTATGTTTAGCTCATCTTACAAAAAAAGTTATTAAACTTTTAAGTTTTACTATTTAAAAATACAATTTGTATTATTTACTATTCATTCCTAAAGTTAAATATTTTTCTGTATTTAATATCTAATTAATTAATTATTTGTAATTATTTAATATTAATTGATAATTAATTAATAATTAATTTATTATTTAATTATTTTAAATATTTTGATTATATCATAAAGTTTCATTTTATATATATATATATCTATATATGTGTATATATACATAAATATTTATGTAATATAAAGTTTATGTTTGTAACAACTCTAGGTTGTTACCATAGTTAAAACTAGAGTAATTAATCTAAACTAAGGTTTGAATTTTGATTTCATTGGATTTAATGGGTCATTTAAACCTAAACCTAGAAATTTGAAATCAATTGGAGATAAATTGGAAAATTTGGTATTTTTGGTTATTCTTAAGCCTTGAAAAATACCTAAATTATTTTGATCTCCAAATTAAAATCTGATTTCATTTTTGAATTCCTCATACCCAAATTAGCTAAGGCTGAATTTTCGGGAATTTTTAGAGCTCATTTGGACCTAAATTGAATTTAGGAATTTTTGGAATAATTAAAATTTATTTAAATGATTTTTAATTTAATTAAATTTAATTTTTATTATTAAAATCACTGTTGGGATTTGCTGTCGGGACCGCGGCAGATCCGCTGCGGGGTCCCGACAGCGGCGCGCCATTTTGCACCCGTAGGATCCTTAGCACGCATCTTAGCGCGCTTCAATCCAACGGCCCGCGCTGTCGATCAGATCCAGCAGATCTCGACCGTTCCGCGGTTCTGAGATCTGATCCGACGGCGCCTAATCCATCCGCCTTAAGTAAGCCGCTCGCCCGTTCGATCCGCGGATCAGATCCAACGGCCGATCCAATCCCACGCACGACCGTTAGATGTCGGGTGATCAGGACCGTCCCGCGCCAACTAACGAACCATCAGACGGCTCTGGTGACCCCGTCACTGTTCATCTTCGTCCCGACAGGAAGAATCCTCGGAAATTCGCCACGTAATTCCTGTTTGCCACTCCCCGCGCCAGGTCAGCTCGACCGTTGGTACCTTCCGGTTTGAGGCCGAGCCTAGCCGGCTGAGCCAGGTGGCATGGATCGCCCCAATTCTAGAAATTTGGTGTAACAACCCAGGTTGTTACTTTGCTCAATTGAGACTAATCTAGGTCTTAATTAAGGTTCTAAGTCACTAATTAAGTGATTTAAAAATCATCTCTGAAACCTAGGTCAAACCAGAAGTCAACAAAGTCAAAACAAGAATTCTGGAAAATCCCAAAAACCTGGAAATTTGATTTTTTATCTAGACCTCAGATTAAAAATTTGACTTCGCCATTGCGTTCAGAACACCCAAATTAGCTAAAGGTGAAATTTTGGAGGCATTTGGAAGTCGTTGATTTTTCATCAAATATTTTAATATTATTTAAATACCCTAAATAATCAAATAATTAAATACTCGTCGAAACAAAAATCCGAGTGTGCCATTGCATTCCTCACCCTTCATTTAGCTAAGGGTGATTTATTGGAAATTTTTGGGATTCATTTAATGGGGTAAAATTAATTAATTAAATCTGAATAAATTAAATTAAATAATTTTTATTTAATTATGATTAACGGCGCCGTCCACTCAAGTTCAACGCCGTTACCTATTCTTATTTTCGCGCCGTCTATCCTGACGACGCTCTTCGCGCCGTCTGATCGCGGGATCAGACGGCTGTGAGTCGTCATCTCCGCGTGAGCGCCGTGTGGCTCGGGGGAGCTGCACCCGTCGCCTTAGAATCCTTGTCGGGCATCGCTGTTGACACATGGCCTCCCCACCTCTCTTAAACCACCGTTTAAGGTCTGTATAAGACCTCTGAAGTCCGGGTTGCTCGGTTTCACTCCTGAAGTCCGGAACCTGAGTTCGAGCCTCGACCCTCTTCAGCCGTCCGTTTAAGGTACGCACCACACCTCCAATATTCATTAAAGATTGCATCTAAAGTTTCGTTTCTTAATTTCATATGCTTGATTGTTCATCTACCGGTTCCGATCGAGTCGATCAGGTCTGGTTAACCCGGATTTGGCTAAGATGCAACAGTGGAAACCGTTATCAAATTTTCTCGCCGAGCGTAGTGACTTAGGGTTTGATTTTTGCCGGGGTTGTGTGCCTTCTCCGGCGGTCTTTGAGGTACCCATCGAAAGGTCTCAAGACCTTTCGATCGGTATACGGCTCGTAGTCTGGTTCCATCGTCTTCGCCTCCATTTTTCGAACCCTAATTCCTCCGCCTCGGATCACTCGCGCGAAGACGAAGCCCTCTCGGGCTGGACCGGGTCGGCCCGGGCCCGGCCCAGAAACCGTGGCCCGTGGTGCTTCGGCTGCCACGGCGGGACCCACCGCGCAGCGCGCCAGCCAATCCTGGCGCGACGCGTGTCCACCTCTGATGTCGTCTGATCTGTGGGGCCCGCTGTAGTCTGCCCAGCCTATAGCGGCTCGCCACGTGTCCTGCGTAATTATTAAATAAAAAGTTATATATAATTATAACATTTATTTAAATAAACGAAATTATATTTATATATATATATATATATATATATATATATATTTATAATAACATAATTAGTTAATTAAAGTAAACAGAATTATTTTAATTAATTAAATGCAAAACTTTAAACCTAAATAACTCCTAAAATACACATCCAAATTATGCAAACAAATATACCAAATTGATCAGAAAAATATGAGGAATTTATTGATGCCAATAATTTTGCATTTGGACCAGTTTTTAGCAAAATGACATTTAGGGTTTAATTAAGTTCAAATTTATGTATCAAATGTTCAATTAATCATAACTTTGTGTAGGTTAATCCAAACATACCCAATATGGGTCTTAAAGTGATCAGAAAACCCTAAGGATTAATTTGATAGTGTTTATCTTGCTGTTTGAATTAGTGTTTGCCTAATCACATTTAAGTCCTAATCCTAATTAGGTTAATTAACCCTAGAATTTCAATTGACCATAACTTGGTCAATTGAGCTCCAAATTTGATGATCCAAATATCAATTTAGATCAAAAGAACTTAATTAACAATAATATGAAAAAAATATTTTAAATCCAACGGTTAGATTTGCTAATAACCCTTAATTGCTCTAAATCTTGATTAGTGAATATTAGCAAATTTAGTAATCCAAATTGAATGATTTAAGTTTCAGAGGACTCCTATAATTATTTAGAATCAATCTATAAGGTTGGATTAATATTTGAGTAATTAATTTTGTTAATCACTCATTAATCACCCTAAACCCTAATTAAGTCATAACTTAGTCAAATTAGGTCCAAATTAAGCCTACCACATGTCATTATGATCAGTGAGCTATTTGAAATTCATAGCCACTAATTTTGCTTAATTTGAACACTAATTGGCAAAATTAGGATTTTTGACCCTTAATTAAGCATTCCTTAATTACCCCCCTTAAACCCTAGATCTTGTATTGGCCATAACTTGGCCAATACTTATCAGATTTCAGCAAAATTAGGTTCTATGGAAAGCCTAGGCAGTAAAGAACAATAATCTAAAAGAAAATTTAGCTTTCACTTAATCAAATTACTAAATTGCTCTTATGAGTCAAATTCACTAATTTGATCTCATATGGCTTAATAATTCCCCAAAATTAATTTAGTTGCTGTCTAATCTTACATTAGACAGTAAGAAACTCTTTCCAAAAGAAAATTTCAGAATTAAAGCCCTAGATCAAAATTTGATCTTTTGAACCCTTAAGTAGGGGCAAAATGGTCTTTTTGCCCAAATTTAGGGTTTAGCCTTTTAAAGCCCTAAATTCAATTTCTAATCATTAAAATCAGTAAATAGAATGATTTAGAACTGAAATTAATCAAATTTAAGTCTAAATTAGGTTTTGATTAAAATCTCAGAATTTGCTCAGTAAAGAAAATTCCTAAGTCTTAAGAAGAGTTCTCTTTCCTTAATCATTCTTAGACCCATCCTTAGGTCTTATAATATTAGTTAGGATGTGTGTCTTGAGAGATACTCTTAGTAATTAAGAGCCTTATTTCCTAAGATTATGAATAGATCTTAAGTTAGAATTCATCTATTGAGTAAATTGAGTTACTCAATTAGGTGAAACCTTGAGTTTTTCTAATTTATAGATTTTTTTAGTTTGTTAAATGATTATTTGATCTTTAAACTCTAGAATTAAGAATAGAGATTTATCCTAATGAATTGAATTATCATTAGGATTTGCCTTAACCTAATCTGTAAGTTTTGGGTTCTAAACTTAGACCCTTAGATTATACCTTTAAATTAAGTGATTAGACCCCATCATCTGAAATCTAATTCTTAATCTATTCATCTTGATTTGGCTAATCAAGATGAGGTTGGGATGAATTAAATTACAAAACTAGGTCGTTGATTTATTCATTTTAACCAAATAGTCGTCTTTTGATTAAGTTATAATTAGGACTTGGCCAGTCCTAATTATCTTCAACAAGTAGGATTCGTGATTTTAAGTTACAGAATGTGTAAGAATTGATGAAATCTGAAACTTATGTAACTTAGAGTAGATAGAACGAATAAAATAGATAACAAAGGATATCACTTGTGTTTTAAATAGAGTTTCTTGCACTTTGATTTTGATGCTTCGCATTCCTTGATTTTGAGCCTTATACATTGAACATGTATTATGTACATAAGATATTTTGATAAATATCTTATGTTAATTTGGAACATTATTCATAAGCAGCATTATGTTTATTTCACAAGTGGTATGTAAGGTGTAGCTTGATTAGTATACCTCTTCGATCAATCTGTTCGGGGTCGGCAACCTTTCGAGGGTTTAATGTCCGACAGTCTATTGGCCATGCCTAGTCCGAGTGATAGGATGGATAGACTCTTGCCCTATTGACTACAGAGTCAGGATTCTGATATGGTTATACTAATTCAAGTACACTTACATTCAGTTCTATCTTAGCTCATCATGCTAAGAATTTCAGTGATGTTCAGTTCAGAGTTTCTTAGCTCATCAGGCTAAGATTTGTTGTATATGTGTTCAGTTTGGGTGACTTAGATAGTCACTGCAGTTTCAGTTTACAGATATTATTTTACTAGTATATTCTGCATTTCAGCACTGTTTTACTTTCAGTTTTTCTGCACATGTTGTATATAGGATGCTAGTTATACTTACTGTTTTCATATGCTCACATAGGATGTTAGTATTTTCAGTTTTATACTGTTTAAATTTTTGTACTTCACTTAGCATAATCTGTTTGATCATGAGCATGTTTAGGTTGTACTTTTCTTACCTTTCTTTTACTTTTCTTTTACTTACCTGTCCTTGTTGCAGTTGCTTGGAGGAGATATGTATTACTTCCTATTTGTTTAGTTATAAACTGTGGTTTATAACTTGTTACTGTTCTTTTATACGATTTTCTGCACCTATTATGCTTAGTTCTCTTTATATGGTGATATCTATTTAATTTAATAAAATTGTTTGTCCTAAAATGTAACAACCCAGGTTATTACTTTGCTTAATTAAGACTAATCTAAGTCTTAATTAAGATTCTAAGTCACTAATTAAGTGATTTGAAACTCATCTCTGATACCTAGGTCAAACCAGAAGTCAACAAAGTCAAAACAATAATTCTAAAAAATCCCAAAACCTAGAAATTTGACTTTTTATTTAGACCTCAGATTAAAAATCTGACTTCGCCATTGCATTCAGAACACCCAAATTAGCTAGGGGTGAAATTTTGGAGGCATTTGGAAGCCGTTATATTTTCGGCGAATATTTTAATAATATTTAAATACCTGAAAATTCAAATAAATAAATACTTGTCAAAATGAAAATCCGAGTGCGCCGTTGCGTTCCTCACCCCTCAATTAGCTAGGGGTGAATTATTGGGAATTTTTGAAATTCGTCTGGTCATTTGATTTTAGTTAATTAATAAAGTAAATTAATAAATATTTTATTAATTTAAAAATTGGACTTATCGGCGCCATCCATCCCTAGGTTAACGCCATCCTTTTTTTTCTTTGCGTCTGTCGTTTCGAACCGTCCGATCGAGAGATCGACGGTCGGGCCGTCGTCCCTGTCGCTGGCTCAGCGAGAGCGCTGCGCGTGTCTCGTGCGGGGACACGCGACTCCTCCCGTCCTCCATCTGGTGTGCACCGCCTAAAGATCGACCGCTGATCTCCTCTTTAAGAGGATCTACGCGCATTTTGGCTCGGTTTCACGAGCTGGAGCAAAGAGATCACTCTGGGGATTTTTGCATTCTCTTCTCGATCAAAACCCTAAGTCCATTTCAGGTGCGCCTTACCCTAAACTGCTTCATATACGCTTGATATTCATCTATGTTCTATTATTTCTTGCGTATCGATTGATTGAAGCTCGAGATTGAGCTTTCTGTCTCCGTCGCTAAACCCTAATTCGCTCGGGAAGCTGGAGGAGAATGTGAAGCGTCCATCATCTGCAACCGTTGGATGGAAGCGAAATCAGACCGTTAGATTTAAGATAGATTAAATCAGATCCATTCAATTTTGAGCCGGTTCGAACCAGCTCGGCATTCTGGACCGGGCCGAACCGCGGCCCGTCCGTTCGCATTCGAGACGCTGATGAGGCAGCGCCGGTGGGGTTGGCTGCCTAGCTGGCATAGCGCGCAGCTCGCCACGTGGCTCTCACGCTGCGCATTTTCAGTGGCGGGACCCACTGGTCTCGTCGCGCTGCGCCGTGGGGCCCGCCGCTTTCTGCCCAGCCAGTGGGGTCGCGCCATGTGGCCTGGTCCTGCTGACCGTCTCGCATGTGGGGCCCGCCGCTCTCTGCTCAGCCAGTGAGATCGCGCCACGTGTACCTGCAGTTATATATAAATATAAACGTTATATATATATATATAGCAATTAATTAATAAATGAAGTTTTATATTAATAATAAAAGCAGATTTATTAAAATTAATTAAACAGAATTAATTAATTAGTTAAATTCAAATCTTTAAACATTAATAACTCCTAAAATACACATCCAAATTATGCAAACAAATATACCAAATTGATCAAAAAAATATAAGGAATTTATTGATGCCATTTAATTTTCTGTAGGATCAATATTTTGCAAAGTGATTATTTAGGGTTTAATTTAAGTTAAATTAAATATTGCAAAACTTAATTAGCCTATAACTATGTACCCAATGATTCAAACATATTGAAAATGGGTCTTAAAATGATCAGAAAACCCTTAACGATTATTTTGGTAGTATTCATTTTTGCTGTTAGGGTTAAATTTTGCCTAATCACATTTAGGACCTAACCCTAATTACCCTAATTAGACCTAGAACTTCAATTGACCATAACTTGGTCAATTAAACTCCAAATTTGATGATCTAAAGATCCATTTAGATCAGAAGAACTTAATTAACAGTAATCTATAAAAATATTTTAGATCCAACGGTTAGATTTGCTAATCACCCTTAATTACTCTAAAGCTTAATTAGTGAATATTAGCCAAACTAATAATCCAAATTGAGTGATTTAAGTTTCAGATGACTCATAGAACCATTTAAAATCAATCTATAAGGTTGGATTAGTATTTGAGTAATTAATTTTGTTAATCACTCACTAATCACCCTAAACCCTAATTAGGTCTTAACTTAGTCAAATTATGTTCAAATTGAGCCTACCACATGTCATTATGATCAGTGAGCTATTTGTAATTCATAGCCACTAATTTTGCTTAATTTGGACACTAATTGGCAAAGTTAGAATTTTTTTGATCCTTAATTAAGCATCCCTTAATTACCCCTTAAACCCTAGATCTTGTATTGGCCATAACTTGGCCAATACTTATCAGAATTTAGCAAATTTAGATTTTATGGAAAGCTTAGGCAGTAAAGAACAATAATCTAAAAGAAAATTTAATTTTCACTTAGTCAAATTACTAAATTGACCTTATGAGTCAAATTCACTAATTTGATCTCATATGGCTTATTAATCACCCAAAATTGATTTAGTTACTATCTAATCTTATATTAGATAGTAAGAAACATTTTCCAAAAGAAAATTTCAGAATTTATGTCCTAGATCAAAAGTTGATCTTTTGAACCCTTAAGTAGGGGCAAAATGGTCATTTTGCCCAAATTTAGGGTTTAGCCTTTTAAAGCCCTAAATTCAATTTCTATTCATTAAAATCAGTAAATAGAATGATTTAGAACTGAAATTAATCAAATTCAAGTCTAAATAAGATTTTGATTAAAATCTCAAAATATGCTCTTTAAGAAAATTCCTAAGTAAATTATGAGTGTTTATCTTTTCTTAATCATTCTTAGATCCATCCTTAGATCTTATAACATTAGTTAGGATGTGTGTCTTAAGAGATACTCTTAGTAATTAAGAGCCTTATTTCCTAAGATTAGGAATAGATCTTAAGTTAGAATTCATCTATTGAGTAAATTGGGTTACTCAATTAGATGAAACCTTGAGTTTTCTAGTTTCTAGATTTTTCTTAATTTATTAAATGATTATTTGATCTTTAAACTTTAGAACTAAGAATAGAGATCTATCCTAATGAATTTGATTTGTCATTAGGATTTGCCTTAACCTAGTCTGTGAGTTTTGGGTTCTAAACCTTAGACCCTTAGATTATATCTTTAGATTAAGTGATTAGACCCCATCATCTGGAGTCTAATTCTTAATCTATTCATCTTGATTTGGCTAATTAAGATGAGGTTGGGATGAATTAAATTACAAAACTAGGTCGATGATTTATTCATTTTAACTAAACAGTCATCTTTTGATTAAGTTATAATTAGGACTTGGCCAGTCCTAATTATCTTCAACAAGTAGGATTCATGATTCTAAGTTACAGAATGTGTAAGAATTGATAAATTCTGAAACTTATGTAACTTAGAGTAGATAGAGCGAATAAAGTAGATAACAAAGGATATCACCTGTGTTTTAGATAGAGTTTCTTGCACTTTGATTTTGATGCTTCGCATTCCTAGATTTTGAGCCTTATACCTTGAACATGTATTATGTACATAAGATATTTTGATAGATATCTTATGTTAATTTGGAACATTATTGATAAGCAGCATTATGTTCATTTCACAAGTGGTATGTAAGGTGTAGCTTGATTAGTATACCTCTTCGATCAACCCGTTCGGGGTCGGCAACCTTTCGAGGGTTTAATGTCCGACAGTCTATTGGCCATGCCTAGTCCGAGTGATAGGATGGATAGACTCTCGCCCTACTGACTACAGAGTCAGGATTCTGATATGAATATACTAATTTAAGTACACTTACATTCAGTTCTGTTTTAGCTCATCAGGCTAAGAGTTTCAGTGATGTTCAGTTCAGAGTTTCTTAGCTCATCAGGCTAAGATTTGCTGTATATGTGTTCAGTTTGGGTGACTTAGATAGTCACTGTAGTTTCAGTTTACAGATACTGTTTTACTAGCATATTCTGCATTTCAGCACTGTTTTACTTTCAGTTTTCCTACACATATTATATATAGGATGCTAGTTCTACTTACTGTTTTCATATGCTCACATAGTATATTAGTATTTTCAGTTTTATACTGTTCAAATTATGTATGTCACCTAGCATAATTTGTTTGATCATAAGCATATTTTATGTTGTACTTTTCTTACAGTTTTACTTTTCTTTTACTTACCTGTCTTTGTTGCAGTTGCTTGGAGGAGGTATGTATTACTTCCTAGTTATTTTAGTTATAAACTGTTTGTTTATAACTTATTAATATTCTTTTGTACGCTTTTTCTGCACCTATTTTGCTCAGTTCTGTTTTATGGTGATATTCAGTTAACTTAAACTAAACTTTTACCCTAAAATGTACTTAGACATATTATCTAACCAGTTTTTCTTTTGTTAGCTGGGGCCCTACCATTATGAAACTGATAATGGTAGGTTCTGAGTTTGTTGGATTAGCAGATCCAGTGGAGAGTTTGCCATTGGAGGAGGAGCCCGTTACTGAAGATCTGTAGCTTTAGTTTTTCTTTTCTTTCTGTGAGATTGAGAGTTCATTTCAGTTCTTTTAAACTTATTAAATGTTGTAATAATACAGGTTTATTTCTCTCTTTCAGTACTTTACTTATTCTGTATTGTTGTATTTATACTATATTGGATGGATGATATGTTTTATGCTTCCGCACTCTGAGTTCATGTATGATCATTTAGTGATAGTATTCTGGATTGAATGGCAAATTCCTTATTTAAATTGGATTAGAATGTGTGTCTAATCCAATCTTAAGTGGGGACCTTGTCATTTGGTGACCCCTCCACCGTAATCATGTTAACTTAAGGGTTAACAGGACCACGGCGAGGCAGGGTCGCCACATAAAATGTACTTAGACATATTGTCTAACCAGTTTTTCTTTTGTTGGCTGGGGCCCTACCATTATGAAATTGATAATGGTAGATTCTGAGTTTGTTGGAGCAGTAGATCCAGTGAAGAGCTTACCATTGGAGGAGGAGCTTGTTCCTGAAGATCTGTAGTCTTAGTTTTTCTTTCAGTGAGATTGAGAGTTTATTTCAGTTTTTTTTTTAACTTATTAATATTGTAATAATACAGGTTTATTGTTCTTTTTCAGTACTTTACTTATTCTGTATTGTTGTATTTATACTATATTGGATGGATGTTATACCTTTTATTGCTTCCGCACTCTGAGTTCATGTATGATCATTTAGTGATAGTATTTCTGGATTGAATGGCAAAACCCTTATTTAAATTGGATTAGAATGTGTGTCTAATCCAATCTTAAGTGGGGACCTTGTCATTTGGTGACCCCTTCACCGTAATCATATTAACTTAAGGGTTAACAGGACTACGGCGGGGTAGGGCCGCCATATTTGGGAAGTGCCCGGGCCGAGCCAAACTCCAAACCAGATCCCCAGCCTCCATACCTGAGCCCTCGTAGAGCCTATAAGTACCCCTGGGACTTCACAATGAGTCCCTTTGCTCACTGTGAATCCCCAATTTCCCTGCGGAAGGCTACTGGAGCTCCCCCTTCCCTCGGTAATTTCCTGGCTGTTGCAGAGCTTTGAACTGCTGATAGAGGGTCCGTCTGGTGTCCAGACTCCCTGGGAAGCTTCGTCTAGTCTTCAGGAAGCTTCAGCACCCTCCAATTTCCCTCAGCAAGGCCTGTATCCCTGGTTCAAGGTACAGCTTTCCGCCATTAAAATTTATGAAGCTCCCTTTCATTTCTGTCATCTGGATTGAGCTCTGAATGTCATCTAAGTCGCCTTAGCCACTTAGGAAACTCCCGTGATTGTCGCCTGGGGCCAGGCTAGCTCGAGTCGATCGTATCGATCGACTGAGCTAGCCAACGAGCCAATGGTTGAGTCCGAGTAAGGACCCAGCGATTGGCTGTGTCTCGGGTTAAGATAGGTTGGGGGTTCGACGCGTCTAGTCCCCCTGAGTGTGTAGGGATCAAATCCCATCGAATCATGGTCCCTGTGAGGAGAATTTTGCCCTCACAGGCGGCCTGAGACGTCTCGCCAAAGAACATCTCGGGTGAGTAAGACCCCATCGATCCAGAGGGATCCAGATGGGAGTTCTTGGTCCAATCGATGCATCTTCCCTTAGGGAACGTGTAGGGATCGATTTGAGCCCCTGCCATCGCCGAAGCGCCGAGAATTTCAGCTTTGAAATTCGACAGGCTCGGGGCTCGTCGAGAGGTTGAAGATGAAGTCGCGGGTCCGGATCGAGCCGGCCGCTGACCCGCGCGGTTCTGATTTTGGGCCACGGTTAATTAATATTTATTGGAGTGTATTTTTAATAGTTATGATTTAAATTAATTAAAACCTATAGTTTTAATTTAAATAAATATTCAGAATAAATTAATTGAATAACTTTAGATCCACACATCCAAATGGTATGAATATACCATTTAAATCAGAAAAATTCCAAGAATCTGAATCTAAAATAAAATTCCAGATCCAATGGTTAGATTTAAAAATATTAACTAAAACTTTTCTGTTCTTAAATAAATCACATAAAATCACCTAATTATCCAAATTGTGAGTTTAAGGGCTCTGATTGCTCCTTATGACATAAGGAACAATTCTAGACCCTTAAAATCCATTTTAGGTAATTAATTTTCTTAATCACTCCTTAATCACCCTAATTAAGGATTAGTGAACTTAACCTTAATTAAGCCTCTGAATTGAGTGAGGGTTTTTCCTAACCTTATATTAAGTCAATTAGAATCTAAGTGTAGAGTTGGATTGCCCTAAATTGCCTTAATTTTACTAATCACCCTAAGTGGCTTAGTTAAGTGATTAGTGCTAATTAAAATCAATTAGGTCTTCAAAATCTAAATTTTGGGTGTTTCCCACTTTACTAAGTCATGTGAAACATATTAAAACAGATTAGAACCAATTTGGGTAAGTAAACTCTAAAATCCTAATTTTAGCCTTACATTTTGGTCATTTTGACCAAAATGTGGATTAATGTCCCTCAAGGATTGAAAATTTTAGTAATATACTTTAAATTAAATTGAAATGTTCTCTGAAATCTTAGAATAATAATATTATTCATATGATCCTTAAATCATCAAATCTTCATTTAATCCTTAAATAAGATGCTTAACTCTTAAACATTCTATTTAAGGATCATTTGACCTAAAAATTGAAATATAATAATAAGAATTATCAATTGTATCATTAATAAACTCAGATAAGATAACTTAAGAGCTTAGTATCAAAAGAATTTAACAAATTTAGGTTCTATAGAATTTTTTAGACTGTAAGCATTATAAGTATAGCAAAAAATTCTAGATTTCCATAAATACAATTGTTAATCAACTCTTAATGAGTTTAAATATTAATTTAAGCTCATTAGCCTTAATCCTTAGCCAAATTATGTGTTTTTAGTGTCTAACTTCATATTAGACAGTAAAAAAATATTTTGCATTAATAAAAATTTAATTTATAAGTCAAATTCTTAAATTCACTTTTTGGGCACCTTTAAGAGGGGCATTTTAGTCATTTTGGCCAAATATTAAATTAAATAAATTTTAATAAATTAAAATAGTTCTTTATTTCTTAAATTAGTAACTTAATAATTCAAAATTAATTTAAACATATTTAGATCATTTTATTATTATTTTAGAAACCTAAAAAAACTAATATTACAAATTATGTTAAATTATATAATATTAAATTAATAAGTTAAATTATTTTGGCATATCAAATGAATTGATTTTGTTATAATTTTATCAAAATAGTCAGGTATGTAAATTTACTTATAAGTTTTACTTCAATATTCTTATTTTGAGCCATTTTCATTTGAGTATCATTTATATTCCAAAACTGTTTATCGCTTATAAATATGCAAAAGAATATTATCAAAAAGCATGTAACAAAAAAATAAAATGTATTATATTTGTGGTGCTTATCTTTGGAGGGAGGAACGCAACACTGAGAATCTGTACAGATTGGGTTTGCTGGCAGCCCTTGAGAGTCATATAGAGGGATTTAGCCTTTATTAGGAAGTGGGAAAATCCAGAGGAAAGACACACCATCATTTCCAAACTTGAGTAAGCTACTAATAGGTAGCGAGAAAGCTTCCTAAAAGAATATGCCTATGGATTTACCCATTTGGGCTTAAGAGTATACAGACTCGACTTTATGGTACAATTGGTTTTAATAAAATTTATTTATTTCATATTTTTTATTGAATTTCAAAACTAATATGCAGGACAATATTTAAAATTTGAAAATTTGCTTTTCTTTCATATATGTTATGCAAATATTCTATTCATTTTCATATTTGATTTATGTCTATTATAGGATGCTAGAATACTCTTATAAGAACGATTTGCGTACTCCTACCTAACTGGTAACTGTATTTTTCAGGTTTTAAAAATTAAATTTTGAAGATCTGCCTGAGTATTAAAAGAGAAGAAACGGAGATGTGAGAAAATAAGAATGTTTAATCTATACTGTAAATATTAAACTGTTGTAAATTCATATATGTATGGCTCTCTCTCTACTAGTATAATTGAACTTTGAACAATATATATTTATTTTTTTATTTATAAAAATTGTATATTTCCAAATTCTATGAATTATTCTTTTGAAATTCTCAAACTTCGATCCTCGATCGTCATATAATTGGTATCAGAGTGGAGTTTGAGACAATCTAAAGAATGATTCATTAGAGCCAACATTATGAATGCAGTTTTGAAAATGCTATATTATAATAAGTATAATTAGTAGTTGAATTTCAAGTTGGAGAGTATAATAAGTATTATTTATTATTTTCCCAGATTATGGAGAGTCATAATCAAAACAACAACTAATATTGGGTAGTCTAGGGTGCTATACAAGTTAATACTAGCTCAAACTTTTTTGTTGAAGGTACTGATGAAGATAGGGGTGTAGAATATCTGGCTATTAAGGTTGCCAATATTATTGATACATTCCAGTTGTATGTTTATTTTCTGCAATCTAAAGAAAGTGTGTTTTTTATGTAAGTAAACATTATAAAGTTAAATAAGAAGCCTACTTTATGTAATAGGCGAAACTCTCTTTTGATAAGCAAATTGGGGCCTTTATGATACTCTATATCATATTTATATCCCCTAAATTAGATGCCGAGAAGCAAGATTTGTTTAAGAGATATATCAAGACCGCCACCAAGTTTCTACTTTCAAGGCTGACCGACTTGCAATTGTAAGTATGCATGCTTGAATTCATCAGTTGGTTCTTTTTCAAATTTTTCTGCCATTATTTTTATTTTGTTCGCAATTGCACAATACAACACAAAACCTTAGGTTTGAGAGCAAGGATGATTATATAAATTATATGATGTCTAAATTGCAAACATAAATGTCTTTATTGATATTAAGATTTGATTGAGTAGATTTGTAGGTGAAAGTATTTATGATGACAGTGATATGATGTTTGCTTACTAAAAGGAAGCTGTTATATTAAATTGGTTTATTTTTATACTCTTATAATTAATTGTTGATTGTCTATAAATATTAGAGTATCCCAAAATTCTAATTTATATGTGGTTTAGCTCTATAAAATTTAAATTTGAAATATAACATAAAGTTTTACTCTTTTATTGTTTATTTTATTGAAGCATTATGGGCTCGATCTTTTCAAGTAACTAATGCATAACATTTTTTTTTTAACTTTGATAAGAGTTTTGGTTAAGTTTCATTTTTTTTATTAACTTGAATATATGATAGGAGCAAATTAGATTGATAATTTTGTTGTGAAGCGAAGAAGAATATTTTTGCTTTAAATATGCAAGAAAGTGCATTTTGTTCAAAACATTGAATCATTTTGTTAACTTTTGGTTCATGTTTGTTTGATTAGCTTGCTTATCCAACAATCTTGATTCTTTGTCAAAGATAATAAATATAAAAAATTATTTTACGTGATTACTATTAAATATAATTTAATGATACTTAACTATGATTGATTAGTCGTTTAATACAAATTCTGCATATAAATAGTAAGCTTACAAAACTTAATTCTAACTTTTTTTTTTCTTTAGATCTTTATTTTTAACATAGATGTTTCTTAAAAAAAAATTCTCAATTTATATATTATTATTTATTTATTCTTAAATAGATAGTTAAAATTATATTAATTTAAAATCTTTTTTTTTTAAAGTAAATAAGTTAGAATTAAATAATTAAAAAATTGAATTATAAATTATAATAGTTTTAATTATATTTCTCTAACTATTTCAGTGTTATGTATAATTAAATATTTATAAGTACATATTTATATGATTCTACATGATTAATACTTAATTTTTGTCTTATTAAATTGAGTAAATAAGAATGATTTTCTATTATATTATTTAAACACAATAACTTAGCTAAAATATGCTCTAAATCTATTTAGATAAGGTTTGAAGTAATTTTTGAGGAATTTAACTTTATTAAAACATTGTGTGGGATTAAAGTCTAATATTTTCTATTTTCTTTGTATTATCATCTCCACACATTATCCAAGTTTATTTATAGATTTGTGAATTTATCTTAATTTTTATCTTTGAGCGTCTCTACACATTTTTGAGCAAAAGAGCAATCCCTCAATTTGAATTTTTTTATAAAAAATGTTATATAGATTTTTAAATATTTCTAAAAAAATATGAATGATTAGAATTTAAGATATAAAAATTTATTTTTATGAGCCCACAAGACAAGGTGAATTTAATAATATTTTTTTATTTCATTTAATTTCATAAATCATAATAATATTATTTAGCTCTCAAATATTTTATAAAAAATATGGATAATTAGAATTTAAGATTTAAAAAATATATTTTTATGAGCTTCACAAATAAAATTAAATTTAATAAACTTAATTTCATAAATTTTAATCATCAATATATTTTGAAAAATAATTGGGAGTCATATAACTAATACTCATTTTAAATTTAGTGTTATAAATTTTATATTTAATTTTAAAGTAGTAGGTTGTAAATATTTAAGAGGAAGTAAGAGAAATCACTATGGTAATTTAGGCATTTATTTATTTTTTAACAGGTGGCGGCGAAGCAGTGAGAGGAAGTACCCTAGGCTAACTAGATAATTGGAAACCAGTTGCAATCGATCTTCCAGCAATCTCATGGAGGAGGAAACGCGGAGCGAGAGCAGCAATTACACCTCAGAGGACGAAGGAACCGAGGATTACCGACGAGGAGGGTACCATGCCGTCCGGATCGGCGATTCCTTTAAACAGGGTGCCTATGTTGTGCAATCCAAGCTCGGATGGGGCCATTTCTCAACTGTCTGGCTTGCATGGGATACCTTCCACTCCGTAAGATACTGGAACCCTAATCCTCACTTTTTTTCTCTCTTGCACCAATCTTATCTCTGCTCCAAGAGAGTAGGAAATTCTCTCTACTTTATGAATGGCAGCTTGACTGGAGTGGAGTTTGATTGTATGTTGAATTTTTTTTTGTTAATTGAACATATTTTCTGCAGAGATATGTGGCGTTAAAGGTGCAGAAGAGCGCACAGCATTACACGGAGGCAGCCATGGATGAGATCAAAATCCTAAAGCAGATTGCGGATGGCGACCCAACTGATACTCAGTGTGTTGTCAAGCTTCTAGATCATTTCAAGCATTCAGGGCCCAATGGCCACCATGTTTGTATGGTTTTTGAATTTCTAGGTGATAATCTCCTCACACTTATCAAGTATGCAGATTATCGTGGTATACCTCAGCCCATGGTGAAGGAGATCTGTAGATACGTACTCACGGGGTTGAATTATTTGCATCAGAATCTTTCAATTATACACACTGATCTCAAGCCAGAGAATATTCTTCTTTTATCCACCATTGACCCTGGAAAGGATCCCCGACAATCAAATGCTCCTCCCTGCATTCCTACCATCAAGAAACCTGAGTTGCTGCCCAAGACGGCTGCACCATCCAATGGTGATCTGACTCGAAATCAGAAGAAAAAGATCCGACGAAAAGCAAAGCGTGCAGCCGCAGCCACTGCTGAGGATGAGGAGGTTGCTATATCATCTTCTGATGGGATTCAGGGAAAGGAAAGTCCATCCTTGAAAACTGATGGTGATGGTTTAGCAGGTAATGGAACAGAACATGCACATAGGAAGGGAAGTCGAGGGACTAGGAAAAAGCTGGCAATGGAGGTGGATTTGAGGTGCAAGCTGGTAGATTTTGGGAATGCTTGCTGGACATACAAGCAGTTCACAAGTGATATCCAGACAAGGCAATACAGGTGTCCTGAGGTGCTTCTTGGGTCCAAGTACTCTACATCTGCAGACATGTGGTCATTTGCTTGCATATGCTTTGAGCTTGCAACTGGAGATGTATTGTTTGATCCTCACAGCGGTGAGAATTATGATCGCGATGAGGTAAAAAGTGAAGATTTTTTTGCTAATATCTTCATTTTCTGCGTTGATATATTTGCATTTGTTTTCAGAGTTTTGTTATTGTTCATTGTTTTTTTTGTATTTTTTCTAAGGATTATTGGGTTTGATACACACTATAACCTGTTGGATCACACAGTTATAAAATTTTGACCAATAACAATTTTCATGATATTTGTACATAATAAGGGGTTTCTTGATTTGAGGTTAAAAATTTCGTAGAGTAAACCAAAGTCTGTTGTTTGTTTGGGTGAAAAGTAAAACAACATGAAAAAAAGGAAACTTGAAAATTCTTCGAGGATCAATTAGCGGTTGACGAGGCTCGTCAAGTGGCCCATGAGTACCGACCATTGGCGAGCAAGTTTTTCCATGGGCTGACAAAGGATTACTCAAGAGCCTGTGAAGGAGGTGTGGGGTGGCCCCATGAAGGCCTGTCATGGTTTGTGAGGTTTTGAATAGCGCTCGACGAGGCTCGACTTAGGCTATAACGTGACAGATGAGGTTTGTATCGTCCTTCACTGCAATTTTTGTGCAAGTGGCTTGCGAGAATGACCCACTACTTGCGTGATGAAGAGTATGTCATTGTTACTAGCACGTTCATTGAGCGGGCTTGGCTAAACTAAGTAATTGACTTCTTAACTGGACTCGGTCAAGGCCTATGCCAGACTTTCTTTCAAAAATGATAGCAGAACCAGCCTGGGACTGCGCCATTTGGCATATTAGAGAGAATAATTTGTAATTGGAGGCATTTCTCATTTGTTAATTTTAGATTTATAATTTATTGTAAAAGCCTTTATTCCAATTTGTCCTTTTCTACTATGTGAGACAAGCACAGGAGGTATCAAATCTTCTTTATCAATTGTCTATTGCACAATGTGAAAGGCATAATCTTGAATTGTATCATCAAGGCCTTGTAGAAGGCTGAAAGCACATGAGAATTATTAATATCAGGGAAAAGGGTCGACTTGAACCCAACCAATTTAATAAATGGGTCAAAAATCCCAACATGAATCCTACCTACCTCTAACCTAATAAACTCAAACTCAGCATATTTTAACACAAATAAACACACACTTTAAAGGAAGTGAAACATTTGACCCAAATATGACACATTTGTTCTAATCCCGACCAATTTAGATTGAACCTAACCCATTTTGACTAGAATGAGTATTAAAAAGGTCAAATTGGGCTAGATTCAGGTTTTGTGGGACCAACCAAACCTAAATCCTGCCCAAATATTATTTATGTTGAAATTCTAAAGTTGAACCCAACCTGAATATTATTCTAGTTAGCCAATATGCCATTTTTTGGGTTAGGTTTGTCATGTTTCATGTCGGTCATATTTTGACATCCCTAATTGAAAAAAGTGATTATATCATTAGTTGGGCAAACCTGATGAGCTTCAAGCTCGAGCTTAAAAGCTTGACATTTGCCCAATAAGCATTTCTCACTAGCCAAATCCGCTCATCAGGTGGCGAGCTCGACGAGCCTATCAGGTTACCCACCCAATGATCAGGTCTAGCATGGCTGTCGCTACTTGGTTAGTAAAATCCGTTTTCTACATGGCTGTCGCATTTTTGGTACACAATTTATGCAGAATAAAATTTGCTTGTTTTGAGCATAGTTCATTTGTTCTGTTTTGGGGATCTTGGGGAAATAAAAATCCCCAAAATTTGACAACTTAAATCAATCCCACAAACTAAACACCTACAATTTTAAATTGTTAGGATTTCAATTATTTTGCATACCAACCATAGCAAGGCAAGTAGCTGATAACTAGATTTAATAATGAAAAATAAAAAGAAAAAAACATGCAAAGGAAATTCTAGCAAAATCTGTGCAAAATTGATGTGCTATTTAGAATTAAACTTCATTTTAAACTTATTTGAAACTGATTTTTATTGGCAACCTTTGATCCTTGAATTGCTTGAACTAGGCTAATGATGATGAATATGTGCTTGAGGAAATCAGACATTAGGTCATGAGCTAGTGGTATCGATGATCCGTGTTGCTTTACCCCATTTAAAAATATTGATGCTGTTTTTTATTAGGATGGCTGATTTAGCATGCTTGACAGATAATCTCAATTTGATGCTTGGTCCCTTGCATGTGAAATGTGTTTTATAATACCATTTATTTTCTTTATTCTTCTAGATGACTAAATTTGTTTTTGTGCAGCATAAATACTTCTTCCATTTTGCAGATATGAAAAGTTTGCCATGAATGGTGTTTAGAATAAACTCATACCATAACTTCCTTTTTTACATGATTGCACATCTATAAATTTGTTGTTTCTATCATGTGTTACTTTATTGTTTCCATGCTTGAATTATTTAAAGCTTCGCATTGTTTTAGAAGAGGAAAAGGATGTGATATTGCCACAATATGATGCGGTTTTGTTCATTTAAAATATATTTGAATGACCTAATGCTGAAATTATAGGAGTAATCAAGTGGCCATTATAATACATATATTGTTCCATCCATATATTAATCAAGCTGAATAAAAGCATTCCTTGAATTAAACTGTATTAATGTTGTTGATCAAAAAATACATTTCAAAAATGGAGAGAATTAATAGACATGAGCTATTATTTAAAGTTTCTTAATGAAGATCACTATAATATATTTAATATGAGTGAGTATAGGGTTCTAAAGATAATATCAATTGTTTTTTCATTTATTGGGTGAGTGAAATACAGGTTTTAAATGCTTTAATGAAGATGAAGGGTGGAGAAAATGCAGAATCAAATGACATGGTTATTGATGTGTAAAAATTTTGGCGAAGATAGAGTTTCTTGGCTCATGAAGTTGTTTAATATAATTTTGAAGACAAAAGATACTGAATGAGAGGAAGAGTTTGTAATATCTATTTAGATGAATAAGACAATATTAGATCATATAGGTTTTTTATATTCTAAAATTTTTGGAGTGTGATTGTACATATTTTATGATGAGACCTTTTTATTTTGCATAGTTAGTTTAATTTTATGCAAGTAGATTGATTATAGTGGCTATAACTTTAGATGAAATGTTTGATAAGAAATTTAGAGAAAAGATCTCCATTCGATATTTTTGATTTGAACAAAGCGTTAAATTATTGGAAAAAGGGGGGTTTGTATTGATACTATCAAAGATGTGTATTTTAGAGCAATCAAATTTTTGTGTACGCATGATGGCCTGTCAAATTATTTTTTGTTTTAATCAGACTATATTAAGGTTCATTTGGGCAATGGGCAAATTTCTAGTTGATGCGCTTTTGCTTCACTCACTCTAGTTGTTATCATTTGTGAAGAGTTTTTGGCTGCTTCTTCAGTAAGTTGTCACTCAAGAAGCAATTTTCAGGAAACAATTTCCAAAGCGCAGCTTGTATAATTCTTGTTGTTTTGCATATGAAATTACTATTTTGTTGAAAATTTTAGCATATATATTCTTTGCTGTTTGTCTATGAAAATTATTAATAACAGTAATAGCTTTCACTATAGCAGTTTTATAGCTACTACTTCAATAGTATTTTTGCAACAATTTTCTCGATTGCAGCTTCACAATTAGATCTTTGAACACTTGCGATTGCTCTAAATGGGGCCTAAAAGTTAGCTCTAAGTTTGCATCTCGTTTCATTAATTTTGCTTCTCTTACTAAACACATTCAAGAATAGAGTTTTGGTGCATACTATTTGCCGGTAATATTTTTCTTGATAATAAAATTTGTTTGGTTTAAAGCAAAGCTAAGTTATGGAGCATTATTTTTGAATTTTAATTTTTTATTTATTTTTTTATTGATTTAAAAATGATTGTATACATGTTTTATAGAAGTTATGATATTTAAATATTATTTAAGTTATGCTATCTAGAAGTGTAAGAGATTAAACTATATTGGTTCAATTATACTAAATAATGGTTAATAAAAGGTAATGTGATTATTAAAAATGATCTCACTCATTTAGAGCTAAGGGAGTGACTACTATTTGATAGAGCTTAGTGGAGACGAAGGATTCATGTTGTTGACACACTTAGCTTAATCAAGGCTTGTTTTTTTGTAGTTGTTTAATGGTATATTTGTACTAATAGTGCCCTTGTGGGATAGGTAAAATTATTTATGAGATATGTGCTTAATTCAGTGGATTATTTCCAAATATTATGTTATAAAATTTGTTGAAAAATTGTTTGTATACTAACTTTTTATTACTTTTAAAGCTAAGACTATCTTCTTGGTGAATTTTTAAATTAAATTTTCTTTAATATTAAAGTAAACATCAAAGGATACGATGAGAATTTAGTTTTGTTTTAGCAAAGTTGTAGTAGCTCTAGTTTAGGATAAGTACAGAGAAGGCCGCCTTGGTGATTTGGAAATAATAAGCGTATACCTTTAGATGCATGATGAGGCAAGTTAATCAAATTTTTATGTGTTAAAAGAGGAAGAGAGAGACCCAAATAAATACGTCAATGAACTATTAATGAGAAAATTAACAAAATGGTTTTAAAAAATTTTCTTTCAAATGTTCAAAATAATTCTTTACTCTTGTAAATGATTTTCTTGATTACTTGACTGTTATTTAAGTAATTTTTTTGGTCCATATCATTATTTGCTCCGTAACTTTCCTTCCCTTTCATTAAAAAAGTAAAAGTAAACGTGTAATTCTAGTTGGAAGCATTTCTTCGTCTTCAATTTCTTCTATAGGTTCCGATTTCTTACAAATTGCGATTTCTTCAGCAGGTCCTTCGTCGATGTCAACGAAAAGGCCGATTCCAGTGATGCACTGTTGATCCTAACTGCAAAAAGCAGCCTCTTCGTCGACGTCGACGATGTAAAGATTGCGATTTTAGCAACGCGTTGCAAGAGTTGGCTTCTTTACATATTGTGATTCCAACAACGCTTTCAATTGGAATCACATTATGTAATTGACAATCGACGAATAGGACGATTTTTGCTATGCGTCGTTGGAATCACAATCTGTCATTCGTCGATGTCGACGAAGAGACTGATTCTTGCAGCTTGAATCTACAATGCACCACTGGAATATGCCTCTTCATCGACGTCGATGAAAGATTTGTAGAAACCTCAATATGTAAGAATCAAAACCTATGGAAGAGATCGATGTTGGCAAAGAGGCCGATTCCCACTACGCATTGTTGTATTCCAGAGACGCATACAACAATGAAAATTCAATTTGCAGGCGGCTGATCCCAGCTACAATCGGGCTGAACTAAATCGAATTTGCATTGTTGTATGTGTTTCTAGAATTGGCCTGCTTGAGCTGGAATCGACCTGCTTGCAGCTGTAATTAGCCGCTTGTAGTTGGAATCACAGTCTATAATCGACAATCGACGAAGACGTTGATTCTTGCAATGCGTCACTTGAATCGCATTATGTGCTTCATAGACGTCAACGAAGTGGCCGATTCTTGCTGTTGGAATTGACAATGTATAGCCTCTTCGTTGACATCGACGAAGGACCTGTAGAATAAATCATAATCCATAAGAATTTAAAAATTTGGTGCTTCAGTAAGTTTATTCTTAATTTCTTAAATGCTTTTTCTCTACTTTCTTTTTAGTTAAATTCTTTTTTTGTTAACTGTTGATTGACTCCGTAATTGTAATTATGAATTAATCTTTAGTAAAGTGTGGTTAATTGTGAAGGCCCGATGCCGGTTCAGTGAGAATTGTTCCGATATTAGGTATTCACAAATCGCAGGATCCTATTGAGCAATTTAAAAGCGAAAGGATATACATATAAAGGCTAAATGATATTTCTCATTCATCAAAATTCCATATAACAAAAATAGCCAACGTACATCTCGTACAATGTTCATCATTTTGAAACAAAAGTTAAACTGAAACAAAAATAAAATAAAATAAAAAGGAAAGTAGCGCCGTAGATCCATCAGCAATATGAAAATTTATGATTTAAAGTTCTAGTTCGAATTCTCCTCGAAGTACTTGACTTGGTATTGTAAAGAAAATAATACCGGGATTGGAATTCTCAGTAATTAGAGAATACTTTAAGTGCCGCAGTAAACAATAAAATATTATATTTTATAATAGCAGAGATGCGATTAGCAGAAAAGAATGTGACAAAAATGCAGAAAAAATAAGGTAATAGCGCAAACAGGATAATTAATTTTCTGCAAAAAGTATTATCACAAAGATGTATGTTACTGATATCGTTTTTCCAGTAATCAATCAACGTATGTTACTAATGTCATTTTTCAATAACTAACGACTTACGTTACTGATGTCATTTTTCCAGTAACCAACCACTTACATTACTATTGTCATTTTTCCAATAACCAACCACTTACGTTACTGATGTCATTTTTCCAGCAACCAACCGCTTATGTTACTGATGTCTTTTTTTCAGTAAACAACTATTTTATAAAAGAATGTTGATTTCTAACAATCAACCAAGCATCAATATGAATTTGGCTCAAAGCGAAGCTAAATAGCAGTAATATGCAAAAAATAATACATATATATATATATATATTGGGTATCTTTTTCTTTAAGTTTTAAAAGTGCAACAGTTGATTGAATCTGTATAAGTTTTTGATATTTAAATTAATCTTTGTAGCCAATACTTACAGATTTACGAAAACAAAGTAGTATGATATTTTTTTGGAATTTTTACTTTTTACTTTTCTATTCTATTTTTTTTTTCACTCTCTATTCTTAATAGAAGACAAAATTTAAGTTACTGATGGTAGCAATAATAATTATAATAGCATTATTATTATTATTAATGATAATAATAATGATAATAATAATGTATGAAGGAAAAAGATAGAATAAAAATGATTGAATTGAAATTGACAAAATAGAAATAGTAGTCATAATATAATTTTTGTACTATTATCATTATTGATTAATGACAACAATAATTATGCTAATGATATTTTAGAGATAATATAATTATTATTATTAAAAATGAAAAAGAAATAAAAAAATAAGTAATAAAAAAAATGCAAATTTTTCTCATTTTTTCTTTCCCTTTTTCTTCCTCCTCTCACCTAGGATTAGGGTTGTCGGGAGCTGGAGGGAGGCCTGACGTGGCTAAAAGGGGCCCGAGTGGGGTGGCCGGACGGCTGACTGGTGGCTGGTTGAGGGTTGAGGGTGGTCTGATGGCTGAGAGAGGTTGGATGTTGGGAAGAAAAGGGTTGGCTGAGCGGGTATAAATAGAGAGGAGAGACGGAGGGAGGGAGATGGCCATCTAGCTGGTCGGCTGGTCGGCCGCCGACCAGGGCGGCGCGTGTGCAAGGGCGCGGCTGCGTCAGTGTGCCTGTTTGCTTCTGGCAGGCTCTGTCGAGCGCTCTGGCATCGGGGGGAAACAGAGGAAGACAGGGAAAATAAAATAAATAATTTTAATTAATTTGTTTTGCATTTTTCCGTCATTTGATCTCTAAAAATAACGAAACTTGACACCGAGGTGTGTTACGATGAGACGAACACCATCGCACCAAATTTTCTTTATTCAGAGTAATATTTTATTTTATATTAATTTATGAAGTTTGAAACTTCAAAAATTAATCATGATCGAACCAGAGCTCCGAATTTGATGAAGTTTTTAGCGTAGACTTTAAATAATATGCTTAACATAATGACACAAAAATCGTTGAATTTGAACTTATGTTTAACTTTCTCAATTTATTGAATTTTAAAAAAAAATCATAAATTAAAGCAGTAGTTTCTGTTATCCGAATTTCTCCCAAACTAAGATATTTTGATCTAAAAACTATTTATATCCAATGGTATTTTGGTTTGCCCTAATTTGAAGTCCCCGGGATCTTGATTTTTGAGTCAGAATTTGACATAATTTGTAAAATAACGATGTTGGGTCGTTACATTAATCTATGACAACTTTCAACATTATGGATTATGGCAAGTGTAGGTCACTTTTAAATTGGCGTCACTTAATTAGTTACTATGTCTAGTCCTTTCCTTAAAATAGCAAATCCTTGGAGTGTCAGTGATGGAGCTACAAAATTGCACAATTTAGTTCAAATATTCTATATTATTTTTAAAGTTTCAAGCACTTTTATAAGAAGCATTAAATGTTCATTTTTAGCTTTACTATTAATAATTAATATATCATCAAATCAAACAATGAAATGTTTTCTATTGTATGATCGTAAAACACTATATATTATTTTCATAAATATGTTTATTGCATTGATGACCCAAAATACATTATTAATTATTAATATATTTTATTTTTTTGTTTCAAAGGCTTATTCCATTCATTTCTTTCTTTCATTCTATTTGGGTGATATCCTCTTCATAATTTCAGTAAAGATCTCAATTTTTATCATCATTTTTAACATGCCATCTAATCTTAGAATAGGGAATTTGTATTTCAATATAAAATTATTTATTGCTCCAAAATGTTGACACCAAATACTATCCTTTTTGTTTTAGGGTAGGGATGACAAAGAGTTACAATTCTTTCTAAGAAAGCCTTTTTTATGTAACACGTTGACTTGACGTTTTAATTTAGCGTCTTCCATGGGGTTCATCTTATAGATATCATTGTTAGGAAAACTGCTTTTGGAATTAAATCTATGTCACACTATATATATATATATATATATATATATATATATATGAGGTAGTTATCAGGTAATTCTTCTAGGCATATTTTGTTTAAATTTCTTTTTATGGCTTTTACCTCATCAGGTAATTCTGTTTCATTATTATTTCTATTGTAATATACTTCTTTGTCCATTAATGCATACCTGATTTCTCATCTCATGTATTCTTTTTCAAAAGTGTGCTTGCTAAGAATGTGCAAAGACTTTTAAATTCATTTAGGCGCATTGATTTTTTGTGGGGTAACTTTTAGATTCTTAGGCTTAGATAGTTTCAAAACTATATTAATTTATTATTAGTGTGGAAAGCATATGAATTTTCCTTCTTTGGTGTTCTACTTTATGGTCATACAATCAAAGTTGTACTTAAGTAGCACAGGGCTATATTTGTTGGTAAGACATCACTCTAAATTTCATCAGAGTATGGTGATATATTTGAATGGGTACTGACATCCTTGGGATATGAGAATTGTCGTTTCATTTAACCAGACTATCTTGTAGGATTGAAGACATAGTTCGAATTTGTAAAGCTCATCTATCTAATGTAGCTTTGGAATATACACTCATACAACTCCACTATAAAGTTTGCATATTTTTTTTCTTATGCTTAATAAATGTTTGAAAATTGTTGTTTGCTTCAATCATCATATTCTTTGGGAGTTGCAAGAATTCAATACATCGTTCAAGATATACTGCGCTTCTTCACAAACTTCATCTATTTCATATATATCTGTTCAATCTGTGTGTTCTTCCTCTATTCATTTGTCAAAACTTTTAATGTTTAAACTTTGTCTTTTTAGTTGAATACTTTCTTGCTGTTCCATTCATCTCTAAGCAAGTTCCAAAGCACTAATAAGTGATCTGTGCCACCTTTTAGCTATTCCAAGGCTCTTTGAAAGCGCTCTGAAAGTTCTTTTAAAACCCAGGAAGCTCGAGAATCTTAGGGGCATCACTTTAAGACTTTAAATATCTTAATTATGTTTATTTTTGTTCTCTAATTTTAGTCTAGCATTAGTAAAAAGAAAGTTTCAGGTAGCTTTGCATTAGCAAAGTTTTGGAAAGGGGATAACTCTACAACTCTTTTGACTAAATTTGTTATCGGAGGGTTTTTAAGGCTTCTTCGCCTACTATTAGACAACAAAGGAGCAACAACAATCTGTGAGTGCATTTATGAAGGAGATGAACTTTTGAATAGTGGTGGTAGGGTTTAAAGTTTGTCTGGATCATTATAATTTTGGTGTGTTCTTAAGTAATAATTTAAGCAACCCAAGTAATCTTAGTTTAATTTTCTAAAAGTAAAAAATTTTAATTCGCATCTTATAAAATAGCCCTACTTGGTCCTCAAAATTCAATAAATGGTATCAAAGTGAAGTTTCTACATTTTAATCTTATGGTCTAGTAGAGCAAATGTCTCAATAAATAACACTATGCAAAAATGGGAATATTCATGCAATGATGGGCACCTTACACCTGACCATTGTTGTTTGATGGATTGGCTTTAACTTTAGGAAAGTAAAAATGCAAACTTCTTTTAATCGATTGATTATCATATGCGGGTTCTTATTAAATAGATTATCACAAACATGATATCCGTTGTCATTGGTTGAAAAGACATCAAGGAAGCACAATTAAACTTGATGGAAATGACTTTCAATGTGTGCTAAAGCAAGAAGATTATATGCAAATTTCTTCATTCAAAATAAGAAAACAAGTTGGGGACTTTAATTGTTACTTATGAAGGTATTGATGGTGTTTGTGAGTCTAAATTAACACATACAGAAGTATGAACTTTTTCTATTGAATTAAAAGAGTTAATTGCAGAAATGTATATAAGATTATTGAATAATATCATTGAACTTTACACACTTGGAAAAACTAATAGTAATCAAGAGAAGTTTAATAAGATTTTAAGAAGCTTACTAAAAACTTGAACCCTTATGTTCAAGATATTTTAAAAGTTAAAGATTTGAAAATTTATTCTCACGATCAACTATTAAGTTCTCGTATCACTTATGAACAAATAATAACTACAAGATAAGAAGTATAAGAAGAATAAAGAAGGAGAACATAATGTTGAGCTTCTAAAAAATTGTTGGCTGTGAGGATGGCCTAAAAGATGATGAGCAGATTGCCATAATGATGTGAAAATTTAAATCGATGGTAAAAAAAAGTATAGTAAATATTGTAGGTGGTTTCGGAGCAATAACATAGGTAAGAACTCTACATTTGTAAATAAATTTGATAAAAATATCTTAATATGTAGTGAGTGAAAGGAAAAGAGATTTATACACTTGGAATGCTCAATGTTAAAAGAGCGAAAAAAGGAGAAACTCTAAGAGAGACACGAAAATGTATTGCAAGAAAAAAACATTTTGGGTGAACTTGAATTTGGGAAGCTCATCAAAGCTAGAAGTTGGAAAAACTAATTTGTGCCTAATAGCTCTATAAGAAGAAATCAACATTTTTAGATAATGAGGTTAGTGATTAATTTATTTCACGAAGAGTTAGAAGCTTTAATAGAAGAGAACTACTTCCATTTTATAATGCCTTCAAGAAATATAATAGAAATTTGAAAAAAGGAATTTTTAAAATCTAAAGCATTAAGCAATCTCTGTAAAATGAAGTTGATTCAGTAGAAACTAAGCTTAATGATTTATAGTCTAAAATGAAGAGTTCAGTGAAATTATTTGTACATAGAGTTTGAGGTTCAATAAAAAAATATTGAACTCAGATTTATCGATTAATCCTTAGAAAATAAATTAAATGTATCAGAGATTTAGGTTTAATAAAATGACACGATAAAATGATCAGTTAGCCTAATTTTGTTTATCACAAAATTATATATCGAGCAATAATTTTCTTGTGGTTATTTTAGACATAATTTTAGTATGTATCATTTTAAGAAAAAAAGGGAATTTGTTGAGTTTTCAAAAATGAACAATTTAATAAAAAATGAACTTGACCATAAATGAGTTCATCCCACAATTATTTGATTTTTTATATTTTAAGTATATCGTCTTAAAAGGATAATGAAGATATATGGTACTCTAATAGCGAATGCTCTAAGTACTTGATATTTATAGAATTAAATTCTCAAAGTTGTAATAAAAAAGTCTCTTCTGGACAACATGAAAATAATAAAATGAGTTAGTTTAGTAGGTAATTCTAAAATGTTTCTCATAAAATTATTTTATTTATGGATGATTTATGACAGTTTTTTAAGCATTAGTTGACTTTGTGATAAAGATATTGTTGAAGGATTTTTATCCAATAAAATTTAAAGAAAAATAATAAAACATTAATGCAGGATTTAAAGTAGATGGCATATATCAATAAGCTCAAATAAAAACATAGAATTGAATATTTTTAATTAAAACTGATGATCCAATATTATGGCATCATATGCTTTATCATACAACTTATTACACAACAAAAATTAAAAAATTAGGTTTAGTCTATGGTTTATATTGTTTAAGCTTTTTTGAAAATTTTCTTTTGTGATGATAGCTTGGTAAGCAAATAAGATTATCATTTCATTTCCCACATATAATAATCACTATACCACCACTTCAAATTCTACACAAATCTATTTTGCCTTACTACCCGTGTTAACTTAAAATCCATATTTCATTTGACCATGGGTGCAGGTTCTATTGGTGGAAGAGGTTGCTGTATACATTTTTTACCACTGTCTCGTTATCGGCTTTTGGCCGTTGATCCAATGTTATGTATTCTTGATCTATTGGTGATAATACAAGGTTTAAAATGCATGCAGCTCTATCTTCACCTTCTATGCTTAAAGGAAAAAAGAGATGATTTCTGTGAGCATTGCAGCTTCTCTTGACCGTAAAAAAATAGATAATTAAGTGTTTCTTTCTTGATTACTTTTGAAAATATGTTGATGATAGAGGTAGTCATTCCTATTTCATCAGTTCTATTTCAAATTTATTATACCGTGAATAAATCTACACCATTAGATTGAAGATAATTATAGAATTGAAATTTTGAACCTAATCAAGGAGCAACGGTCCATTTAATGCTAAAAGGATAGCCATTGAATTTTATAGTTTTATAATTCTTCTACAAGGTAACATAAATTTTATTTGTACGGTAGGAGCATTGCGCATTGATGTAAATGTAATAAAATAAGCATTCAATCCTTGAAAACTAGCGTAGTTCAGTAAATGAGCGGCAGGACACACATCATATCATCAATACTAATATTATATTCCTTTTGGATTCTCGATTGGTTTGCAGTGGCAATGCATTTTAATTTGCACATGACTGCAAATTATATATGGATTTTAAGAAAATCTTAAAACATTTTTGCTATTGTGTTTATATTATTAGGCAAACTCTCATAATATATGCTACTTAATATTAGGATATGTATAACAAGAATGTGCACAAATATTATGTCCATGTCATATAATGCGGTGCAGTGTGTGGGCAAGAATGCATGATTGAGCCATGGGAAAGTGTCATGAGAAAAAGTGTTTATATAAAGTAGATTTATTATGAGTAATGCTATCACACCTAACTTGTAGCAGGGCCTCATACATCAGTATGAAGAAGTTCAAAAAGATTATAAGCTCTAATTAAAAATTTAGGAAAAGGTAATTTGTGATGCAGATTGAGTAAGGAAAACAATTGCTGTTTAGACTGAGAGTTGGATGATGCTTTAGGAAATGATGGTGGATGTCATGGTTGGGATGATCGAGTCGGAGATGCCATGGAGGTGTGGTTGCTGTTGTGGAGGATCGGAAATCAACAACAGGCTATTGCATAGTCCTAGGTGCCACTCATATCTTATGGAGTGCAAAGAAACAAACAACAGTCTCCCGATCATCCACGGAAGCCGAGTATCGTGCACTCGCCACAGCCACCACAGACATTATTTGGGTCTGCTGTCTTCTGTGGGAATTCAGGATCACTCCATCCACTCCCACACAACTCTATTGCGACAATAAATCATTCATTGCATTGGCTCACAATCCGGTTTTCCATGCTCGTACCAAACGCGTGGAAGCGACTGCCATTTCATCCATGATAACATTCAAAAAAAGGAGATTCAGCTATTCTACATACCCACCGAGGATCAACTGGCGGACATCCTTACCAAGCCACCTCCAGCACCACGGTTCAAACTCCTTCGATCCAAACTCACAATCTCCATCTAGGATGGTTCGTTTGCGGGGGGTTATAATAACCCAATTACACGTATTATGTATAAAGCCCATTGGGCCTAATTGGTTTTAGTTAGTTTTAGTATATTTTAGTTGGTTTTAGTATATTCTAGGTTGTTCTAGAATATTCTAGTTAGATTTAGTATATTCTAATTAGTTCTAGTATATTCTAATTTGTTCTAGTATATTCTAGGTGACTCTAATATATTATAGGTGATTTTAGTATATTTTATATACTAGCTATATATACACCTCCTTTAACTACATCAAGAGATATGAAATACACCACTTTTTATTTACGATAATCTCCTCCTCTTCCGCTCGCTCTCGACTCCCTTGCCGGATTTCTACACTTTGGACATATGATGATAGTTTATATCACAATGCAAAGGCTCCCTTTTTAAAATAATAAATGATAAATCAAAGACTGTAAATGCTTATAAATGCTTAATGTAATTGAAGGACACGCTCTTGATGCTATGATTTACAATTAATCTAGATAAACCTTTGAAAATACCAGTTGTCACTTTACAGAGCAAATCTAGCAGGTAACTTCTATTTACTATAAGCTGTAATAAGGTATAAAGCATGCAATATGACAAGAAGGTAGGTATGGAGTCTAATGTACTGAATTGTAAAATTACTGATTAATTGTTAGTCATTATTGCATTGCTACAATGTATTAATAACATATTCTTAGATACTACTATCAATAACATAGAAGCTACTTTGACTTTATACTATAATTTTTATATTTTATAATTATTTTGTTTGGCCAAAATATTGTCAACAATGATCTAGTAGTCTGGTGATTCCAAAGTGCGCCATCTTATAGGCTTGTTAGCTCAGGTTTTCTTATTGCAACAGTATAAGGTATACTGACTTCCATGAACGGATTTTCTTAGATGAGATTTGTAGCAAAGGCATCCCTCCCATGTATTGCATATTAGTATGGCATGCTTATGAATTATTTATATCAGCAACCTAATTTATACATTTTCAGTAGAGTTAAATAAATAAAAGAGACGATGATATTACTTAATGAAGTTTTGATTCTTGGTGACGATGTATCTTATGGACGAAGGGATTAATGAAAAACTTGCTATTTAATAATTTTATTATGCTTAGGAATGACATAAAAGACTTAATATACTAATAATAAAAAATAAAATGGGGTGGAAAAGAGAAGTGAACTGGAAATAAGAAAACATGCAAGATGAGAGAGAGGAGCAATGCTCACAAGAGAACACTTGTGCGGCAGAGCAGAGTTGAAGGAAGTTTGTTGTTAGGGTTTGATGAGAGATGAAATGCGAGAGCATTTGTGGTTTGCTTGAATGAAGTGGAAGAATCAATAGAGAAAAACTTTAATAACTCAAATATATAATTTCAGGGCAAGAAAATGGAGTATACGTGTGTTGAAGGAGTTAGGTTTAGATTGCATGAGGAATTGCAGTTAGGGAGGAAAGGCATGGAGAGTTTGGGCTGAATTGATTTTGTTTGGTTCTTTTTATTCATAATGGTAAGAGGACCCTGTGAGTCATGTGGGTGCTGTTAGCAGTGCTTGGGGGGCTGATAGAACATTCAACTGTTAGTAGGCAATGATGACAATGATATTGGAACATTTGTTGAAGATGGGTAGGTTTTCACATTCGGTTGCATTCTAATGATAGATCATATATAAGGATTGTCGGTAGTGGAGAAGTATAATGGATGTGACATAATTGCTTTGATAACCACTGAAGAAATCTTGGTGCGCATCTGCACAATTGTTTTGGAGGGTACTGAAGGAATGGAAAAAGGATTTTGAGAAGAATCCCTCAAAATAATTGACATTAGATTGGCTGGAGGCTACTCAAGCTGTCAACAATAGTGTTAATGCCCATAATTCGAGCTTGGGAAAATGCTCACGACTTCGCTGAGAATGAGACTATAGTCTCTATAGAAAAGAAAGGTAAAATGCCTTTAAGAGTTTTTTTTTATAACAAATCTATATTGTTTACCAATATGAAGTCTATTTTATTACATCCTTCTTGACATCTCAAGAGATGGAAAGATATGTGATGAAATAAAATTTAAATACATAAAAAATTAAATAAATATAAATTAACAAGAAAAATACATAAAATGCAATCATACATATAAATAATAGAGTATCATATAAACTACAAAAATGCTTTATATAGTTCCGCATTGCCTATTTTTAAGGAGTATAAGAATGCTAGTTTATATCCACTTCATTCAGTTTAGCAAAATGCCATAAAAAAGGATCATGTAATCAATGGTTATACATCCAAGTAGAGGGGCAACTTAACTTTTTTACAAATTTTAAGAATATATATTAAATGATTTAAAATTATATTATGACCTTATATATGTTTTACAAATTTTAAGAATATATATTAAATGATTTAAAAATTTCTTAGGGGCTGTTTGGCATGAGAAAAATATTTGAGTATGAAATAATCTAATTTCAATGTAATCAAATTACTTTATTGTTGTTTGGTAGTTTTTCAAGATATTTAGATTTTCTTTTTGGAATGAGGTGATCTGTAAAGTGCGGTATTTCGAGTAATTTAGTAGGTCAAATAATCCCCAATTCTTTTTTTGTATTTTGTAAGAAAAATATGCTAAGATAGTGTTTGAACCATGAATCAAACGATTCAAGTGCCACATTCCCACATTTGAACTAATCTTGTGGAATTCGAAACCTTAAATGACCTAAACGAAGCTTCTTCGCGCCATTCGAACGAGGAGAATGTCACAGATGATGTGAGATCCTTTGGATTCGAACGATTTGCATGTGATTGCTTCAGAGCTCTTCAAACGAGGACGAGGACCTTCGACTTTGCAGACGAAGCGAGAATCGCACACGTTAGCCGCGTTTCGTTGGAGCATCTTTAAACAAGAATCGCACGCCTACATCACGCGAAAGAATCATCTGCGTAAAAGTGGATTTCATCCAATTTGGTTGGAAACCTTTTTATGCGGATCCTTTTATAGCATAGTAAAATTCTTACCCAAAATTTTACTTTACCCTACTTTTTCTTCATGCCAAACGCTTGTAATCCTAAATTCTTTGAAAAAAATTTATTTTATCCCCATTTTTTAGCATGCTAAACAACCCCTTAATGTTTTTTTTTAAATTCAAATATATATATTTTAAATGTCTTGAACTCATGTTAAACTCATTTAATTATATTTGGTAAGCTTAGATTCATTTATTTTCTTATTTTAAGATTTCTCTTCCTAAAGTAGGGTTGGCTTCGAGTTGTTTGTATTCCAGACTTGACTCAAACTTGATATTTTTCAGTTGGGCTAAATTCAAAACTTGGTATGTACTTAAATTTGATTTGAGTCGGCTTAACTCAAAGTATTTCAATTTTGAGTAAGCTAAACTCAAAGTATTTTGATTTTGAGTCAGTTTTAAAATTATTTCTTAAATAAATAATAACCATTAGGTCTTCAAACCCAAGTTAGACTCCTGTCTATGACTTGAATTCAGCTCAAAATGCATAACTAAAATCCCTCATCGCTAGAATTTGAACACTGATGCATAGAATACTGCAATGTCAACCACCTATCGTGGCTTTGGTTTTACTTATTTAATTTTGAGCTGGCTCAAATCATAAATCAAACGAGATGACCATTCGTAATTGACTTGAATATCTAGTAAAAATGTTAGCCATACTTTCAAGCTCTTATAGATGTTGATTTTCATCATAATAAATCATCTTATAAATAATGAGTTGCTAATATAATAATAATAATAATAATAACAATAAAAGTTAAATATGTTTGTGCAATTTATAAGAGTAGGGCACCATACATACAGATATAGGCTTTTTTCTTATACATCGTTTACTATTGCTTAATGTGTTTTGATAATTAACTTCAAAAACATGTTTTTTTTTAAATTTTAAATGAAAACATTATTTCTAACTTCAAGTATCCAGAGGAGCCTAAAAATTTAAATTCGATTGGTGTAATGCATGCTTACATTATACAATCTTTTTCTTTCATCTATTTCTCAGTTGTTTAAAACTTAAATCCTTAATAAACACAACTCATTTTGTCTTGCATAACCGTATATTATTATTACTTAAATATATGTTTATTATATTATATATTAGTGTACAAATAAAAAAGTAGATGTGTGCATTATTGGTTAAAATTAAAATACCAAACCTAACCAATAATATTTGTTCATTTGGTTTGGTTAGAATAGTAGTTATAGTTTGCCTTTTGATTCGAACTTTAAGCAAACATAATTAACTCAACATAATTGAATTTTACCTTGATTTTAAGACGTTTGATTTTTTTGAGATAAAATCTTTTAAAACCGTACAAAATTAAATTCGGTTGGGCTCATAGTTTTTAATGGTCGGTTCAGTTTTTATTTTTAGAACCCTAATTAGTTGGTCTCACTATTCTCCTTGGTTTTAAAGCAAACAGATCAAATGCACATCTTGTAAGGTTCAATGAGAAGAAATTAGAAAGTTGAAATATAATGGTAGGAGAGGGCATGCAGTTGATAAATGGAAACGATTTCATTCCAAATGGCAAAGATAGCACTTCTAATGAAAAACTGTACATTAATTCATAACAATAAATCTACTTGCCTTGAGACGTAGAATGATTGGCATCTTCAAACTAGAAAATTTTATCTGCAATAATAGCATTAAGAGAACTAGTGATTTCAAAAACTAAAACAAAAATTGAAGTAGGGTTTATTAATAAAAGAAAAAGGGTAAGATTACACAACAGATTTTCAACACTTAGCGTTGATAACACTATGGACACTTGAAGGGATTTAAGGCAAAACGTGTAACCTAATAATGATTAGGAGTGACATAAAATCTAATATATTAATAATAAAATAAATGAAAGGGATGAGATAAATGGATTTGGAAGAACATAACACATGCAAGGTGGGAAAGTAAGTAGCAACAAAAAGAGTGGTTAGGACCCTAAGAGAACACTTGTTAGGCTCATTTGAGTTGAAGGGAGCTTGTTGTTAGGGCTTGAGGAGAGATGAAACGCAAGAGGCACATATGGTACTTGAACCGAGGAAGAATCTAAGGAAGAAAACCTTAAGAACTTGAATATATAATTTTAGGGCAAGCGGATGGTACAAGAGCGTTCAAGGAGATAGGTTTTGATTGAATGAGGGATTGCAGTTAGTATGATGAGCATGGAGCCTAGGGTTTGGGTGGAATTGATTTAGTTTTGTTTTTTTTTTTGTTCATAGTGGTAGGACACCAGCAAGAAACTTTGTAGTGCTACAGATGGTGCCCCCCCGACCCGTTGGTTGAAGGCTAACATTGACGCGTCCTACAACTACGGAGAGTATACTGCTTTTGGGGCAGCTGTTGTTCGCGACTCTGACGGACAGTTACTAGTTGCTGCAAGAGATAGCTTACAGGCATAGTCTCCTCTTCAGGCAGTAACTATTATGCGGCAGGCCCTCCTGGCTACGGAGGTGGATACTGATGGAGTCATCATAGAGGGTGATTGCTTGGGAGCGGTTCGGAGGCTCCATCATCTCTGGGAGAGGACTCTCCGTTCACAAGGTGGAGAGCGTCATGCAAATCACCTCGCTTTCTTGCTTGTTTTTCCTTGTGTTATCTTTTCCCACCGATCGCGCAACGCGAATCGGGTGGTGGATTTTTGTACTATGTATGCCCGTCAGAGTGCCTTTTCTTTTGTTAGGGGAGATGTGTTCCCCGGGTGGCTTTTGGACCTTCTGGCACAGGACACCGTAGAGTTTGATCCCGGTTGAGTCGTTGTATTGATGATTTATATTATATTATATATACATATATATATATATATATATATATATATATATATATATATATATATATATATATATATGCATAGGCTACGGATGTCTTTCAGAGAAACTATGTAGCGCTGTTAGCAAATGCTTAAGACGTTCAATAGTTCCTAGGATTATGGTGACAGTCCTATTGGCACATTGTTAAAGATGCTAACGTTTTCACATTCAGTTGCATTCTAATGATCAATCGTAGAGAAGGATTGTGGATTGTTGTTAGAATTACATACTTTTCAACATAGTTGCCTCAGACAACCACTGAAGAAATTTTGGTGTGGACTTGGTGAATTTTTGTTAGAGAGCACTGGCACTTGATTGGCTGGAGGCTACACAAGTTGTCAACAATGGTGTTACTGCACATACCCCAAGTTTGGGAAGACGACACATGACTTTGCTGGAAATGAGATCACACGTCTCCAAAGAAAAGAAAGGCGAAATTCTCCCAAACTTTTATTCACAATTCTTGCAAACATGAAATCCCTTTTATGTATAGCCTCCATGGCATCTCAAGCGATCTGGTAATTAGTTAGGGATGCTAATATATTATAATGTATGCTTGAATTTGGTTATCACCCCAAAGCCATCATTAGAAATCTATTATAGCGTATACTCTTAATGTGTTTTAAATATATCACAACTGTATATTTAAATGTTTTAAATATCTCTTAATTCTTATAGATTCAATTGTAATTTCGTAAAAAGAAATGCTAGATGTTCCAGCAAATAAATAAAAAAATTGACAAAATTTTAGGTGTTTATTAAAAAGTAAGAAAAAGATTTACTCATGGCCCAGAAGCAAAGTGTCACATTAATTTTGTCTTACACATAAGAAATGCCACATTATCAAAAAGCTAACTTTTGTCTAATTTTTTGCACTTCTAAAAATGTCTTGAGCTTGTGTTAAATTATAGTTTTAAATATCGTAGTATCGGGCATCAGATATGAAATAAGATAGATTTATGTGGTGTGCATGAAATTTTTTTTTCTTATTTTGAAATATCTTTCCTAGTCAAATTTTAACCCTGTTTCTCTTTTTCCACTCACAGGATCACCTGGCATTGATGATGGAGCTACTTGGAATGATCCCACGCAAGGTAAGATGCTGATAAACCCTAAATGTTTTTTTAACTTGTGTACTACATATGAAACATCCAAACTACAATATCTTTGACTTTATTTAATTACAATTAGATGTATAACTCGATATACTTTAAGAAGTATGAGATAAAGTTTTTTTTTTTTTGTAAATATTAAAGATTGGGGGCTATAGATGTATACTATAACTCGCATATGAAACACCAAAACTTCAATGTAGCATTGAAGTGCCATCGTTCTAACTATCTTGGACATTTTTTAATTGCATGTAGATGCGAGATTTCCATAGGACTTATGAAATGTGAGAGATGGAAGTATTTTTTTAAATATCAAACATTTGGTGCTGCGCCTGTTTTCCATAATTCCTAAAAAACAAAATTTCTAAAAACTTTTTTCAGATAGCTCTGGGTGGCCGCTATTCTCGCGACTTCTTCACCCGATATGGGGATTTGAGGCATATCCGCCGCCTCCGTTTCTGGCCGCTGAACAAGGTTCTTACTGAGAAGTATGAATTTGGCGAAAGGGAGGCGAACGAGATGGCTGATTTTCTTGTTCCCGTTCTCGATTTTGTCCCTGAGAAGAGACCGACAGCTGCTCAGCTGCTCCTCCATCCATGGCTGGATGCGGGCCCCATGATTCGAGAGCCCGCGGACACCCATGAGAAGGAGGAGCAGCAGCAGCAACAGGATGAAAGGGAGGCAATGGCTGTTGGTTTAGGAAACATAGCCATTGATGGAGCTTCTTCGAAAATTACCAAAAACCAACAACATTCCACCAGCAGCAAGTTCACAAAGGCAGCTATTACGCCTACCCGGTAATATTTTTATGTTATTTTGGCTGGGGATGATTTCATACTTAACACCTGAAACTGCATATATATATATATATATATATATATATATATGGAATGGCCATCTCTCGTTTTCCATTGATGGCTTTTCTTCCAAAATTACCCGGTAATATATTTTTCTATCATGTAAAAATACCTCACGGTTTGATCGTAGCACGAGAAAATGCACTGTGGGTCAGCGGTTCATTTTTTGTGGTGGGTGGTCATTCTGTAAAATTGTATGTTTTAAGAGGTTTCTTGAGATTTAGGGTTTGGTGGTATTTTTTGATAGGAGATTGGTATTTCTAACATAAATACCGAAGTTAGGGAATTGGTTTTGCATATTGTTATTTTAGTTTGTTTGGGTTATCGTTGTATTATTGATTATTTAAGATCTATCACTTTTTTTTTTTTTTCTTTTAATATATGAACAGAAATATCAATTGTTGGGAGTTGAGAGGCCATTCGAACTTGATTTAATGTATCAATCTACTTTTGTGTCTTTTGCCCTCTTACTCATCAATGTGGCATGGGCTATATTAATAATTATAAAGCTTTGGCTAAAATATTGTGCAAGTAATTTTTTTATTTTCCTTAAATTTGTAATAATAGTTTTATAAGAGGGCTAATGAGATGTATTTTATATTTACATACTAATATATATCAAAATATATAGATGATATATCAATTTATTCGGTAAGTAGATTATTTATTGAAAAGAAATTTTCTATTGGTTATATATATATATATATATATATATATATATATATTTTGATGTATATTCTTATTTAAGAACATCATTTTTTTTGTCACTGTTAGTTGTCTTAGAAATTGGAACATAATTTAAATATCTCTCTTCTCATTTGGGTTTAAAGTATCAACACTAATGCAATAATGTGAGCTAAAGTGGTTAGACTACTTTTGTTTTTATTTGCATTACTGATTTTGTTTATTATGAAGTTTTAGTGATTCAGATTTATAGATATTGAAAGGTAAAGGCTAATATAACTTTTTATTATTTAGCATTTAAATTTGATCAATGAAATGAAAGTGATTATAATGTGAGCTAAATGGAAGGAAAAAATATTATGTTTTTCAGTAGTTTGCTATATTGCCACAAAAAAACCAAAATCGTGTGATTTCAATTTTCTTAGAATTGTGGTAGCGTAGCACTTTTATATACACAAACCTAAAAGTATTCGATATAAAAACTGTTAAACTATGTGTGAATAGAAGTAATAGTATTTATCTATGTATGAAATATATTTACTTAACAGCTTATTTTTTATTTGGAATATCATTTTAATAATATTATACATATAAATATTTTGCTATTGTCTTTTGCTAATACTAATTTTAATGCATTTATTTATTATTGTATAGCTTGGATCCTTTTTCTTTATATTGTTTGGAGCCTCCAAAAATTTATCATTGTCTTTGGTTTTGCTGAAGGATGGAATCCTTAGGGTTGGAGGGGTGTGGAGGAGGATGAAGAGGAGGGTTTTGGCAAAAGATCTCAAATGAGGTAAAAGGGTGGTGGCAAAATTTTAGGTTTAGGATTAGGATTAAAGAGTTTATGACTGCTTAGAAAGGCTTATGATTAATCAAATGGTGATGGTTTGATTGATAAGAAATTTGGGTGACTCAAAATCATTTGACATAAATTTCTCCTCAACTTGGGCAAATTTCTGTTACCCTAAAATGTGCACTTAATTAGGTGGTTTACATGTGAAAATTTCAAAAAGTTTGGTCAATTGGGCCTGATTTAGCTAAAAATGAAATTACTGTATTTTCCAAGAAAAAAATGACACTACCAAGTACAAATCGATTGATCCAAAATGTACGTCTTAGTGAGAGGAATTCATAGACATCAAAATTATTTAATTTAGCTAAGTGGCTGAGCTAAATTTTGCTTGGGAAGCTGACCCAACTTGAGTCTCGCCGGCTCTCGCCAGACCAGTTCGGGCTCGTACCAGTTTGGCGCTGCTCGTAACCGACGACTAACGGTCGTTGCTTTCGAGGTTGACGGCGTCAAAACATGGTGCCATTTGAGCTGCATGCTCGGGCGGGATTGATCCAACACCGCTTGATTGCCTGACCGTTAAGTAAACGGTCGTTGGGAGCCCTTTAATTGGAACATGGGATTTCTGTAGTTTGAAATTTTAATTAATTGAATTTCAAATTAAATTAATTCAATAATTTAATTAATTTAATTTCAAATATTGTTTAAGTATAATTCATCTATTTTAACTTTAAAAATTAAAAAAAAAATTTTGTTAACTAATTTGATGATGTGAAATTCAAAATATTTAAATTATTTCACTTTTAACACCCCAATAAATTCTTATAATTATTTTGATTTAAAATCATCATAAAATAACCTAAAAAATTCACTCATAAAAAAATTCTCAAAATTCCTTAAAATTAATCTTAATATATTGATAATTCTTTTTTTACAAAACTAATTGATAATTTACTCAAATTAAAATATAAAATAAATATCAATTTAACTATTTTAAAATCTTAAAATTTTACAGATTAAGTATAAACTTGTGGTATATATAAACATGCACTATTTATCTTCTTTTTCTATGATAAAGTAAGACTGTTTTTTTCTTCCCAAACATGTCTTATTTTATTTGAGTAATGCTCCTCACACCTTCAACATCATCTAAAAAAATTTATCCAATAAGATATAAACAACATTGAATGCCACATCAACATAAGATAAATAAATATATAATAAAACAAATATTTAATAATAATATATTTTAATATTGCTCATTGAATAAATTTTTTTAAATATCATATCAACGAATGTGAGCAATATTACTAATTTTATTTTATTAAGTAAAAACAAGTACTCTCAGATCATTCTAAGAATTTTTTTTTTTTTTTTTTTTTTTGAAAGCTAGAAATGGCGCCCTAAAATTTGTAGTGTGCCACCCAAAACTGCAGATAGGGCGGATAGAATTTCTGAAAGTAAGAAATGTTCAGCAACAAAGTGAAATCCAGCCAAAGAAATAGGGCAGCAGCAAGAAGAACCAAAATAACTGCAGTCCTCATAAACAATATAGCAACGCCTTCCCATTAAATTGAAGAAAGCTCAATACATAAAATTTTAAATCTCTCAAACCAAACAGGAAAGCCATCTGTTCACAAATTCTGGAGATTTTTGCTAGTAGCTCAGCAGAACTCATAAATAAAATCAACAGAGAATAAATCCGTTAATTATTAAACAATAAAATTTAAAAAAAAAAAAAGCCAAAAGGAGGCATTATTATTTACACCACCAAATTGGTTCCAACAACAATCATAGGGCAATGAACAGCAACAGAAACCCTACTAAACCCAAATCATGAATGGAAGAGCAGAGAGGCCTTAACAGCCTTATTTTCTAATAAATATATATATATATTATATAATAGAAAGGACAATTAATTAATAAATTAATAAGATGGCGTGATCTTCTTGAGAATGGAGGCCATGTACTTTCCCTGGTGTTCGGCGAGATCAAGCTCAACGTCGGTGGCGTGCCTGCTGCCGTCGCCGGCGAAGACTCCTGCGCCGTAAGGGGAGCCTCCGCTCACATCATCCATCACGAACATGTTGGCTCCAAATGTGTACCCTATAGGAACAAACAGCATTCCATGGTGGACCAGCTGCGTAATTGCAGTCCAGCTGCAAAACCCATATATTATTATTATTATTATTATCTTTGTTAATATAACTATTTTTATTAAAAATCTAATTATTATACAGTAAAAACATAATATAAATCCAATTGGCAGCGTTTTTTTCTCACTTTTTTTGTTACTTTTTCTTCCTGTTAGAAGAAAAGCCAAAATCGAATCTTTTAACAAGCAAATTGGTAGGGCATATGCTACCACTTAATAGCTGGCAACTTTACTGTGCACGGTGCAATCTGCCCCGGACATCGATCGCCCTTCATCAGATGAAGGGTTCAGATTTAAAATAGCCGCTAGACCTCGGACCAGCCATGCATGACGAATAAAATTCTCTTTTTTAGATTGACTGTGAAGCAGTCGTTCTCAATAGCTCCAAATAATGAATAGATACTAAACAAATATTCAAGATCAATAAAAAAATTTTCTACGTTATTATTTATGAAAAATATTAGATATCCCAACAATTAAATCAAAAATATGACAAAATTTTATACATTTATATAAAAAAAAGAAGCTACTCATGAATAACAAGCAAAAATATATAGTAAAAATCATATTTTTACACAAAAAATATCACATTATCAAATATAACTTTTGTCTAAATTTTATTCGCCATAGCAAAACTCTTTTCTTATAGATGGGCTTGTACAAAAATGAAATACACAAATAGCGTTGCTATGGCGCAAATGCTTGTGGAACCAAAAAGGAGTCCTAAATAATAAGAGAACCATTATACAGATATGAGAATGCATTGTGCAAGAAGAGCGAGAGCGAGAGAGAGAGAGAGAGCATGTGTTTGAAACAAGAAGGGCTCCCATGGAAGAGGGAGACCATGTGTTTGGCAAATAAGGATGAAACAAAGGGTACAGTTGAAAAAAGGGAATAGGCTGCATGCACAAAGCAAGAACTTCTACAATGCTGAATAAATGTAAGCATGTAATGTAATGTACCCAATACACTATGGCTAATCTCTGATCAAGTGTTCATAACAAAAAATTAAAAGGTCTTTTATCAATGATGCAAATTCTTCAGGGTCTCAGGAAATGTCGAATCCACCTTACTATTTAGCTTCCTTCATAACCAAAAAAAAAAAAGAGCATAAAATATGAAATGCATATTTAATCTTATCAATAATAAGGTTTCTAGTACTGTTTCAGCGAATTAATGCCTCAGCACAAATCCACCAAGCTGTATATATATAGCAACATTTTAATATTTTAGTGCCAACATTTGTAAAGGAGGCATATTGCTTCCATGCAATTTAGAAGCTGCTCATTTCGGGATTAACTGAAATGAATAAATGGTGAGTTAAGCTAAGCAACTTGGGCTAAGATAAAACATGCCAATCTTGAAACAAACAGCCCCTGGTTTCCCTAATAATACCAACAAGCAGAGCAAAATTAGACTTCATATTCTTAATGCATGATTGCAAGACAAAGCGGGTCTTGGTTACCTGATGCTCACTTTATGTTCCTAAACTTCCCTCATTACCAGATGTTCCCTCTTTATTAATTTTCAAAAATGGAAATCTAATGCCATCATCTATGCTTTCACTCCCTTATAGTCCTCAATACGGCTACGACTGGTTATTTATTGATAGACAGAGACAGCCAAAGCATGATAAGTATATAATGCTAAACAAATCACGGGCTTGTTAAAATAGAGGGGGATGCCTTCTTTAATGCTTTCAATAAGTTCTTAACAACCAACAACCTATAGTACTATACTAAGACCCAAGCTAGTACAAAAGATATTCATGTAGTCAACCCACCTATTGGGACTAAAGCTTAGTGTTGTTGTTGTTGTTGTAGTAGTATAAAGCTTATGCAAGTTGCCATATCTGAGATCAGATAGAAATAGAAGTTTGAGGACAGCATATAAGAGTTTTTTAAATGAGACGAAATCAAAATTAAACAGTATAAGGAAATAAAAAAAAAAAGAGTTCAACTGGACTACTCCATTAATAGCACAAATGCACCATCAGCACTGATCAACTTAATTTTTTAAGTAGATAATTATAATCATAAAGAAGTCAAATCATATTTTTCAATGTCTACTACTCATGCTACTAATGAGTGGGCTTTGAATTGTGCTGTAAGCAGGGAAGGCAAGTTTTTTTTAAATGTAACAAGCGATCCATGATTTCTCCAATGCATGAAAAGCAATTAATCTTATTGTTGATTCAACAACACAATAATTCTTTAATAAGTTTCTCTCAAACAATTAACAAGAATGTTGGTAAAAAAACTTTCCTTTTTCAGAGCTTCAAGGACCTGTCCATGAAGAACAAAATCTGAGATTTAATTGTAATACTCTTACCCTTACAGAAATTCACTGCCAAGAATATGACTTGCAATAAACTATATATTCAAAACAAAAGGGGGCAAAGCTGAAAAATAAATGCTTTAGGGGCTGTTTGCATGCAAGATTATAAAAGGTAAATCCTTAATCTTCCAAGCGGTAGATCTACATAAATCTTATGATAACAGTTATCCAAGTCCTCTGTCATCGCTATAATCGCTAGACAAACAGGAAATTTGCATAAATCCTTAAATCCCTTAAGAAGCCCGAGAATTTAGGAACTGTGAAATTGCATTAAAGAAGCATTCCATAAAAGCTAAAGTTTTCAATTTGCTGATAATTTGCCAAATCCCGGAGGCCTCAAAATTTGCATCTAAACATGATTTCTAAGATTTATCACTAACAAGCAAATGACGTAGCAAACAGCTTTTAGGACTTGCTAAATTCTAGATCCGAGGTACAATAAATCCTTGAATCCCTACATCCAAACAGCCCCTAATAGTTCTACAGAGCCACAATATGATGCCTCAACATACACATGTAAAATAAGAGAAATCTGGTCAAACTATAACAAAAAAAAAAACTCAGCAAGAATCTTACGCAGTGGTTTCCTGGCCACCTCCCTGCGTTCCGGTGCTAACAAAGAATCCCGCCGGCTTCCCAGCCAGACTCTGTTCCTTCCACAATTGCCCTGTGCTATCGAAAAAGGCCTTCATCTGTGCAGCCATGCTGCCAAACCTCGTTGGAAAGCCAAACAGAATCCCATCAGCCTCCGTAAGTTCCGCAGCGGTTATCACCGGAATAGCCTCATCTTTAGGCGGCGCGTTCATCATACCGAGGACTTCCTGAGGAAGGGTTTCGGGGACGCGATAGAGGAATCCCTCGATGCCATGGATCCCATCCACGCCCTTCTTCATCCTCCTCGCAAGGCTCTCCACGTGTCCGTACATGGAGTAGAACACGATGAAGATCTTCAGCTTGACCTCGGCAGGAGGAGGCGGAGACGGGCTGCTGTTGCTCGCTTTGATCTCGATGCTCCTCTCTTCACTGGGAACAGCTGCGGCTGTCTTTGCGTCTATGGGAGGATTCTCTCTGGCCCCTGCAGGCAGACGATTCTTACTAGGTATGCATCCCGCTCCTTTCCCCATATCCTCTTCCGGAATCTGAAACTGGAGCTTTGATCTGCTTCGGTAGAGCACACGATCAAAGAGTATCCAATGAATTTGTAGTTCGTGCGCGAAATCTTCTTATAACAATTGGAACAAAGCTTCAGCCTTTCGAGCTTTGGAACAGCGGCAATCGTACGAATTAGGGATTTGATCGGGCAACTCAAAACATATATGCCTCTCAAGTGTTACATGAGTGCCTTCACTGTTCTCGCAAATAAAACTAAATTTCTTTAATAAATAAATATAGATTTCAATCATACTTATATATAGAATAATTTCTTAAAGATTTTCTCAAGCTCTAGTTTTTTTGCATTTTATTTTTTTTGCTATAACGAATCCAAAAATTAAAATCTGTCTGATACTTCCACTCTACTCACATAATGCTATATCAATTCGAATACCTAAAAAAAATGCTTACGAAAAATATTTAGAATTAATATATATATATATATATATATTTTAATTTTTGTATATAAACCTACAATAAAAATATATTCAATTAATAATTTACTTATTTGCATATTAGATTGACACATCATCTATATATTTTGATGTATAATAATATATAAGTGTAGTATTATTTTGATATTTGATGTATATTTTTATGTAAGTATAATATTTTTTAATAAGAAATGTTAACAATAACTATCTTGATTTTAGTCTTGTTTAGATAATATTAAAGCTTAAGCATTTATTTAAGTATACCACCCAAGCTTAACTCAATTAAGGGCAAACTTGTTGCAGTCTCCGCCATTGCCACCACTCACTCGGCCTTACTAAGAACCATAGCACTTTATTGTTTGTCAAAACTGAATAATCTAAAAACTGAGCTAAATTTATTAAATAAATTTCGTTAAATCTAAGCACTACGATTTAATCTTAAATAAAAATAGGATATAGTCTCAAATTTCTTCCAAAAAGTATATATGATTAAGATTTAAAATTTAAAAAATATATTTTTATGGGCTCACAAATAAAAGTGGATTTAATAATATTTTTTTATTCCTCTTAACTCTACTTAATCTTAATCATCTATATTTTTTAAGAGATATTTAAAAACTATGTAACAATACTCAATCTTAAAATAGAGAAGGGCCGATATTCTCATTATGCTCACTATTTGTGCTTTACCAGCGGCAGAGGAATATAGCATATTAGGTTCTTGTTTTTAAGTTGAGAGACAGTGAGTTACGCTTGTGAGACAGATATGCTAAGAGTATGCGACGGTCTCTTCCTCTACAGTTATGAATCAACGATTGACCTATGAAGAAGAGAGGCAACAAATTCAAGAACGCTTCTGTGAATAGAGGCCCAAAGCTTGAATCAGTGGTGGTTCCTTCGATCCTTCTATGCCATAAGAATTCTTTTGTGTTGGCATGTGAGCCTTTTGATTCTTCTCTTACAAATGCTCTGTAAGCTCCTTTGATTCTCCCTCAAGTTCATCTTCTGAAGAGATATTTTGTTAATGGATTTTTTTCACACCCATAGAGTTAATGATATTCATAGTCTCTTAGCTTTTAAATTCTACCCCTCCCTCATTGACAATTCAAACAAAGAGAGATAGAGATGCAAATTTTCTTTACTTTAATGAGTATTTTTATACATAGTTTTGCACTTGTATTTAAGTAAAAATTGAAGTATACTTTGAATCTAACCTTATTGTTATTGGGATATGGAGACAATTTTGATCATCTATGGAGTGCCAATGAAATATTTGTGGGTTTCCGAAAGCTCTCGGGGTGTTCCGGGATAAGTCAGGGTCAATCCGGGGGCCACGGGGCGCCCTGCAATAATTGACCTCAGAGCTTAGCATTGGAAATAATGGCATAGAGAAAATGATGCTAAGATTTGTGTGATCTCCCTAGCTGTGAAATATTCATTTTCTTTCGGGTTAGGATTTTTCGGGAATAACTTTGTAAACTCTTGATGATTTTTTTTCAAAGTGGATTTTCTTAATGGTGTGGTTCCGTGATTTTTCTTGTTATCAGATTTTTCCATGTGTATCCTTGTGTTTGGATGATTATTTCTCTGTGATTGTTCTGAAATCTGTATAATTTTCTGTTTTGTGGGTTTTGCTCCGAATTCATTCTATAATTGTTGGTGAGAGATCCTATCAATTGTATATCAGTGATAATTTCTAATGCTTATCATATTTTATACATCTAATGAATATATTGAAAATGATAAATTGATTGAAAAAATTGATTTAAGTTTGTAAGAGAAATCTAATGAAATTCTATATCTTATTTTTTGAACATTTTAATATTTTTCTCTAAAAATTGAGCGGCTTGATTGCCAAGTCATTTCATTATTTCTTCCCTTAGCAGCATAAATGAAATAAATCTCAAAATCTGAACCAAAGCAAGGATGTAACATCATATGAGGGATGAAAAATTAAAAAATAACATAGTAGAAGCAACACAATGCTTGCATCTACTATGCTAAAAAATCTATTCAAATGATGAATATTACTTAAGATTTCTTGATAGCTTTGGAAGACTCAAACATAGTGAAAAAAAAACTAGATGAAAATAGGTTTTCTTTTTATGATGCCTACATGCTTTGCCTTAATTTAAGGAAAGCTTTTAAGGATTCATTCATTAGGAGGGAACATTATGAAAGGTTTTTGAATCAGTGTGTGAACCAAAACACATACTCTGACTTACTACAAAAATATTCTTCTAATGAAAGATTTAAAACTATTGATCATTAGACCCTGGGCAATGTGTAGGTGTTAAATGTGTAAAGACCCACTTAAGTAGTAAGAAGTGAAATTCTTAAAAAGTGAGACACATTTTTAGATAATAATGGAGTTTCTAATAAGAACTTTAAAATTAAGCGTGCTCAGGTAGGAGTACTCTCAGGATGGGTGACCTACTGGGAAGATATATTCTGAGGACAAAATCATGGTGCCTTTCAAACCAAAGCGAATAATACATTGGTACTTAAGAGTTTGGGCTATTACAAATAGTATCATAGCAGACCATAGGGTATCAGATAGGAGTTAAGTGTCATACAGAACAAAGTACCACTTTATGTGAGCAGCCTCTCAAACCCATGATAGGTGCTACATAGTTGTGATTACCTCTTGAGTCTGTAGGGGCCACCTCTAGTACTATCTACCCAATTGATAGTTCTTTAATGTATGTATGGATACTGACAATGATGTTAGATACTTAAATTGGGGAGACTGTAAAGACCTACTTAAGTAGTAATGAGTGAAACTCTTAAACATTGATGTGTCATTTCAGATAATAATGGAGTTCTTGATAAGATCTCCAAAGTACTCCCAAGATGGGTGACATGCAATGAAATTATCTTTTGAGGATAAAACCATGAGGCCTTTCAGGCCAAAGTATATATTATCTATGTCTTAATTTAAATAATTATAAAATAATATAAAATTTAAATAATGAGTCTCTATCTCATACTTAATAATAAAATCATTTCTAACTTTTGAAATCAAGTTAGCTTACACTTCTAATTCTCACAATATGTATTAATTATCAATATTATCAATCAGATAGGAGTACGTAGAGTATCTAAAAGTGTTAATTTTTAGCATCCTATATAGGTTACAAAATTAATGTAATAAAGTATAAAGGAAATATTATCATTACAATTTGAGAGTTATGTTAATTTCAATAATAAGTAACTGGCAATGCTCAAGTGGCTCAAATAATTTCAAAGCAAAAGTATAAATTAGCTTGAATGAAAATAACTTAGCATAAATTATTATTGGCATGAATAAAATAACTTAGCATAAATATAAATTAGCACGAATGAAAATAACTTAGCATAAATTACTATGTGACATAAATATATTATTTTGGGTCTAGGAACTCCAAACTTCACTGAGAAACTCATATATTATCATCAAAATTATTCTAGAATGTATACAATTCTTCGTCAATAATTGTTCACATAAATATCATTTTGGTGAGTCTTTTCTCTGAATCTTCTGCACATTTCTAGTGAACTAGATCTCTTTTTATTTCTTCATAGGTTGCTAACAAACCCTACCTATACAGATTCAATTTTGTTCTATCTCAAAAGACTCTCACCATATATATTTGTCACAAGTATTTATGGAAAGTAAGAAAATATAATTTAAGTTAGCATACAATTAGGATATATGTAAATATTCTATACATTCAAAGAAAATAAGCTCAAACAATACTAAAAATAATATAATTAGAGTAATTATACATACCTAATCCGTTTGTTTACTCAGCAAAACTTTTTTTATATAAAACTTAAAAATTAATTATTATATATTAATATATTATTTTAAATATAGGAGAATTATAATATAAATATTTTGGGTTAACATTATAAAATTTGGGTAAAACTATAAAATTGGTTAGGTGATGCAATTAAGATTTTTAGTGGACTTTAGAAACCTTAATGAATGTACAAATAATATTTTCAGTTATTGATGTCTAAATAAAAGTTTTTCCTAATTAATATGAGATTAAGCATACCAAATTTTAGATACTAGTTCAAAGTATTTTGAAAATTATGAATGTGCAAAGCTTAGGAAAAATGTTGACTATTTCTGAAATTTTCTAAGTAAGAAATAGTCACATTATTTTTCAAATTTTGGATCCAAATATGAACACATAAATGAAAAAATTAAATTATGTGTTATACAATGAAGCTATTCCTAATATAATAGAGAGTAACCATGCTAAAAATCAGCTAAATCCAATGATTAGATTGAAAATTATGATAATAAACTTAAACTCAAACTCAATCAAAGGATAAAATGGATTAAGTGTGAGGGAAACTATGGCTATGAAGAGATGTATAAATAATGGTTAATTATGGGATATGCTAAGTTTTTGTAGGACTTCATAAATGTAATACATTTGCTGAAAATTAGTATGTTAAAAATATTAAGAAAAATGGGATGAAGAAAAATATCTCTCATATCAAAAAAATTGAGAAAACAAAAAAGGGATAAAGAAAAATATCTCTCCCTATAAGAAGAAGCATTACATCTCATAAGAAGAAGCACATATGACACTAAATATTTTCTAACACAACCATCAATGCAACTTTACTCAACATACTGCCAAAAAGTTCCCCAAATATGTACGTCACAAGTAGTAATAAAATTGAACAAGAATAGTCAAGAATAATTAAAAGTTACTTTGATATAAACCCAAACAAATGTGGTTAACATCTATCTAACACTTATCATTGTTGAATTAATATTTTGATACATTGAATGCTTCTTAAAAACAATTAAATCAAATTTAAAATTAATTGAAGCAATTTGTCAAAAAAAAAAATTGATCCAAGAAATTATTAGTTGCTTGCTCGAGGACGAGTAAAAAGTTAAGTGTGGGGGTGTGATGAACCGCATATTTATAGTTATTTTTCTTATTTATAATATGTGTTTTTAGTAAGTTTTGTTGCTATTTTAGTTTATCTTAATACTATTTTAGCTCAAAATAATCAAAATACGCAAAATGGGATTTTTCATGAAGGAAAGCGCCAATGCACGATGCAGCGCTAACAAAATCGCAAGAGACTCACCATGGTGTGCCATAGCATCCGAAGATTCGCAATCTTGGCGACACGGCGCGTGTAGCTCCCCGCCTCGTCATCGCGCGCAATAGAGGTGTTTAAAGTATAAGTACCCTAAACAGTTGGCGGCGGAATGACGCGTTACTTAGGAATGGTTTATAAACCTTGCCACATATGAATGATGTGAGTCTACGCAAGGTAGAACTAAAGATAAATTCTTAAGACAAGTAGTACATTTATCTTAAATATTAGTTGGAATACTTATATACATTGGACTTGATAAGACAAGAAGAATATTTCCAATGTATATGAGTACTTATATGAGCATCACAATATTAAGTATAAGTAAGAATAATCAAAGTGCAGAAGCTAAAAGCATTCATTCAAACATTCATCATAGAGCCTACTAGAAGCTTTATCTCAGAAAAAAAATAAACATACATCCAGATAATTATTACAAACCATTATTTTAAAATGAAAATAGCAGGAATAAAGGTCTCACAACTAAACGAGTGAAAATAGGGTATTTTATTGCTTCATCGGATCTTTCTGGAACTCCTGAATAACCTCCATGCTAGCTCACAAAATTGCAATGGATCTAGCAAATTGTCGGATCCCAAAAGTACCATGTGTTAGACAATAAGTCTAACACCAATAAAAATACTACAACATACTTTTATACAATTTACATATTTTAACATTTAAATAAATCTGAACAATACTCAGAAAATACTGAAATAACTAAAAGCTGTAATGTAAAGTAAATTAATAATTGAAAGGAAAAATTTAATTCAATCATCTATTGGAGAGATTGAGTTTGACACGTTTAATTACATCTTCCGCAACACTGCTTGAGGGCACATGAGCCTTGATTGGTGCAGGATCATGAGATGATCCAGGATTTATGATTTAAATTCTAGTTTTGAAAGAAGATTTTGAAATGAAAAATCAAAAGAAGGAAACTTTCACTCTTTAAAGAAGAGCAAAATCAATCTAAGGGAATCAGACAATTATCCATTAAACCTTCAACTTTAAGAATTTTCTACTTAATTAAATTCTTGCCTCGCTTTACGATTAACATTCCAAATTTTTTTCCAAGTTCTATGCTTCACTTATTTGTTTGTTTAGGATCTTAGGATGATTTTTCTAGACATTCCTTCTATTTTTATTATGAGACTACTGCATATTTAAAACTATAATATACATATAAAATAGAGAGATAAAAAATAAACATAAAAATAGATATTTGGTGTCATTCGGTTACCAAACTACAAATGTGGCATTTTGCTGCCGCTAACTCGCTACATTTTTCTTTATTTTTGGCCATCATAATGCTTTCTTCAAAATTTTGATACAACTTATAACAAGTACTTCCTAATAAATATAAAAAAATTTTATTTAAATCTGTCGAAGTGACATAAAAAAAAATCTATCTAAAGTATTCTAAATATTATTTTAATAAAAATTTTAAAAATAATATTTATACTATTTTAATATAAATAAATAAATATTAATAAAATAATATTTTTTTAAATATCACATCATATATATATATATATATATAAAATAGACATCAAATTAACAAAATATAAGAAATCACATATTTGTTCTTTATGTTTAATTAAAAATATAATATTCATAAAAAAATTAAAGTATGTTACTATTTAATAAAATAAATGTTTTCTTTTTGCATTTATATTAAAATGTCAATTCATTTGAATAGGTTGTGAATTCTGGTCAATGAGCACTAAAAGAAAATACCTTTGATATATTTAAGAAAACAAATATAAATATATGTATATATATATAAAAAGTATTCTTATATATTAATATACACTAAAATATATAAAAAATATATTAATCTAAATAAATATATTATTGGTTGAATATATTTTTTTATATAAAAATAAAAAAAAATAAAAAATTTTAAATGATACTAAATATTTTGGTGTACATTAACATAATATTTATATATAAAAAATATTATGATTATATAAGAATATACATCAAAAAAGTATTTATGATTAATTAAATTTTTTTTTTTATAATTTTTGAATATATGTCTTATCAAAAAATACATTCAATCAATAATTTACTTACACATTTAATTGACACAACATCTATACACATCATCTATATATATTAGTGTATACTACTGTAAGTGTAATAATACTCTAAAGAGATAAAAAGGCTGAAGCAATAGCAAATTGGAGATATAGATGCTCAATTGGCAAAATAAGCACGCAACAATGTGTGTCATTATGGCATTACAAAATAATGGCTGCATGCAATCATTGCTTTTGAAAATATTGCATGAAACTTTCAAACCCTACTTCCCTCCTCTGTTTAAACTCGATCTTTCTCAGTTCTCTCAGGTGAGTGGCTATTTCCTGCACAAATTGCAGCCCATCTTTTCCATTCTTAAGCGAGTTAACAGCCCGCTCGACAAAATCGCGATCAGTCTCGAGTGCTTCCAACCTAGCATGCAAATGTTCAATCTCATTCCCAATAGCCATTACATCATTTCTTCTCATACCTCCATTTGCCTGTATTTTATCACTGATGAAAGACTTCAGCTTACTATCTTTTTCAACATCTTTAATAGCAGAATCCCATCCTTCGCAAGAGATGCTTTCTGCAGGTCTTTTCTCTTCATTCAAGCATTGTTTTTGGAATCTCTTCCTTTTTGCAGAATCTGCATACATTTCATCATCCTCTTCAACATGTACAGAAGCATCGGCAGCAGAGAATAGAGTAACATTTTTCTCCAATCTCTTTAGGCATTCTGAGATGTACTCCCTCTCATCATCAAAATCTAAACCAGTTTCTTTGATTGAACCAAAAGCAGACCATGCATAATCTGTTGAGTGTTGCTCGTCTCTTTTCCTTGGCTTCAGCACATGAGGTGTGCTTGTAGTGCTGTATTCGCTTTCATCAGAATCATAAGATGGATGCATGATCTTTACTGCGAACGATTCATCCCAGCATCGCTTCCTACAGATTGCAAGCTCTGCTTCAAGATCTTGTATTTCTTTGCCCCTCTCTGCGAGCTGATCATTCAGCTTTTGAAGCGCCTCCTGTTCATATTCATTCTGTTCTTCCATCATCCTCAGGTACTGCATTGCCTCAAGCTGCATAGCTGCCTTTTCTTCCTGCAGCTTATTGATCATTGCCATGGCTTGATTTGCAGCAATGGCTGAAGCATTTCTTTCTTCTTCCAGTTCTTTGTACAGATTATTCAGAAACTTGCGGTTCCATATCAATCTGCCTCCTCAAAGAATCAGTTATTCTCTCTTCTTCAACGGCAGGGACAATACTACCATCTGCAAATTCAAGGCATGGCAAATTGGCATTTAGTATCTTGGCAAAAATTTGAGAATCATTAAACGAGTATTCTTGGAACGAACCAGAAGGGTTTTGGAAAAGCTGTTGCTTTAAATCTTCAAGAATTGTAGCAGATTCAGTTGGCAGTGAAATTTCAGAAGATGGAAGGAAGCCATTGGCACAAGAAGAAAGGTTGCCTTCTGAGTTATTCAATACTTTGTTAGGTTTCGAATATAGATCCAAACTCTTTGTCAGCTTAACCTTTGAAGTGGAAAGTGTTCTTGAAACATCAATTTCTGCTAACACTGTTGAAATAGAAAAATGTGAGAACAATAAAAAGGTGCAAGAGATGGCTACTGCCACTTAATTGGAAGCACAAATATGCTTTTGGGGATATAATCATTAAAAGTTAATGTTGCTTCACCTTCAACTTTTGAGATTTCGGCAGGAACTGATTTCAATTTGATTTGAGATGAAAGTTGAAGATTAGGTTTTTCATCAACATTGATCCAATTAATTTCCTCTAGGCCATGACCAAGAATGTTAATACCAGAATCTCCTTCATGAAGCTGGTTCTTATAGATTGAGGAATCATTTGGTACCGGATTGAGATGAATAAGCTTCTCAAGAGCCATATTATCTGAAACCTCAGTTAAATCCTTTTGGGAGCCAGAGATATGTGTCGACGGCTTCAAATTTTGTGAAACAGATTCTTCCTTTAAATCTTCAGCTCCAAAGGGCTTGCTCCCATCATCATTATCATCAGTTAAATATGGAATTTCAGATTCAGATTCAGATGAAAACTTCAGAACACTGTACCCTAAATTGGACAAGTGATCAAATGCATCATCCTCTAAATGATGATTTGTTAATTGTATAGTAGGAATTTCTCCGGTTTTGCTCAGTTTATGTGGAAAGACAAATCGAGGCTGCATCACTGAACCAAGAAATTGAGTACTGGGTCGAACAAGGTCTTTGAAAACTTGTTTGTATTCAAATAGCCTGTATGTAGTTGGTTTTATATTGCATAACTGTGAACAGCAAGAACAAGAAGTTTTTTTGTGCGGAGAATAAACTTCATGATCATTTTTAAGTAAAGGAACTTCCACCATCTCATCTGAACTTGTTTTGAAAATTTGATCATTGCCGGCAAGGTTTGCTCCGATTTTTCTCAACCAAATTTTGTCTGCATCCAAGGTAGATTGCTTTTGATGAAGCGAGAAGAGGCAAGTTTCACACATTTTCGCAGCCTCACCTAGCCTTTTGTGCGCATGGCAAAAGGCAAATGTAGATATCTTCAATTTATGAAAATCACAAAGTAGTTCGCTATAAAGTTCTAGCTTCTCAATTCCTAAGAGATGGGTAAATCTTGAGCATACCAAGCATGGATTCTGCAAATTTGAGAAGCGAATTATCTTTGTCATTAGGTACAGGCAAAATGAATCAATGAGTAGCAGAAGAATTAGCAGCCATTCTGTGAAAGCAGAAGAAATAGCTTCAGAAAACTGGCTAAGATCCCTCTTCTTTCTTCCGGGATTCATTGCATCCGTGAGAGTCAAATCCAAGGATTAAGGAATAATGATTCCAAGTTCTTCCAATCTGATTGTAAAAAAGAATAAAAGAGGGATATATGAACCGATTCAATTCACACAACAAAGTTGGAATCCATAGAACAAGTTTACTTTCCGATATTTTAAGAGATCCCCATCAATGGAAACAATGTCGTCGTTGATATTTAAAAAAAAAGTTACGGAAATTTAAGAACATCTCATCGAGAGCATCAAAGTGCTGATAATATAGAATCAACTCTTTCAACCATTTAAAAAATGAAATGTTACCAGCACTTTCATGCATCTCAAAAACAAATTACAAACGATAACTCAGATCCTTGAAAACTTGATCAGGCACGGAATCGAAAATGCATTAATAATCAATGGAAAGTGAGAAAGAAATGTGATCGGGAAATGAGTAGGACGAGAAAGAAATTACCTCAATGAAAATAAAATTTAGTACTCCTGATTCGATCTCGCAGCCTACCTGCAATCGATACCTCAGACGGCAGGCGACAGAGACGTTCCGGCAACTCGAGGTCGATTAAGAGATGAAAAAATGAAAGAAAATTAAACGACGGAAAAAGGGGTTAAATTTTGTTGAGAATCGACAATCTTTTTGGCTTACAATATCGGAGGGAACGCAACAGAAATGCTGTAAAACTGTGAAAACTCTGCGGTCGTTAACTACATTTGAAGGACATTAAATATTTTTAGGGTAAATAGAATTCGCCAAAGACACCTAACACCGTTTAAACTCAATTTTATTTCGGAAAAAAAATTCATTCCCTCAAATCATATTTTTTTCTTAATTAATTGTTGATCTTTAATGAATTTTTAATTATTATTTTATTAGTAAATTTTAATTATTATGAGTTAAATATTAATTTAATTGCATTATTATTTATTTAATGATACCAGAAATGACATATTTTAATAACATTTTAACTCCTTTAATCTCAATTATTATGTTAGACTTACAATATTCCGTACATAATCATGATTATTTGGTCATCAATTAAAAATTTTCTTTCTTATTTTTTTTATACATCGGTCCAAACAAAATATAAATTTTACATTCTCAATTTATGTATTGTTTGATTATATTTTATATATTTTAATGAGATAAATATGGTGTGCAAAAGTTACTAAATTTAGATGTATATTTTATTCTGTATTAATTTTTAAATATTAAAATTTAAAAAATTAATATGGCAAGAAAATTATATTTTTCTAATATTTTAAATATGAAATTTTCTTAAAAATGTGAATTAAATAGTATTATTTTCAAACTAGTTCATTTTAGTATTATAAGATAAATAAAAGAAAATAATTATTACCCTTATTATAAAATATTATGAATATTACAATTTTAAGATAATAATTATTACTGAACACTTTTAGCATATTACTAATATTTTCTTAAGTATAATAAATATTTATTATATAAATATTAATTTTTAATTTTTAAGTATTAGCGAATATTATATAAACTATTATAAGTATAAATGTTCATTACTATAAACGTTTATTATATATGATAATTATTTGGTACTATAAATTTTTATTATCGTTTGATTATTTATATTTCTAACTTAAATAAGATGATTAGTGTAGCAACCTTGAATTTTATAAAGTAACAAATGCTTAATAGAAAAATAATTTAAAAATTTTCTTTTATTTAATTCAAATTGAATAATAGAAATTTTTTCAATTTTTATTATGTCATATATACACACATATTATTTTCAACCAAAAAATATATTGATTAGTCTCACATCATAATTTCTGATTCTACTTATAAATAAAAATGAAACTACAACTTATTTCCTATTCATGTAATAAATAAATAATTTATATTGATTCTGAATATTTTTTTGTATATATTTTTATGTAAATATAATATTTTTTAAAATAATATTTACATTGACACGAATAGAATAATATTAATAAGAAAAAGTAATAATAATATGTTGCAATAATAAAAAGAAAATGGATGAGAAATAGCAGAATCCATCCTTTGCAAGAGATGCTTTTGTAGATCTTTTATCTTCCACGCAAGCATTGTTTTTGGAATCTCTTCCTTTTTGCAAAGTCTGCATACATTCCAAATTCAAAATTTCACCAGGCTACAAATATTCTTTCACTATATTTTATTTTATATTAATTTTTAAAATTTTAAATTTCAAAATTTATTACAAACAATTTGATATTTCAAAATTTTTATTTGGATTTATATTTCATTTTCTATAATTTTTAAAATTAAAAATTCAAAAAATAATATTTATCATTCAGATTGCTACATAACCTGAACATTAAGATCATAAAAATATATGCTATTCGACGGTATATTTAATTTAAAACATAATTTTAAAATTGATCGAGAACCTGATTTTAGAGGTTAATTGAGTTAAATTTAAACTAAACAGCTTAATAACGAATTAAGTTGTTAGAGAGTTATTCATGTCAGGTTTTGACTCTTTGTCAACTCAACCTTTGAACTGGAATGTGTTATTGAAACATCAATTTCTGCTACAGCAGTTTGAAAAGGAAAAAATGTGGGAAAAAAAAAGGCTAAGGTTGTTTCAACTTCAACTTTTGAGATTTCGGCAGTAACTGGTTTCAATTGATTTGAGATGAAAGTCCAAAATTAGGTTTTTCAACAACATTGATCCAACAAATTTCCTCTGGGCCATGACCAAGAATGTTCCATCATGAAGCTAGTTCTTACATATTGAGGAACCATTTGGTATAACCTGATTGAGGTGAATAAGCTTCTCAAGAGCCATACTATCTGAAACCTCACTTAAATCTTTCTGGGAGAACGACTTCACACTTTGTGTAAATCTTCAGCACAAAAGTGTTCGCTCCTATCATCATTATCATCAGTCCAGTTTGAAATTTCATATTCGGGTTTGAATGAAAACTTCATAACACTGTACCCTAAATGGGACAAATGATCAAAGGCGTCATCCTCTAACGATGATTTGTTAGGAAAAACAGAGCGAGCCTGCATCATTGAAACAAGGAATTGAGTACTGGGTCGAACAGGGTCTTAGAAAATTTGTTTGCGTTCAAATAGCTTGTGTGGCTGGTTTAATGTTGCATGGCAGAGAACAACAAGAACAAGAAGTGTTTTTGTGCGGAGACTAAACTTCATGACCATTTTTAAGTAAAGGAACTTTCACTGAACTTGTCTTGAAAAATTGATCACTGCCGGGCACGGTTTGCTCCGAGTTTTCTCAATATGCACATAAGGTAGATTGCTTTTGATGAAGGGAAAAGAGGCAAATTTCACACATTTCTGCAGTCTCCTTAACTTTTTGTGCGCATGGCAATAGGCAAATGTAGATATCTTTAACTTATGAAATTCATAGGGTAATTCGTTATAACGTTCCAGTTTCTCAATTCCTATGGGATGGGTAAATCTTGAGCATACCAAGCATGGAGTCGACAACTTTGAGAAGCAAAACATATTTGTTATTCATTAAGTACATGCAAAATGAATCAACGAGCAGCTCGAAAAAAACCATTATGTCAAGCAAAAGAAAGAGCTTCAGAAAACTAGTTAAGACCCCTCTTCTTTTTTCCAAAATTCATTGCATCCGTGAAACATAAGGACAGATCAAATCCAAGAATAAAGAAACGACTCCAAGTCCTTTCAATCTAATTGTAAAAAAGAATAAAAGAACCATAGAACAAGTTTACTTGTTGATATTTCAAGAGATCCATCTATAGAAACAATGTTGTCGCTGATATTTAAAAGAAAAGTTAATATAATTAAAAAATATCTCATCGATTGCATCAAAGTGCTGATAATACAGAAGCAATGCTTTCAACCATTAAAAAAATGAAATGTTACCAGCAGTTTCAGGATTCTCAAAATCAAATTACAAACAATAACTCAAATCTTCAAAAACTCAATCAGGCGCAGAATAGAAAATGCATTAATATAGATATATTAAAAATCAATAGAAAAAGAGAAAGAATTGAGATTGGAACTGAGTAGGACGAGAACAAATTACCCCAATGAAAATATAGTACTCCTGATTTGATCTCGCTGCCTACCTGAAATCATTACCTCAAACATCAGGCAACAGAGACATTCCGGCAGTTAGAGCTTGAAATAAAAACTCACAAAGCATTTTAAGAAAATTAAAGGAAGAAAAATGGGTATAAAATTGATGAGAATCGACAATTTTTAGGATTTTTGGCTTACAACATAATGAAATAAATAATTTAAGTTGTGCGTGAACAGAGAACCCACGAACTTTGTGATAGTTAATTCTTGGGTAGTATTACATTTGAAAGATATTAAATAATCTCTGGATAAATACTATTGCTTTTCAATATTTGATTGAACACAGACTCCATGAAGCATTTGAACCCTCTCTTTTTCTTATTCGTTTCTTTTGAAGTGAAGAGAAACGTCAAAAAAACAACGCATTAAACTGATTGTTTTGAAACACCTATAGTTGATAAAATGAAATGCTGGTTCAACTTTATAACACTATAATAAATTATATAAATCAGAGTATACAACTTTTAAATTTTGAGAAACCGGAAACCTCTTTTTTAAACAACCGCCTAGGTGGTAGCATCAAGCTGCATCCTTGATTTGAGCGTCGGCCACCAACCTGAACTTTAGAACTTTGTGAGTGCTTGCAATTTGTCTGATTTGCTTACCGGAAGCTTGACTAGGATTACCAGTTTCTGAATTCTTCATAACCGTTTCAGCGTCTGCGCTAAAATCGAACCAAGAGAACTCATTCATATTAACAAATGTACTTAAAAAAGAGCGTTGTTACAGTGCTCTATATGTAGAGCTCAAAGATATACTTGATGACATGACATGACAGGTCAAAAATACATATGAGATTTATGCAAATACACTACCCTTTATATTTTGGGGCTATATGTTGAGAATTTCCTCATGATAAAAGCATGCTTTGACTTCAAGTTGGAAATCATAGCGCTTTAGGAAAGCAATTTAAGAACTGCGATGGTTTCTATGGCATGCAAGATGAAAGCACTAATCGCTGTCTTTTATTTAATACAAAGCAAGGTGATATATAATAAGTCGATACCACACACACACACACACACACACACACACACACACACACACACACACACACACACACACACACACATATATATATATATATATATATATATATATAGATATATTTAGTAAGAGAAAAATTGAATTATATCTAGAGTTTTAATGGGAGCTCACCTCTTTCAGAGAAAATTAAGCATGTTCCAATTGTTTCTTGATACTCGCCAATCTGTCCACAACCAAACACTATGAAAGTTATTTGTTGAAAAAAGAATGGCCTGGCCAACACACCATTTGCTTCAGTCAGTACATAAGTGAAAATTGGCTTTCTAAGAATAAATTTGCTTACCAACTTAAGACGATTCCCAATAATAAGAGTAGGATTTAGAGTGTCCAGTGCCTGCATATTGCATAGTCAAATTAATCACAATCTTACAAGTTGTAGTAATGGCTCATGAATATATATATGGAACGAATCAAGCTTAAAATATAAGCCATGTGCCTAATCGTTAAATGCTTATTTCAGTGCTTCAGAGGTTTAGCCCCAGTTAAGTGAGGAACTTAAAGGGCAAAAGTCCCTAAACTCATAAGCCAGCAAATTAGCAATAGCAATGGCGCTAAATGACGCTTTAATTCAAAAATACAGTAAAGATAAGTCAAGATTCATTAAATATTTTGAACTTGTTTCCTAAATGAGCCGGATATAAACAAGTCTTGTCCGCTCTTGTTGGGCTTGTTAAAGGCTCCAATAAATCAAACTTAATGACACAAGTCCACAGGCTTATAATGAACATGAGCACACTAAAAAGCAAAAAAAATAGATTATATTAGTATTTTCATCAACGTCAAGTTGGCAGTATGATTATTCATCAATTCCATTCTCAACTCAAGACCAAGTTTGGCTCGATCAAAAAGGACATATTGATTTTGAAAACCAGTTGGTGGAATGATTATTTTCAGGAATTCCAACCTCAACTCTTTAAACTTTGCAAATTTATTAATGCTGGCTTGATTTTTAATGAAAGTCATCCTTGATATTTTTTATTGTTTTGATAACAAGGTTTACAATGGTGCAAATAGGGCTATCACAAAAATCATTCACAGGCAGATCGACAGCCACCACTGCATTCCTATGTTTTACGGTCTTTAGCGACTACAGCCGATTGACGAAAGGCATCTCTGATCCACCGATTCACCACTGAACGTCTTTGGCTTTCTTCTTCTACTCGACCTATATAGTATATGACAGCTTCCGGGGATAAATGCGCGGAAAGTAATTGATCGGCATCAAGGGATGGAAGGCAAAAAAACCTTCGAGATTAGATATAGTTTAATATTCCATATCATTCGCCTATCCTTGCTCTAGCCCTTCTGTCAACCTCAGTGCCCTGTAGAGCAGTGGCTAACGTTAGGCTCCGAAGGCCACCGGAGGCAGTGGCTTGTGGTATTTATTTAGTGAGTCGTATGCGACGAAGGCCACCCGGAAAGAAGATGGAGAGGGGCCAAGTATCTTACTCTCCAGATTTGATTTAGAAGTAATCAAGATTCTATGGAGTTAGCATCCATTGGGGTCCAAAATACATAACAGCTCAAGATATCATCTCACCACTTTCTGTAGAAAGAGTTTACAGGACACAGCATATAGCTAACCTGACAGAACCAATTTCTTCTTTCATTACAAATCAAGAGAGATCGTGGATATCGCATGAAAAAACGACTATCACGATGGAAGTTATCCTATCGACCTACCGGTCTCCTTTTATCCATGCCTGTTCGAAATGCGAATCATAGTCTGAATTATTATGGGAATTAAAAAAGAGAGACTCTTTCTAGAATGGAAGTTTCACTACAAAACTAACCTAAAGAAGCACTTTATGAAGCTTCTTGTAATTTAATTTTGCTACGCAACCTATCTAATCTCATAGGTCTAATAAAGGCGAAAGGCGAAAGGCAAGCTTACTTGCTTTCTAGGTTGGTTAAGAAATGACCGTACTAAGCTGTGGTTCTAACGATTCGTTCGTCTCCAAGAGCCTCACTAAAATCTTTCTTATTTGACTTTGCTGCTCTGCGCTTTGAATTCCGCTAATGATTCCCGGCCCAGTTCCTCTTCGCTTCGCTATCTCTCTCTCGAGCTCTTCGCTTTATGCTATGCTCTGAAAGTGAAAAGTCAGCGGACAAAATGCTACTATTGAATCGGATGATGTGGTACTTGATGTAGCTGAAGATTCCGCTTTCTCCTTCTGGGTTCAAACTTTATTTTCTTTAGCTTGACTGACCTAGCCTTCCCTAGAGTTCGTAAATCCCTTGAATTGAACTTCACTTAAGAAGAAGAAGAAGGCAGCAAACCAGTTGGCTAATTGGCTTTGCCAACATTTCGTTCAGGTACAAACGAAGGTTATTTGCGTGCGAACTTTCATTGAGAAAAAGGGTTTACGGGCGCATCAAGACTTGGTTTTTGACCAAGTTTGTTATGAGGAAAGGAACCCAAGCTCAATCTCCATGAGGGACTGACCTTTCTTTAGGAGACCTCCAAGGTGGAAGTAATTGGTTCCTTTTCAAGAGGCTGCAAAGCAGAGAACACCTCAATCCTATTTAGAGGAGGATTCACACTAGTCAAGGAAGCCCTTTAGACTAAGGCCGCGTAGCGGATTCAATTCACATTAAAAAGAGCCGGGTTTCCTCGGAACTTTTGAGTAATAGAATAAGAAAGGCCTTGTAGCGGAAGAAAAGAAGCAACCGAACCATAATAATCAGAATCCGTAGTCGGCCGCCTCAAGAATAGTGTTTGATAGGATCGTGTGAAAGAAGGGCGGATAGCTCGGCTTCAAAGCTTGGATGGAGGCCTGGCTTGCCCGCTCTCCGTTAGAAAGGAGATAGGGAATGAACGGCGCCTGCTTGCGGATCCTATAAAGAAACAGATGGGGAGTACGAGTTGCTTGAAACGGATAATTACGGGAGTGCCCCAACAACTCGTCAACTTGCTCGAACTCTCTACGACCTCTCCAAACAGTATTCATCTTCTAGCCTTCGGATTGAAACAAACGCGCAGAAAGATCGGATACAGATGATGAAAGAGGCCAAGTCTGGAGGAAAATCGCATTCGGCGGGATGAAAGAACTATTCGTAGCGGATTGGTCCTATGACAACTATTAAGACCGATCCAGAGCAGCGGTAGGGGACGGGACTAAAGACTCTCTTCTGACCTTACCCTTCTCTTCTAATCGAATCTATACTATAGGATCAGGAGACTTTATGAAAGATTTGCTCGAGGGGCCAACCGGATAGTTTCAATAGAACAGCAGACTATAAGGAAGGAGGATCGACAAACGGGAGATATGATAGATAGGCGAAGGAGATATGAGACGCTAATCGAATGTAGGGTATGCGGCCGGAGGCCGCCTACATTCTATCTCAAGAGTGAGACGAGGCCACCCGGAGGGTAGGTGAGGGCGCGTAGCGTAAGAGTGAGCTTACTATTACAAAGAGTGAGACGCTAGTCGAATGTAGGCGGTCCGGTTGAGCTTTCCCTAGAGTTCGTAAATAATGGCACGAATCCGCAGATGCTTTCCTATTTAGTAGGCTGGAAACCAGATCCGAGAGAAGGCGAGCCCAAGCTGAGGATGATGGCAAACATGATCTCTGATAGATATAGCATTCTCGGAACGGATGTAGCGAAGGCGTCGCAACGCGTGAAAGCCGTTTCACCCTAGCTTGGAGTTTTCTTGCTTGCCCTACATATTCAAATGAGCCTTTGAAGCCAAGCGGACAAAGGCGGTAGAGGGTGCTTTAGGGTCTAAAAGAGATCAAGATCCCACGGGGCGGGAAAGCTCTCTCTTTAGGGTTAGGGAAGAAGTCCTTGGAAAAGATGGTAAAGTCTTCAATCGATCCGCTAACCTACCCTCCTGGTGGCCTTCGTTCGCGGCCTCTCTGCTGCCTTGATATAAGCTCAAAGTTTCATCAAAGTTTCAAATATTTTGATATGCCTCCGCTTTCAATCTAACTAAATAACCTCCGCCGCTAGATAGCAACCTACCAATTCGACTAGCATCTCACTCTTTAGATCCTTCGTCGCGGCCTCTGATTTCAGATTCAGAAGGCTCACTCTTTCAGAGCAGAGCCATCGATTATCATTCTCAAGCTGAAGCATAAAAAAAAGGACTTCTTAGAGAGCTACCTTCGCTGATGACAAAGCCAAAGGGGCAAGGCATTTCCTGACAAAGAAATGTCCCACCAACAAATAGAAAGAAGGTTAGCCCGACAAGAACTTAGTTTAGGTTATTTTTCATTGGCATGTGATAGGGCGGGATGATCTATCGGTGAGAGCCAAGAAGGGAAAGATGGGAACTCTCAAATCATTAGAACAAAGATCTCTTTTCCAATCCAGCTGCTGATTGGATGCTTGACTGAATGCCCTCCCTTTACAGGTGCATTACTCCTCGGATGAGGAGACGCTACGCGCCCTTGTCCAGAAGGTCAATACTAGCGAGAGTCCCACAGCTATTGAAGAATAAGAACTCATTGGGTTGCGTTCAACCGAACTCTATTCGTAAACTGAAACGGGATCCGATAGCAGGTGCCCCAGAATTCTTCATTTTCTTCTGATGTAGTCGGTTGTTTTTATCCATGAACCACTAATGAAGACTCCCGAAGAAGGCTTTCTATATATCTCAAAAATCAGAATCCAAACACGATACATGCTGCTTAGTAACTCTACAGGTACCACCAATCATTGAATTTATGGATTTCTAAATCGAACATTCAGCTATTATATAAAAAGAGGTTGTTGACCAGATACACACTAGGAGTTTCTAGATTCTATTATATGAAAAATTAGATTCTCTTTCTTGCTTATGATGCACATTAGTGCAACGGAATTCTGTAATCACCGCATTACCACATAAAGAGCTTTTATCCGGGCTCCGCAAGACGCGTAGCGTATCAATTTCTTTTTCTTTCAGATTCAAAATAGGCGTTGCAGTTGTAAAGCCAAGAATAGTTTGGGCCATTAGGTGTAACATTTAGAAAGATCAACTCTCCAACTTACTAATTTCACATCAAAGAGAAGCCCCACTGGAAAGATGTCTTCCTTCTTTTTTTAGAAGGCTTTCTATAAGCAGATGCCTCTCCAACCCGCCCGGATCAGTCTATTAAGAAAAGGATGCCTCACAATTGAAGTTGGTTGGAAAGACTTTGGGACTGAGTCTGGCTATTACATCATCCGAGGATGAGATCTCTTATCATAGATCGAACTATTCCTTCTTCCTCAAAGAAGATATTAGCTATGTCCGACTCATAAGGAGGCTAACTCGTTGTAAGTGAATAAGTCGCTATGATCCTTCCTAATGATCATGACTCAAGCTTAGGCACCCGCTCGATCTGGTTTCAGAATCAAACCTCGCAAATGGTTCTGCTGGACAGGCTCCCTAAATTGAACAAGATTCCCACTGCTGCCACTAGATTTTGAATTGAAAGAAATTACCTATATAATGGCTTCACAAGAGCAATCACAGTCGAAAGAACAAATCAACAATCGCTATTCCCCGTGCCATGAACAGCGTTCATAGTCGATATATAAAGAAAATAAGAGATTAACAAACAGGAAAAGTGAAGACCGCTACTTCTCTACGCCTTACTAAAATCTATACCACATAGACGGAGTCTAGATGAGATGCCAGTGACATTAAACTAACTGCCAGAATGAGTGAAAGGCCGCGTAGCGGAGGTAGTCCCTCGGGAATCATTCCATTCAGTTGCCTTCTTAACGACACGACTACTTGAACTAGAAATCCCAAGTCTAATTAGATATAAGAAATCGTTGGTTGGAACCGCTTATCAGCCACTAACTTCGTCCTTTATATATGATTGATTTGCTGCACACCCTTTCTTTGAACTGACCGAACTGAAAGATAAGAATTCCTAATTGCCCTTTATGCAGACCACTGCACATAACCATTCCAAAGCCAATTCACTATGATATATCCTATCACGGGTATGACGCTAGCTAAGCTTGTAATTACTGTTGTTCCCTAGAAGAGTACAACTCCGAGACACCGAACAAATTCCCTAGGACGCCCAGTGCCGCTACCCCCCTTTTACTATTACTAAGGCTGAGCTTAATAAAATGATTAGTTCCACAGTATTAATTTGATTTAATCCAGTGGGCGTTGTATAAGATTTTTTACCAAAGGGTGGTTAGAATTATTTATTGGCTAAAGCTGTGTTTAGCTTTACTTGATGGGTTTTGTCCTGAATAACGCTGCCAATAAAGCTCTTAATATCTTTGAAGCTTGAAAGCCTCTTTTGCTTTGCACCAGAAGCTTGGGTATGCTTTTTATAAGAGTAATAGATTAGAGAAAGATTAGACAAGGCCCTTATCTCCCGGCGGAGTTTGGACGTTATGCTCTGCTTATTCAGGGTGAGGGCGAAAGGGTGGCTGGTCAACTGAGGCGGAGCTAACTGTCTAAGACAATCCAATCTGAATCTTTCTTTGCTTCGCAGCCTCCACCTCCGGTGGCCTTCCACTTCGTTGCCTTTCAGTCGCTATATAGTAACCACCTCCGGCCCTCCAGCTTCGGGTAGCCTCACTCACTCAATTTAGCCTCGTGCTCAAACAAAATAGAGTGTAGCGAGCGAGGCTGGTAGCTCTCTATTCGAACCCACAACTCTTTAGATAACGTTTTTGCCTATAGAACGGCGAAGTACGCTAAACCGCTTAAGGTAAACGCTCTTTTCTTTACGTCAACTTCTCGTTAAACTAATCTTTTTATTGGCACACATATTATATCTCACTCTAATCTAGAAACGTAACATATATAGATTTAGGCAAAGGGTCTAGGTCCTAAAATCTAAACAAAAGAAGGCTGGCTCTAAAAGAGTTAGATGCCAGTCAAATGCTCCAAGAGAGGAGAGATTTTATCGGTAGTTAGTATCGTAGAAGGCTTCGCTCTACTTGCCTGCCCTTGGCGGCCTACTGAGTTCCAGCCAACGAATATATATATATATATATATATATATATATATATTATATAGGTCTTCGACCTCTGACTAAAAAAGAACCGGTAGGTTATGCTCATAGAAAGGTAAATTTGTAGATTTGTATAATAGATAGCTTCTTTTCTTTACTAAAGATCGCTTCTGACCCGAGTCCGAGTCTTTCAGTACAAGAGTAAGAGAGTAGGATAGGAGACGGGTACGTACATCTGAGAGAGTAGGCGAGCTGAGTTCAGCTACAAGAAATTCATCGAAGCTTATTTTCAGTAGGTGAGAAGAAGGCCATCCGGTAGGGTAGTATCTAGTTGGTTAAGATAAGTTGAAGAAAGAACAAGAAATCTAATCTCATATAAATCTAAAAAGGCAATGTACTCCGCTGCGGCCTTGGTCTGACCCAAGAAAAGAAAGCTTTGACAAGATGGTATAAAAGACTTGTGTTTAGAGAACGAATTCCCATACAAAAACCGTCTAATGTACAATTCTACTACGTAGCCTCAACTCACTCTTTTCTTTTAGACTTCCGAACAACCCGGTCTTCTCTCTCTCTCCCGAACAACTATCTAGAAACTCGTCTTTGAAACAACACTCTTAATGGGCAAGTGAGAGCTTCTATAAGGTCTTTACTCTTTACTATGCATTCGAAATAGGTGCCTTTATACTTACCAGTAGGTTTAAGCCTAAGACTACCGCTTACGCTTAAAGAAAGCTAGTGAAGCAGAAACCCTAGACTTCCATGAGGACTCTCTTCGGACAGAGAATTCAGAGAGAGTGACTAGTCCAGCTCAACCTAAACCAGGATCGAAACTGCAAGCATTTCTTACTCTTCAATGGAAAGTGAATGCCCTTCTTGCTTCTTGCTCTTTCAACTTTCTACGCTACGCGCCGTCACTTCGTTCGCAGCCTCACAATTACATAAGCTTCGCTTTGGAACCTCCCTCTCCCTCTGCCTTGACTTGAAAGATAACGTTGGCATTGGATTGGAACCGAAAAGAAAGAAGCTCAAAGAAGCCCACGGGGCGGTAATTAATAAGAATGACTATTAATAGGAAAGCACTAATCTCCAAGAGCCTGAATTAAATCTGACTAGTAAATCGGCTTATGAAAAAGGAAATACGGCTTCAGTCAATCTAGATCTAGACCAAGTGAGGCTAACTGCTTCGCAGCCTCTTGTTATCGCTCATTGTTGTCAGTGGAAGCTTATTCTTTGAGTTGAGGTGCGAAGGATATATGAGATGCTAGTTGAATCCACCCGGTAGACTAAGTTATACGAGAGTCTGATAGATTCAATGAATGATATTCGTTTATGCTCTTGGAGATTTCTTCCACTCCACCGCTGACTCTCAAACCCAAACCGTCAAGTAAGACCACTTATTGCATTATCTACGGATAGTAGACCAAGCTTCTTTTCTTTATCCTAACATCCCATTACTGCAAGAGCTTCTACGCATTGAAGTGAAAGAGAAGTAATCTTCAGTCAGTTCAATTCCCAGCTCGATAATTCTCTTTCTGGCATACTAACATGGGAGTAGCAGATAGCGCAAGTGGTAGCGGATAGGCAGCTCATCGACCCCTTTCGGAAAGACTGAATTCCGGCCGGGTCTTTAATTTCTATTACTAGGTACTTTTAGTCTAGAGGGAACGAGAGTGAGTGACTAGTTAGGTTAGGCTTGTCAAAACCAGTACTGGCATTTGGGTTTGGCTTGGAAGTGTACTCTACCATGTAATGCTGAGACCCAAAACAAAAGAATCTGAAAGAGAATGTTGAAAAAGCCTCAATGTTTTGAGCTATCCCGCGCCTGGGGAATAGAAAGAGAATCTAGAATATGAAGTAGTTGTTATGTCCGACAAAGGCTGCAAAGCAGAAGCAGCAGATGAGGCGAATCCGAGATGCATAGTAGAAGGGAGATAGAGATTTATCGTATTACTTCGCCACCTTGGTCCCAATTGGTCGTTACCAGTAGCAAGAAGCGAAGCATAACTAAAGGACCTGAGTCATATTCTTACCTTCCCAGTGGCTAGGCACCTGCCAAGCAATGCCTTGCCCTAGTTGGAAGAGCGGAACTGGGACATATAAGTCGGTAACCGCAAGTCAAGCCCTTCAGTCAGACCATCTATTTCTGACTATCGATCTCACTCCAACCGAGTTCAATCCGAAACAATCCATTGAATATTGAATCTGGTGCTGGCTATTCATCTTCGTGCCCCGTGGAAGCTCCAGCACCTAAACTCTCAGATCCAAGTCTCATCCGGTAGGGGAGGCCATGGGAGCAAGTAAACTAATGCCAGATTACTCGGACAAAGCGTGAACAGGCTCCGAAGGCCCCGTAGGGGATAGTGAGTCGTATACTTAGAAGGATCGGACTAAACGTCTCCTGGTCCTCTCCCTCAACATCTGGACTCGAGTCGAACCAGAAGAGAAACATATTCTTTTGAATTGACTTTCCGGCATCCGCTACGGGGCCGTCGCACCTTTGATATTCAAAATGCATGAGTAAACTAACGAGAAGCTGGCACAGGGTTCCGAAACGAGAAAATGAATCCACCTCCCATCCCAGCCAATATTGGATACAATGAGTTCTTGCAATGCTGGGCCATCACATCAATATCAAGAAAGTAATTCCCAGATTAGACTTCGAGCAAATTAGCTGTTTGAATTGGAAAATTTGCTTTTGGAGAATCAAATAAGAAAGAGAATCAGTCCGGGATAGACAGAAAAATGAGTGCTGCTAGACGTTTATGACACATTCCCCGAGGGACGAATCGAAGGCTAATGGAAACCATACTACAAGAAACGGAAATGGTGTTAGACCTATTCATTAATACGCTCGATAGCGAATACGAGATCGGGGAGGGCGGGTGTGATGACCCATGTTAGGTTGGTAAGAACCAAACTAACATCGGATGCATCTTTCTGCAGGATCATATTGGCAGTTAGATAAAATAGTAGTTAACGAATATTCAAGCCATTCACATAAAAGAAACGACATTCATTCAATTTAAAATAAAAATAACATCCAGAAATTATTACATAAAATTCCATGTTCATCAAACTATTAATCCTGGAAGGGGCCGTTATTTTCCCGCGCTACGCCTCTAAGCTATATCAACCACCTCCAACTGTATCTGATCTGGCATTATAAAAATAATGTCTTAGTGCACATTCTAAATACAATGGATATTAAAAATATACTTAAAACATAGCGGGAAGCAAAATGATAATAACTGCAGGAAATAGTGTGTTTCAAAAATAAGAAGATAAATATATCTACTGCAAAATAACTGTTCTTGCACATGCCAAGATTTCAAACAGAAAGCAATAATCGCATAAAAAATCTATGTTTATCTTTATGTCTATAATATCATGAAGCAATAATAGCGGTTCTGTTGGGCAAAGCCAGAACCATGAGGCTGGGTTCATATGCATTTAAGCATAAACCTTCACCTAGACCCACTTAAGGATCTCAGAGGGCAACGTGCATTTAAACAACCTTCACCTGTGCCTCCCTCAAAGGCTCCAGATGGCACCCTTATAACTCCCGAGGACTAGCCCCGTCCTTAACCTAATCATGCTCCGTTTCGGAACCCTTCTTGCAACATTCACAAGACACATAAACATCATCCAATTTCTCTTACATCATTAGCAATAAGAATATCATATCAAGTAGTAATAAGCTCAAAGCGATGCATAAACAGCAATTGAAAGTAAAAGCATATACAGTAATATCCAGTGTACCTTTGTGTTTTGACTTAACTGGATGAATCACTCACAACGTGTTGTCTCCAAAAAATTATAATTGAGATTTTATTAATCTATGAAACTATCTATTTACAAGATTTAGAACTAGTATTCGTGTTCCCTAGTTTACCTTTAGATGGTTACTTAGATCTAAATCTTATAAGAGTAGATTATACAATGAAAATGTCTAATTGAATTGTTAATATTTCTACTAAACCTTTCTTTTATCAATACCGAACCCATCTATTATGTTAGGGTAGAACAACATGCTTCATTCAAGCAATATTTCAAACTCGCTTGAGCTATAATTTATGATCTATTTTGGTATGAACTCAATGCTATAAGCTAGGATATGGGGTTGATAATATTTAATTAAAATTATAACTGACTCCAGAATTTATCAAATAGCTGATTTGGACTAATTAGAGGTCTTCGTAATGGTGGCTAGTAAGCTCTAATCATAGTGCTGTAATACCATTATTAATCATTTAAATTCTTCATAATGTAAAATAGAAAACCTAGTCTTAAGTTAAATGGTTAAATATATCTAATTGCTGCTAATTCTTAAGTTCAGATTATTATAATATTAAAATTATTTTTTTTTGATATAAAAATTTTAATCTATTTATAACAATTATTTGTTATTATTATTATCATTATTATTTATTATTATTAATATTGTTATTGTTATTATATATATACATATACATATGTAAATATATATATATATATACATATATATATAGTTATATATATATACATTTATACATATATATATATATATACATTTATGTATATATATATATATGTATATATATATATATTTCTATATATACCCATTTTCCTTTCCTAAAAGATTCAGTCGACAGAGGGGCTTACCTTGCGTCGAGCGGACAAGCCGAATGCTTCGAGCGAGTCGAGTGAGAGAGCCGAGCGACACGTAGAGGGGAGTCGACGCAAGGGACCGAGCGGAGAGGGTTCGGCGTTTCGTCAATTCGGCGAGGGCTACTGCGAGTGTTACGAACCGTCTCTCAATGCCGCAGCGGGAGGAGAGTCGACGCAGAGGGCAGAGCGGCAAGGATCGACGCGCCTTTGCTTGCTCGCCTGCGGCGCACTTTGGTCGGCTCAGGTATGTACGTCGAGAGAAAGAGAAAGAGAGGCGAGTGGGATTTGAGTGTGGTGAGGTCTCCCGTCTCCTCTCTGAATAAATAGGACGTGCGTATATAACGCACGTCCGATTTATTCGGCGCATTGCCGTAAGTTACGGTGAGATACTTTATTTTCTTCATAAAACAACGGGTATACCCTTAATTACCATAAGCAATCCTTCCTAAAATAATGAGGATTTATTTGTTTTCAATTTTGGCTGATTTTATTTTTGTTGAATATGATCTTAAATGAGGAGTTACGTTTTATCAATTCAAATATGCATTAATGAAGGTTTAAATCTCAATTTCAGTTTGAAACGGTCTTTAAAACTTTCTAAATTAGGTATTAAAACTGAAAAATCAAATTTTAGCGGGAATTTTAACGGGAAACTAAAATTTGCGGGAGTTTTAACGAATCGGGAATTCAATGTATACCTTATAATGACCTAGGGTCATTACAGCGGGAGAGAAGTCCCCATTAGGGGACGGACCCTTACCATTCACTCGCTCTCAAAGACAGTTGGAATGCATCTTCGAATAATGGAAGGTAGGCAAGGGAGTATGCGCTGCTTGATCTTCCAGTGGAAAGGATTAGAGTAAGTAGCTAAAGCAGCAAATGTGAAAGTTGTTCTTTGAGACGAGATTCTCACTCACTCAGTTTCAGTTCCGCTACGCGGCCTTCTGGGTTTGATGAACTACCGCTTTGCTTAGCTTGACCAACTTCCCATAAGGGCTTTCTTATCTAAGTCTATAACTCAGAGTTTCGGGTCTTAGCCTAGAGCCAAACTCTGACATGGGACTCTCCGGGATCACCCTTGCTTGCCAGCCTTGGCATTAACAAGCTCGCGTATTCTATTTTGGTTTTGAGTCAACCGAGCTCAGTGACAAGATCTAAGATTGAGTTCTTTACTTAAGCCCGCCTTCCGATAATTCGGGATTCAAAACTAGGAAGTCTGATGATCTACTAAAGCTAGCCGAGAGTCGGTCGGATTCTAATTAGAATACAAAGCTAGTTACTAAAAAGTCATATTGAAAGCAGAAGGCCACGAAGCCGCCTACGCGAAGCTATTCTAGAAAACATTGACATAAGGCAATAAGAACTGAGGAGCCAGGAAAGACAACAACGTGTGAGTGAAGATAATATTATTAAGGGAGTCAGGCTTGTGACTTTTAGAAGAAAGAAAATCTATAGGTCCTTAGATATTGTGTTTATCGGTAGAAGAGAAGACGAGGACCAGGGGCGTTCTATTCTAGATCTAGAAGTGAGCCGGACTTTTGAAAAAACAACCAAAAAGACCTCCTCTGCGTGCAGTCGTTCCATCTCCCCAGCAAAGCGAGCGCTTTTATATCCAAGCCGTTTTCCGAATAGATTATTCCGGGCGAAGCCAACTCTGTCATTCCTCTGGTCTGTAATACACACAAACAGCGATCTCTCAGTGCGTAATAGAATCCAAGTTTGGATAAGCAAACTCAGCTCAATATCTCCTCCCTGCGTCTCAGCTTGCCGTTTGCCAGGCTCCTCAACAAATCACCAACCATCTCCTTTGTGGGTGGCACTACTGAAGCGCAAGCTGGTTCCCTCCTCCCAGAAATTACTAATTAATTGGATCGTACGTTATGCTAACTGGAACTCCTCTCACTAGATCCTACCCAGCCTCTACTTCGTACCCTACATTCGACTAGCGTCTCAGAATCTATTCGACTCCGCTGTGCACTTCGTACCCTACATTCGACTAGCGTCTCATATCTCCTTCTCCTTCTCTGTATTATAAACGAAACTGAAGAATAGGTCTAGAATATAATCCATTTATTCGACTATTAGGCTGCCTCAAATCTATTGAAGAGAGAGAGTTTGCCCTTAGCCCTTAGAAAGAAATGGGGGTAGGCAACTCAAAATTCCGTTGCGCGCCCTTGAAGCCTAAATTAATTTGAACTAAGCTCGAACCAAATAACTAAAACTGGATCCAGAACAGGAGCCCATGTTCTATCTTTTTATTTCAAGTCAACATTACAAGCCCATAAAAAACGAAGTCTACTGCTACGCCTCGCTCTCTTCTGTCATGCACTTCTTTAAGCTGGGTGAGTTGGCCCATTGCGAATTCACTTTAGTGCTTTCAATCTAATCTGGTCATTCACTTCTTTAAGATGCGGAACCTGGGACTCTTCGGGGTCAATAAAGAGTCAGATTAGGGAGTCGGATAAGAGGCTGTTGACAGACAACAAATAATTGAACTCTTTTTAGCTTTCATAGAATAGTCGAGAAAGTAGTTTATCGCCTACGGCCGTCTTCGAGATTTACTTCTTTTTCTTTATTGTCAGAATAGATTAATCTGGAGATCTAACCGGCGGCTTAGCAGGGTGAATATTGATATTGAACCAATACAAGAAATTTTGACATCCACGCCATGCATATCGAGGGGAAACCATGCAAATACATTGCATTTCTATTAAAGAATTGAAATGAGCTTTGAAATAGAGGTCTTTTTCACACGAAAACTGTGGCTCCTCCATGGGGACCTCCATTTGTTGTTCGTTGGGTACCTCCTGCCCACATTGCGCTTCCAGGGCTTTGAATGTGTTGAAGTAGCAGCGGCGAGACTGGATGAGATCTCATCAAATAGTAAGAATACTATCCTCAGAGGGAAACTTCACTGCAAGGTGGCGGATGGAGATGAAGACTTTCAATACATTCTGAGCTGGCCGGTCGAAGATGTAGCTTCAGGAATAGGTAGTGCGAACCACCATTAAATCCAGCTCTCCTCAGAGACATTCCCCAGATGACTGCCAGAGTAATTTCTCCGAGGGGCTGGCATTGCTCCCTGGAGAATTCGACCAGTGCGCCTTGGACTTGTTGGAGGAAGCCGGTAGTTACATCGATCTTTTGTGCAGCATCTACAAAAAGGATGTGAAAAAAAGATCCCGTGTCAACCAAAATCTGCATTACCTCAGAATAAGAGATTCTCGTTGTGATGACCACGGTGTCGTAGTAAATGTTGCAGAAGTTAGGGTGGACGGCGTAGGTGAACGCGATCTCTTTACAATCTTCGGTGAGTTCCGAGAACAGTCGATTCGGTCTCCAAATTAGTTGAATCAAAGTTTCAGAGTTGTAACCTAATGCTTTGATTTTGGCTATCTGAGCCTAGCTTCAATCGCTTGAATCCGGTCTTGGTCCACGTGTCGTGTTTCTTGTCACAGAAGAGAAATCAAAGGAGCGGAGTCATACGCCTTGCCTTGAACTCCAATACTGTCAGTCTGAACGAACGGGTTGTTCGGATAGTTTAGTCCCGAGCCCGAGACTATATAGCTGTAGCTTTCAGAGTTTTGGCCCTCCGCCCTTGGCCTTGCTTTCAGCCGCACTTAAAAGGCTGCATAGCGGACGTAATTCAAACATCATTTACTTGGTTGGGTACGAGTCCTTGGACTAAACAATGTAGCGAATAGCGAATAAAGAAGGGGAACTTGTTCGCTGAGCCGATAGGCGAACATATTCAATAGGCTATGTATAGTGAGGTGAGATTTGGTTTGCTTCGCAACGTCGAATGCACTACAGTAGGGGAGCTTATAGACGAACTATATATTCTAATACCTTAAAGGGATATATAAGAAGAAGAGGTGGGTGAGCCTGAGAGGGTAGGTTTCTTTTAGCAGTTTTGCTAGGCTAGAATAGCCTACTAAGAAAATGAACTTTTTGACTTTGACTAAGAGGCCACCCGGTAGGGTAGGCCACCCTCCGGGTAGGTTCTGTAGGTTGCTATCTAGAGCCTTGATCTCTCTTCAAGAGTGAGACGAGAGTAGAATGTACGAAGAGCTTATAAGCGAATCTATGAAGTAGAGAGCTCGTGGAAGCCGAACCTTATCTAGCGCCTTTCTATCTCAAGCTATCAAAGAGAATTATGGATTTAGCAGTGATGATTGGGGCTCTCTCAGTCAGGGAGTAATTGACATTGGAAGAAGTGGTTGGTCACCTGGTCAGTGGTAGCGTACCAAGTCGAGTGAGCCTTCAGCTTAATAAGCAGTGGAATCCCGCAATACTTCGCCCCTCCGAAGAGTTCACAGCTTGTGGAGGCGGAGGAAAGAGCACCAATGACAGAGTCTAAGCCTAGGTTTAGGTTGCTCCTGTGGCTTAAGCTACTTAGCCTGAACGGTCAAAGAAAAGAGCCTTGACCCGAACCTGTTGATTGATAGTCCCAACATTGATGTCTATTAGATTGAGATTCTAGATCTATCTATTCGTCAAAGCATCGGAGTGAAAGCTGGTAAATGGGAAAGAAAACTAGCCTACTCCTACCTCCGGTGGCCTTTATTGAAATTGAAATAGATTTTGATTCACTTCTAGAAGCTAGAAGAAAGAGGCCGCACAGCAGATAAGAAACCCACGGAGCGGTTGCGAAGCAAAGAAGAAAGAATTCAATTAAGAAAGAAAGGCTGCGAACGAAGTGAGGCTGGGTAGGCCACCCTCCTGGTAGGTTGCTATCTAAGGAAGGCCGCGCAGCGGAAACACTTGATTTTCTGTATTTTAGAGAAAGAAATGACAAAGAAGCTAATAAGCTGGAGAGTGGAGAAGAAAAAGAACCTTCGGAACGCTAGCTAATCTACACTACACCTTCAATCTTATTTTATGAACTTAATCAGAACGTACGCCGCGGGGTGGGGGCGTCGGCCCGATTTTGGGGAGAGTGGCCGAGTGGTCAAAAGCGACAGACTGTAAATCTGTTGAAGGTTTTCTACATAGGTTCGAATCCTGCCTCTCCCACTTGTTATAGATTGAATCTAATCTAAAGTAGGTGTCAGCGTAGGCCAAGAGCGATACATATGATACGATAGACTTTGGGTAACAGTAGTTAGTTGAGCATATTAAATAAGAGAAGGATATATGAGACGCTAGTCGAATGTAGGCGGTGGGTAGGATTTGTTGGTGAGACGAGAGGCCGCGCAACGGAAGCGTTCGAATAGCTGATAGGCGCTTTAATGAAGAGAAGAGACGCCTATCTCTTTCTAAGCTAAGGCCTAATTGAAAAGATAGGCGAACGATAGGCAAATAGTGAGACGCTAGTCGAACTAGACTTTTATTCGACTGCTTTCTCTTTCTGTAGGTAGGCTCACTCTTTCAGAGCCTACTTACTAGAACTAGAACAAATTATCTCGCTCTTCTGTGAGACGAGGAGTAGGACGGGAGTCGAAGGCCCTACACTGCGAGAGGCTCTCAGATCATATCTCAGTAGTTTTTACAGCAACAAGCAAAGAATAGCACGCAATTTTTAATAAAAATCACAAGCCACGGTGAAGTAGCGCATTCATTTGATTTCAGGGGAACAATTGGATTGGAGAGGTGGAAGAAGGCAAGAGTGAGGAGTCTTTGTGAGAGCCGTATGAGGTGATAGTCGTACGTACGGTAACGAGTGGGGTTCACGTCTATACGTGTAGTGTGGCCTACCCACCCTATTTGTTCCATGATCTATGGGTCTACTGGAGCTACCCACTTCGATCAATTAGCCAAGATTTTGACCGGATGCGAAATCATTGGTGCTCGATCTAGTGGTCTTTTTCTGGGGATTCTATCTATCGCTACAGGATCCCTATTTAAGATCACTGCAGTTCCTCTTCGGGCGGCTGTAGGACGAACAGCCCCCTATAGGTAGTAGGGTAGGATTGGCGGTACCGCTCAGATTGAGGCCAATCCTCCTAACTGCGCGCAGGCCGGGCTTAGAGCGACTAATCACTACCTCGCAATGGCGTTGAGACCATAGCATGTTACACAAAAGCGCCGCTTTTCTGGAATGTTAGCTGCCCGACTATAAGAGCTACTCGCTCTGGAGTGTTGTCACACAAGATAAGCACTAGCCCGCCTGCTGGCCGGGCGAATCAAAGTTCTCTTCCGGTCAACTGTCCACCCAATCAAGTGCCAAAAACACAGTAGAGTAACATGATATGGTCTCTATCTCCCTTCTACTGCCACCTTCCTTAAATGAGCTTGACAAGTGTGCTTGAATCTTGGGTTCTTTGGAATATATTGTAATTGTTTCTCCAAGCCATCGAGCCTCCTTTGTGCCGCCTTCCTCATAGAAGCCGCCGGTACGATGGCCAAATTCTATGGTATAGAAAGCTTTCATAAGACTTTTGCCATGATAGACCTTCTTAAGTCTTCCAAAACCAAAAGAAGGGGCCTGCTGATAGAGCTGGGCGGGGAGGCGATACTAGTTCTCAGGTCAGAGAGAGCTCATAAGCTGTCCCTTTTAAAAACCCATTCCTTTTTAATAAAGATTTGATAGGCGCGATATGCCGATGACTTACTCCTTGGAATAGTGGGTGCCTTAGAGCTTCTCATAGAAATACAAAAATGTATCACCCACTTCCTACAATCCGGCCTGAACCTTTGGGTAGGCTCCGCAGCCATAGCTGCATGGAGTACGGTAGAATTCCCCGGTATTCGGGAATCCCTCCGAGGACAACTCCCATCAAATTCTTGCGAGAGCTGGAGAAGCGTCTGCGGGTAAAGCACCGTATTCATAGAACTGCTTGCCACTTACGCTCCGCATCCATTCAAAGTTTAGGGACCTAGGTTTTTGTATCCCAATCAAACAGGTGACGAAGGGGATGAGTGGAAGAGGTCGTCTACTGGACGCAGTTCAACTAGTGGAGACTCTTGGAACAACTGGAGTAAAAAGTCCCCCAGTTAGCGTCTTATGGGGGACCGTCAAGCACATCCAGCAAGGATCAAGGTGAGCGAAGTTTTTGTCTTGTTGGAACAATGTGCCATCGGAGGCACTCTTCTCACGATCGGGCATGAATATCCGGAAGTATACTCCCGCACCCGCAGGTCGGAAGGCGGCGGGAGGGGGACACTGGGCAGGATATTTTAGCAACGAATTACCCATACAGATAGAGGCGCCTATCAAAAAGATACTCCGAAGGCTTCGGGATTGAGGTCTCATTAGCGGAAGAAGACCCAGGCTGTTTCCTAAGCTTGATTAAGTCAAAGACTTAGAGAACTCTTACTTTTTTTTTAAGAACAAGGCCTTTTGCTAAAAGAGTAATAGTGAAATTGAACTTGAAACTGAAAACCGACAAATTGAATAGACCTCGTATAAGGAAATGACCAGCCGAAGCAAAGTTATTATTTCCAAGTCTATGGCATGGGGAGATCGGAAGGATTACAGCTCCTTATCAGTCGCTCCTTGGGCTGAAAGGGGCAAGAGCGCGATAGCAAACAGAAAAGAAAGATAAGCAGAAAGAGAATTAATATAAATTTTGTCTTTATCTGACCGAAGGTGAGTACACTGAACTCGATCTCGAAGACTCAACTTCTTTGAAGACCGGAAATCGCCAATGCTGATACAAAATCAAAGGTGAGCGAAGGTGAAAGGCCACCCGTTTGTGATAGAAAAGTTTTTTAATTAAAAATGGAATTGCGCTCCATCGCCTAACAGCTCACATCTCCCGTTGGTCGATCCATCTAGTTAGACTCACAAATCACATTGATTCGACTATTGTATAGCTATTACATAGCCTACGTTCGACCTTGTAGCCTTATCCGTCAGTATGTTATGCAGTGAGAGCCCTTCTGCTGCAAATCAACCCTATTTGAATAGTTCAGGAGATCCGAAGTCTTGTCTTGGCCAACCCCAACCAGCTAGATCCAAAAGGAGGAGGTAGGTCACACAGTCTAACTAGTTCTTTTCTCCTCTTCAGTGACGGGAGGCGCTTGCGATCAGCTCTTATGCTCAGTTAGCTTACTTAGTGATGTGATCCATGGGGAAGATCTTTCATAGGCTCGGTTAGCTGAGGCCGCATAGCGGACGAATAAATTGAAGTGTTTTTGCGTGAGCATCTCTATTCTAATTATAAAAAGAGAATAGATACTGAATCAAGTAAAGGTAAGTTCAAGTATGACTTTAAAAAGCTGCGTTAAAATGTGGATTCTTATCATATCATACGTAATTTATCGCACTCGCATAATAGGTAGGCTACTTCCCGGTCAGCTTAGGAAAAGTTGGTAAGCCTTTAATCCTTGTGCGATTGCCTCTCTTAAGTAATAGATAGATTACCTTTTGACCTTTCTTTTCACTTCTTGTCACTAACCTCCCCGCTTCGTTGCCCTCCTTTTCAAGAATTCCACATCAAAGCATGAGCCTGACCGCCAAGGATTCTTCCAATCCTACCCTACCGAGTGGCCTTTCTTTATCTATGATCTCTACGAGCCTCTATAATGAATGTATGTGTCCCGTATCTTATTATCCGAAGCTAAACGGTGAATCCTCTGAAACTTTGACCTAATTGGATCCAGTCTCTTGGGTCTCAGTAGCCTTTTTTTTTAGGGAACTTCTTTGCGATGGGCAACCCCAATCAGTTAATTTTCATTTTAGGTGAGCCCCAATAATTTTAGTGTGAATGGCAAAGTCGTACAATAATGAAAAAAGAAAAGAACGCTCCACTTCCCAATTCACGCTTGACGAAGGGGATAGGCAGCTTCTTTCTTTCCACTCACATGAGAGTATATAAGCTTGGTGAGCACACTGCACTGGGGGAAAACAAGGCGCTAGATTCAGTGGGCGGAATAATTAACTGAATATCCACCCAACCCAATCTTTCTTTGAGAAATGGATACAGATCAGAAGTAGCCAGGGCTATACCTGGCAAGAAAGACTAGTACGGAGACTCTAAAGTCTTATCCTAGAATAAAGAATTCCATGCGTGGTAGCATAATTAAGTCCTGCTCAATCCCATGCTCTGCTCTCGACTTGACTTTCTCGTCTAGAAAAAATTTGCCCCTGAAGTAATTGGGGGCCCGTGCCATGACGTCACTTTCTGGTTACTACCAAGTTCGGTTCGCATTGCAGAGAGAGCGAAGACAACCTATGTGACAGTGACAAGGCGAACGAGAGTTCCAGTCAACCAAGCTATACTGAAAGGAGAGCGAAGTCGAGCAAGCTTGATTCGATCTCTTGAATATTACATATGTGACGCTCTTTCCCTACTACGATGGTAGTAGAGTAAGAGGAAGGGCTGGCTTACTTAATTGAAACTGTTTTTGGACACCACCTAATGAGAGTTGGTAAAGAGATTACTTCTTATTAACAGACAGGGACTATTTTTGACGGAAGTAGGCTTATCTCGCTATTCTGGATCAAAATCAAGTTTATAGATCGGTTCTGACGTCGATCAGGTTGCCTCGCTAGGCTAGGCATGTCGGTGCACGGGAAGGTTTTGTGGGCCCACGGCATCTTTACTTCGTAACCTCTATTGACTCGCAATACGCGCTTTACTCACCATAGAATAGAATAGATCGAGACGAGAGTATATAGGCCGCCGGTAGCGGATAGGCTACCATTGCCTGCTTGTAAGGTAAGGCTAGATGGAATCCGATCGCAAAAGACACCAGACTTCTTTCTTCTTCTATGCAAATAATTTCCTTATTCCAAAAAAAGGCTCTCTGTTCCTCTTCAAAAACTATTCAACGACCAGAAACATTCACTTCAAACTTTCTCATTCACACCGACTAGCATTGGCTTCATTTTGACCTCTTACGTTTCGCGTCCAAAAAAAAAAAGGGTGATGTAGCAAAAAAAAGAGCCAACCCTAGAGAGGCCGTAAGCAAGACCCAGCTCCTCCCAGTAGCACCAGCAACAACAAAGAAGCTACCACCTGATCTTGACCCAAAATTCAAAGTAGAATAACCTCGACTCCGCTGCGCGGCCTTTCCTTCGGGTGGCCTCCGGGTGGCCTTCCTTCCTTCGTTTCCGCTAACCAAGATCTTTTGAATCAATAAACCCGTGCAATAAGGAAATAGTCTGTGCTTAAAAAAATTTGAATCCTTAATGAATCGAACATGAACAAAACATTGCTCTATCAACAGTTTAAATGCTAAGAAAAAAGGAAAAAACTTTGTGCACAAAAGCACAAAGGCTTAAACGTAATCGTAACATGAGTTCGCAAGCATAATAGCTTTATAGCATGAGCTCAGGTTAAATTATAAGTTTGATTTGAGCATGAGTCAAACACAAGCATGCAGGAGAGTAAAATCAGAATGCAAGCACTTATTTTTTGAACAAAATCAAACATGAGCCAAGCTCCCACCCTCATTTTAAGCTGCAATAATTGCTTTGCCCCCTTGATTTGTATGTGTGAAGCAGCTAAATTTTAAACCAAAATGATTAATAAGCCTCAAGAGCAAGTTTAACCTATTCTTGATGAGAGTAAAATCTCAAATTTTCAATTCCCAAAAACAATAATGAGCACATTGACAACAGCAGTAAGTATAAGAATTTTCTTTAAAAACAAAGAAAAAAAATGAAGTCAGTGATAATAAACGAGAGAGAAATGTTTTCTTGAACCCAATATTGCAGACAAATGAAATGCACTATATTATACAGGAAAGTTCAGAACAATGTATTGTGAAAAACAAGAGCAATAACTATCATTTCATGAAGAAGGAAATACTATATAACTATAGAAACTACTTAAGTCAAGATAATGTAGCACCCGTCAAGATTGAATTGTTAAGAAATAAGCACAAACTGAAGGCACTTGAATCGAACTAATTTAAGAAAAACCAGTAAGTCGAAGCAAATCAATTAAAACTCAAAAGAGACTTGTATAGAAATATAGAAATTTCATTAGGCAAACAGAAAAAAAAAAAGTAGAAAAGAAAAGTACTGTCTCAAAATCTATATAAACTTATATTTTAAATGTTATTTCAGAACACTCAAAGAAATGGATTGCAATTGATTTAAATATTTATGAATAATCTTTTTTTATTATTGCCTTCAGAAAAAAGTGTTAATAAAACCACTCACAGACAGTATATAGGGAGCATTGGCTGGAATATCCGTTTGCAGACAAACATCCTCCAAATCAAGCAGGACATACTCCTCATCATTCTCACCTTGCTTGCAGTGCTTTTGATCGACCTCCATTTTTCCTAGTAACTACGACAACATATAGAATTAAAATATAAAATAATAAATCTTATTAAATCTTAGAATATATTGCTTAAATTAATTCTTTAATGCTTTATAGAAATTACATATTATAAGAATTGTTTGGCTACAGGATTTATTTGAGTAAACTATCAAATTCTCTATAAGGATAACGAGGAATTTATTGTAAATCCAAATCTTCCATTTGGACCTCAAATCCACAAGAATAAAGGAAATAAATTCTTAATGGGCTGTTTGGTACCCTATATTTGTAGGGTAAGATAATCTTATTATAATGCATTCATATAGAAATATAATTAAATTATTTTATAGTTGTTTGATTATGTATAATAGCTTTAGGGGCTGTTTGGTTGAATGTATGTTATTCAGATAATAGGAGATGTTCAGTTTAGTGTTGTTTAAATAACAGATATTAATATTATTCAGATGTATGTTGTTTGGTTTATTGTCATTCATGCTATATTACACATGAGGCAAGATTACCCCAATAGTGAGATTTAAATATAAATTGAAAAATCACAAAAAAAAATAACTGGGTAAACAGTATAAATGACAATTAGGTAAATATTATTGGGATTTGACAAATATAAATTAAAACAAAAAAATATATACAAATTTTATTTAATTATGTCAAATGCTTATATATATCAAAAATTTATTTTAAATTAGCATTAATAAATGTTAAAAATCACAAAGCAAATATAATCCTAAGTTAATCATAATCAATTGGCAATATCAAGCAAATCTTAAGAAAAAACGTTCCTAAAAAAAACGAAATGAATGGGAACGGGGTGAAGCGAAGGCGGAGCACCTGCGTTGACGAAATCGGCGAGGCAAGCGAAGCGAGGCGAAGAGAAGGCAGAGCACCGGAGCTGCGTGTGGGGAAGCTGCGTCGGCGAGGCGAAGCAAAGGCGGAGCACCGGCGCTGCTGCGTCCGGCGGAGGCGAGCTTCGGGAGAACGAACGTGAAGAACCCTATCGCTTAGGATAGATTTTCGGGCGATGTTATTGAATGTCGGTAGAAATCTGCCTACATGAAATAATATTTCCCGGTAATTTTTGAGATGTCAAATAACATCGAACGAAACAGCCCAATATCAAATACATCTTTAAATTACAAACAGCCCCTAAATCTTCTTTTTTTTTTTTTTTTTTTTTTTTTTTTTTTTGGATATGTAGAGTACGGTGTTAATACAGAGATTACTCCAAAATTTTATTTATATTTTTATTTAAATGAGTGTAAAAAGTTGCAGCGATTATAAACACAATTTAATCCCAGCTTTATAAAACGGCATACAATAGAAGCGTCCAAAAATGCTTGGCTCGTGAGATCATCAACATACCAATGACTATTTATTTTCAGAATACAACCCTAAATCATACCAAGCAACAAAGGAGAAACTCACTACAAAGCTCAATTTCTGATACACTATAGCATGAAATTGAATTGTCCTAACAAACATGACATTCATCCATACAATCATAGAAGGAATATCAAACTCAGAAGCTACGATCAGCAATATTGTTTATTATGCATGAGACTCTGCTTACTCACCGATGGTAGGAGAGATTCTCGAAGCAGTGAGAGATGAAAGAGACCAGAATGCTAGTCTTTACCACCCCAGGATCGCTCTACAAAAATAGTTGTAGCTGCTCTCTTGGAGAAAACGTAGGCAAAATTGGCGAACCGACGCTCGACCCAACAAACCAAAATCGCAGAGGAAGCTCAAGGACCTGCGACTACGAACTGCTGCGAAGAAGAAAACATGGATGTTCGTCTCTATCGTGAAGACGCGAGATTGAGGAGCTCCGCTTAAATCAATTTCTACTATAGTATCCTATATTTATATTGTTTTAAAACCCTAAATCTTAAGAAAATATCTTATAATTTATTGTATCCAATAAATTCATATAAGCAATCATAAATTTAAATTATCTGTAATCAAATTATTATACCTTACAAATCCAAAATCTTGAAATTAGGGTTTTTTTCCCCTTCACATTTAGCATTTTCCCAAAAAGAATTAATAATGGTTCAAGTAGCCAAAGAACCAAGCCGCGTTGCAAGACCAGGCGGTCAAATCTACCCACATAAAAGGTGTAAAGAGTTCACAGAGCCCATGCGGCGCTCGCCATTCGGTAGCGGGCCGGGTCGGCCACATAATTATAGAAAAAACATTTCACGAGTATTTTATCAATCTCAACCGAAAATTAAAACGAACGTAAATCATATTCCAAAGCCCAGTATTTTACTGAGCTGGCCCAGTCGTGCATGATCAAGAGTGATTGGAATGGAATCCTACGCAGTCAGGTAGGTTCGGGAGATAACCCACTCGGACCATCGCTTAGGTTCACCATACAAGTGGATTGCAATCATGCAATGAATTTTGGGCAATTTTACTAATAAGATGTGGTTCAATTGAGATACTAAACGTCATGAGGAAGGAAACCATGAGTTACATCCTAGTTGATTTTTTATTTATATATGATACACTTTTTTCAAGTAAGCTATCATATATAGATATTTTATTTTTATTTTTTTATCAATATAAAATTTATATGATTTAGCATGAGCTTACAATTATCCAATATAGGAATATATTCCTACATTCCTATTTAATACTAAAAGATACAAATATAAATAAACTGATTTGAACAAAATCATTTGATGAATTTAACTATAATTAATTAAAATGACAAAACCTTTATTTTATTTTATAATATAGCAAATATTTGATTGATACTCATTATAAAATAATATGTTCGAGTGTTTTGCTACGAACATAATACTAAAAAAAATGAAAAGAGCAAGCAAAATTTGTTTTTCAGGTGTTTATTTCCCTCTTTCTTCTCTATGTAGCACCATAATCAAATATATTTAAGAGTCCAAACAAAATAAAATCCTAATAATATAACAATTCTGTATATAAATACATAATTGATACAATACTTTATTTTTTATATGAATTCACACAAAAAATAAAAATTGAAATTAAAATTTATTAACCTTGAATTCTTTTTAAAGCTATTTTCTTATAAAGATTTAACATTTTCCTATAATATTTAACCATCAGTCCGTTTCATACATAGCACGGAAATTATATTTTAATAAAACTAAATTTATGTAGCAGTAGCCTTTAATATATATATATATATATATATATATTTATGAATGATGGCAGTATTAGAGAATTCTTCTGATTTAGGAGAAGTCGCTGCCTGATCTATGTATGTATCTGTACATATATGCACATGATAAAGAGAGAGCGGAGGGTCATGATTGAATGGTGCAGAAAACAGCGGTGTTGAAGTCGATGGAGAACGGGGGAATGGTGGTGGACAGCCTCCAGGTCTTTCTCTGGGGATCATAAGCTTGGATCTCGAGAACCGCCGCCCTCCTCCTCGGCTCCGGCGGGTTCCTCAGGACGCACACCTCTCCGTTCATGGCCACGAACCCGCACGACTCCTCCGCCCCCACTCTCCGCCTCAGCCTCGACTCCTTCCGCCAACGATTCCACGCGAACTCGTATCTGCATCCCACCCACAGCCTATTAACTTTTCCATAGGGGTTTCAATTCTTGTCTCATAATAATAGATAATATATGCCTACCAACATTAATTCAAGCATCCTAATGCCTTACCATGAAAGGCCGCCATTAGAGAAGAGGGCGTGTGTTGATGACAAAGAGGTCCTCGAAGACCAATAAGTAGCCAGCAAGGGTCGGTAAAAATGGGACAATCTTGAATTGCTCGCACCTTGTTGATATTCACTCCCAAATGTTTATTCCTAAACTTACTATAAGGGGCTATTTCGATTGAGATAAAATAATATAATTCCAAGAACTTAAGAGATTTAGGGTGTCTGGTTTGCAGGATTTGCAAAGTAATTTAATTTCAGGTAAAGTTTTGGGGGAATTGGATTCCTTGTTTTTCGTAAGGAATTTGGTGTAATCCAACAATATCCAATTCTGGCGTAATTGAATTACCCGGTTGTTTCGTTCCTCCATCCTATATATAAAAAAAAAAAAACCACAATTTCTTCATTGGTTCAAGCTCCATTCAAGAGCTCATCGGCGATTCTTCTTAGCAGCGGTTCGAGCTTCTTGTACAAGATCGATTCTTCTCTGTCCGATAGCAACTACAATGATTCTTCAAGATTCTATCCATCAACAACTAAGGGACTGGAAATCACAGCTTATGCATCACCTTGCAGCCATCACCGACAAGAGTAGCTGCAACAATTCTTCAAAAATCTTCTTGTCGATCACAACTTCGTCTACTAGAGCAGCTGTGACAATTATTTCAAAATTCTTCTCGTCGACAATTTAGGAGTAGGAAATTGTAGCTTCATCTTCACCTTCATCTCCTAAGATGCCAACAATCCAATGCCAATCATCAATGAGAATCTCTTAATCCTTTTTTTTTTCTCAAGAGTTTGATTTTGATGTTGTGATAATTCAATTTCTATTAGTTAAGGACAATCCAATATCTGCATTTTAACTTTATAGTGTGGTTCTTATTTGTTGCTTGGTACAAATGAGGGGTTATTAATATGCTGATGATCAAACAAATAAAACTTTTGACATTTTTGTTGGCTTGCAAGATTCTCTAACTTATGCTTATTTTTACAATTTGAAAAAGAGCAATTTACTTTTTTCGGAGGTAATCTCATCCCTAAATTATTTATAATATTGTACTTTGCAAAATACTTCATTTCAAACAGAAAGCTTTTGATTCCCTATAAAATATTTACAGATAACCAAACAATCACAATATTATCAGATTACACTGTAGTCAAATTACACTGATTGTACTTCAAGTATAGCATACTAAACAACCCATAAATCAATAAATCATTAAAATATACAACTAGAAATCTCCCAGTGTATAATTAAAACAATAACAACAATGCCAAGCTTTAGTTCCATTAAGTATAATCAACTACATGAATTCTTTGCTCCTACTGAGCATAATCAAATAGGCCTCCCAAAATTCTAAATATAGAAAATCCTTTCAAATGATTTTTTCTCATATCATTTTTGGACTCCTCTTCCTTATTTTAACAATATGAGCAAAATTCAATACTCAATTTTTTTAAGAAGGGCATCGAAAGATCTAAGCTTAATATGCTCAAAACCATTTAAGATGACATTATCTAATCGTGTCCACTTCAACCTTACTACGAATGAACTCATTTTTTATTCTATCATTTTGAATATAAATTGAAATACATAATTTAATATTCTCATAAATGTACTAAGTGTATTGAATAAATCAAAAGGAAAAACCAATCATTTGTATAATACATCCTTAGTCCTAAATATTGTTTTCCACTCACCACTCATCTCCATCTCTCATCCTGTGGCTTGGTAGTGACAGCTTTACATTCCATTTTGAAAAGAACTTCAACTCCTGTCATTTTATCAAAACATGTCATCCTATCACATAATCGAGACTCTATATTCGACTACAATCTTATTGATTATATTTGATTATCGGGGTATATGCATCAACTACCATCTTTCATAGGAGATAGAAGGAAAGATACATCACCAGGACTAAGGTTTTCTCTTATAATGCTTTTTCTAATTAATTCGTCAACTTGATGTTTTAATTCAACATGCTCCGAAAGGTTCATTCTATATGTAGAAAGAGTGAGAAAAGACTCTTTTGAAATAAATTCTATAGCATGCTGAATATATCCCAAAGTTGAGGCATCTAATGAGCAACCATCAAAACAAACTTCCTAAAGTCACCTATAATGGTTCCCATATCCTTAGGTTAGTCAATCTCTCACAACAAGTAACGCAGATATGTCTATGTTCGGTTCACACTACCTCTCAAAGGCATGTCTACTCAACATGTGTTACGATTTCTTGATCTCACTAGATGAATTTGCCTTTTTCAATGTAATTAATTATTGGGTCCTTAGGATTAGAGGACTTCAAAATGTTATTACATTGAAAAGGATATGTTTTTCTTCCATTATATGAAATCATACAACTATGATCTTCCCAAGATAACATAGGCTACATCTAACGGTAAGACAACCCATCAAACACTCTCTTAGTGTGTGAATATCTGAACAAGAGGCAATGCTAGGACAAGAATGGCAGTCCTATCTACCTCAGTGACTTTGAATGGTCGTTTGAGTGGCAACCTTAAGGCTAATTATCTCTAATGTGAATTTGAACACTAAATTCATATAGATACCACTACTAATGATAAGTCAACGCATCTGATAACTACAACTAATGTATGGTTGAAAAATTGAAGTGTATTTTTAATCATCTCCGATCTTTAGAGTTACTTTAATGCATTTCATACCGTTCAAGATGTGGCCACACTCTTTCTCACTAGACTTCCCTTCAATTTTATAAACATTATTACACATTAAGTTTTCTTTCTCATCCTCCATTGCTATATGCAAAATTAGAGCATTCATTTGCATAATGATCAACTTGGTGACACCTAAGACATGGCTTGTTTCCTAATTTGAAAATTGAGGATGATGGCACGAATTTTGCTTTGGTATCATTACTGATAGATGTGTTGTTGCTTCTCAAAGTGGAGCTTACATGGTTGGGACAAGTATGGGTGTTGGTTCAGGGCAGTCTATAATTTTTGAATGTAATATCTCTCTTAATGGTAGAGGCTTGTAACATGGATTCTAGATCAATAGCTAGTTTATAGACATGTCTTACAGACATAATTAGTGCAGAATCATTTCTTTTAATATATGATCTAAGGCAAATCCTCACAAATCTCGAAACAAAGTTGTAACTCTTCAAATGGGTTCATGTACTCAATAGCAATCATGGTTCCTTGTTTTAAAGAGTTATTCATCTAATAAATAATCTATATAGGACAATGATAATTACTTCTCTTTTAATATGGGTTATTTTCTATTTAAGTTTTTATAAGTTCTCTACATAATCTTGCATACTCTTTCAACTCTCAACCAAAGATTTTGTGTTGCTCAATTAACTTGAGTTTGGCAAACCTAAACTGACATTCTCTAGATATAGCTTGTTGAACAAAAAAAAATATTATCCACACTAGTCAACACATACAGACTTTTAGGACAATTTGACCATCATACATGGACACATCTAACTTTATCTTTAGTTTTATAAAATCATCAACGTCATTGTATTGACTATAATAACTTACATAATCGTCTGAGTTAACTTTGAAATACAAATCAGGTGTATGCTCTCAAAATCGTTTTAAATTTCTATATGGGTAAATAGTTCATTTGAATGATATGAAGCCCTTTCAAATGATTTTGATCAGCTTCATATTGCTCTAACCTAACATGAACGCTCTCAAAATGGTAAATTGATCTTCTTGGTCAATTTGGTTTCTATGGTACTGATTCCCATTTTTATATGTCACATTGAGTCAACCTAAAAGCCTTATGTAAAACGTAAGCTTTGATATAGGACAGCCAGAAGTGGGCATAAGGTTCATTATATACTTTGAATAGGTTATCTAGATGCTTTAGGATTATGCAAAAAAAAACTAAGAAAAAAATGTATGATGCAAAAATGGAGAATCGAAAAACTATTATTCGAAATTCACAAATTTTAAATTTTAAACTTTAAATTTCAAAATATAAAGAGCTAGTGCAAATTCATGTGAAATCATTGCAAGTAGTGTTAAAAAATCTTCCAACGCTAATATTAACGTATAAATGATTTTTCAAGTAGTAGCATTTGCTAACAATATTCTAAGACCAGAGCAATAATCTATGACCCGAGCATAAACATCTATAAAAAAGAGAACTCGAGGTATTACCCGATTAATGCAAATTCACACCTTATACTAGAATGAAAAAAAACCTCCAAAAATTGTCTTCCTACTCCGCACTCAAGCGCTCACACAAGTTTGGAAGAGAAACAATTTTATTTTTGAAAGTCAATGTCTTAAAAAGGAGAATGTAAACCTAATTTACATAAATACAAAGCTTTGAAATAAGAAAATTATGAATTCTATATAATATAATCTAATGATTGCAGCTAATTATATAATGACCCTAGGTCATCAACCGCTGCTTGATTCTATTATAAGTGGAAATTTTAAGAAGAGTTTTGCTACACAGCCCCATATATCTCCCAAAAAGTATGGATGATTAGGATTTAGGGAGCTAAATGGTACAAAAATAATCATTAAATCTACTTTTGCTTGTGGGGCCTATAAAAATACATATTTTAAACTTAAAATCCTAATCATCCATACTTTTTGGAAAATACTTATGAGCCAAATAACATTTTTCTTGTAAGAATTCATTGATTCGTTTGATATATAAATACAAACGTTACGAGAAACACTCGGACAAAAATTTATGCAGCCGAGCAATTTCCAATTTCTTTTCTCTCCACTCCCATAATCAACGCAAGAGTCACGTGAGGCATTTAAGTCCTTAATTTCAAACATGCTGAGTACCTTCAGCTAAAATCGGTACAACAGTTTCATTGGGGAGGGTCGACGGAAGACATGAAACGCCCATTACCCTCTCAGCAATCACGCAGCTTCCTATTTCACCTGACATAAGGGCGTTAATCGGCCTCTCAGCACCATCACCAGACAGACGAAGCGGGAGTGCGCTACGCACGCACGCCCTATTTAATCCCATATAAGGCCGCCTGACTCTTCCCCACTCGATCGTTTCTTTTACTCTCGACTCCGCTCAATCAGAACCGCCAAAGCTTACCTAAGCCGGACAGCTTGGGAATTCTGCGGCAGAGACGCAACAGTCGATCGAGAAGCCGACGACCACCCTTCCGTGCGCAAGACAATCGACATCAACTCCGCACGATCTCCTGCTTCGCACGGTTACCCGCTCTGCATGAATTCTCCTCCGTACGATTCTTCCTTCTCTGCACTCGATCTCGAAGGTACGAATCTTCCTGTTTAAAAGCTTTGATCTTCTTTGCTCAAGGATAGAAATCGAAACCTGCTTCATTCTTGACCCCTATTAAAAGAAATCTGGGATGAGTTTTACAAAATCTGTATTCACTTGATATCAAAATTCCTTTGAATGAATTGTTTTAAATTCTGCGTCTATACCCGAGTTGAGTTGTACAAAAATATTTATACTTAGTCTACCTGCACTTTAGAACTCTTAAGTGAATGTACCTTCTATAATGAGATTTAAATCAATTACTTGCTGAATTTACCTTAATATACTTGGAACTTATTTGATTTACATATTGATTTGTTGTATTTGTTTCTATTTGCACGGTTTAATATTTAATTTCACATCTATTATCTATAATCTAATCAAAAGTCATTTTTCTGTAACTTATTTGAATAAGAAATGTAAGCATAAATCTTAAGCTTCCTTAATAAGATTAATCGAGGTAGAACCAGGTATTATAATGCTATTTAAAGCCTTCTGCATATGAATTTATCAACAACATGATTATAATTGATTAATTTCTAAAATTATATTCACTTAAATACCCAAACATTATGTAATAGATACAATTATAAAAGGATACTTTTGTTAAAATTGCTTGACTCATTTGACATTGGCATGAAAATAGTTTCCATCACATTTTGCAAGCAAAATGTTTAGATCCTAACAAAAGTGCTCCAAATTGTATTATTCCATAAGAAATGCCCTGCATTCCTGCACTAGTATTGCTGAATTTGCTAACTTGCTAATGAAAGTTAAATGAATTTAGAATTTGTGTTGTGAAGTTAGTTAGTATAGAATTGAGATTTATATCATGAGGCTTGGGAAGGATATGAGAACGAAAGGCTAAGTTAGGTAGTATGCCGAATAATAGGATTTATTGAAACATTAAAAGCATCATTTACAATGTTAAATAAAATTTCAATTATAATTTTTACATATGCACCAAGTTTGTGAGTGATTCATCTTGATAAGTCAAATACAAAGATACACTGGATATTACTTTATATACTCTTATTACTTTCATTGCTGCTTAAGCATTGCTTTGAGTCTATTTCATATTGCTACTTAATGCGTTATTCTTACTACTAATGATGTAAGAGAAATAAAATGATGTTTATGTATCTTGTGAATGTTGCAAAGGGTTCCGAAACGGAGCATGAATAGGTTATGGACGGGCTAGTCCTCAATAGACATAATGGTGCCATCTAGAGCCTTTGAGGGGGCTCAGATGAAGGATATGTTATTATACTTTTATTGAACCCAGCCACAAAATTCTAGCTTTGCCCATCATAACTATTACCGTTGCTTCTTGATATAAAGACATAAACATAAATATAAATTCTTATGCGATTATCGTTTGAAATTTGGCATGTGGTAAAGAAATATTTATTTGCAAGAGTTATGATTATCTTTTACTTGCATTATACCATATTTTCCTGCAATTATTATTATATCATTTTTCGCCTTTTGCTTTTGCTTAAAAAGTGTATTATTTAATATCCTTTGTACTTAGAATGTGCACTAAGGCATTATTTTTATAATGCCAGACCAGGTATAACTAGATGAGGCTTAAGGATGTTTTAAGGAGTTGGGTGCAAAATAGAAGATTCAAAACTTTTACTTTTACTTTTACTTCAAGAGAAATATTTTATACTGTCAATTATGTAATAATCTGGATATTATTTATTTTTATTCTTATGTGGCTCTGGATATTATTTAACTGTTATTTTACTTAACCGCCAATATGATCCTGCAGAAAGATGCACCCAATATTAGATTGGTTGTTACCAACCTAACATGGGTCATCACAAGTTATCTCTCAAACAAAAATTAATAAAATAAAATAATTATTATTTATAACATCAATTAGAATAATATTGGCATCGTGTAGATGCAATTCCCTTCACATTATCATCAAAAGAAAAGATGTAGACAAATATGTGATTTGGCCAAAGAATTTCAAATCCAAATAGAACTCTTAAATCCTTTTAAAATATAGAAAAAACTCACTCTAAACATGTGATCATTAGTTCTCAATAAAATATATTCTTGATCTACTATCATAAAAGGTGTAAAACTAAAGATGCAGCATTAAACCAACACAACAATTAAACAATGCTCTATAAAAGATCAAAATTAATTAAAGCATATAAAAGAATAGACATAGGCACGGCACAAGGTCCAGCCTAACTCAACCAACCACTCAGCCCAATAAAGATCAGGCCCAACCCGCATGTGAAGAGTGTAGGATGCGAGCTTTGCCGCTTCGGTCCCAGCTAGAATGCGAAAAAATTCATTTTTCAATTTTGCATTCTGGCTGAATTAGAATTTGTTTTCATCTTTATTTGTCAATTGAGTATGCTTATTTAGATTCGATGTTTTCTATATTTATGTTTTGAACTGAATATTTCCTAAATCAAATCTTGTCTTACCAATAAATCTTTTCAGTAACATTACTTAATACACTCCTAACTGCTTAGATGGACCTAGCCTGACTAGAGCCCATGCCAAATCAATCTCAGGCCATAGATATTTAGCTTGCCAGCTGGAACAAACCTGGCCCGACCCTTGAAAATTTGTTTTTTGGACTTATATAGCCAGGCTATAGCCTGATCAGGCCTGGCCCATGCCCACCTCTAATAAAATATTTGTGAATAAACTCTTCAAACAATCCTACACGTAGACATGAAAAAATTGCATATACAATTGAGGTGAACAAAAAAAATAAAACATTCAATTATTATGAATAGGATCAATCAATATTTTAAATGGATACACAATGAAAAGAACGCTAAGAAAATTAAAAGTCACTTGAAGGGTATAAGATATCCACTATACAATTAATCATTGATAGAATACTTAACTTTTGATATTACGCTTTTCTAGAAGGGAACTTAGTGAATGGAGAAGAACAAATTGTAGTAGGCAAGCTCCAATTTTAGAACAAAGTCATGAACTGTGACATAGGTTAACTATAAGATTGGAAATATCTATGACATAGGTTAACAAATTGTTATGAATGATCTTAAAACTAAATTAGACAGCCCCATGAGACTATTACAACAAACATGCAATTAAAATTGCCCATTTGCCCACAATTCGATATGATCAAATTAAGCATATGGAGGTAGATGGATATTTTACAAAAAGACAAGCTACATATATGTCAGATTGAACACCCTCCATACCCACTAGAGATTAGTTAAAGTGGCAAGCATCCTCACCAAAGGGACTCTCAAGTACTGAATGATAAAGAAGAAATAATACACTTAGAATGAAAAATGTATAATCCCCAGTTTAGGGGTGGCATTGAAATTCAAATTTCTCCTTTTCCTCTCTCCCTCACTTCCTTCAAGATGTCAATAATGGCGCTTATTTGGATCTAATGGTATACATTATTGCCAATTATTTTAATGCCTTGATGGCTTGCAACAACTATGTAATATTTCTTGCCAAATTCAAATTATTTTTTCCTTATTTGAAGTAAAGTGTGGCAATTTCACTTTATTCAATTTTAACTAGTAATTAATTGTGCAATGGTTTATTTTTCACTTTAATGTATTTCAGTTGCTTGTAAATACCAATTGTTGTACAACTAGTCAAAACATAGTTAAGAAAAAAAAAAGGCACCATTTATTATAAATTGATCGTATATATTCTCTCTAAAGCAAAATTCTAGCAACTCTATGTAGTTCAAGATAACAACATGCACAATCACAAGTGTTGGGCTGGTAACTATATTTGAAACTAGAAGCTCAATTAATAATCAATCACTTTTAGTCGAAATAAAATCAAAACACCTTGCTAGATATAAGTTTGAATCAAATCAAAATAAACTCAATAGAGCACATAATTACATATGACTTAAAATTATATAATACAAAAATAATATTGCACACATCATGAATTTAAATTAAACATAGTTACATTAATAATACGAAAATAACAACCATTACTAATTTAAGAAAAAAATTTATATAATAAGAAAACTACACTAAAATCAATTCAAAATTTGACTCAAAACAATGTTAATATAAATTTAGGTTAGTTCAAAATCAATTTTTTTTATTTTGAGGTTAAACAACTCACTCCAAATCGACATGATAACACCTTTGCCAATATTAAAACTGCTAGCACCCGTGCAAAATAGAAATCTATGGCTTGAATTTCATAAAAATGTGTTGCATTGCTAATAGTTAGATGATGCCTTAAGAGTTTTAGCTACAACCTGCCAAAGCCTTTCCACTATAACCAAAAAAAAAATATTCAAGCCAAAGTAAATTATTTTTAAAATTCACCATTAATATAGAATAATTTTAGAATAGAAAGTTATTTTTGTCATTATAAATATTCCTAGATAGAGAATTTATTAGGTTTATCATTAATGTGTATTATACTCTCCAAATTACATAGAATCATTCATTCTCATTCTCAATATTGTATCATGCCTATTTCTATGAGCATATTCGACCGCAACACAACATCACCATCAAACCTTAAGACTCCAAATGTGATTAGCTACATATACTCTGCCTCTATAATGCAAGATCAAATACCAACATATACCAATGCTCTCAAAGTACATCAAGTTATATTCCTAAAAAGTTCTTGATCTCTTTTTTGATCTTGTAATTTAGCATACTCTATTTCAAAAAAAAGTAATACTCTTTTCCAGTTCAGCAACTTCTATAAACAAGCAAAACATCAATATTTATCATTTATCATGAAATTTAACATCATAAACTTAAGCATTAGCTTAAGTAAAAACTTATGAAGAACTGAGAGTCCGATGAAATATGAAATTAGAACATATTTTCACACAACATATACAAGAGGTGCAGCTCTCCTTAAATAGGGATAATCTAACAGTAAATAGAAACAAATAATCACATCCACATGTCAAGAATGTAATTAACGGATGAGATTTTAAACTCATGTGGGCAGTCGTTTTATTATACCCCGCAAGTGAGGCGTGTCAGACAGAAGTACAAGCTTTGAGATGTACTTCTGAAAGTTCTTAGAAGATAGTGGCTTTGTGAGAACGTCTGCAAGTTGTAGTTCGAACCACTTGGACTTCTTTCTTGGCAACTAGCTCGCGAACAAAATGAATATCAAGAGCTACATGTATCATGCAAGTGTGTAGCACAGGATTTGCAACTAGATAAATCGTCTCAAGATTGTCGCACCATATTGTTTGTGTTGATGCATGAGAGAAGTCAATTACTTGTAGAAGATGAACTACCCAAATAAATTCATTGGCTGTGTTAGTTGTAGCTTTATGTTATGCTTCAGTACTGGAGCGAGTAATAGTTTGCTTTTTGGAAGACTATGAGATAAGTGTGGGTCCAAGAAAGATAAGTATCCACCCGTAGATTTCCTATCAATCCTGCAATTAGCCTAATCGGCATTGGTATATGTCTGAATGTATTGATGAGGAGCTGAATGAATGGCATAACAATGACTAACAGTGCCTTTTAGGTAGCGAAGAATACGCTTGATAGCCGGCAAATATTTAGTAGTGGGAGAATGCATAAATTGATAGATGCAATTGATACTAAATGAAATATCTAGCCACGTGAGAAGACACTATAGAGCGTCAGCGATGCTTCGGATGCTTCGGAAATCCTTTACTTCTGCATTAGATAACGGTATAGCCGATGAGGAGAATGACATAGGGACACATGGGATTTCCACATGGCTTTGAATTCTCTGTATCAAATTGTTGAAGTAATGTTGAAAGAAATCGAGATTGCGAGAGAAAAAGAACAGTAAACTTGCGATAAAGTTGAGTACTGAGATAATTGTGCTTGACCAAAATCTTTAACTGCGAAATTATAACTGAGGGACTAAATGAGTTGAAGTATAGTAACTAAATCATTTCTAATAAGAATGATGTCATCAATATAGATGGGAAAGAACAAGATCATATGTTATTTTGATAGAAAAATAGTGAGTTATCTACTACAACACTTTGACAATATCCATGATTAAGAAGAAACCCAGAGAGCTTTGAGAACCATGCATGAGGAGCTTGCTTAAAACCATACAATACTTTATAAAGTTTGCAAACATGTGTAGAGGAGGTTGAGTCAACAAAATCTTCTGGTTGAGACATGAAGATGTGTTCTTGCATATCATCGTTAAGAAAAGCATTATCAAAATCGAGTTGAAGAATAGGCCAAGAGTGCGTGACCGCAAGTGTTAGTAGTATCCGAATGGTGACAGGTTTTATTATGAGACTAAAGGTCTCACCAAAATCAACTCCTTGTTGATGAAAGCCACAAGCAACTAACCTTGCTTTGTGCCGGTTGACGGTCCCATCACTGTTGTATTTAAGCTTGTACAAACATTTATAAGTGATGATGTTCATGTCACGAGTTTGAGAAACAAGAGACCATATCTTATTGCGCATTAGGGTGTTGTATTCAGATTGCATAGTATGTTGCCAGTCAGGATTGTGCATGGCTTAGGAATAGCTCCGAGGGGTAGCTGTAGCGGAAATACTAGCAATAAACAAGTGCAAATTTTATGCTTGGATGTGAAGTAGCACTTATGTTTGAGGTGTCTAGAATTGTGTCTGATTGACATTAAATGAGTATTGGTATTCTGTTGGGGAGGAGCAACCAAAAAAGAATTTGTTGGTAGAGGTTTCAAGGCTGTGGTATGCTCTGAAATAGCGTTGGGTGAAGGCAGATTTGTAAGGGTCGTGGAACATTCAGGTACAAGTAGATTGGTAGGAGCTATTTTTTGAGGATAGCTTCTAGAATAGGTTCGAATAAAGGTTTAGGTGGGAGGTTCAGTTGTAGTTTCGGGAGCAGGAAGGTTGTTGAAAGGTTGATGAACCGAAAAGTAAGGAACTAAAGGGTGATTTGTAATTTCGAATGGTTCCTAGGAAAGACAGATGGGAGCATTGATGAATACTAGGCTAGAATGGAAAGGTTGTTTGGATGTGTTAGGTATAATAGAAAAGTTAGTTTTATCAAACACCATAAAAGGAGAAATGAAAACTTTACTATTTTTCAAGTCAAAACACATACAAGTGGAATGAGAGTTGTTGTAGCAAAAAAAAATACAATGTGTGGAGTGATTATCAATTTTGGATTGAGTGTAGGGCTTGAGCCAAGGTAAGCATAAGCACCTGAACACTTTTAATTTGGTATAATCTGGTTTGATGCGACGAAGGAGTTCAAATGGAGAGATGTTGGTATTATTGCTGTTAGCTAACCTGTTGACAGGCCTGAACACTTTTAAGTGTCTGCGTTTACATGCAAATACATGTTGTCCAAAGTAATAAATGAATGGCAAGTTCTCGAGATTTTCTCGTCTTCAGAAAACGGTGTATGCTTATTACTAATACTTCCTCCTCTCAATAATGTTTAAACTATCGAATAGTGACTCCTTCTAGCTAAGTGAACATTTATATTCTCAGCCTAGCTGTTTTGACTAGTGGGAAGTATTTTTGCTAGAAATTTTCTAGCTAAATCATCCCATGTGGTAATTGAATTGTTAGGTTGTTAAAATAATCAGTTCTTAGCCCTATCTCTTAACGAAAAAAGAAAAAGTCCAAGTCTAACAGCATCATTTATAACATCATTGTCCTTAAACATGTCACAAATTTCTAAAAATTAGAGATGTGAGTGTTAGGGTCTTCGTTAGAAAGTCCATAAAATTGAGCATTTTGCACCATTTGTAGGGTTGCAGATTTTATCTCAAAGTTGTTCGCTTGAACATTTGGTCTTATGATGGCATTCAGAATTCCCCTGACAGTTGGCAATGCATATTCTCTTAAAACTCTACCCTGGTTATTTTGGTGAATCTCTCCTAAGTTCTCTCCTAAGGGTTCCATTTGAATTTGAATTGCATTCAATCTGATTTGTTGTCTCATAAGTCTACAAACTGTACGCACAATTTCAGGATCGAATAGCAAATTTTCTATTTTTCTCCTACGCATGCAACACTTTAGTTCATAAGATTACGAAAGTTCACAATTCAAGCAAATGTAATTTTTGACATAGGATATTTTTTTAATTACAGCTACACAGAATTTATACAGCTATAATGGACAAAAAAATAAAAAGAAAATGAAATAACGTTGAACAAGTTAATTTCTCCGTTACTTAGGATACTTTACTTCTCCTTTCTTTAGCTGCAGCTTTTTCCTTATGAACTCATTTTGATTCTCTGTGGTGGCTATAGTTCCTCCCTTTGGATGGGTCCAAAGGATCCTCCTTGTATTTCATGAGATTGCTTTTATACCCCTCCTTTCCTTCAGCCTAGGGAGCTGAATAAGTTAATTTCTCTCTCATTTTCTAATAAATTTCTCATAATCATTCTTGGAAGCTAGGGCTTTTAATGCTTAATTCCTTGAATATTTCATTTAAATCAGTCTTGAACTCCCAACCGTTTCTCATTACTGGGCTAACTGGACAGCGGACGCCGCGGCGCGCTATGGCGCGTGGTTTTCAAGTGGTGGGAGCCACGGAGCACTGTGGTGCCTGGCTCTCGAGTGGTTGGTGACGTGGCGCGCTGTGGCTCCTGCCTCTCGAGTGGCTGGTGTCACAGCCCAATGTGGCGCATGGTTTTCAAGTAGCGACCCCGCAGCATAATGTGACGCCTGACTCTAAAGTGGCTGGAGCTGCAACGCACTGTGACGCGTGGCTTTCGAGTGACTAGCGTTATGGTGCGCTAAAGCACCCAACTCTTCGATCTTTGAAAAAATTACCTTGTTTTACTTTTTTTTTGCAAAGTTAGCTATTGTGCTAGAAAATCAATTAAGCATACCAAAATTTGCTGAAATAGCAAATATTATTACTAAAATACTAATTTTTACTATGAAAAATATAGATATAATTAGGGCTCATCACCTGTAAATGAGGCAGTTTGCGGTATGAAAAGCTTAAAGCCAATAATTTTGAGGAAGGGATGAGATGGATAAGAGAGCACAGCCAATTTCGACAATATGCCAATGTTTGCGTTCAACTATGCCATTTTGTTGAGAAACATATGAAGCACTAAAGCGATGTTCGATGCCATATTTAAAAAAATTGAGAGTGAATTTTTGAAATTCACCCCGCCATCAGATTGAATTTGTTTTATTTTATAATTATAGACATTCTCTACGAGGGATTTAAACTTGATAAAGGTGGTGAGAGCATCACTTTTATGATGTAGAGGAAACAACCAACATAATCGAGCGCATGCATCAATAAATAAAAAAGTAAAAGCGATAACCAGTACCAAACACAACAAAAGTTGGGCCCCAAACATCAGTGTATATTAATTCCAAGGGATTATTGTAAACATTTAAAGAATCAAGTAAATGGAGTCGATGACTCTTAGCTTGTAAGCATGAATAACAAACAAGTTCTAAAGGAAAATTAACATCTAAAGAATGTAAAACAATTTTAAGAACTTTGAGATGCAGGTGGACAAAACAATAATGCCATTGTATGAGGGGGAGTGTGTCGCCTAATATGATGGGCAGTAGAAGATAGGTGGGTAGGGCTTATAGCAAGAGGAACAGACCACAATCAACTGTTTCTTGAAGAACATCCTTCACAACATCCTTCACAATATACCAATCAGAGTGAAATTCAATATAAGTAATATTATCCTTAGTAAATTTGCTTACAGAAAGCAAAGTTTTAGTAATATCAGTAGTACTAGAGTTATAAAAGGTAGAGTTGCCTGTATTATAGATAAGTAAATCGTGTTCATTACCAACATGCACCATGTCCGATACTCATACAATTGAGCAGATTGAATGTTTTTAAGATTAGTGATAATGTGATGAGTTGCCCCAAAGTCTGGATACATCCATCGGTGTTAGAGATCATAGTTGCAAGAGGGAGGGTTTGGCCGGCCAACAGTAGTGCCATAATATCGTTGGGGAGCGAAGGCCGAGACATCTTGACGATGGTAGCAATTGATTGCTAAGTGTCCGGATCGATTGCATACTTGACGATTAAGTCAAGACTGGCCATGACCATTGAAGTGATGCGGCCACGAAAGCGACCCCTTCCTTGACCTCAGGTGAAAGTGATGTTGGAACGAGAAATGAAGTGATTGGCGTAAGTTTGGTGTTGGTTTGAACAAGATTGGCAGAGGTGACATTGTTGCCTATGGTGTATGTGGAAATGTGGAACATAGAATCTCATAATTTAAAAGAATCCCGCAAAGCTCTAATCTTGTTATAATAGTGGGGGCTAGAGGAGAAATTCTAGTCCCAAACCAATGAGGATGCTGATCACAATCTATTGATCCGTAAGAGCAAGAACCGAAGATGGCAAGTTGATGGGCGAGTTGTTTGACCTGGTGAAGATAGTCATTCATGGAGTAGCACTTTTCCAAAGAGAGCGCAGTAGATACTCAAGTTTTTGTAGAACGGATCTGAAAAGTAGAAGCATAAATTCGGAGAAAGCTTACCATATGGAATAGGCAGAATCGTGCCCAAGAACTTGAACATGAAAAGATTTTGTTCATGAAGAAATGATCCAGCTGAGAATGAGATGATCGGTGGTAAGCCATCTTGAATATTAAAGACTTGGTTCGCCATTAGCGAAGAACTGTGGGGGGCGTGCTAGAGAGCCATTAATGAAACCTAAAAGTTGATGAGCTTAAAATAGAGGGATGAATTGAGACCTCCACAGAGTGTCCAGTTTAACATTGAGGATGTGATAAACATTACCAAGGTGCGTAGCATCACCAAAGCCGATGGTGGTGGTGATCGAAAGATTGGGGGGTGCGAGATTCCGTTGGCTAGACTCGCTGAGTGAGGGGTGGGAAAAATATCAGTCGAAAAAGCAGTCGCTAAAGACGAAGAGTAATGTTCTTCAAATGGTTGACGTCGATTATTGACGTCTTTAAAGGCGTTGATTATGGCCTCTTCAAAGGAAGGATCGTCGGCGAGGACTAGCGTAGTGAAAACAAATATCGATTCTTGACATCTTTAAAGGCGCTGATTCTTGACGTCATCAAAGGATCGTCGGTGAAGACGAACGTAGCGAAATACAACGAAAAAAATGATCTCGAGCTCGAGCAGAGGAAGTAGCGCGTGTTGTAGGGAAGACGTGACATCGACTCTTGATCGCGGATCTTCTTGATCACGACTAGAGACGTTTCTTCGAGGAAGTCTCTCTGATACTATGTGAAGAACTGAGAAATCACTGAAATCTAAATTTATAATATGCATTCACACAATATTTACAAGAGCTGCAGCTTTCTTAAAATAGGGAGAGTTTAATAGTAAATAGAAACAAATGATCGCATCCACACATCAAGAATGTGATTAACAGATGAGATTAAACTCATGTGGGCATAATCATCATATTATAACGGACTTTTATTGTTATATTTCATAACTTCCATAAAAACTTAAGATCTCTTGTTTCCAACAATAATAGCAATCTTTTCTCAATAGCCTCAATTTACAAGATAAAAATATCCATTATTATGGAATTTAGCAACATATTCTTTAAGTTCAAGAAATATGGTGATTTATATCCAACTTCTATTGTTATATTTCTCAACTTCCGTCAAAAGATCCAATATAAAAAACAAATCTGCAAATATAACACATTAAAATCTCAGAATGCTCGAATAAACTCAAGAAAATCCTAAAAAAGATAACAATTTATAAAAACACTTTTAGAGGTTAATTCGTTTAATGGGTTGTTCGGTTTGAGGTAAAACTGACATAAAGTAAAATGTTTTCGGGTAAAATGAGATTAGTTGTGTTTGGCTTAAAGTAAAACAGGTGAAAAAAATTTACACTGTAATTCAATTTTACGTTATTATATATATATATATATATATATCATCTAGGAATTCGAGTTACCCCCGGACCGTGCATAAATTAAAATCACGCGGAGCAGCCAAGATGAAGAAGTAGCACAAACGAGAGCGTGAGCAATGAGCTCTAGTGTCTTCACCGATTTTGAACGACAATTCGTTAGAAACGAATCGAACACTTCGTTCGATCGAACAAAATGATCGATTCGTTCAGATTCTTCTCCGGCAAAAGTGAAGTTTTCGTCGATTTCGAACAACGATTCGTTCAGACTCTTCTCAAGATCCTGGATCTTCACCGGCAAAAGCGAAGTTCGAACGAGCCGTTTGATTCCTTCAAGCGAGTCGTTCGATTCCCTCAAACGAATGAAGTGTTCATTCGAACGATTCGTTCGAGCGATTTGTTCAATCGAATCTTTCGAACGATTCGTTCATTCTTTACCTAAATAAATATATGCGTAATTTTAATTTCTCATTTTACTCAAAACACCACTCACAGATTACTTCATTCTAAACAATAAATGCTAAATTTTCAGTAAAACTACCAAACAATAGCAAAGTAATCTGATTACATTGTAAACAAATTATACTATAATTAGAATACTTTACCCTCAGATTTCTCAAATTTCCTCATGCCAAACAGCCCCTAAGGGAAAGTGTAGACAAATTAATTGTTTTACCTCTATATTTTAACTTTTTGAGTGTTTGGTTGTAATTAAAAAAAAACTTTATATAATGAGCACTCAATTTAATTCAAAATTTGACTAAAAAATATGTTAATTTAAATTTAGCTAGTTCAAAATAAAAAACTTATTGAGTTTAAGCAACTCACTCAAATTCGACTTCAAACACCATTGCCAACGTTAAAATTGACTAGCCCTCATATGCAAAATAGAAATCTAGGTTTGATTTTCATAAAAATATGTGGTCTCGCCCATAGTCAGATAATGTCTTAAGAGTTTTAGCCAAAACCTTTCACACTAGAACCACAAAAAGGCACACACCAAAGTATATAAAATAATCATTTTTCAAATTCACATTAATATAGGATAATTTAGAATAAGTAGTTTCTTTTGTTATTATAAATATTTCTAGATAGAGAATTTCATAGGTTTATCTTTAATGTTTAATATATTCTCAAAACTACAAAGAATCATTTATTCTCACTCTCAATATTGTACATGCCTACTTCTGTGAGCATATTTGATTGCAACACAACACCACCACCAACAAACCTTAAGCCACCAAGTGTAGTAACATGAACTATGCCTCCATAATGCAAGATTAAATACCAACATATACCAAGCTCAAAGTACATAAGGTTATTCCTAAAAGTTTTTTAGTCTATTTTTATCTTGTAATTAGCAAATTCCATATCACAAAAAATATATATCTTTCTCGCTCAACAACTTCTATAACAAGCAAAAACATTTATAAACCCTTTATCATAAAATTTAACATCAAAAACTTAAATATTAGCTTAAGTAAAACCAACTTTTATTATTAAATTTCATAACTTTCATAAAAAACTAAAGATCTCTCCTGTCCAATAATAAAAATATGGCTATGTAACTGGAGCCCTATTATTTAAACTTTTCAAATGTATAAGTTTAAATATCACTGATCACACATATTTGCCTTATTTGAGGCTCAAATTCTTCAAAAAAAATTAACTTCTCTCAACAGCCTCAATTGACAACTAAAAATAAGCATATTCATTATTATAAAATTTAGCATCATAAACTTTAAGTTCAACAAATATGATAATTTATATTCAAGTTCTATAGTTATATTTCTCAACTTCTGTCAAAAGATTCGATACAAAAAACAAATCTGCATATAGAACACATTAAAATCTCAATATGCTCAAATAAATTAAAAAAAAAATCCCAAAAAATTAACAATATCTAAAAACACTTTTAGAGGTTAATTAGTTTAAGAAAAGTGTTAGTAAAGTAATTGTTTTACCTTTATTTTTAACTTTTTTGAGTATTTGATTGTAATTAAAAAATACTTTATATAATAAGTAAACTACACTCAATTCAATTCAAATTTGACAAAAATACATAATAATTTAAATTTGGCTCCATTCAAAATCAAATTTTTTTATTTTGAGTTTAAGCGACTCACTAGAATTTGACTTGTTAACACCCTTGCAACATTAAACCGGCTAGCACTAATGCAAAATAGACATCTATGGCTTTAATTTCATAAAAATATGTGGTGTTGCTCATAGTTAGTTAATGTCTTACGTAAGAGTTTTAGCTACAATCTGTCAAAACCTTTCCCACTAGAACCACATAAAAAGCACTCATACCAAAGTTTATGAAATAATCATTTTTACAATTCACCATTAATATAGAATAATTTTTTAATAGGAAGTTAATTTTTTCATTATAAATATTCCTAAATAAATAACTTAATAGGTTTATCCTTAATGTGTAATATACTCTCAAAACTACATTCTCAATATAGTATCATGACTATTTATGTGAGCCTATTTGACTGCAACACAACACCATCACCATTAAACCTTGAGCCACAGGTGTGGTTAGCTACATGAGCTCTGTCTCCATAATGCAAGATCAAATACCAATATATCCAAACTCAACATAAGATTATTCCTAAAAGTTTATTGTTGTCTTTTTTTATCTTGTACTTAAGCATATTCTATTTCGATAAAAAGAAAGTCATTTCTCACTCAACAACTTCTTTATACAACCAAAAAACTAAAATATATCCTTTATCATGAAATTAAACATCATAAACTTAAGTATTGGCGTAAAACCAACTTTTATAGTTGAATATCATAACTTCCATTAAAAAAATCTATAGATCTCGTATGTCTAATAATAATAATAATCTTCTCTCAACAACCTCAATTAACAAGTAAAAACAATGCATATCCATTATTATGCAATTTAGAATCATAAACTTTAAGTTCAAGAATTATGGTATTTAATGTCCAACAGCTATAGTTATATTTCTCAACTTCCATCAAAAGTTAAGATACAAAAATCAGTTCTGCAAATATAACAAATTAAACTCCCAATATGCTCAAATAAACTAAATAAAATCATAAGAATTAACAAAATCAAAAAACCCTTTTAAAGGTTAATTAGTTTAAAGAAAAATGTAGGTAAAGTAACTGTTTTACCTCTATTTTTGAACTTTTTGAGTGTTTGGTTGTAATTAAGAAATATATTTTATAATAAGGAAACTACACCAATTCAATTCAAAAATTGATTAAAAAGCAAAGTTAAAAATTTAAATTTGGCTTAGTTCAAAATCAAAATATTTTAATTTGAGTTAATTGATTCACAAGAAATTGACTTGATAACACCCTTACCAACTTTAAAAATGGCTAGAACTCATATGCAAAACAGAATCAATGGCTTGAATTTCATAAGAATGTGTTGTGTTGTTCATAATTAGATAATATCTTTAAAACTAGTTTTGACTACAATCTGCCAAAGCCTTACCACTAGAACTACAAAAAAGGCACTCAAGCAAAAGTAGTATATAAAACAATCATTTTTAAAATTTAGCATTAATTTTAGAATAGGAAGTTATTTTTGCCATTATAAATATTCCTAGGCATAGAATTAAATAAATTTATCCTTAATCTTTAATATACTCTCAAAACTACATAAATCATTTATTCTCATTATAAATATTGTATCATGCCTATTTCAGTGAGCCTATTCAACTGCAACACAGCATCACAACCATCAAACCTTAAGCCATCAAGTGTGGTTAGCTACATGAACTCCGCCTCCATAATGCAAGATCAAATACCAACATATACCAAAGCTCAAGTACACAAAATTATTCCTAAAAATTTATTGTATTTTTTTTATTGTATAGCATATTTTATTTCAATAAAAAGAAATAATCTTTTCACGCTCAACAACTTCAATAAATAAGCAAAAAACCAATATAAATTCTTTATCATAAAATTTAACACCAAAAACTTAGCTCAAAAAAAACCAACTTTTAATGTTAAATTTCATAACTTCCATCAAAAAGCTAAAAATCTCTTATATCCAATAATAATAATAATAAATTCTCTCGACAACCTCAATTGACAAGTAAAAAAACCAAAACATTTCCATTATTATGAGATTTAGCATCATAAACTTTAAGCTCAAGAAATTTTATATCCAACTTCCGTCAATAGATCAATACAAAAATAAATCTGCAAATAGCGCACATTAAAAAATGCACAAATAAACTCAAGTAAATAATCCCAAAACAATTAGCACTTTAGTAATTAAAAGAAAGTGTACATAAAATAATTGTTTTACCTCTATTTTTTAACTTTATGAGTTTTAGTTTTACCATATTTTTTGGTGAACAATAGAATTTACTAATTTGGCCAATTTTGTTTTAGGAAAAAGTAAAGGTTGGCACCACCTCGCCCGCATAACAATTGCCCGCTAGCCACCGCCATCTCCATTGCCTTACCTCAGTTGCACAATGTCCCATCCAGGATTTATAAACCACATTTCAAACAAAAAGTATATATTATACTTAATTTACTCTTCATTTACTTGGCTATAAATATTAAGTATATCTCAAACCAAGCAACCCTTGATAGCTCAAGAAGTATTTAACCATACTCGCTACTTACATAGTTCTACTAAGAAGACTTTGAGAAGTAGTTTCAAAAAGAATCTGAGAAAATATCTTACACTAATACATAAGATTTAAAGGTGGAGTGATCATACAAAAGGCCATCAACTAGAAAAAAATTGCTTTTAAAGGAAGGGTGGACAATCTTGTGAAAATAAAAAGTAAGCTAGGAGATTTGAGACCAGAATAATAACTGAAGCAAATGGTGCAAAAAGGAAGAGAAAAAAATGCCCCAAAAAAATTGACATAAGAAAGCAATAAAGTTTGATCAAGTCAGAAACAATGGAGATGACGATAATAGATCTCTTATAAATAAAATCGAGCTAAGAAAAAATGAAACAGTGAATCATGAGATATTACTACATTATTTCAAGAAAAGATTATGAAAGGCATCATGAATAGTATAACGATTCATATAAGGGTGCAAATGAGCCAAGTCAATTTGCTCGCCTTTTAAATGGGCTAGCCAGTAAATGGTATCAAGCTCATGACTCGAGTTCGAGTCATTAAATAAGCTCAAGCTTTAGCTAAATCTGGATTGACTCATTAGCTCATTAAGATGGTTTATTTATATAAAGTTATTATAGACCAAACTTATTTTATATAAAATATTATTAAAGATATATAAAAAAATATTAATATGGCTAATTAGCTTAATTAAATCCTTAAATTTAATAAGTCTAACCTATAAAACATTATATATAAAGTTCACTTTATGGGCTTATTGAGCTGGCTAGAAAGCTTGTAATCAAACCAAGACCGAGCATGAGCCCAAGCTTTTAATTGTTTTACAAACCCAAGTTAAAGCTTGGTTTTGCTCGTGCTCTAGTCAATTACACACCCCAAATTCATATTATTAATTAATCAAATAATGTGAGAAGTCTAAAAAAAATGCAAGACATTAATACATCAGGTATTCATTGAGATTAGAACAGTATTAAAGATTATTGCAATGATTTGAATAAAAAAAGTTTTTTAAAAGAAATCTAAAGGCTAAGAATATGCAAAATAATTTTAAAATAATTCCATCAATCGCATTCGTGTCTATCCCTCCCGAACAGCCGGAATTGGATATAGAACCGATAGGAAATAGGAATCGGAGTAGGAGTCAGTCTCCCCTGGAAGCCAGTTTTGCCATTCCGAAGTTAGATCTTAATCTGCTATTTCAACATCACTCCGTGCCTCTAAAGAATGGAGCTTCCTAATACTATGTGAAGGAAGGCTTTGGATATATAAGTCAAAAAGAGAAAAGAACAAAAATTTTAGTACATCAAATATATAAGATTGTACTAACTAAAAAAAGGAAATCAACTATGAGCTTATACTGACGCTATGAGAGAGTAAGAGTATGAGATATGGGTTATATGATTATTTTATTTAAATAACCACTTTGATTTCATATCAAAAATATGCACTATAATAATTATTTTTTGTTAATACAGCTAATGTAAAATATAAGAGCAAAATTTTTTAATGTGATTTTTATTGATGTTGAGAATATTTATGAATATGTACAACAAGAATTAATTTGGCATGCATTAAGGCAAAAAGGTATGAGTCAACAAAATGATAAAATTACTAAAAATATACTTGGTAAACATTGGCTAGTATTAGAATTACATATGGAGTCACAAAAAAAGGTTCCAAATATGCCAAAGGATTGCATGAATTATAAATATTTACGTCATATTTTTTTGTGTTAGTCTTAAAGAAGCTTACAATGTATATTCAAATTAAAATATGCATAAATCTAAAAAATGATATAACAATAATTAGCAAGTCTGCAAGGCATTATGAACTGCAAGCCACAAACCAGTTTTTCTGATTTTACAACATGGAACTGAAGTCCCAATAAGTGTGATGCATGCTTGCAAAACCTATAGGCGGCATGCGATTATGTAATTTTTTTTTTTTTGTAATTGATTAGCATTTTATAAATTTGCATATATATTTTTAATTTTACACCATATAATATAGATTGATGTTATTATTGTTATTTGTACTGACAATGAATTGAGTCATTATTGAGGCATTTCCCCCTGTAATTAAACATGCCTGTGCAAGAATATGAGGCCTTTCCCCTTAAAACCCTAACTCCAACTTTCTGGAGTCAAAGAAAAATCCTAACGTAGTTATGGTTGTTGCAACTGCTCTGATAGCATAAATCATGTGTGCAATTGCTTCATCTATTCTCTTCTCTATGTCTCATGATCTAACAATATGATATGTTTCCCAACAAAGGCTAATGCCTGGATGATTGCCATCATTACTTCCATACGATTCTATCAAAATTTCTGCAACTGTACATATGCAATACAAGAAAATTTGCGTTTATGAAAACTGGTATATCATAACAAAATATTGAGAAGCATATGATCATAAGTATATTTTAAAAGTTAACGATGAAAGAAAACGAGATGGCAGAGTTTCTACAAGTTGCTTGGCAAGGATGATGAGCAAAAGCCAAAATTAGAAATCTAAAAAGAAAGAAAAAAACCTGAATATGGCGCTGCCATCAAGCATGAAAACACCCATCAGTTCTCCATCGGCACCATCCAAGACCACCACCTGACCAAGCTTCTGCCTCTCCCCATCCTCCCACATATCCCCAACTTCCCTCCACTGCCGGCTTCTCATCCCGAGCACCAAACCATCCCTATAATATACATTAGCCGGCACCACTCCAGCCAAGGGCCGATAATCACCATACCCTCCCATCACCCAGAACTCCTCCTCTCCCTCCCCAGCCAGATCCTCTTCTTCAATCAAGGGACTCCTCCCCAGCCTCCTAAAGAAACCAACGCATCCAGATCGATACCTCGGTAATTCGTTGACACGCGCCCATTCCCCGGAATCAACATAGAAGATCTCGACGGAGCTCATGCGAGTGCCGCTGGAAGGGAACAAGGAATGACGGGAGCCTCCGCCAGCAACGATGATGGCGTTGACGCCTGAAATAGGGGCGCAGGCGAAGCTGCCTCGAGGAGACAGCATGTCAGGAAGGCGAGTCCAAGGCGCGGACATAGCGGAGAGATCGAGGCGGTGGAAAGCGGCGGAAGGAACGGGGAGGCCGAGGGGGTAAGAGCGGGCGTCGAAGTGAGAGCCTCCGAGGACGTAGAGGTGATTGCCGAGGGCGAGGGTTGCGAAGTTGGAGAGGCCGTAGAAGTAGGGGCTGCAGGGCAGGGTGGGAAGCGGGGCCCAAGCTGCTGCGGCGGGGTCGAAAAGGAAGGGACGGACGACGGAAGGATCCGAGGGGAAGAGGCAGAGGATGTGGCGAGGCGGGAGGCGGAGGAGGCGGCGGAGAGGGGCGACGGAGGCCGAGGAGAGGAAGGAGCGCCATGCTCGTGCGGTTGATCGCAGGCGGGAGCGGTGGGAGTATGGGAGAGAGATTAGGATCAGAGATGCGATTTCGTCGGGGAGGCCCGGAATCAGTGCTAGGGTTAGAGATTCGTCCCCTGTGGGTGAGGACGAGGAACTTGGCCGACTGTCCATTTGGGGTCTTGCAGCAGAGGAGAGAAAATGATACGGAAATGGACGCCGCTGACGGGTTCAAATTTATTTTATGGATTATACATTTATCTTAATTCAGTTTATTTTTTAGAGAAATAATATTTAAATTGTATGATGGCACACAAAAAGATCTTATTCAATCAATATAAAATTTGAAAATAATATTTATATTATTTTAATATAAATAAATAAATATTAATAAAATATACTCAAATTCGATTTGATGTTTTTTTTTTTTTTTTTGGATAATTAGCTTACTTTGATGTTTAATTACATCATAATTAAGCATTAACTTATAATTCCAATTTTAGAAAAATCTATTTTGTTTTGACCTCTTCCCTCCAAGAGAGACCTTAGAGTGATCTAAAAATTGAGAAAATGCTCTATTGAGATGAAAGGTGGTTTATCTTCTATTGGTCAATAGCTCTAAACCTACTTCCATCCTTCATGATTGAGCTCTTTGGATGGGTCAATTCAACTAAAGGAGCCTAATTCATATAAGTCATAAATTCTTCAGGAGCCTAATTCAACACTTTTTTTTTTTGGATTTGGCATTTGAAAAAAATTTGAATATCTGATTAAATGTCTCAATATTTTGTTCAATATAATTAATCATTTTTTATTGATTTATGATTATAATTTTATTAATAATGTTGGGACAATGATAATAACTTTTCTTTCAGATCTAAAATCGTCTATCTTTCTGTAAACCCCTCTGCGGAATCAATCGGTCAGCTGAGCTCAACATCATAAAAGATCTAAAACCTTACGGTTTAGATATTTGAGAAAGGAAAAGGCTTTGATACCCCTATTGGTACTCCTCATTTTGTTTGTAGTTAATTAAATATTTTTAATAAAATTATAATCATAATTTTGATAAATAAATCTTAATTAAAAGCTTTAATACTGATAGGATATTTAATGTGATATTATTGGGAGCATTGTAATAATTTTTTTTGAGAAATACTTCAATAATATCTCATATTTTCATTAGATAATTGATTTTTAATGAATTTTTAATTATAATTTTAATTAATAAATCTCAATTATTATTAATTAAATATTAATTTGAAGTATTTTAATAATAATAGAGCATGAAACAAAAAAATATTGAAGATATTTTAAAACAGCTAAATTTGTGAAAAAAATGCTACTTAAAATTTATAGAAAAGTACAAACTAATTTGCTGTGAAGAGCACACGTTCAACCGTACTATGCTTTCTTAGCTTCGTACCTCCGAAATCACAACGCATCATGTCTTTTCATTCAGCCACTAAACTAAAATATATATATTCAATATTATTTATATATTTTTGATGTATATTAATAGATAATAATATTTTTAATTAAATAATTTTTAAATAATTTTTGAATAATTAAAAAAAAAAACAAATTTCTCAAAAAAAAAAAAAAAAAAAAAAAAAAAAATCAAATTCACAAGAAAAATATATTTAAAATTTAATTATCAGTATTTTGTAGAGACGAATTTATTTGAACCTCCCAGCTGGATTTCATGAGTTGCATTCTGTCTTCCTTCCCCACTAACTTTTACTAGATTTGGATTTATATGTTAATTATAAGGCCAAATTATACAAGTCAAAGCAGTACTGCTTGCGAATTATAAGGGTTTGATTGAAGCTAAAAATTATGAGGATTAGAATGGAACCAAAATACAATTAAGCTTTCTAATATTATAAGGACTAAAACGCAATTACACTGTATTTTTCTCTAAATTATATGATTGCCTAAAAGATAAATTCTGAATTCCTATTATTTGGAAAAACATTATTATCCCTTTCTAAATCCAAATATAATTAATACATCTAAATTATAATTATAGTTGCATTAAAAATATTTAAATATCTAGAAAAAAAAGATGCTTTATTTGAATTATTGATGTGCTAGCTATAAGATATTCTACTGCATTAATTGATGGATATATATGTTTTGTGAATATCCCTATGGTCCTACTATAGTACCAAAATATCCATCAAAATCATGTAAAGTGATGCAATTTTAAAAAGATATTTATCTCACGGATCGACTCACTCGAGCACGAAGAATTGCAGGTGCGGCGAAGGGGGCAAAACACGATTTTGCGAATACGGTTTAGGCCGGATGTGCGACACGGACGGGTGGGTCCTCGAAATAACAACTCTTGAGAATTGACGTGGCTCAGTGGGGCAGCACCTCGGGGGTCTTAAATTTTTTGAATATAAAAATTATTGTGTAATATTTCTGTGCACAAAGTGATTATTAAATATGCTACTGAAATGTATTATTGTAGGGATTTGAATAGCACTTTAATTGTCACAAACAAGAAGTAGCTGAGGGCGATTAATTCCCATAGTCTCTAATAATCGAGATCCGATTTGGATATGCACCAAAAAGAGAATTTTATAGCTCAGTTTTGAAATGAACATTAAGTTCAAATGTCTAATGATGATTCACATAATTATTAATGTAATTAGTGCTATATAATTTATATTATTCTAAATTTAGAGTGATTTGAATAATTAAAATAGCTTATTATTACAATGACATTAAAGATTTCACAACAAACAAACAATGCTAATTGTTTATTGCAGCCTTTTGATGCTTAAATTTTTAATATGATTAAGTTTTAATCTTATTATTCTATTTACATCTAATGATTAATTTTCTTAAACTATGCTAAATGCCAAGAAATCTAAATTTATACCTAAAATATAATAAAATACAAAAAAAAATTGTGAAATATATAAAAGTTTAGATTTATTGTGTTTTTCAGAAATTAAATATCAAAGATATTTAAAATTTATTTATTAATATATATGATTAATAGAATTTGAATTTTTTATTTAAAATTTAAATTGTAAGAATATTATGATGCTTTAAATCTTAAATTCTTTCAATTATTAAAAATAAAATATTAAAATAAGAGAGCAAAGACTATATGCACGTACACATAAATTGCATAAATATTTTTTTGAAATAAAATAAATCTCAAATATAAAGTAAATGTCAAAAACCTGAAATAATAAATCCTAATTCTCAAATAGCAATATTAAAATACAATATTTTCTTCAAAAAAAAAATAAAAATTAAGTCCAGAACCCTCAAGAATTAAATAATTATAAATTAATTTACTAAAAAAATAAATAAATTTTTAATAGAAATATATTACTTGAATCTTAAATATTTCTTAAAAATATGAATAATTAAAATTTAAAATTTAAAATATATATTTTTATAAATTTTGAAAAAAAATGAATTTAATGATAATTTCTTATCACTTAGCTCCGTAAAAATAATTGTATTGCAAAACTTTTTTAATATAGGTATCAGTCCAAATCAGCGTGCTAAGGTGCTCACAGAGGGGAGGGGAAATTAAATGCGGATGATCGATGGCGGGACCCGTTTATGTACGGTGCTGATTAAATGATCGGATTTAGAGAAATGTTATTACAATAGCATTCAGAAAAATTCTTCTAATGTAATTTTGATAATATTATATATTATTTTAATATAAATAAATACATACTAATAAAATAATTTTTAAATTTTATTGAATAAATTTTGTTGAATAACATACCAATGAGTCTAAATAGTATTTTTCATTTATTTATTATTTTTCAAAAGAAGCGGATGTATTCCATTAGGCATTTGGGTATCAATGCTAGATGATAACAGCTAAAGGATAAGAAATTGCTTTAAAGACTTGTATGTTTTCCTCAAAGGTAGATTTAGGTCTTGTGAGATAATGTGAAGGAGGGTACCCACTCTATGCGTAGGAGGTTCCGCATAAATTCAAGGTAAGCTCATGCACAAAATTAGATAGAAAAGCTGAGTATAAATAAGAAAAAAAAGCATAATTAGAACAGTTAGCTTTCAAGAGAGTTGAATAGTGAGGTTATTAAAAAGAGTTTGAGATGGTAGTTAATGAGTTCCTTCGCTCTTCTTCCATTGACTGTCGTATAACATAGCCTTTCACATTCGGTTTCTTATCCAAATTTGATGTTCTAACTATCTATTTTCATATTAAACAGTAAGAAATTTCACTTTGGAGCCTTAAATCAAAATTTTGAACCCTTAAGTAGAGATAAAATAGTCAATTTACCCAAAATTTAGGTTAAGTGTCCTAGAACCTTAAAATATTTTTTAAATCATTCAAATCAGAAATAAAACTGATTTATGATCAATTTAAGTCATTGGAATAATTTGTAAAATATCTTAATTTTAGACTTGAAAATATCTAAGGAAAATGATCCTTACTTAGCTAAAATTCACCCAACCATCCCTAAGTAAATAATTTGTTAGACAAAATTTTAATTTTGTAGACGAGTGTTGGCCTTATTCACTTGGGTGTGAGCCTAACGACATCGGTTGTACGGACCCAACCAAGTCAAATGCCACATAATCTGGTCTACCCTGACCTTATTCTCCATGCTAACATCTCTAGCTGTATAGTATATCATGTCTAGGCTAACAACCAAAAAATATTATTTTTACAATAATAACAACAACAATAACAACAATAATAATAATAATATTATTATTATTATTATAAAATAGTAGTAATAATAATAATACCAATCAAAACTAGTGTTATTACAATTTCACAGTCTCAAAATTATGCTTTACAAATTAATAATGTGAAACTATTATTTCTATGCAATTTTTTTTAATAATTACTAATATTCATGTGAGTGCAAGCATAAAATCAATATTGTTCATAATATCGATCACATTTGTAGTTAAATATAAAAATATTTTATAAAAATTTAAACAAATGCAATGTATATAAGTGGATATGATGGTCACCATTCTTTATTTGATCATGTGCATGATATGCGAGAATAAAAGGGTGGTCACGTGCAGGTGGTGGGTGGCTAGCGAGCGCGTGATGGCGCGGAGGCCCTCAGAGTCAGGGACGGGCGGTGCCGTCCGCTAGCAAGCAGCTATCATTTTAAAGGGCTGTGACAAAAATACAGTGGGTCAGTCTCACTGACGGGGCTCATGCTTCCTCTCATTCAAGTGATCTGTACCTATCTAAGATTCTCTTATGACGTGATAATTTAATCTATATTCATTTATAAAAAAATTATCAAATATATCACACTGAAAAATGAATTTTATTCCGCTTAGTATAATCAAAATTTCAGCCATTTTTTATTGGTTAAATGGTTAAATTTTGAAGAGTATATTGTGTTTTTAATTGAACAAATATTAAATAGTCATCTTTAAGTGATTTTAAATAGGAAGAATTTCATACACCTCAGAATATATATGGTCCATTGTATGTTGGGTGCGACGGGTTCGCCCTAATCATCGTGGCTAGGGTTCGTACTCCCATGCATCCTTTTTTGCTCATCACTGTGGCTTCTCCCTGTTCAATTGGCTAGATTGCTCTCATGGTGGTCATTTTCATGGTTTTTGATGTTAGTTCTACCACGATTTTTGGGTTGTTGATACTCTCAATTCGTTTCAGCCTCTATTGTGTGGTGGGCTTTGCTGTTTCATGGTTTCCATAAACATATGTCATGGTTTGAATTGTGATTAGAGTCATCATGCCCTGTTACTATCTCTTTATCCTTTGATGAAGGCTCATAGTCTAGTTTCTTAGATTAGTTCACTTGGAGTTCCTTCTCGTGCCTCCTAGCTATATGTTACTTTGTTTTCTTTAGCCTATTCACCTCTTCTCACATATGTGTAGTCATTCTCTGCATGTCCAACAATATCAGCTTTGTTGGGTTTATTGGAGGTATTTTGTTGATGGTGGGTCCATGCCTCCATAGTAGGGGGTTTGAACCTTTGTCCACAATAACTTTGGCTTGATGACCAGTACGTCCTAATTTTGTCATGCAAAACCTCTTTCTTCTATGGAAGGTAAACCTCACCTTCTTTTTTCCTACAAAGAGGGCTCGTGCGTTTGGATTACCTTTTGAGTTATCTTTATTAACTATTTTTGTTAGTTTGTTCATCCATGAATTTAAAAAAAAAATGCATTACCAAGTCCACTTTCGTTGGTTCTTGGTTGGTGGATCTCATAGATTGATGACATGTGTTTATTAAACTTTCTAAGGATATATATTAGTATTGTACTTTTTGTGTGTTTCCATTATGGTGGAGAGCTTTCTATATGACTAGTTAAATAAACTCCAAAGTGTGATCTAGATGTGAAATTCTCAATAAATTGTTTGGATGGAATTTCCTAAGATGTACATTTAATTCTGCACACGCTCATTCTTATAGTCTCTCAAATCTATATTTAGGAAACCTTTTAAAAATGATTATGCTACACATAATTTGATTATTTCTCAGTTACCTGCATCTTGGTTGAATTGGCCATCATTGATGTGCTTTCATCTTTGATTTTAATTGCAAAATTAGCATTATGTTAACATTGATCCATAGTGATATGTCATATTATTACTAAATTTTGGGTTTTACCATCTAGTGTTAAGGCCATAATGTTTTTTGTTAGTTGATATTTAACATTCCATTCAAATTATCTCATTTGTTTGGTTTAACTATACCATGAGTTTATATATATTGCATTAATTTGCAATTTATTTTATGCATGTATTTTTTTTCTTTAACATGCTGGCAACAACCCTTTAAAGTTTAATTGTCAAACATATGAAAAGAGGGAAGAGTGTGCTACTTTCTTTTTAACCTATTGGGTAACAATACATTTTTGGCAATTTAATACACTTTCGTCAATGACGATTTATTAATTCCCATCTTATGGATCAGAGTAAATATAATGCGATAAAGTTATCATATTCAAATATGTTAACTGCACGCACATACTCGTAAGCATCAACATATTGTTTACTTTGACCTTAATAGCTTTACAATTTTATTTTTAGATGAAAGTTTCTTTGCAGGTCACTTTTGCTGGGAGTGCTCTTATTTGAGCATGCTTAGTTTTAGAGTTCTTATCAAAAACTCCATCTTTATCTACATAAACATATATTTAATTAAGAGTTTATCTGTGGCGCCCCACCCATTAATCCACAAGATTAAACTAAGGGGTGGTGTGTCACTTTGGAAAATTCTTCTCTTATCATTGGATTAGGTATAATCCAAGCCCACTAATAAGGGAGAGATATGCCAATGCATATATGCTATATAATCAGTCACTAAACAAATACAAAATCAGAGTGCGAAAGCAAAGTAAGGTAATAATACATCCAATTTTACCACAATGCATGTAAGTAAGGAAAGTACATCAAGCAGCTCAGAATAAATAGTATAGCCAAAAAAATATACAGTCAAACAGTACCTATATTATTACAATATTAATTATGTTTAAATGAAATGAAAAGAAAACACTCATCCTCACCAAAAATGGTAAAAAACCAAAAAGCTTCAGCTCCTTTTTGATGCTCCTCCTCAAGATACGGCTCCACTCTCAGCTATGGCTCCTCCTTAGGAACAAGCTCCTCAAATTAATTTGGATTTAACATTGTCAATTTCACAATGTCAGAGCCAGCAAAAGAAAAATCTTATTAGACAATTGTCAAAGTATATTTTAGGCTGAATATTTTTCATAAATTATTAATGTCACCATTTTACTTGTCAAAATCAAAACCTATCTAGCATAGGAGAAGTAAGCATAAAAAGAAAAGAATAAGTTATAAATACAATATTTATAACTAAACAAGATCTGAGGCAAAAAAATACACCTCAAATTAAGCTAAGTAGGGATAAGCAAACATATATAATACAGTAATTAAAGTACTGAAAGAAAAACAAATCTTAAGCATGCTGATGATCATATGATATATGCAGACTTATAATAGTAAATCTGAAAGTAGTACATATAGTAAGCAGCAAAATTTAGCATTCTATAAGTATGTACAAGTGAGTATATAAGTAAAGTAAAGCTGACTGCAATAACATGCATCATTAAAATAGTAAGCAATAAACTGAAAAAAAAAAGGTATGTACAACTGCCATATCAAAAAATTGATCAATTGGGCCCAGCATAATTCCCAAAACCTTTCTGGGCTAGAGCGGATGGAAATTTCCAAAGCCTTTCTAGGGTAGAGCAGAATAGAACAGTACATCATGGCAGAAGAGGCAGTAACTACAAATGCAGTAAATTTTAGTTATTTTACTTTTGCTTCTGTAGACATGTCCCGAAATAGCTAATGAGTCAAGCACGTCTACAAAACTATACGGGTTCCAAGTTTAACACACACTCATAAATGAGTAATGTTAAGCATCCTTATTACTCCTTACTATTGTTCATTGGGGCAAATGTGCACCAGAACCTACCATAATATAATTGAACCCAAAGTAATTATTGTCCTACTTATTATAAGTTTTCATTTCATGCACAAAGTTATCTTACATGGCATGTTCAAGGAAATACGCACAAAATACAAAGAATGCGTAGCATAATTAATCGAGTAGTAAGCAAGGAACTCTTCCATACATGGTGACACTGTTATTATCTAATTAACCATTCTAATTATTCTATGTTACACAAATTCAGAATCTTTAACTTCTATTATCGAGTGTAACTTAGAAGTACATCCTTATAAGTTAAAAGTAATTAGAACGATCAGGTTCTAATTTAGTTCAATCAGAATTGACTATAAATTAAATAATAAATCATCACGTTCTAATTGATGATTTAGATGTTCTATACTAAGATCTTATTAAGATCTACTAAATAAGGGATTATAATTTTAACACTACGAGTTGGAGTTAGGCACATAATCCAAGGGTCAAACATAAGATCTAAGGTTTTTAAGTCTAAATGTGAACTAAAATTAATGCTAAAATTTATTAAGCGTAATCAAACTTAATAGAATGATTCTCCTAATCTTATTCTAGAATTGAAATATAAAATAATCTGAATTAAGTTATAAAATCTAAAAACTAATAAAACCAAGATTTCATTTATTGGATAACCCACTTTACCCAATTAATGAAATCTAACCTAGTATTCATTCCTAAGCTTAGGAAAGAGAGCCTTAATGTGAGGTGTAGATTCTTAAAGAAGCTCTTAATGAAATATCTTAGGAATTTATGAACTTATGGAATTTAATTCAATTTGATTTCATTTGCTATTTTTGTTCATTTAAGGGAGATAAGGATAAATCCTAGATAATGGGCATTTCCTTACTTAGGGGTTTTAAGCCTTAAAATTGGGATTTTAATTAGCTTGCTCAATTTATTAGTTTTAATACTTAAATTAAATATAGATCAGTTTATTACTACTTTTAATAACTTAAAAAATATTTTAAGGTTCTACGATACTTAGCCTAAATTTTAGGTAAAATGATAATTTTGTCCCTACTTAAGGATCTAAAACTCTACTTTTTAAATTAGGGCTCCAAATTATAATTTCTTACTGCTAATTATGTCTAAACTAAGGTTTTTAATCTAAGGGGAATTTTTGCAATTTATATCTAATGAAATCTAAAAAATTTGCACAATTTATTGTTGGTTGCTATTCCAGAATTCCATAGAATCTAAGAATACTAAATTCTAAGATCTATTGGTTAAGCTATGAGTGTTTCAATTTCTAATGGTGATATAATTTTCTAGGGTCAAAAACCTAATATTTTCATATGAGTTCCAAATTTAATGAACTCAGTGGCTATAGCTTCTCTATATTGCACTGAGTATTTTAATAGGGGGGTAGACCCAAATTGGACCTCATTTGGCTAAATTATGACCTAACTATTGTTAGGGGTATTTTGGTCAACTTAGGGTTTCTAGGATTCTAACCCTAATTTTTTTTTAGTTTACCGTGGGCACTAAAATTCTAAGCTAAATAGCACTTTTAATTTTTTGATTTGGAGTCCAAATAACTAAGATATGGCCTAATCAATTTCTAAGGTTTTTAGGGTAATTAGGATATGTACCCAAAAGTCATTAGCCACCTTAATGATTAAATGGCAAAACTAATACTATCAAAGTATTCTTTAGGTTTTTCTGATTACTTTAAGATCTATATTGGCTAAGTTTGGGTCACTAGGTACAAAGTTATGGAGGTTTGAAGTTTTGATTCAAAGGTGTGGAGGTCCTAAAATATCACTACATTATTTAGGTGTCCTATAAGAAATTTGATAATATCACAATAGTCATCTTATTTTTTTGATTAAAATGAGATATATAGTTGCTATATTTAGACTTGTGGATTAAAAGTTATGACCCTCTAATGTTTCTGAATTTAATTTATTCAATTTACTTTAAGACCCATTTAGACATGCAAGGTAAATATAACAACCATTTGATAAAGAGAAGAGTTACCAAAGAGGTGCCTTGGCTTTGAAATGAATAGAGGAAGAGAGCTCTATTTTCTGCAAGAACTTGGGAGCTTGAGCTTGAGAGGCTTAAGAGATTTCCTTCAGCAGCTTGAGCAAAAATAGAGAATAGGGCAGAAGGTGTTTCTTTTAAAAGGAAGGGAAGGCATGACTCTTGGATGAGGTGAGTTTGAGTCATCCTATCACAAGTATGGGGGGAAGACTTGTAGAAAATAGAGAGAAGAAGGAGCTTTCCCTTTGCGTGCATAGGCAGGAGGGAAGAGGCGCTGAATAGAGCAGGGGAGTGGGGTCTAGTAAGTAAAAAAGAAAGAAGGAGAAAATGGAGATTTAAATAACTTTTAACTCTATTTATTTAATTAATTATTGCTTTAAAAGTCAAATTTTATGACTTGCTCCGAAAAATTCCAAAAATTTACCACTAGCTAATTCGATGGTGAGAAATGCAATGGCGAAGTCGGATTTTTATTCCGACGAATATTTAATTTTCTTATTTTTGGGGTATTTAATCACATTAAAATATTTGCAAAAATCCGACGACTTCCAAACACATACAAAATATCATCCATAGTTAATTTTGGAAGGGATGAGCGCAATGAAGAAGTCGGATTTTAATTTTGGGGTCAAATTAAATATCTCAATTTTCTAATTAATTAAATATTATAAAAATAATATAAATATTAAATTGAGCTCCGAATCGCTCCAAATCTTCAGGGATTGATTGTAATGACTAGATGAACTCAATAAACTGATAATTATGATATAATTAAGATATGATTAAGCTAAGTAATAACCTAGGCTTGTTACAATTTCGAACTCTATTGTGTTGAATTGCTTAAATACAGGTTCTTGAGAACAAGTATTAAGCATTCAAATGAAATGAAATAGCCATTAGATCAACCAATGGGGGAAATGAATGGTACAATGAAGGGTCAATGAAGGGTGCAAGAAGGCTACCTTAGATTGCAAATGAAAATTCTAGCTAGTTTTCTGCAGGAGCTTGGGATGAATGAGTTTCTCCTTCAACTTGGGATGGAGCATTGGAAGGAGAAGGAGGTTCTCCTTCAGCTTAGGATGGAGCTTAGGAAGGATAAGGAGGTTCAGCTAATAGTAAAATAGAGAGGGGAGTTGGGTGAGCTAGCTTTAAGGAGAATGAGGAGATGGGCTGGGAGAGGGTCAAGTCCTCTCCCATCAGTAGTATGGGCAAGGAGAGGTGGCGGAACCTTGCATGCGCATAGGGGAGGAACTGTACATGGGAAAAAAAGGAAGGGGATGGGTAGGCGGGTCCCAACTCAGGGAAAATGGAAAAGTAGTTTTAACTTAATCAATTAATATTTTTTATTTATTTTTTAATTCATGCATTAAAAATATGATTGATAAACGTGCTCCAAAAATTTTTAAAAATTCACCCATAACTAATTTGAGCGTGAGGAACTCAACATCAAATTTAGATTTTGATTGAGAGATCAATTTAACTATCCTAATTTATGGGGTATTAAAATACATTAAAATATTTAAGAAAATCTGATGACCTCCAAACACTTCCAAAATATCACCCTAGCTAATTTAGGGGTGACGAGCACAATGGCGAAGTCAGGTTTCGATTTTGAGGTCAAATTAAATATATTAATTTTCTAATTAATTAAATATTACTAAAATAATCCAAATATTCGATTGAGCTCTGAATTACTTCAAATCTTCATTGTTTGGTTCTAATGACCAGATGAACCTAATGGAATAATAATTATGATGTGATTAAACTAAGCTACAACATATTGTTATTATAAGATTGCTGAACGCATGCGAGCACGTGCATGCGAAGCCGCACGGCTCAGAGACGATAAGGCGCATCGCCATTTTGATCTAGGTTGATCGATGAGATATAGAGCCCAGATCTAATCCCGAATTTAGAAAATGGAGGGAAGGATTTGGGCGATTGGATTCGGCCTCAGATTCAATGGTTTGGCTTGGATAGGGTGGCCGAAACAATGCGGGCCGTCCGATCCAAGAGGACATCCCGTGCGACGATCCAGATGACTCTGTTCATGCGATTTGGAGGAGACAAAGGGCAATAGGTAAAACAGTTGGAGCTTTTGAAATTATTAAAATAACATATTTAATTAATTTAAAATTTTAAATTCTTAATTCGATCAATCAGATTTTAAAAAATACCAAAAATTCACATATAGCTAATTTTTTGTGCTATGAATTCAAAAATATTATCAAATTTTTGATCAGATGTCAAAATAATTATTTTATTTTTTTAATTAAAATAATTTGACTAAAATGATCAATTAATTCGATTGATCTCCAAATCAAATCAAAACTTGGGGTCGGCTTCTAATGACAATTAAAGACTAATGAAATTGGTTTTAAGTTAATTAAGCTAGTCGTCAAATTTGGGGTCAGATTCGACGGTCCATATTTGATCGGGCTGCAAGTCGATCGTTCGTCGTCCGATATAAAGCGGACGACGCGAAATGGTCTAATCTGTTGTTCCATGTGCGTATCGGAACAACGAATTTTCAGCGTTCTAATTTAATTAAATTTCAGAAATTAAATAATTCGATTTATATAATTTGATTTAAATAAATATTTAAAATATATTTTGTGAAAACTTGGATCACTTTAAGTCCAAAAATTATGAAACTTGTACCATAGCATATTTTGGTATGAGAAATTCAAATATATGCTGAGACTTATAATTTGAGATCAAAATATTCTTCGTATATTTATGAATATTAATTTAATATTAAAATATTCTGAAAATTCATTTTTACTCAGATTTGATTCCAAATTTTACCAGTACACTCAAAATGATACTTTAAGTCTAATGGAACCAAATCTAAGCCCTAATTAAGTTTGATTGAGCGGGTAAAAATCACAGATTATTACACCCAACAACCAAGTTTTATTTTCTTGAAATTGGATGAGTTTCAAGTTTGATTGGTAAGAGATTGAATCTAATATCTAAGATGACAATTTATTGATCCTCAATTGCACGGCTGCGGCAGCATTCACACCAAATTAAGATCAAAGCTCGATCGTAGACTCCTTATCATGCGGTCCCAAATTATCCTTTAAAAATAAATAGATTTAATTAAAAACACAAACTTTAATTCAATTTGATTGCGCATAATTGTGACATCACAATCAAATCTAATGCTGATGTTTCGTTCCGATTCAGTTTTATGACAGTCACATTATGTATGATTTGACAAAAACTATTATATATATAATAATCTGAGAAGTATTATTTAGTGTCGGTTATTAATGGATAACTATATAATATTTTTTTTAATTTTTGCATATAAATTTGTCAAAAATATATATTAAATTAATAATCTACTTTATACATATTTATATATTCTGATGAAGAATTAGCTCCAAAATAATTCTAAAAGAAGATGAATGATTATAAATTAAATTAAAATATATATATATTTAATTCTGAATTTTTATCAAATTCAGGTGCTTTGACCCAGAGGGGAGGAGCCCAGGTGCCCAGGGAGCAGCAGGCGCCGAGGGGTGCCCAAGCGCTCGTGACGGGTCAGATGCAAAAATAGGCGTCCTATTGGCCGATTCTAGCTATACTGAACTTGTTTTTAAGATTCTTGGAAGCCCTAATTCGTAGCCATAGTTGGGAGTGCATTTTGAGATTAAGAGAAAGCCTTTTGAAAGAAGATTTGTGTTTGAGAGAGAGATAAGATTTTGGTGTGTTCTTAGGCAGAGTTTGTTATCTTCTTATTCCTCCAAAAGCTTAAATTTTGGTTTGTACTCTATAATCTTGTATTCTACATATAGTGAATTTTTTATGGTGGTGTGGCTCCGTAATTTTTCTCAAATTTCAGATTTTCTATGTAAATCATTGTGTTTGGATGTTCGTGACTTATGTTGTGATTCTGTGCTATTATATGAATTTTTGTATTTTGCTTTGATAAACTTAGCTCAAACTCGTCGTACTAATCCTAACAACCATTGCGCAGTGCCAGAAGGGAATCGAAGATTGTGATTTTCAAGTTAAGGAAATTGATTTATTTATTCATTTTTGTTCCTCTTTAATCACAAGGCATGCAAGTTTTTATACATAAATTATTCCTTAATTTTTTATTATTTATTCTTTTCTATTTTTTTCATTAGATTCATAATTCGTTCAATACTTTGCTTATTTATGCGTCGAGCTAAATTTATTCATGTCATGCGGATGGGATTGGAGTTCCGAATGTTAGGAGCGGGTCATGTTCGGGTCTGCAAAGCTGATCGATTTAGCAAACAGGTCAGATCCGAGTTAGTGAATTTTTGATCAGGTCAACTTCGAGGTTGAACCTGATACCGACACATTAATCCATTTTGACGGATCAGACTAAAACTAGCCAAGCTGGAGTCATGTATGGCTGCATAATTCTCCTCTCTATTGGGCTCATTATTCTGTAGGAAATTAAAAATAAGAAACTATTCGTGTACGCAATGACATCTATGGCTTCTCTCATCATCACATCATACTTTAAATAGTATTGCTGCAAAATAATTCAAGCCGCTGGTTTTTATATATTCACAAAAAACAAAGGCCATCCGAACTCGATGTGAAGTTTGATCCAACGCCCAAAGAGTTCTTTACTTGTTAATTAATCTGATTAACGAAGAATCTTGCTTAAGGCTCGCGTTAATGCGCGCGCACCCAAAAAAAAAATTAAGAGAAAAAGGGTGAATGAATTGACCACTGACCAAAGCTTGGCACTCTTCTGCAATCTAATTATGTAAATAACAAATTTGTTTAGTGCTTTAGCATGTTAGTCTATCTTTCCACTGTAAGTATTCCACCGTAATACATAATCCAAATAGTGCATTCTCGTAAAAATGAGTTTAGTCTTAATCCACTCTGTAATGACAGAATAATCATTCAATGTAAATGATTATTTAGAGACTGCATCAGAATTGAGTAGATTTCATTAATAATCATTATGAGTTTAGTAATTTGATTGCCATTAGAATTTTAGCACACTATTAAAGAACTGTCTTATTGAATGATTGAGTACGCATCATCGGATAGATCAACAAGTGTCATCTTCTTCAATTATCATCAAGGTTTCAAAAATTAATATATCTCGAATTTATTTAAAGGTTATTTTGTATGCTGGATTTGTATGTTAAAAATATATATTTACATTAAATTTATATTTTTGAGTGCTTAGTTTGTTGAATTTAAGGTGTAAAGTATATATAAGAACTGTAGACAGGGGCATACTAAAATTTTTACACGGATTTGAATGATTTTAGATTACGCAGAACTTGCAATTCTCAAAACTTGTCTTCCGTGGGAGAGGTGAATGCCTCTCTTCTTCTTCACAACAGTTCATCGTAGTTCGCTGTAGGAGTGGGGGAAGCGTATCTTACTCGGCACCTCCGTCTCCCCGAATTGCCTAGAAACTGCGAAAAATTCCTAAATCTTCTTCTTTACAAGTTTGATGGTTCATGAGTGGGAATGCATCATAGGTCTTTGATTCGTCGTGCCTGGCGCAGGTCCGTGATTGGCTGCATAATCACATCGTCTCATCCTCGTAAGAGAAGCGACATATCCTTTGTGATTTCTTCATCTCCTAGTACGTCGACATTTCAATGCCTTCCCTCGTGATTTGATAAAATCTTTATCGATGCCCTGTGTAAAATCCCTGAATCGTCTCATGTGAGACTTTGGCTTTGTGTTAACGTCTATTCTATGGAGAGCAGAATTAGCGTCTCTACATCCAATAAAGATGATTGCTTCAATTTAATATTATTGTTGTGCTGGTCTTTATTTAATTTTTTTCATAGTGATCTTGTATGATTATATGATTTCAATTTGATATAGCTCATTTGATGATATGGATTTAGTTTCTATTTGTTAGGACAATACAATATTTATGTATGAGGCTATAAGCTGGTATAGTATAACAAAAGAAGCAGAGCACGTCTTAGGAGTACATTTTTGAATTTACAACATGTATTTTTTTTTCTTGAATTTATATTCATGTATTCTATTTGAACAATACAATTTAACAACTAGTCCCCATCTCGATCCTTATACAATCCAATTGGGATGAATCATGTTCAACTAAAGCTAACAATTATATTGGGAGAGAATCCCATTTTAAATACCCCAAATAGTAGATTTAGATGAACCCTTTATCAAGTCTAATAAATTCTACTATGAGGAAACCTATTTATTCACTTCCATATAATAAGACTCAACAAATCTTTTCTTTGTCCAGTCCAAATAGTCATACTGGGAGAAATCCTAATTATTATTCTCATACAATAAATTGAAATGAACCTACAATTTCTTGTATCCTTTGAGTCATACTTGAATCACACACTTGAAAATTACGATAAAGAAGATTTCATTTCCTTATTTTTCTCCTATTTTATTCTCATTTCACTTTCATTATTTAGTGTATTCATGCATGATTTTCCATTAGCCTTTGTAGTTTCACAAATTTTGGTTCAACACGGCTTTGGGGTACTTGCATTAGTTATATTCAATAAAATAAGTAGCCCGAAGTACAATTTACTAACTAAGATGAATACTATACCTTGTATCAATACCTATTAATTCAAACTTCTTACTTTCCTTTTCTATTTTACTCTCTCATATTACATGTATTACCATATTTGGGGAAACAATCACATTTACATGGTATTTAAAAATTACTATGATGGGTACTTATAGGAAATTTGAAATTGTTTGGGCGCCTATCTGGCTATAAAAACAGTACATGTCATGTGATGACCCTCTTAAATAGAATTAAGTTGAACTTTTAAAACATAGAGATACCTTTCAGGTAACGGTAGATTTTTGATAAGAACTCCAAAATTAAGTGTGCTTATGTGGGAGCACCTTCAGGCTAGGTGATCTATTGGGAAGTTATCTTCTGAGGATAAATCATGAGGCCTTTAAGGCTAAAGATGACAATACCTTAATGTTTAAGAGTTTGGGCTGTTAAAAATAATGTCGGAGTATGTCATTTGGTTCATTTGGTGTTAGATATGAGCTAAGTGTCATATATGCTAAAGTAGCATTTCATGTGAGTGACCTCTTGAACCCATGATAGGTTAAGGTGCTACGTGGTTTAGGGTACCTTTTGAGCATGTAGGGGTCATCTCTAGTCGTTTCTACCCGATTGATGGTTATTAGATCTATCTATGGATATTAGCGAGGACGTTAGCTATTTAAGTTTGGGAGATTATGAAGAACCTCTTAAATAGAATTAAGCTGAACTCTTAAAAAACATCGATGCGCCTTTTTAGATATCGTTTAATTTTTTAGTAAGAACTCTAAAGTTAAGTATGCCCAGGTGATAATACTCCTAGTGTATGTGAACTACTGGGAAGTTATCTAACATGGACAAAATCACGAGAGTCGTAAAACAAGCAATATATTGGTACTTAAGAGGTCGGGATATTAGATGCCATTTAGTGCATTTTGAGTTGTGTCTTGGTGTAGCGTGTCTCGACTTGCAATAAACAAGTATGGACTTGCCATGCTTGGACTCATCGTGTCTGGACTCGCGGATAGACCGCGTGTGAACTCACTCTAGAATAAAAAAACAATAATGTTTTTGAAAAACGGTAACACTAATGGTAATAATAATGATCATTATAACAGAAAAAGTAACTAAAATAATTTAATTTGTGGGGATGTGACAACCTTCGTTCAAGTTGCCATCTCTGTTTATGTTCAAAACAATGTATTCTCACCTATAATTATTCCTACTTTCAAAGGAATAATGGTTACAAATCCAAACGCAACCCTATTATTTGCTTACTAAATGCTGCCTACCTTCTTGTGACAGCTCCAGTGGAACTGGAATCCTCATTTTATGCAGTGAATCATTTATCGCTCTACGTAGAGTGGACGTATGAGCACTATAAATCCTTCTAATGGGCTGACTTCATTCCTGGCTAGTGTAAACTTTCTAATCAGGTTTGAAAAATCAGTGGAGTACAATTGGATTGAAAGAGAAACAGGCCAGAAAATGACATGAAAACTGCAACCATCTCTTCAGAAGCGAAGAAGGGCTTTCAAAGAAGAAGAGACCCAAAACATTCACAACAAGAGGATGGCATCGACATAATCCAAGCATGAAAATTAAAGGAAATAACAATTCCTGCACTCTCCTTTTGTATTAATTACTGAATGGTCGGTCGGTTCAACGTATGTATAAATTTTCCAGAAATAAAAAAAAAAAAAGAAGAAGAAAAAGGCGCCCTCCACGTCATCTCTCTTTTCAATTTGTTTTTGGGTGGGCTTCTGTCTCATTCTGAACGAAAGAAACTAAAGAGGGGGAGGCTTCTTTTTTTCTCTGCGCCCGTGAAAATTATTAATCATTTCTATAGACTGAGGTAGCCACATGTTTGATTTTCTTAGAATTTTAGTTTATTTTTTCTTAATATTTGAAACTCTAAATAAAAAAAGAATAAAAATTTATTATTTATTTTATTTTATTATTAATTATGGCAAACTATTAAATATTTAATTATGAATGAATAATTTTCTATTTAAATTAAATTACTTTAATGGCAAATTATTGGTCGTTAAGCTCATAGATAGGTACTACAAAGGTCAAATTTGCTCAAAACATCTTGCAAAAAGAATTTCTTCGTATTTGCATTTCTTTCCATTTTTTCGACTAAAAATTTTAGCTATCTCGACTAACTTGAGCCATTCTCTCGTGCTATCCTGCGGACCCGCCCTTCCCGCTTATATAAAAGCAGGCCTAACGCTCCCGCCCCGTCAATGCAATAGAAACCCGAGACATGGAAACCCTAGCGATGGCGGCTGAGACGCCCATGACAAAGCATCCCGGCATCGACATCAACAATCTCAGCTACGAAATTTTCTCCATCCTCGAAAATAAATTTCTATCAGGCTTTGATGATCCAAGCTCATTTGTTGCTGGAGCGCCTCCAACGATCCCGGTGAAATTTCCAAAGCCCTTAGCTGCCGGAAAAGTATGTATCCTCTCAATCGACGCCGATGACTGTATTCTCGCCGCCGTTACCCTAACCCGCCTCGAAGCCTCCCTCTCTAAACAATGCGGGAATCCCTCCGCTCGAATCGTAGATTTCTTCGACATCGCTGCCGGATCAGGATCCGGTGGCGTTCTCGCTGCAATGCTGTTCACACGGGGTCCAGACGGCAGTCCCCTTTTCTCCGCCTCAGATGCCCTGCGATTCCTCTCGAAGAACAGAGGTAAGCTCTCTTCAGCTGGAAGAAAGGGGGTTTTCAACCGATCGGCGCGATTATTCCATCAAATGTTTGGGGAATCGACCCTCCGAGACACGATCAAGCCCGTTCTGATCCCTTGCTGCGATCTGTCGACCGGATCTCCCTTCGTGTTCTCTCGAACGGATGCAATTGAAGCTGACGCTTTCGATTTCTTGATCCGACATGTGTGCAAGGCAACGTGCTCGGAGAAGACGAGAGCGGCGGTTAGGTCGATGGATGGCCGGAGGCGGATTGATTCAGTCGGCGGCAATGTTGTGATGAGGAATCCAACGGCGATGGCGGTCACTCATGTGTTGAACAATAGGGTGGAATTTCCCTTCGCGGCTGGTGTTGACGATCTTCTAGTTTTTTCGCTGGGAAGCTGCGCCGATGAGAATGGACAGCCGCCGCCGGCGGAGCTTTTGAAGATCGCCGGAGACACCGCTGCAGATTTGGTAGGCCCCTATTAAAACTTCATAAATTAAAGTTCTCTCTATGCGGGCTTTTTCTCGTAGCTTTTTGTCAATCGTTTGATGCAATCATTAAGGAAATGATATTTGCTTGAACGTAGTTTAGCACAGCTTAATCCATAAGTTAAATATAAATAATACTTTATTCTTCTATTCGTATTATCCACAAATTAGGTAAAAACTTTAAAATTTTCATATACAGATATTAAAACAAACACTTGATTCTTTTTTTTTTTTTATAAATATTATTTCGTTAGTTTTTATTTATATATATTAAAATAAATATTATTTTTAAAATTTGTATTGAATAAAATCTTATTGTATTGATTTTTTAAGTGCCACATCTTTCTCAATTATATATTTATAACTTCATACGATAACATTAGCATATTTATTATTGTAAGTACAGTCTTTATCTTTAAAAATAAAGGGTTTTAAAGTAATTTTATTATATATTTACCGCCATTGAATTTATTGACAGGTCGATCAAGCTGTAGCAATGGCCTTCCGACAAAGCCGGGCAACCAGCTACGTCCGCATTCAGGTGAAAAAGTATATATTAAATTTGATGAAAAATTTTGATTTTTATTTCCTATTAATACTCCGGCTGCCTCTGGGGAAGGCGAAAACCGCATGAAAGCATATACACATTTTTCCAATTGAGCTTTAATAAGATTTGATTTATCCAGTTTTCGATCGAATCATTGAGCCACAGGCCTTCTATTTTTCTTTAATTATTATTTTTTTGTTAAACTAAGATATATTTGAGGCATAGCGTTGTTTTCCAACCACAGTACTAATTTTCTCCCTAAAACCTCATCAGTTATATAAAGTGTAAAAATGAAGAATCGCTCCTATTTTTTGGGACTATTTGACTGAAGTTTTGGATACTATAATAATTTCAATTTTATTTTTTTTCTGTTGTAAATGAATAAGAATTTATTAGTACAGATTGTTGCTTAAAAAAATTAAAGTATAGATTATTTGGCAATCATATTTCTAAGTTGTCATACATTTTTCCATATTCAAAAAACAAATTTTTTTCTTAGAGGTTTAGCATGAGTAAAAATATGCTGCCAAAATTGACACCGAAGAAAAAAGCAAAGTGCTTTAAATATCCAAAATATTTTGTTTGTAATGTGCGTAATTGTGTTTTAATTATCAATTATTAAACTTGCGATTCCAGGCGCAGAGGCGCGGAGGCGGGAGAAGATCGGCGGCGGGGGAAGCGGCGGAGAAGGAGGTGCTGGGTCAGCGGAGCATCGAATCAGTTCTATTTCGCGGGAGGAAGCTGTCGGAGAAGAGCAACGGGGATAGATTGGAATGGGTCTGCGGTGAGCTGATCGCGGAGCAAAATAGGAGGAACGGGAGCTCCGTACCGACGGTTCTGATCAAGCCAACGTTCACGCCCCGAACGTCGTCGTCGACCAATTCTACTGCTATTTCTATGACGTCGCCGTCGCCGTCGCCGTCGCCGTCGGCGGCGTCTCTCTGATATGAAAGTGTCAATTTTCTTTGATATTTTTTTTTTTACTTTTTTGGTGTAATATAAAAATAGGTCTATAATTGAGAGAGCTGGTGGACCTTCTTATCGTTGTCTGCAAGAATTAAGACGAAGGAGCCGAGCTTAAAAGCGCCCTCTCTCCTCTCACACAAACTCTCTCTCTCTCTCTCTCTCTCTCTCTCTCTCTTTCTTTTCTCTGTAATTTTTGCGTGTAACTTTTGTGCGTACAATAAATGCCATCCTTCTTGTACTACCACAGGACACTACCTCAACTAAGGTTAAATAAGTCCAATCAGCTAATATTAGAACTCCAAGTCTAACAATTTCAGTTCAAAAAAAATTCGATTTGTCCGCTCGAATCTGATTTGAGCGAACTTAAATATAAAAAAAAAATCATTCAATGAAGATATTTCTCCTCTTGCACCTCAGGCTCAAATCTTTCATGCACCAAAATTGTATTTTTTTTATAGGAACTAGGCGGCTGCTAATGATCTGTAATTTAACTATAAAATATATTTATTTTTTATTTTGTTTAGTGACCCGAGAGGTTTGAGCGCGGTCTAATTCGAACACAGCTCGAATTGAGTTTAACCTATTCAATTCTAGAACTAAATCAAAATTTTTGAGTTGAGTTTTAATAAGTTTCAAATAATTTTTTATTTTTTGATTACATTGTTAGCTCTAATATTAACGTTAAAAAATCATACTATAATGTTTAGTTTTATTAGAAATTAATTTCTTTCAAAAGAAATGATATTTTAAATTTTTATAAAATGAATGTAAAATTAAAAGTGAAGATAAAAATAAATAAAAAACAAAATTGTGTGAAATAGTTTTCTTAAGAAATGAGGGCATACCCAAGAAATAACTTGTTTATGTAGTATGAGTGTGTAATATTACTCTGGAAAGAGCCCCACATGGCTCCATTTCATCTTTAATAGCCTAATCATAAGCAAAACTTATGACCAAAGAATAACCTCAGCAGTTGCAGATCATGGCAGAAAGAGAGAAACCAATATTTGCAAACCACATTAAGCTCCTGATGCTTAATGATAAATTTTATCATATGCTGAACAACAAGTAAAGCTTAGCAAAAACACAAATAGTATAAAAGATGAGAACCAGCAATCTAATAAGGCATCTCAGGCCAATGACATTAACAGAAACACCAACATTAATATAGAAAAGAAGTTTTCCGCACTTAAAAATCATTATAATTCGTATTACCATCATTTAAGATTTCCATTTGTCAATACTAGGTTTGTTAAATTCTGGCTATGTAAAATTCTTCCCCTCGCAACTTCACTGGACGCAAAGTTCATGATCCCAATGTCTTCATAGAGGGGAAGTTCACTAGACGCGAGAGTTCCTTGCCGGCGTCGACACTCAAGTTCTCGCAGACGCCGACACCCTCATTCAAGATCTTCTGCTTAATTCTACGTCATACGTAGTTCGCCGACGCCGACACCCTCTCGGTAGAATCTCCGTTCGCCGACGCCCTTTTTTCCCGCTTGTGTTTTTCATTGACACCCTTTTTCTCCAGTTCTCCTTAGTATTTTTTCTAAATGTGCATTGATTTTCATTTTCACTTGTAATTGACGAGAACAATTAAACTTTCTTATGTTATTTTGTTAGTGGAATCATATGTTTGAGAAACAATCAATTCTACTGATGGTTGCTTCTGAGTTGGATATTGTTCTACGATTGTATGGATTCAATTTTTTCTTGTTTGAGAATTCAAATATTTGTTGGGATTTCTTAGGGTATTCATCAATGCGGAACAATATTTGATATGATGAACAAAACCAAGTAAAACAAGAAATAATCGTATGCAATCACAAACACAGCACAACAAAAAAACTTATGTAGTTCGGTGTCAACGCTTACGTCCATAGGGAGAAAAGCAAAAGATTTCACAATAAAGAAGAGAGTTACAAACAGTTTTAAAGTTTTCCAAGCCCTTACAAACAAAACATCAAGGAGCTTTATATTCTTTGCAATGGAGCAGCCACCGCACTCCAAAAATTCTCAGCAGCCAATGTCTCTCCAAAATGAGAATGGAAGTATAGGAAATTACTTCAATTTGTTTTCTTAAGTACCTATATCATTTTCGTACTCTAAAATATGTCATCCAAATTACTTAGGGTGTAACCTGAACCGGAGCAAAAATTCATCAGGCGCTACAGCGTGCCGTATCGCTTGGGTTTCGAGAAGCCTGCTGTTGCAGCACGTCGGAGTTCTTGGGTTTCAAATTGACTGCCGCTATGGCGCGCTGTAGCTCCTGCCTCCAACCTGCTTCTTTTTAACAATATCTATGCTATGGTACATCTGGGTTTTGGCTTTGTGGCGTGTTCTTGTTTATTGCTCGACTTTGAATGAATGATCTAAGAAGATAACAAATGAGCATATATTATCTTATTAATTAGCTCATATAGCCTCCTTGCACTTAAGTATACTCACTCTCGACAAGTATAATTATATATTATCTATGATTTTGATTTCGAACTCACTCAACAAATTCTCGAAGTATAATAGTAGAATTCGAACCCACTCAACAATTTTTTGCATCAGCAAATTAAAACTATTGGTGTTTAATTGGAAGTTTTCAACCCATTCAACAAACCATGAAACTATCTTTATTAAAAATACAGTGCTATTTGTAATTGCCATGACTCTTCCTTAGTTGGTGATGTAGGTTTGTTTGATTATGAATATATGCTATTCCTGCTTTTGTTGCTTGCAATTAATTGATGCCATCACCAACTGATAGCTTTTCAATTGTTTTACAATATATTTTCTGTCTTTACAAAATAATAATAGATGTTCATGAATTCGAACTTTAGCACTGAGCTCTTAGATTGGATAGCCTCTGACCACATTAATTTTTAGATACTATAGATAAATGCTATAGCTTTGTACTTCAATCTCGTAATTTTCTTGTTTCAAATTGCTGTTTTTTAACATTTTCAGTCTTTCTACAATACACGTATTTCTTCAAAGCAGTCATCATCTTCAAGATTTGCAGCCGACACTTTTTAATCCTTATAAGCATAGGAATTTGCTCTTTTCCCAAAGAAAATGATTGGAAAGACAGCAGAAAATCTCCCATGATTGATTTCTTTTATATTCTACAAAACATTATTACATAGCCTTTTGTTGCCTTCCATTCTTTAGAATTCATTGCGTGCCAAATAAAAAATACAACATCAGAGGTATATTTCGCTTTTGCAATCAGTAGAGCCACAATTATCAAAATTTGTCGCAGAGCTCACACAAGCTTTCCTATTGAAAAGTAAGAGAAGAAGAAAAGCATTTTATTATGTCCACAAAAACATTCCTTTCTTTGCTGCCTAGTGGTGCCATTTGATTGCAACACAGCACTTGACTTTCTTATAAAGCCGATCATATGGAACTGGGAAATTTTCATCTAGCTCCCTGATAAGAACTTATGCAAAATGCTATCACTCTACTATTTTGTTTTTTCACAGCAAGTTCAAAATATAGTATATGCGATGTTTTCACTGTAAATATATTCGTTAAACACAATCTAACATAAAGAATAATCTAAAGCACTTAATGAGCAGATAATCAAAGCCAAATTCTAACACTGAATCATCTCTTTAATGCGCAACATAAACCAAGCAGGGATACTTAAATGAAAAGAAACAAGCTTACTATACACTTAAAATCACAAATTTATTATAATATTATTCTATATATGAGAACATTTTTGTCTTATCGACTAAATTAAGAAGCCAAGATGTAGTCATTTGTGAAGAATTAAAAAATGTAAATAAGCATGAGACCACTCCATGATATCACTAATGATATGAATGAAATGCTCGGTACATTGTCTACAATTAAAGATGTTCTAAAGGGATGTTCAGTCTGATGGCACGCGAAAAATTATTAAGATAACATATTATTCAAATAGCATGTTATTCAAATAGCAATGTAATTCAGATAATACGTTATGTTTTGTTCAATGCTATTATAATAATAGATATTAGTATTATTCATATGTATTATATTTTGTTTATTGTCATTCTTATTATGTTACATGATGCAAGATTACCCCAACATTCTTTAGAGTAAAAAAATGACGGTTTTCATCATTTTTTGGACCAAGCTAAGTATAATAAAAAATTAAATGTCTTATTTAGTGTTTATCCAAATATAAAGAATATTTGAGATGAATCATAATAAATTATCCAATATGTAGATTATCAAGTATGTGATAAGCATTTTGAGTTTGCTCCTGCCCTCTGGTGCAAGTTCAGCGAGAACATTCACTGTCAAAGCGTCTGTCTGCAACATGCTGCAATTTCTCAATCAACGTCTCGTACTTCTCCTTGAGGTCATTCACGATCGCTACCACCTCCGCTCAATGCCCCGAATTCCTTGAGGTCCTTCACGATCAGCATTACAACAGTGCAGGCCGCCGCTGCACACACCACCAACGTTCCCAACATCGCCTTTCTCATTCTGATGCGTTGGCAGAATAATGGATCTGTGTCGGTGAGTTTTGTCCCCAGTGAAGAACTCTATCATAGATGAATAGTCGAACAGATTTGTAAAATACCAAAATTCCATTTCAAATTATTTATTAATATTTAAATAATTTTGACTTCAGATTGAAAATCTGACTCCGCCATTGTGTTCACCACCCCCAAATTAGCTAGGGGTGAAGTTTTAAACGCATTTAGAAGTCGTTAATTTTTAGATGAATATTTTAAATACCTGAAAATTCGAGTAATTAAATACTCATCGAATCAAAAATTCGAGTGCGTCATTGTGTTAAGAAGCCCTCAATTAGCTAGGATTGATATCTTTAAAAATTTTGGAAAATATTTATTTTATTAAGTTTAATTAATTAAAATGATTTAAATTAAATTCAATAAATTAATTATTAAATTATACTAAACGGCGCCGTCGGATAAATAAACCACGCCGCGTCTGATTCTCCTCACGCCGTCACTTCCCATCGGCAGATCGTGGGATGGAATCTGGGCCGTCTGATCTAAGATCAGACGGCCAAGCGTGCGTCTTCCTCGACCCTTCTTCCGCATGTCACGGAGGGACGCGCGTCGCTCAGACTCTCGACGCGCGGCACCTTCTCCCCTGTCCAAATGGCAAACCACCGCTCTAGACGCTCATTAAGAAGCCTAAGAAGATCTAAAACCCATCTTCTTCATTTTTAGCAATTAATTTCGAGCCGTGTGAACTTCCAAATCATCTTCCCAAATCGCAATCACCTCCAGCCATTCATCTTAAGGTATCTGTAATTTCCAAAGTACTCATTCAAATACTACAATTTTTGCTTAAATCTTGATTCATGAATTCGATTAAGTTATGCACTGGTCGGATTAGTTTAATCAAAACCATATGATGTGAATTTAATAGGAACTCTACAATTTTTACCGTTATGCGTGTTCTTCCCAAAACCTAGATTTAGGGCTGGATGTTTCTCGCAACCTAGTTCACAACTGTTGTTAATATAGGTGTCATTAGATAGAGCTTTGTATTCCCTACCTAACACTTTGTGGTTCGACTTCTGGCCATAACCTTAGGACCACCATATGGAGTGCCTTAGATGGAATCCCCGATCTTCTTTTCGCTCAAAGTCGGGGATGATCCACAGTAATTGGACCGGTCCAGGCCAGACCGGTCCCGTCCTGAACCGCGACGCATCGAACCGGCCGCATATCTTTTCAATCGCGGGACCCACACCAGCCACCGCGCAAATAAGAAGAAGCCACGTGGCTCTTCTAGAAGACAGATGTCTGTCGAGTGGAGCCCACTTGCTGATCCTCGGCGAATGGTGGAGCGCCACGTGGACGTGGGGCCCGCCAGACATCTTGTCATACAGAAAAGAATTAAATAAAAATAATATAAATACATAATTAGTAATTATTATTATATATATAAATAAATATAATAATCATAATAGAAAATTAATAATAGAATATTATTTTAATAAATAATATTTAAAATAATAATATATATATACGTATATATATATTACAAATAAAATAAATAAATAAATAAAAAAAGTAATATTTATTATAGATAAAATATTTAACAGAAAAGAAAATATAATATAAATATAATAATAATAAATTATATATAAAAATATAAACAGATAAATTTATAATATAACAAAATATCAAATTAAAATTAAATATTAAACAGAAAATATAATATATTAGATAAAATTTTAATTCATAAATATGATACAATAATTAATATATATGTTCATAAATAGAAAAAATAATAATTAATAAATTAATTAATCATAAAATAAAAATAAACAATCAACAGAAAACATAATATTTATAAATTAATAAAATAAAATAAATAATTAAATAGAAATAAATATTTCTAAATTAATTCATAAAATCCTAAAACTTTAAGAATCAATAACTCCTAAATTATTTAACCAAATTATACAAATTAATATACCAAAATAACCAGAAAAAATATATATAAGGAATTTATTAGAAGTATTAAATTTTACTTTTTAGATTAAAATAAAACTAATCGCAATTAGGACCTAACCCTAACCTAGAACTTCAAATAGCTATAAGTTAGCCAATTTATCTCCAAATTAGATGATCCAAATACCTATTTGGATCAGAAAATCCTAATTTACAATAAACTGCAAAAATATTTAGGATCCCACGATTAGATCTCCTAATTAACCCTAATCACTTAAAAACTTGATTAGTAAATATTAGTAAATATAATAATCCAAATTAAGTGATTTCAGTTTTAAATGATTCATAAAATAAATTAGAACCTAAATATATAATTAGTTTAATAATTTTGTGACAAAATTCACTAATCACTCACTAATCACATTTAACTATAATTATTAAATCTATAAATCAAATTAAGCTATAACTTAACCAAATCATATCAGAATTTGATAAATTTGGACTCTATAAAAATCTTAGATCATAATCTTCAATAAACTAGCATAAAATTTGTATTATATTAAGGGTAAAATTACTAAAATGCCCTTATAAGGTCAAATTTCCAATTTGACCTTATAAGGCATAAATAATTATATAATTTAATAATTCTAATAAAACAAAACAATCATTTTATAAACATAAAACCACAAATCATAATGAAAATATTAAATTAATGAATTTCATTATTTTGGCAGATCAAAGAAATTAAATTTGGTTGATTTTTATTATCAAAATAAGTCAGGTACGCAAATTTACTTATAAGTCTTATTTCAGTATTCTTATTTGAGCCATTTTCCATTTAAGTATTATTTGCACTGCTTATCGCATTTTAATCTGCAAAAGAATTATATCAAAAAACATGTAACAAAAAGAATTTATATATATTTTGTGGGTGCTTGTCTTTGGAGGGTGGAATGCAAAACTGAAATCTGTACAAATTGGGATAGCTAGCAAGCCCCTGGGAGTTATATGAAGGGATTTAGCCTCTTGTAGGAAGTAGGCAAATCCAGAGGAAAGACACACCATCAGTTCCTAATTTGAGTAAGCTACCGACGGGTGGCTAGACAAGCTTCCTACAGATTTATGCCTATGGGTTTACCCATTTGGGCTTAGGGGTCTCCGGACTCGACTTATTGTTACAAATGCTTTTGATAAAATTTATTTCATATATGTTGATTTTCACAGATATTTTGCAGGGCAGAAATTGCATTTGGAAATTGCATATTTATTTGCAGTTTTTCAATCATTTTCATATGTGATACATACCTATTATAGGATGCTAGATTTATTCTTATACGAATAATTTGCGTACTCTTACCTGACAGGTAAACTGAATTTTTTTCAGATTTTGATAATTAAAGAACTTAGAAGATCTGCCAAATTAAAAGAGTAAGAATTTAAAGAAGCAAGAAGAATGTAGATATTTTATTTCTTATTTTGTAAAAATTCAAGCTGTTGTAACTTTTCATATATGTTTTGGCTCTATATATAAAAGGACTGTGAATTATTATTTTATTTTATTATGTCCTTTTTGAATCATAAAGATATATATATTTTCAAATGAGATGAATTGTTCTTTAAAGACTGTCGAACTTCGATCCCCCGGTCGCCACAAGATTTGTCATCCGATGCTATCTGATTGTCGGCCAAATTTGGTCAAAATTCATAATATATTAGGGTGTGGCATTTTTTAAAATTTTAGATGTTACATATGCGATAGCATTGAACCAAATAGCTTCATTCTTAGAGGCTGCTCGGTTTGCAAATATTTGTGTGCAATGTTGTGTTGCAAAAGATGTCATTAAGTGTAACAACCTTAGTGTTGTTATCTATCTATTAGTACATAATCAATTTAATTTCTTTTCGATTACGCTTATAATAGTGTTAAGAGCCTCCATTTCAAATTTCATGTAGTTTGGAGATCATTTGACAGTTTCTGATATTTCCTGATTTCCTAAAAATTCTGAGAATGCCTAATTTAGTTAGACCTCAGAATAAAAAATGGAGTCCACTGTTAGACTCATCACCTCCAAATTAGCTTGGAGTTATATTTTGGAAATATTTGGAGGTCATCAAATTTTCCCCAATTATTTTAATATTATTTAAATACTCAGAAAATTATGATAAGTAAAATATACCTCCGATAAAAGGCGTCGATCCGTTGAATGCTGCTTAATACATAATAGCCAATTTAATCCGTCTAAGCCATAGAAAGAGATCCCTTGTGAATCAAACGACGGGGATCTCGCCCTCTCAATCGAACCATCAGATCATTCTCCGGATCTGATGGCTGAGAGCTACGCACTGTACGTCTCCTTTGATGCACGATGTGGGTATCAGGAGAGGGACTACGGTTCCGCCATATGGTCCATCCAAGGTCCTATAATCCCTTCCCATGGCTTCTCTCCTCCTACTGTATCATTTGTAAACACAAAGGAGCTGGGAAAAGCTTTGCAAAACATGATATCACGCGGAGAGGGAAACAACCCTTCGGAGCTATGTACGCCCTTGATTATCCCTCTTCGTTTGTGCATTTACTTCCTTAGGCTTCGATTTTCTTATTATAAACGCTGTTGATTCGATTAGTGAAATCGGATTGAGCTCCTCAAACATGATTCAACTCAATCGACCTGGCTTTACAATTTCAGCGATCCATCCGCCCTAACCCCTGTATGGCTTGACCTAGTCGGCGATAGAGGCTGATATAGGTCCCGAATCGACTGTTGTTCGATAGATACTTGCAAGACTATCGAGCGGTGGGAGGGCTAGTTCGTAAGGTGGTCTGATTAAGCCATTGTATCAAACCCTAGTTAAGCCCTTGCGAGCATCAGGCGAGAAGAAACGGTCTGAACCGTGTTTTTTCACAGTTCAGATTTTTTCATCGAACCAACTTGGTTCGATTCGAGCATGCGTTTCTTAGTGCCATGGGTCCTGCGTGACAGCGTCGCCCACTAGGGCCGACGTGTGTCAAGGCGGCGCACTTGCTTTCAACGCCGCATCACCATCCGTGCCGCGCCTGTTTTTTGAGCAGCATGTTTTTTTTTGTGCATTATTTTCTGTGGTTATCTTTAAAATGCTGAGCTGACTGTGAAATTTTGAATCATTGAAAATCAATCTTTAATCATTTACATTTACTTAAATTAATAATGTTTTAAACTTCATTTAATTATATCTTGCTTAATACTTAGTCAAATTATGCGAAATTATATATCGTTTCGATCATAAAAATGTGTTGAATAATAATATGTTATTTAATTTCTGATTTAATGATTATTTTTATTAATCATTGTTTAGGCTAAATTAATTAATTATAAATTAATTCCAACTTTGTATGTGACATAGCTTAAATAATTGGTGTCCAAATTTGATGATTAAATAATTTATTTCACTTACAAAGTATGTAGGATAATAATATAAAATTAGATTTATGTTTTGAATTCTAAATCTCTTAATAACTTTTGAACCCTAATTAGGAGTTATACAAATCCTAAAATTTCAAAGTTGTCCAAATTTGACCTAGTTAGTGTCATTTTTCTCCTTATACTATAAGGATTCTATATTTATGTATATTATATCATTTGAACAATAATTAAAGATTTTAGGTATTTGACTCCTTAAATTGGGTAATTTTTGTAATTTCATATTTTTCATTTATGCATATTTTAGGTATTTTTAACCTTTGGACAACAAGCATGCCTCATTCTAATTACTTCAAATACATTTTCAATTATATGTTTGAGGCATAAATTTCCATAGTTTGATAACTGGAACACTTAATAAACTTTTGATTCAATCTTTATCCTTAATAGAATTGCTATATGATTGAATTGAAATCATAAATTGCAATGTGATCTTTTGAGCTAACTTATTTCTAATTAAGATTGTTTAATTTTCACTCATGTAAATTAAAATGATTTAAATTTAGTGAGACTATTTACATAGCTTATTTCTAAATTCAGTTTTCCATTCTTAGAATACTCATGAAATTTTGAAATTTAGTTTGCGTTATTTGTTATCAAATCTTAGTTAAACCTATTCCTTATTTGTAGAATGCAAATAATATGCAAATTGTTATACCTTAATTCTTTGAGAGAACTTATTAGAACTAATGTATTACAATGAAATTAAACTTGGTGATAGTTCTAACATTAGTCTTTACATTTAGTCCTCTATTCAAGCTGAGGACTTGTATACTAGTTGCATGTCTTATTTCATTAAGAGAATCTAATATGACTAATGTCCAATTATTAGATTTGGATCTTTAGTTCTCATATCTCATCAAGTTCTTAATTCTCTTTAAGTTCTCTAATAATGGAATTAGAAATTCTTTAGCTCCTTATTATGATTAAGGTATCCTATAAGATTCCTTTAATCTGCCAAACTATATTAAACATAGAGCTCGTAGTTATTAATCAAAATCTGGCATCTCCATTACGCTTGTCACCCCAATTAGGCTATGGCTAATGTTTTTGGAAGTATTTGGAAATCATCGAATTTTTGCGAATATTTTAATGTATTTAAATACCCTTAAAAATTAGGATAAATAAATTGATCTCCCAAATTAAAATCCGACTTCACCGATGAGTTTCTCACCCCCAAATTAGCTAGAGGTTGAATTTTTGGTATTTTTGAGAGTACATTTATAAAATTTAATTTTTAAGCATTAATTAATTAAATTAAAAATGATCAAAAATCCATCTTTCCCTCTTCTTTTCATGAGCTAGGACCCACTCTTCCTTCTTTCCTAGCACCTTCCTCACCATACCCTACACACTCAAATGGGGCTTCTTCCCCTCTCATTCCCCTCCATACTGATAGAAATGCTCATTGATGGAGCCATACCTTCCCAGACTGGAGCAATCTATCCCCCTCTTTTCCTATAAGGCAGCTCTCAGCCCTCCTTCCTTATTTATTGTCAAGTTGAAAATTCCTCTTCCCTCTCCATTTACTTAAATGAAGCTCTTTCCCTCTTTCCTTTATTTGATGTGCTTGCTGCTGGGAAGAACCCCTCAGCACTCTTCCTCCTCTTGCTAGCAGTTGAAGAAGAAAAAGAAGCATCTCCTCTCAAGTCTTGAAAGAAGCAAAACTTGATCTTCTTCAAGCCAAGGTACCCCTCCTTTTCCCCATTACTTTGATCTAATGACTACTCCAATTTTGTTCCTATGCTTATTTCACATCCTTAAGAATATGTGGTTAGAATATGAAGTCCATTAAGCTCATAAGATAGTAAATTTTAGGGAAGAAAATTCATCTGCAAATAGATTGTTTATATACCTAGACCTTTAGCTTAATTGTTTTGCATTGTAAAATAATCGTTGTGTCGATTTTGGTATCAATGGAAAGGCCTTGTAAAGACCTTTCCATCTGTATATCGCACCGCACTTGAGGTGCCCCTAAATCAAGAGTATTTTGGTGCCAATGGAAACATATTTTTCAGTTTTCGGACAGGCAAAATCATCGTTAGAGCAGCATAGCGCCTAGCTCTCTGCCAGTAGGCACTACAGAGCCCCACAACACTCGCGTCCGGGTGGCGCTCGTAGTTAGTAGAGCGTAGTAGCACAACAAAGCGATTGTTGTTTTGTGGGTTGTGCTTTGTTGTTGTGTTTGGTTTGTTATTGTTGTTGTTGTAGCGTCTGCTTTCGGCCAAAAATCGTACACATCTCTCAGAAAATCTGGCATTGTAGTGCACCGCAGCACCAGAAAGTGCTGCGGCATGCCACAACACTGAAATCTGCCATAGTGCACCGCAGCCCCTGAAAGCGCTAGGGCGCGCCACATCGCCAAAATCCGTCGAAGCGCCCCAGCGCCTGAAAGCGCTGTCGCGTGCCGTAGCGCCCGCACTCGGGAAAACTGGTGCCACAGCGCGCCATAGCGCCTGACTTTCTGCCATGAGGCTCTACAACGCGCCGTCGCACCCATAACTGATTGGAATTGCCTAAATTTCATATTTTCGTATTTTTAATGACTCTACGACTCTAATGGGGCCAAAATATACCAAAATCAAACTTGGATTTAGTAAAATCAAGCATTGTATGAATTTGAAGATGATTTTGAATATGGAAATCTATCATTTATCATAAAGGGCATGTTCTAAATTCTAAAATTATACTTTTATACCATATAACAGTTTTAGCCATAACTTAACCAATTAATATCAGAATTTAGCATTTTTAGGCTCTATGAGACCCTTAGATAGTGAACAAAAATAAACTAACTAAAATTTTTAATTTCACTAGAGAAAATTACCAAATTATCCTTATAGGTTAAAATTCTTAACTTGAACCCATACGACTTAATACATGTCCAAATTGGAAGTACTTACTATCTATCTTCATGTTAGACAGCAAGGAATCTTTTGACATCAATAAAATTTAATTTAAAGCTCTTAATAAAAAAGTAACATTTTAGACCTATAAGTAAAGACAAAATAGTTATTTTGCCTAAAATTTAAGTTAAGTACTCTTAACCTTTATAATATCAATTGAAACATTAAAAGTAGTAAAATGAATGAATTGAAATCAGTTTAGACTCTTAAACTCATAATTTGGCTTAAAAATTATAAGTAAAACTAATACTCCTATAGCTTAGTTCTTAACTCACCTTCTATCTTCCTTAAGTTAATTAGGTTAGCAAGTAAAGAAAGATTAACTAATTATCATCAATTCCTAAATTTCCTAAGTCATACATTAAGAGTTTCCTTATAATCTGCACTTCACCTTATGATCTTTTCCTTAAGATTAGGAAAAAATACTATGCCAGATTTTATTCATTGAGTAAATGACTTATTCAATGAATGAAATATTAGTTTTATTACTTTATAGATTTTTATATTTTAATTATGATTATTTTATCATTCAATTTTAGACTAAGATTAGGAGATCATTCTATTAAGCTTTAATTATGCTTAATATGATTTACCTTAATCATTAGTCCACAATTAGACTTAAATCTTAGTCCTTAAGATATATCTTTAAATTATGAGGTTAAACTCCAAAATTTTGAGTTTAATTCCTAATCCCTAGTCATAGTAGATCTTGATCAGATCTTAGCTTAGATCATCTAAATTCATCAAATAGGATGTATAGATTTATTATTTAACTTGTAGCATTATTGATTGAATTAAATTAGAACTTAATCAGTTCTAATTGCTAACCATAAGGTCTGCTTCTAAGTTAAATTTAATAGTAGAAATAGGAGATACTGAACTTGTATAACTTAGAGTAGTTATAATGGATTAAATAGATAATAATGGATATCACTTGTATTTAATAGAGTCCATTACTTACTATTGAATTACTTATTGCTTTTCCATTCTTTATACTTTGTGCATTTACCTTGAGCATGTCATATAAAAAGAATAATGTATGAAATGAAAACATAGAAAAGCTAGGATAATATTTGCATAGGATTCATTTCTGATCAGATTTGTGCACTTTTACCTTACCTAAAACAGGGGTAAGAGAAATAAAGATTACTTAACATTATTCATTGAATAGTGTTATGTTAAGTTAGAACTCGAATAGTCTTATAGACATGCTTGACTCCTCAGCTACTTCTGGATGTATTCACAGAAGTAAAGTAAATAACTAAACATTACTGCATTTATTTACATTTTTCAGTTCATCATGCTAGTTTAGCCCTCCTTCTGATATTGCAGTTATTACATACTTATTTATTATTATACTGTTACCTTTTTACTGTAGTTAGCATTTATTTTACCTACTTACTTATATACTTATAGGATGCTAGAACTTACTTTACTGCTTACTTATATGTATCACAGTTAGATTACTTTCTTTTGAACCTATATAAATCATATGCTCTTAAGCATGCTTATGATGAGTCTTTTCTTTAAGTATTTTCCTTACTTTACTTATACTTATATGCATAACCTTGTCATAACTTTGATATTGAGGTATGTTCTTTTACCTCATATGTTGCTTAATTATAAATACATTTTCTTATAACTTCCTCACATTCCTTATATGCTTATTGCACATATATTTTGCTGCTTTGGTAGTATAAGTAAAATAATATTATCATAAAACTCATGAATTTAAATAGCTTAAAATGTACTTAGTTAATATGTTTAACAATATTTTCTTTTCTTAGCTGGGGCCCTGATATTGTAAAATTGACAATGTCAGGATCTGAGCAATTGGAGGACCTTGTGCCTGAAGAGGAGTCATACTTGGAGGAGCAGTAGGTTAGAGCATAAGATCAGTAGAGTAGCTGTCATTTTATTCTGTGAAGATGAGTGATTTATTTCATTGTAAACTTTTCTTAAAATTGATGTAATAATTTAGGTACCCATGTATGTTCTTTTATTGTACTGTTTTATTCTGCGTTGCATGTTTATTCCCTATCTTATTTGTGATGATTGGATATAGCTTTTTACTTTCATTTGTTTTTGCACTCTGATGAATGTATATACTTAGTGAATGAATCCACTGCATTATTCAGGGCACATTCTTCCCTTATTAATAGATTGAGGGTTACACCTTAATCTAATGATAAGTGAAGGATTTGTCAAAGTGGCTCACTGCCCTTTAGGCAGGGCGCCACACCATGAATACTTATTACAGACTTTATAAAATTGTAGAAAATAACTCTCATCTCACTAAAATAGAAGAGTTCTTAATGATAAAGATCGCTAGAGGTACTCAGCAACACTGTGCTTCACGTTCTCTTTGGTCTCTTGCAGCTCCATGAACAAAAGTTCCTTAAAGGAACCTAAATTTGACATTGCCAATTTCGCAATGCCATGGCCCCAGCCAAAAAAGAAAAAATCTTATTTAGACAATAAATTTAAGTACATTTTAGACTCACTAAAATATATTTATTTAAGTTATATTGATTTTTAACTTTAAGCACTAAATAAACAGTAAAATTAACTAAAGCAAAAAGTAACTACTGCAAGTACTGAAAATCACTAAAAATAAGTATCAGAATTAATACCATAATGCAACAACTAAATAGATATAATATGAACTAAATCTACAAGTGAACTGAACTTAACTGAAAGGTACTTCATAATACATATGCAAAACTAATGTGCTTAACACATATACATACACATATCCATATACATGTGCCCAATGCACCCGAAAACAAGTGAGCCCAATGATTTTGAAAAAAAATGAACCAAATGCTCCCGTAAACAAATGAGCCATATGCTACCAAAATATATGTATGTATATGTATCATGCATATTCGCTTTGTGCAACGCACCCAAAAACACATGTGAGCCCAATGCTCCCGAATTTAATAGAATTGTGCCCACTTGGCACTTGATTAACCATGACATACTTATGCATGATATGCCATCTTAAATATGCCCAAATATTTTGATTGAATCACTGATTATGAACTGAATGCTATATGCAACTAAATGCAAAAATTATTCAAAATAGTATCCCTTTTTATTATCTATTTAATTTGAATATGAATAGCCATTTCTAATACTAAGACATCAACAAGTTTTAGCCTAACCATCAAACTTGATATATTTGATCAAGTATGCAATAATTAATTCAAGTAACAATTAATCATAACAATTATGATCTGAATTATATTCAATCAAGCAATCTCAACAATTCTTCTAATTCATCTTAATGAATCGACCAATTATGTAAGCTTAACATCTTAAGATTGTATCAGAATTGATTTATTGAGAAATTAAACCTAAACTAAGTTATTATTAATCTACTCTAACAACTATCTTAAGGTTCTAAGGAATAATTATTGATTCATACTTAATATCTAATCAACAAATTAGAATTCTAAATTAAGCAAAGAGCTAAGACTTAAGGATACTAAAAAGGCTCAAGGATTCTAAATATAGAATCCAAATAATTAAACTTAAGCTTTAAGGCTAAATCTTCACAATTCTACCTTAAAGGCTAAGGTTTGAGATTTCTAACCACAAAACTAAGCTTACTAGGAAGCTAACCAAACTAAGTGAATATCATCACTTAATAAGAAAGGCAACCAAAAAAAGGGTACTTGTAAAACTCAGATTATTACTTAGGTCAATTAAGGCTAATCTAAGTCTTAATTGGGGTTCTAGTATATATTAAATAAATCAATTAAAACTCATCTCTAAGATCTAGGTCAAATCAAAAATCAAATAGAGCAAATCTGGATTTTTGGAAAATTCCAAAACCCTAGAGATTTACTTTTTATTTAGACCTCAGATTTAACATTCAACTTCACCATTGTGTTTTCCACCCCCAAATTAGCTAGGGGTAAAGTTTTGGATGCATTTGGAAGTCATTGGATTTTCGTCAAATATTTTAATATTATTTAAATATCTCGAAAATTTGGATATTTAAATACTCATCGTATCAAAATTCGTCTTAGCCATTGCGTTCCTCACCTCTCAAATAGCTTGGGGTGATTTATTGGAATTTTTATGAAATCATATAATAGACTTATCTTAATTAAGAAATTAGAAGATAATTAATTTATTAATTAACTAATTATTATTCCTTAACATTTTTCATTGTATCATTGCTGCACCGTCCAATATTTCTACATACCATTAAGTTCTATGTTCGATCAAACGATAGCTTGTGTGTCGTCCGATCAAATCAATCGGATGGCTAATGTTCTTCATCCCATTTGGGCTTACGCGTGTCGCACGCGTGTCCTCGACAGGCCACTGCGCGAACGCGCGTCTACCCCTCCACTCAAGGCTCCTTAAGAAGCTCCACTAAATCCACAATGCCAGTCCTATTCGTGGAGGATGCAATCTGCTGCATTGAGTATCACCTGGAGCTTTAGGAGGACCCTGAGCGATCCCTAGATAATGACGATCGATCGTTCAAGGTACCCCCGTACACAATACTTCCTCTATTTTCATTTAATCTGATTCAATTAACCGATGCTTAAGTTAATTTCAATCAAGTAATTATTGAATGTATGTTTGTTTTGTGATCTCATCAAACTCAATGAAGCTCGATGCTTCTTCATTTGATCGGCCAAGTAGAGTGTGTTTTCCCTAATCCTAAGATCGATTCTCGGGCATCATCTTTTCAACTGATAGGATTCTTCTAACTAGTCGATGCTGAGTTCTAGTTAAAGGCGCCGTCGAGGGCTTCCAGGGTGATGCTAGCCGAGTCTAAGGTCGCGTTGAGCATGGATCTGTAAGAAACCCTAAAAAAATATGGCCTCGTTCGTGAAGATGCATGTGCGATCTGTGCGAGGGAGGCGATGTCTGCGGGGCATCTTGCACTGAGGAGGTGGGCCCCGCGACACGTGTCTTCCGTAGAGGGCGTATGGTGGGCCCGGGCTGTCTGTCGCATCGAGTCAGCAGCGTGACATGTTCTTGTCATTTTCCTGCAATTAAATAAATTACAATATACATATATGTGTATATAAACAGATGTAAACATATGTGTTACTTATAATATACTAATGTATATTCATTACACAGATGTATAGGCATTTACATAATCAGACTCAGGAATAAATTATGTAACATGTTTATTTATTAATATATATATATATATATATATATATAACACACTAGAATAATTGATTCTTTACAGTAAATATTATAAAGATTTAATAAATTAAATTAATCAATCAATCTTTATACATCTTTAACTTACAAAATATATCTAAATAATACAGGTAAATATACTAAATTCATCAAAAATGCAAAGAATTTAATGATGTTAATTATTTTGCTGTAGAACTTTTATTTTACCTAGTGATATTTAGGGGTATTAATTAAATTTAAAAATATCACAAATATTCAAATGGTCATAAATTTGTATCATTTAGTTTAAACATACTCAATATAGGTCTCAAAGTGATCAGAAAACCCTAAAAATTATTTTAGTAGTAATCGCTTTGCTATTTGGATTAGTTTGAGCTTAATCACTTTTAGGACCTAACCCTAATTAGGTCAATTAACACTAGAACTTCAATTGACCATAAGTTAGTCAATTTAGCTTCAAATTAGGTGATCCAAATATCTATTTTGATCAAGAGAATCTAATTTACAGTAATCTATAAAAATAATTAGGATCTAACAGTTAGATCTACTAATCAACCCTAATTACTCTTAAATTTAATTAGTAAAGATTAGTAAATCTAATAATCCAAATTAAATAATTCAAGTTTTAAATAACTCCTCGAGTATATTAAAACATAATGGTATAGTTGGATTAGTAATTTGGTGATTAATTTTACTAATCACTCACTAATCACTCTAAATCCTAATTAGGCCATAACTTAGCCAATTATAGTCCAAATTGAGCCTACCATCAGCCATTGTGATCAGTGGATCATTTGTGATCTACAGCCACTGATTTTAATTAATTTGGACACTAATTGGAGAAGTTAGAATTTTGACCATTAATAGGAAAACATAAATTATCATTTTACCCCTAAGCTTGTTTTGGCTATACTTAGTCAATACTTATCAGAATTCAAAAAATTTAAATTCTATAGAAACCTTAGACAGTAAGTAACAATAAACTGAAAGAAAATTTAAATTTTATTAAGCCAAATTACCAAAATGCCCCTATGAGTTAAATTCATTAATTTGATCTCATGATGGCTTAATAATTACCAAAAATTATGTAATTACTGTCTAATCTTATATTAGATAGTAAGAATTATTTTGCCATAAAAAATTTTAGATTTGCAACCCTAGATCAAAATTTGATCTTTTGATGGTCATTTTGCCCAAATTTAGAGTTTAGCATTTTAAGGGCCCTAAAATATATTATAAATATTATAAATATAAATAGAATGATTTAGAATAGAAATTAAGTGAGTTTAAGCCTTAATTGATTTTGATTAAAACTTCAAATCTTAAATCCTTAAGGAAAATCCTTAAGTAAGATTTGAGCGTTCCTTCCTTCTTAATCCTTCTTAGATCTTTCTATAGGACTTATAACATTATTTAGAATGTGTGTCTGAGAGAATCTCTTAGTGATTAAGAGCCTTAATTCTTAGGATTAGAAATAGATTTTAGGTTTAGAGTCATCTATTGAGTAAATTAGGTAACTCAATAGGTGAAATCTTGAGTTTACTAGTTTATAGATTTTCTTAGTTTATTTAATGATTATTTGATCTTTAAATCTTAGAACTAAGGATAGAGATCTATCATAATGAGATTGATTTAATCATTAGGATTTGCCTTAATCTAATCTGTGAGTTTTGGGTTCTAAACCTTAGACCATTAGTAGTACCTTGCATTGAGTAATTAAGCCCCATCATTTGGAGTTTGATCCTTAATCCTTTTATCTTAATTTGGCTAAATCAAGATGGGTTGGGAGTAATTAAAATATCAAATTAGGACGATGATTTGTTATTTAAATCAAGTAGTCGTCACTGATTTAGTTATAGTTAGGACTTGGCCAGTCCTAATTATTTTTAACCTATAAGACAGTGAGTCTAAGTTACATTTAGACTAAGAATTGATGATTCTGAACCTTATGTAACTTAGAATAGATAGAACAAATAAATTATACAACAATGGATATCACCTGTGTCCTAATTGAGTCTCTTGCTCACTTTGATTTGATGCTTTATTTACCTTGTAATTAAGCCTTATACCTTGTTCACATATATTTGACATAGAATATTTGATAAGTATCTTGTGTCAATTTAGAATTTGCATACATATCATTCATATTTTATCGATGTTTTCAATTTTAAGAAGGTTGTGACCTAACTAGTATGCCTCACCAATCCTTGAGTCCGGCATAGCACGATGTTTTGCTACTGTCGATAAGTCTATCCATGCCTGGTTGAGGTGGGTCCCAGGATGGCAAGAAATAGATTTTACGCTCATATGACTTTATTAGTTAAGATTGGATTTGGTGAGTACTAGTTGAGGGTGGATTTATGTACAATGATTGATGGTTCAGTACTTTCTGCCTTAGCCCATCAGGCTAAGAGGTTTCAGTGATATTCAATTTAGAGCTTCTGTCTTAGCCCATTAGGCTAAGTGTTACTTTGTTTGCTTACAGTTTGAGTGGCTTGAATAGCCAATACAACTTTCAATTTTGGATTTAGTGTTTTACTTTACACTTTTTTCTACATTTCAGTACTACTTTTATTTACAGTCTTACTGCATTGCTAGTTCTGTTTTTACATAGGATGCTAGTCTTATTTATTATTTTTCATATACATAGGATGCTAGTTTTGTTTTAATTTTATACGCTCATTTACTTTTATGTCAATTAGCATAATTCTGGATTGATCATAAGCATGTTTATGATGTATTTTCTTTATAATCATTTACTTTAGTCTTTCTTACTTACCTAGCCTTTGCAGTTGCTTGGAAGAGGTATGTGCTTACTTCCTAATTATTTCAGTTATAAACTATTTATTTATAGCTTTACTTGTTCTTTCTTATGTGTTCTTACTCCTACTATGCTTTTGTTCTTACTTGTTTATAGTGATATCTAACAAACTTAATAAATTGATTATCCTAAAATGTACTTAGACTTATTATTTAATTAAGATTTTCTTTTGTTGACTGGGGCCCTATCATTATGAAACTGATAATGATAGGTTCTGAGGTTCTTGAAGCAGTAGATCCAGTGGAGGACTTGTCATTAGAGGAGGAGCCTGTACCTGAAGACCCTTAGTTTTCTTTCTGCATTTGTGAAGATGAGAACTTATTTCAGCTCTTTTAAAATCATTTAAATGTTGTAATAATACAAGTTAAACTTTATTTTCTACACTTTACTTATTCTGAACTGTTATATTTATATATGATGGATGGATATTTGTATTTATGCTTCCGCACTCTGTTCTACTTGTATTTACATTTAGTGATAACTTCTTTGGAGAATGGCAAAGTCCTTAATTATACTGGATTATAATGTGTCTAATCTAATTATAAGTAGGGACCTTGTCATTTGGTGACCCCTCCACCGTAATCATGCTAGCTTCAGAATTAACAAGACCACTGCGGGGCAGGACCGCCACAGTACCAATATTCAACTAAGTTTGAATATAATTTTAAAGGATTAAAGGTTAACTCCTAAGTCATAACATATGACTTAGCACTTAAGGATACTAAGACTAAAGCAAACTACTACTTAGCATGTAATATCACACACTAAGCATACGCTAGCTAAGGATCAAAGATCTTTAAGTTTTGTACTTAAGTGACATTCATCACTTAAGGATGCTTAGGCTAGCTAGTTAAGTTACTATAAGACTTAACCAAGGCTAAAGGATAGCTAACACTTCTAATTCAATAAATTATAAGCTAGAGATTTGGCATCAAAAAACTTAAGGTTCTTTGGCCACTTAAACTATAATGATCTAAGCAAGGAGACTAGCTAAAGTACCATTATTAAACTAAGTTTAATAATGAAACCAATGGATTGGCTACTACGCTCTATATATGAAATTACACTTAAATGTCATCTCCATTTCACTATGTGTAATATCACCCTAAGTAGGGATTATAATGAGCTAATAATAGAATTAAACCATTCTAAGGCTTCTACCACTCTATAAAATTCTTAGACAGTAAACAACAATAATATAATAAAAATTTCATATTTCCTTAAGTAAAGTTTTAAATTTGCCCTTAATGAACTAAATTCTTAATTTGAGCTCATTAGCCTTAATCATTGTATGATTTGGGTGTATTTACTGTTTATCTTCATATTAGACAGTAAGTAATCGTTTGACATTATTAATTTTCAATAAGAAACCATAATTCATAAAATTATATTTTTGACCTTTTAGTAGGGGCAAAATAATCATTTTCAAATTTAGTTTTAAGTGTTATTAAGTCTTAGAAACCTGAATTATTCATTAAATTCAGTAAGGTAAGAAATTAGGAATCATTCTTGGTCTTAAAGTGCATAATGATGTGATTTATGATCTTGATCAAATCTTGTGATCTTTTGTTTTCTTTAAATTAAGAGAATTAACATAGTTCTAATTTGCATCAAATTATTAAAATATGCAAATTTTCAAATGACTTTGTTTTAATAATGTGTTGATTTTATCCCATGACTTGATCATGTTATCAAAATTTAAAGTTAGAGATCAAATCTACTAATCTTTCTTTATTAATTTCTTATTTGATGTTATTATTGAACCTTTCATGTGTTTAAATTTTTTATCTTGATCTCATTTTTAACTTAAAATAAGAAAACTAATTATTGTGATTATAAATTCAAAACTTTTTAATGCTTTTGTTATATTTTCTAATTTAGATGCTTTATGCTTTAAATTAGGAAAATATTGAGGTAGGAAATGTCTCATTGGATATACATTGAAGTAGACCTTTAGATAAACCTTTTGAACCTTGGATATTTGAGCATATATTTTGTGGTAGTATTAGCCCAATGTGCCATAGATTGAGCTTAAATGAGGTAGTTCACCTAATTAAAGCGACTTTTATATCACAGTTTTGTGACCTCATTGCTTAGTACCTCAATGGAGAATAGATTCATTAATTTGAATTTTCTTAATTTTTAAATATATAGTTTAAACTGATAATTATTAGTGTTTATCATATGGAGACAATATTGTATATCCATAAAAATGATTTGATTCAGTAAGGATATGAAATTGGATAATTCATCTTGAATAGAATTGTATATCCTAATTTTATCTTAGATGGATCTACAATAACATTAGAATAAATTTTCTAGTTTTATCAAGTGTGTTATAAGTAGGGATATGAACAACTAGATTTGGGAGAACAAATTGTAAAAGGGTGGTGTCCCATTATCTTTGTGCATATCGATAAGTGCAGTTAAATAAACCAAGTATTTCAAATTACATTTCTTAAAATATTTTTAGTTATATTTATAAGTAGGGATTGAACAATTTAGTTTGTGAGAACAAACTGTAAAAGGGTGATGTCCCCTTATCTTTATGTGTATCGACAAATACAGTTAAATAAACTAAGTGTTTCAAGATACCCTTCTTATAATTATAATATTTATGTATATGCACGCTCAACATGTGATAACTCAAGAAAAGTATAATATTTAATTATCTTAATAGCATTTTTGCATACACTTGCATGTGCACAAACACAAGTTTCAAGAATCATTGTAAATTACAGGATGTGACATACATCATGAGAGAAATTATGCGATACAATGGGCATCATGATACTTTAATTCCTAATTAGATGTATGCGGACCTCAAATATTGTATTCATGACAATTCATCGGTATTTCGAATATATTTGCATTGGCATACAGTAGGGTTTTATTATAGTACTGTTATTCAAATTTCAATCTTTATAGTGAATTACTGCAGCAATTCCTTTTAATTATTATTTTACTTTATATTACAGTTTTTAGTTATTTTAGCATTTTCTAAAATATTTCCATAATTTATTTAAAGGTTAAATTTTGTAAATTGTATAAAGGCATGTTATAATCTTAGATGTATTAGACTTATTGTCCAACATGTGGTGTAACAACTCCAATATTGAGAATCACTTAACTCAACATTGATACGTCACCATGATATCTAATACTATATTAGAAAGAAACTAATCCAAATCATTAAATACTGTATTTGGCCAAGGATTTTAGAAGAGGGTCTTAAGTTAAGATGGAGAGGAAGTTTTGAAATGTGTTATGCAATTTATATATGAAGATGCAATGCGTACTAGGACATGATAGAATATTAATTAAAAGCAATTGATGTAAATACTTGCAAGTCTAGATATGAGGATTCTAAGTATTTAATAAGTATTTAACATGTGAAAATTTAAGTCTACAATTTTGCCAAATTATTCTAAGTTATAAATTTCTTAAAAATTTTAGCAAAATTTCCTTTGTAAATGGCTAAAGAAACACCTGCAAGGTAGACATACAAGACTTCCATTCCAATGGAAGATATAATTAAAAGACAAATAACCTAAAACTAACATGTAATCAATCCATTACAAAGGATTGTTTAGTTTTAGTTTTAATATAGAGTCAATCCATTACATAGAATTGCTCATTTCTAATTCTAAGGTAAAGTCAATCCGTTATATGGGATTGCTTATTTCTAGTTCTAAAGTAAAGATAACTCGTTACATGGGATTGCTTATTTCCAATTATAATAGTTCAAGGTAAGAAAAGAAAATACATATGTAACAATTATCTATCCAAAGTTTGCACAATTCACATGACTTATTACATACAAGAAAATTAAGAATAAATCTCAACTTAATTATACATCTATTTTTCAATTCTATATAAAATCTAATATACTACTAGTTCCAATTTAATATACAAGTAAATATGTAACTAAATTCTAGTTTAATATGCAAAGTGAATATGCAAGATTATTATGCAACTAATAATTTAATTAACATTTAATTATATTCATTCATTCATTTATCTCATTTCAAGCATTCAAGTATTTAATTAAACTCCAACGCAAACATAGTAAATATGAAGTAAATGACTTTAATTATTACAAACTATTAGTAATAAAAAGGAAAGTAATAGCTCACATGTAAGAAGGTAATAAGCTATATTTTTCTTTTATTATGAGCAGAAATAATTTAAGCTAAGCACTTGGTCTAACTCCACTAGCCTCCAAATACACTTGATCTATCATATTTTAGCATTTAATTGTGATAGGGCAAAGCCAATAAAAAGAAAAATCTGGTTAGACTAAATAATCTAAGCAGAATTTAAGAGTAAGCTAAACATTATATTAATTCAAAAGATATCACTACTAATTATAAAATTTGCATAAATAAGGGTGCAAAAAAGTAAGCATAAAAGTGTGAAAAAAGTAAGTAAGAAAAATGCAAAGTGAGCTAGAATACTCATTTAAATATACATCCTAGCCTGTAATTGAAATAAGGGCAAAATCATCCTAAATAGGCTAAAAAGAAACTAAAGTGCATATGAAAGTAAATGAAATAAAGCATGTATATGTTTAATTAACTTATGCTGGGTAAGTAAAAGAGATAGTAAATCATTAATTAAAATTAAGCAATATATACTATATCCTAAATGAATTATAAGTAAGCAAAACACAATACTGAAGATAGAGAGTGTAAGGCTTACGTAGTAAGAAAATTATCTAGACTCGTGGTCTAAGATAAACATAGCCTAAGACTATGTAGGGAACACATCTAAAAAGCTATAATGAGTCTTCACAATCAATAAGATTGTAGATGATCTCACATCTTATTTAATTAAAGTTATTTTTAGAAAGGTCTCATTCTACAGGGACTTATAGAATGAAGAGAGGAGTTAAGCATGTCTGCCTAACCAGTATTAGAAAATGGGATTTCAAATGTAACTTACACTCAAATATTCACCCTCTGAGAATATGATAATTTTTATTTCTCCAATTTAGCCTGCCCTTGGCTACTTCAATTAGCAACCCCTATTATGTTAAATGTGAAAGTTTTATTTATGCACAAAGTCTTATATGAATGATTCAAATGAAAAGTGCTCAAAGCTAAGCAAGCATTCAAGAAAAAATTCAATAATTGCAACTAAGTGATATCCAAAGTTATATAATTTTAACGATCTACTTAATGATTGAAGCTAATTGAGCTCCAAATTAACTTTGAGATATTGATCTCACGTTAATTGTAATTAATAATAGTAATTGGAGTTTTAAAAATAATAGTTTCATTTCATTTATTATGATATGACAAAATAATTATAAGTATAATCAATGCAAAAAGAAACTAATTTTAATCTAGTCCTAAGCCATAAGATTCAATTATGATAATTAAATTAAGACTTAGATGACTAGTAAGAAAGGATTGAGATTAAGAATTATCAACATAAAGAATTAGAAGTTAAGGTTTAATCCACTAAAGTTCTCTAGTTATGTTGTAGTTTGAAGATTCTATGTAAATGAAAGGTTTAAAGTAAGTAAAAATAAGGATTAAGAACCATATGTTCTATATTTTTTAATACTTAAAGATTAAAGAAATCAATAGAATTCTTAAACTATTCTAAGTAGATTAGGACTCCTATTACTATCTTTTAAAATAATCAAAAGAAGACTTTAAGAATTATGATAAATAAACTAGGCTCCAATCTAATCACTAAAGGTTAGTCCTAGTTGACTCAATAATCTATAATTATAAAGACATTAAGGCTAACTACTCTTAATAGATGTAACTAATAGATTTATAAATCAACTACAATTCGTGTTTAAATTAATCATAGGGTTTTTACCTTATGGTTGAAAGGTGAATCAAGTGAATTGTAATTGATTCACAAATTTAGAAAGTGAGAACTAAGCTCAAACCTAAATAATCTATTTTGGTATGGGGAATAATAAATATGACATGTTAGCTATCCTAAAATTTTATAAAATCTAAAATATGCTATTTAGAAAAAAAAATAGAATTTATCACAATAACACTTAATTAAGAGTCAACAATTTAAAATAATAATTTGTTGTCCAATAGAAATGATATATATATATATATATATATATATATTTGAAATCCTTATATCATAAGGAGAAAAATAATACTAAGTAAGTCAATTTTGGACAATATTTGAAATTTAAGATTTCTGGAACTCTTAATTAGGGTTAAGAAATAATTAATAAAAATTATGGTTCAAATGTCAAATTTGATTTCATATTATTGTTCCTCACATTTTTGTGAATAAAATATACTATTTAAGTGTCCAATTTAAACATAAATTGATCAAGTCATGCTATAAATGATAATTTATATAATATTTAATTTAATTAATCATTGTAAATAATGATTAATGAAATTAATAGATCAATATATTTTATAACATCTTAACTTTATTGATTACATTTATTTAGAAGATTTGACATTAATAATTATAAAATTAAATTAAAACATATCCAAAATATAATAATAATTGAAATTAGTGAAAATATTATTTCATAAGCATCAAACGAAATTTAATTGAATCTCTTTGAAGTAAAATTTTATAAATTGAATTATCAATATTATAATTCTAACACTATTTTATTAAATAATGAAATTCATCAATTATAATAACATATTAATATGAGAATTAAATTCTATTGTTGAATATATTATTTGAATGATAATAAATGAAATTTCATTAATATTTGATTATAGTAATTATTATTTCTTAAGTCTAAAATGAAATTCGCCTATCCTACATGCCCATAAATAACAATCCACCAAGTCTACATTGAAATTATTTTGAATTTAATTCCTTAAGTCCGTTTGCATATTTTCCTTACATCCCATTATACAAGACAAGTTATTCTACATAAATGTGATGGGCCCATTTAAAAAAAAAAAAAAGAAAAAGAAATTCATTTTCTGAACTTGATTCCTGTCGCGAACTGAGGCGGATCGAGAGAATCAAATCGTAAAAAAAAATATTAATAAGGTTCTTTTGAACTGAAAGTATATAAGAAATTACGAAAAACTTAGCTTTACACATAATATATAATACCTAATTTCCATACATCATAAATCAAAATTTAAAGAAAACAGAACGAAATGTGTAAGATTTTCTCTATATTGACAAAGGTATTGGAACTCGATTAGTCTAAGCAGGTATTAATATCTCTATACAGCATTCGATTCCAAGCACCTAATAATAAATGTCAAATGGAAGAAGAATTAGAAAGTCGAGTATTAAATACGAATCAAAGTTCTTCAAGTTCGATTCAACTATCAATGTTTTCCCCTTTTTTTTTAACATTTTGGCATACATCAGATTTATAATTTTCGAAATCGATAGGTAAATTAGATTGAAGGAGATACTGCTAATGTTAATATTATAGAAATATGGAGAATTAAGATCTAATTATGGAAGAATAAGGGCAGTACCTAAATGAAGATCAGTTGGGAGGAAGAAATGACTGCAAACTAGCTGGAGGGATGCGGTCGCTGTCGACCTCGAGAGAGGAGGCTGACAAGCTGCTCACGGCCTCCAACCGAAAGCAAGGAGGCGAGCAGGCGGCTGGGCTTTCAACCTCCAGTCGAGAGAGGGAGAGTAAAGCTGAATGGCTGGAGTGCTCAAAACCTTTAACCGAGACAAGGAAAAGGAGCCGGAACCTCACGTCTAGAGGAGGTTTATCTTGCCGAGTGGAGGGGAGGTTGCAGCCACTCGGACGCTTGACCAGGAAGAAGGAGGAGGGACCGGTCCTAGAGCTTGCAGGAGGAGCGCGCAGCTCTCGGCCAACTGCCAAGAGCAGAGGGATCGCAAGCCTCTCGAGCTCTTGCCGAGAGGAAGGAGAGGAGGCTAAATGAATTTTAGGTTAGGACTATTTTTGTGAGCTAAATATAAGCTCAAACGAAAATGAGGAGAGCCACTGGATCAAGATCGAGTGGCCAAGAATCATCGGAATTTTCAAGGTTCGATTGAATTACTAAATAAACACCAAAAATTACGAACTTGGTATCGAAACGACCGTCTTGATGAGATGAACGCAAGCATCTAAAAATTAATTAATTTTAATGAGTATTTTATTTTATATTAATTTTTAAATGAAAAACTTTGAAAATTAATTACGATAAATCGGGGGCTTGAAAATTAGCAAACTTAAAACATAGCATTCTTAATTGATGCATAACATAAATATACAAAAGTTTCTAAATTATGATTTATATTTTTTTGTTATTAGCCTTTAAAGTTTAAACTTTACAAATTTATTTAGAACAATCCGGGATCCTAAACGTACTCAAATTTTTGCAGTTGGATCCTTTCAGTATAAGATGATATTTTTATTAAATTTTTATTTGACTTAAATTAAGATTTTGATTTTGACTTAATTTTTTGAGCGATCGAAATACAATAAAAATATCCAGGAAATTCAATGACTTCCAAAAATCCCCGGAAGAATACTCTTAGCTAATTTGGAGCTACTGAGTCCAATGCCAGACTCTGTTTTCGATTCTGAGGTTTAAATAATTTGGACATTCTCAGAATTATCAAAAAACTAAGAAATGCTGGAAATCGACAAACGATCTCCAATTTGCACAAAAATTGAAATGGAAGCTCCTAATATTATTATAAGACTAATAGAAAAATATTAGAATCAATTAGGTCACTAATTGATGGGTAATAACACTAGGGTTGCTACATGTGATACTTTCGGGATTCAACAATTTGCTAAATCTTGAGCAATATAGTTAGCCAGGATTAGAGGTTACTCAGAAGATTCAGAAGGATCTAGTAGAGTAGTAGATGACTCAACTTTATTCTCTTAGTTTCTTTTGTTTGTGAGCTTGAGTGACTTTTATTTTTGCTCTCTTTATTTTAGAACAATGGTTTGTAATAATTATATGGATGTAGAGTTAGTTATGTAATGAATATTTGGATAAATATTTTTAGCTTCTGCACTTTGATTATTTATACTTATACTTAGTATTGTGATGTGATCAATAGTAAATGCTCATATAATACTCATATACATTGGAAATACCCTTATTATCGTATTAATTTCAATGTATATAAGTATTATAACTAATACTTAAGATAAGTATGCTACTTGTATTAACGATTAGCCTTTAGTTCTACCTTGCGTAGACTCTCAGTTTTCATATGTGGGAAGGCTTAGAAACCCTTCCCAAGTAACGCACCATTATGCCGCCAACTGTTTAGGATACTTACTCCTTAAGCACCCTTATTGCGCATGACGACGGAACGGGGCGCTACACATAATGTGACTCAACAACAAAAAGTTCTAAGGATTACTAAAGATTATCCACACAAGCCATAAACTATGACTTCATCAAGGGAAGGGATTCGCTTAATCATATTGGATAAGTACCAAGAAGCTTATGGGAATATTGAGGCTACAACCATATGTCATAATTCATAATTTATGTCAAAAGTCTAAAGCTATAAATTACAAAAATTTAAATCAAATATTGAAAATAAATTTTTCATATCATAATGAGCAACTAGAGACTTTAAACGAGATATTTGGGCAAGAAAAAGTTGCTACCTAACATGCAAATTGGATAATAGATGAATTTCATATTAAAAATCACTTCTATATTTATACAATGCAATATTTTATTATAACTAATTTTTACTTTGGTATATTTTTGTATTATTATGATTATGAAGTCATCAAAATATGAAAAACATAAAGTTTGAGCAAAATTAGGCAATTTTGTGCTCTACAACGTGCTATAGCACTTGTTTGACTGAGAGCCAGACGTTATGACATATTTCTGCGTTACGGCACGCTGCAGCGCTTTTAGGCGCTACAGCAAGCTGCAACGCTTTCAGGCACCATGACGGATTTTGGTGCTGTGATGTGCTAAAGTGCCCTCCTGGCCGAGAGCTAGGCACTACGATGCATTGGGGCATCAAATTTCCTAAGGCACGAGCGTTGCGGCGTGCGGCAGCGTTTTCAGGCGCTACGATGCGCTACGACGCCAAATTTCTCAAGACGCGAGCGCTGTGGTGTGCTGGAGCGCTCCTGGCCAAAAGTCAGGCGCTATGGTGCGCTATCACGCTTGACAGACATTTTGTACATGTGAAAGAACAGATACCTCCTATATTTGTATCCAAATACTCTCGGTTCAAAGCACCTTAAGAGCGATGCCATATATCGATGGAAAGATCTCTTAGAGATTAAAATCAACACAAAAATCATTCTAATGCCGCAAACAATGATGCCCTAAGTGCCTATGGAGTTTTCTTGTCATCTTCTCTTTAAAATGGAATTTGATCGAGCTTAACTGAGATCGATGGCTCAAATGCAAGTTCTTGAGAGAAAATATTAAGCATACACACAGAATGAAGTTGATATTGGATCACCTAATGGGGGAAAAGGAGGGTACAAATGGAGTACCAGGGAAGTACCATAGCTTGTAAAAAATAGATATTTCTTTAAGGGATCCTTAGGAGCTTGAGAGTTCCTTCAACAGCTGAGCAAAAGAATGGGGAGAGAGTTGAGAGTTCTTCAAGAGTTTGGGAGGAAGAAACTTTAGCTGACAGCAATATGGAGAGGGAAGTTGAGGGAGCTAATTATAAAGGAGAAGAGAGGTGGATGACTTTAGCAGGGAAGGAGAGGCTCTCCATGTTGGGTGTGCAGAGATGTAACAACCCAAGGTTGTTACCCAGCTTAATTTTAATTTAATCATATCTCAATTATTATTATGTTAAGTTCATCTAATCATTTGAATCAATCTCTAAAAATTTGGAGCTCAATCAATTATTTTAGATTATTTTAATATTTTGACCTCAAAATCAAAAACTAACTTCACTGTTGTGATCGTCACCCCAAATTAGCTATGGGTGATATTTTAAATGCGTTTGGAAGTCATCGAATTTTCACAAATATTTTAATATAATTAAATGCACCGAAAAATGGAATAATTAAATAATCGTTAGAATCGAATTTCGACTTCGCCGTTAAATTCCTCGCCCCCAAATTAGCTAGGGGTGAATTTTTGGGATTTTTCGGAGCATGTTCGTTAAAGCTGAATTTTTAACTAATTAAAAAATTAGAAAATAAATAAATGAGTATTTAATTGAGATAATTTATTTACTTTCTTAAATCTGCTTTTCGGCCGCCATTCCCCTTCATTCGGCGCCCCTTGCCTCCCCATTGCACATTAATGGCTGAGGCCATCCTTCTCCCCCTCTAGCTTCTCTTAGCTCATGATGGCCTGCCCCTTCTTTCTCCTCCTTTAAATGAAGCTCAGCCCCCTCTTTCTTTGCTTGCTATCAAGTTAAAGCTGAAACTCCTCTCTTCTATTCTCTCATTATTGAGCTTGGTGCTGAAGAAGAAGAATAATAAGTTCCTCAAAGCTTTCGAGTCTTCTTCCTCCTCTTTTAAAAGGTTAAGGTACCCATTTGCTTCTCTTTCTCGTCTCCTTCATGTTACTATTATGTTGTTTATATCTTTAAAAGATCCATGACTGTATTTGGAAGCCATTGAGGCTCATTAAGGTATCATATTGTTTTGAAAATCACATATTCTATTTTTCATCCATTATGTATACCTACACCTTTAATTGCATGCTTCATAAAATTAAAATAATCCATTTGTGCCGATTTTAGTATCGATGGAAAGGTATCGGAAAAACATTTCCATTGATATATGGCACCGCTCATAGAATACTTTGGATTGAGAGTATTTGAGCTCGAAATGTGGTCATTCATGGTTTTCGCACAGGCAAAATCACCGTCAAGCGCAACGGCACGCAGTAGCACCTGAAGCTTAAATAGTTTCCGCTGCAGCACGCCGCAGCGGGCTGCAGCATCATTTCAAGAAAAATTATATGAAATTGATAGAAAAATTAATTGAAGAGTAACCCGTAAGTTGGATCGCTGCAGCGCGCCACCGCGAGCAGCAGCATCATTTTTAGAAAACTATATGAAACCAGAATAAAAAATTAATTGAATAGTGTTTCCGCAAGTTTATCCATTGCAGCGCCTGAAAGCGCTGCAGGGCGCCACCGCGTCATTTTCCGCCGTGGCGTGCCGCAGCGCCCTGAATTTTCTGTAAATGCCCATAGTAGGCTGAAATGGCCAAAACTTCACTGTTTTTGTATTTTAAGGTCTCTAAGACCATAGTGGGACTTAATTATATGTGAAAATTGAGCATTGCATAAAATTTTATGTGATAATTAAATTTGAAACTTTGCCATTTTTAATAAGTGCTTAGAACCTATTATGTATTTTAAATGGCTTGTACCAAATGTTAAAGAATATGACCCTTGATTGCTTATATTAAACAAGTATACCTCAATAATTAGATCGTATGAAGCTTAAGTCTTTTAGCATTGTAATCAAGTGCTACCCTTTAGTTTGATTTAGAATTTGATTAGCCTTAATTACCTTCTATTTTTTTGTCATCTTTACATTCTTATGTTTTCATGATAATAAGATGTATGTTAGATGTGCCTAAATTTATATTAAACTATAAGTGAACATAAGAATCTTGAGAACTTGATTAAGTAGATGATACTTAATCTAAATCTAAAATCTGACATCAATAATACATCAATAATACATTGATTTATCATTAATCTTTAAATTAACTATTGGTCTTAAATTTGGCAAGGTTATGAGTCAAACCCTAGCTTGTCTTGATTAAGATCTAAACCTTAATCACCTTAACTCAAGCCTCCTTGATTGAAAGATAATTCAATTGACATGATTCCAATAATATATATGATTTGATATTGATCTTAAATCATTGAATTAGAAGTGCTAAGGCTAATATTAAAACTGTATAATTGAACTATCTGAATCTAAACTTTAGATCTTTGATTTTCTCTTATATAAGACTATTAGCATAAGATGAATAATAAAATTATAACAATTTAAGAAATAATCTAATTCTAATAATATATTTGATTTCATCCCATGATTATAGAATAGAGTATGACCAGATGGATTTTATATATCTGATCTGATCACTTTAATTCAAGACTAAAAAATAATCCTTAAATGTTAACTTAAAAAATAGAAGAGTGAGATCTCAAGGGTCTTACTTTAGGATCATTCTTGAATACTCAAGGATCTTAAATATTGATGCATTGAGGCAGGAAGAACTTTTGTAATTTATTGAAGTAGAAATCTTAGATGATCCTTCATAACCTTATAAGTTGATCTTGACACCTTGTGATAGGAACCACATAAAGCATATAGAATAGAACTTCTCCATTGTGGTAGAAATCATTATTGGATGATCTCTTTGATTACACCCTTAAAGCCTTGTGTAGGGCTCACCCATTTAGAGTGATAGCTTTGTTGAATCCTTATTGATTAAATAGAGTCTTATGAACCCAAATTATTGGTGGGGTATAGTAGGGTATATCCATAGTACTGAATTATTTCAGTAGTATTCAAGATTAGTTGATTCACTCCAATGTGAACTTATGACCATGTGCTATCCTGAGGGATTAGGCAAATATAACCTCATTAGAGTAATCTAAGACTAAGAGTATTATAATTAGTGAACAGGATCCTTAGTTTGAGATGTAAATTGTGACCGAGTTCTGCCTCCTATCGTAGTGTGTTTTGATAAGTGCAGTTTAATCAAATTAAGTATCTCAAGTCACTTTGCATAGAACACTAAGTATGCTTATAATTAGGCTATTTAATGGCTTAGCTTGAGATATAAACTGTGATCGGGTTCTGCCTCCTATTGAAGTGTGCTTCGATAAGTGCAGTTTAAAATAAGCTAAAGGTTAAATTCATTTTTCTTGGAAACATACTAAATATGTATATACAATATTCTCAACTAATGATTTTTAAGTAAACACTCAACTTTAACCAATTATCAAACTAAAATATAGGAGTCAGAATCCTTCATTTTTATAGGATTATACACAATGGAAATATTGAATTCATTATCAGATTTCAAAGTATTTTTTGGATTTTTGAATTTTTGAATTTACCTCATGTAGCTTAGAAGCATGAGCATGAGCATAAGCATGATGCTTGAGTATTAGTGATGATGTATGAGTATTAATAATGATTTATGGGTTACAAAATATTGCATACATTGGCTGGGGAAATTTTAGGATGCATTGGCATCGCAGTTCCCAACTGGATGTATGTATATATTGGACCGTACAACTCATAGCAGTTCAGTGATATTTTAGTTGCATGACAGTAGCATGCAGTATTGTGGTATATTCAGATGCACAGTTTTAGTGGCATACAGCATAGTTTTACATGCTATCATTCAGCTTCAGATCCTTTATTATTTTTGTTTACTTTCAGTATTCAGGTTTTAGTACAGCCTTACTTTACTTTAATTTACTTCAGTTTTGTACAGTCTTATATAGTTTTGATATTTTCAGTCATCTTTACAGTATTACTGCAGATTTACTTATATTATGTAAATGTTAAATGATTAATTAGAAATATTTAGATTAGTTTCGATGTGGTAGACTTATTGTCTAACACAGGGTACTTTTGGGATCTGACAATTTGCTAGATCTTGAGCAGTATATTGAGCCAGGTTAGGAGGACACTCAGGAGGTTCTAGTGGAGCCCATGGAGCACTAGTAGACTCTTCCCCAGCCTTACTTTTCTACTTAGTTTATTTTAGTTCAGTACTTAACTTTTGTGTCTGTATGTTAGTAAATTATTTGTAATAATTATGGATGTATTTTCTTTTCTTTTCTAAGATGAATGTTTTATACAGCTTCTGTGATGAATGTTTCTGGATAACTGAAGCAACTTTCGCACTCTGTTAAATACTACATATGCTTAGTATTGTGATGCGATCAGTATAATAGAAATACTGATATTTTATACATATATTAGATTCCTCATGTATTTTACATCTAATTTATGTATTAGTCTAATACTTAAGATAAAGATACTACTCTTATCTTAAGTATTAGCTCTAAATCTTCCGTGAAAGTCAGCAGCCCTTCAGATGGGTTTGGTTTCAACTATTCGGGGAGACAGGATATTCTTTCCCGAGTGGCGTGCCGCTCTGCCGCCGATCTATTTTACCTTTTGCGCACCGCGACGGGGCGGGGAGCTACAAGAGGCCATGCTGAACACGTAACTTTTGCATGAGGAAGGAGGCGCCGAATGAGAAAATTGGGAGTGGGTCCCAGCGCAGAAGGAATTAAATGATTACTTAATTAATTTTTAATTTTAATTAACACATTTCTTTAATTAAAATTGAATGAATAAACGGGCTCTAAAAAATCTTAAAAATTCACCATTAATTAATTCGAGGGTGAGGAATGCAACAACAAAGTCGGATTTTGATTTCAACAACTATTTAATTATTCTATTTTTCAAGGTATTTAAATATATTAAAATATTTGAGAAAATCTAGCGACTTCCAAATGCCCAAAAAATATCACTCATAGCTAATTTAAGGGTGATGAGCGCAATGACAAAATTGAATGTTGATTTTGAGATCAATTTAATTATCAGAATTTTTGGGGTATTTGATTATATTAAATATTTGACGAATTATGAGCGACTTTCAAAAATTCTAAAAACTTCACTTTTAGTTAATTTGGGGGTAAGAAATTTAATGGTGAAGTCAAATTTTGATTTGGAGTTCAAAATAATTAAAATATATTTTTTAATTATTTAATTAACCAAATTATGGTTTGGTCCGATTTATTTATAAATCAAACCAAAATTTTTGGGTTCGCTTCTAATGATGATTAAAGACTAATGAAAGTGATCTAAGACTGATTAAACTAAATTTAGCATAAGTAACAATCACATGTTGTTATAAATATGTAGTTAGTCAGGAACTGACATCTTAGATAGTTAGATAGATGTATCTAACTCTTCGATTATTCTATAATTTTGTCTAATAAAATAAATATTTTATCTTGTTATATTTTTTTTCAAAATGAACACATATCTTAAATATATATATTACATTCATAATCATAACAATTTTGCAATACTTAAATATCATATTTTATATGTATATGCTTCTCATGAAGAATCACACCGCTTAATATTATATGCAAATCTTGATATCCTACAAATCTTACTTAGACTTTTGTATATAATTTTTTTTTTTTTTTGTTGGCTCTGTCATATATATGCGACAGTTCAGGAACAATCTCTGGATCAAGTATTTGAGGATGAGCTAATGCATGATGAAATAACTTAGATGCTGATTTTTTTAAATTTTAAATTTTTTGCTTAGTGTGTAATAAATTTTGTAAAATAATTATTATATTTATAATAAATATATTTTATTTATTGTTCTAGCATTTCTGAATATTGTAATGAATGTAAAAGTGTGTATTTTATACATCTTTAAATACACAATTATACTAAATTCCAATATGATCCTGGGGAGTGAGCACATAACGTTGGATTAGCTATGCTAACCCAGCGGCGGGTCGCCACATATTTTACTTTATTATTTATTGAGTAATTTTATGTAACAGCCTGAACTCTTAAGCATCAATGTATTGTCTGCTTTGACCTTAAAAATCTCATGATTTTGTTCACATAAAATAACTTTCCAACATGTCACATATCCCTGGAACTGTTCTCAAGTGAACACGTTTAACTTTGATTTTTTATCAGGAACTTTACCACTATCTAAAAAAGTGCAATGATGTTTAAGAATTCTGCTTAATACTACTTAATGGAGTCATTATAATATCCCAACTTAAGTTATCGACGTCTTCGTCGATATCCAATCATAGATCCAATAACCATCCATTTGGTAGATAGGACTAAAGGCAGTCTTTACAAGCTCAAGAGTTACCTATAACCATACAACATCTTAACTATCATGACTTCAAGAGGTTGCTCGCATAAAATTGTACTTTGTTGTGCTTGACACTTAGCTCCTATTGGACACACCTTATGTCCTTCTTTGATACCATTTATAATAACTCGAACTCTTGAGCATTAATATATTATCAGCTTTGACCTAAAAGGCATTACGATTTTGTCAACAGAAGATAAATTCTCAATAGGTCACATATCCCTGAAAGTGTTCTCACATGAACACGCTTAACTTTGATTTTTTATCAAGAACTCTACTATTATTTGAAAATGCACAATGATACTTAAGAATTATGCTTAATACTACTTATGCAAGTTATTTCAATCTCTCCAACTTAAGTTACTAACGTCTTTGCTAGTATCCACCCACAAATCCAAGAACCATCCATTTGGTAGATATAACTAGCAATGATTTTTACAAACTCAAGAAATACTTACAACCATATAATACCTTAATCATCATAAGTTCAAAAATTTGCTCACATTATACTTTACCATGCATGACACTTAGTTTATATCTAACACACACTATGATAATTTTTGATACTATTTGTAACAGCTTGAACTCTTAAATACCAATGTATTGTCCATTTTATCCTTAAAGGCATCACAATTTTATCCATAGAAATAATTTCTCAGCAGGTCACCTATACTGACAGTGCTCTCATATACTTTGAAGTTCTTATCAAGAAACTATCATTATTTCAAAATGCTTATTAATATTTAAAATAAAAATAATTTCAATAATAATAAACAAAACATAACATGTTATCTAAATCATATGAATATACATGCTATCTGAATAACTTTTTAAATAACATCATAAAACAAACTCTACTAACATTTAAAAAGATAGCATTCCACACAGCCCTAAACTAGCTTCGCCTCTTACTTGGAGCGAACTGCCCCCGGACCGAGTTCTCGGCATTGCAGAAGCAGAGTTGTTAATCTACCGTTTTGGATACCCTAACTGTCTCTGTTGGAGTCGGAGATCATTCTCAGTAGCCGGAGGATGGCGTGGTTTCAATCGAAGTGCTAAACTGCATCATTTCTGGTGGTTTTGTTTTCTAGATCTCCGTTGCTTTGACTTTTGGATTTTGCTGCATGTTCTACCTTTTTTCCCTTTTTGCAAAAATTCTTATGAATCTTCGATATTAATTATGGATCGTTTAAAGTTGTTAACTTTACATCCCTGGCATTGAAGCATGCGTTTAACATAAATTTGTGATGAACTATGTCTTAGCACGGTAAAGATCTATCTTTATACTTATCTTTTTATTCAGATGGAGCATATATGCTTAAGTTAGGCTATTTGTGCGATGGCTTCACACCAAATATGATTTAATAAATTTTGAAAATTTAGATTCAATAATTCCTAATGCCATTAAATATTGAAATTATAAGACATGCAAATGGCAAAACCCACTGCAACTTGATAAAATGTTTATTCATTCATCTAAGGAATTAAAATGTAAATGAATGGGATGACATTTGAAGGCCATACGTTAGGAGTAGTTGAAGGGGGTGGCATTACCAGTTAGAAGTAACGTCGGTACAGAAATGAGGTCATTATTGTAATTATTGAGGAGTTGACTTGTCTTGGGTAGGGAGAGGTGAGAGGAGGTTTTGAACATTCATGGAGATCATGATTATGTGAGTAGTGATCACAATGTTGTTAATGGCTGTCCTTAGATGTTCCCGAGGAACACCTAATAACAATGCATAACAAAAAAATAAAGAAAACACATCAGTAGTGATCACCTAAAGCCCACGAAGAGGAGAAAAGTTTTCACCAAGTTTGGAAGAAGTTATAGATGGTGATTATTTCCTTAGCGCCATACACTACTTCTTGCATCCAAGATGACTATTATAAAACCTTTGTAGTAGGAAACTTCAATTACTATATCACAAATAAATCCTAATAGCAAGTGTTTATACATAGGGTTTTTATAAACCCTTAAAAACCCTCTTAATGAGGCATAATTGCGATTTTTAGCATTTTAGGTGTTACAAGCGTCATTTTAACTCCGCCTATCCTTGGACACGTCTGACTGCTCACTCCTTAGCTCGACTAGCAGAAACGGCTGCCTGGGCGTGCTTGGACCCAGCCCTCGGTTCCATGGATAAGCCGGGCACTTGAGCATGCCTAGGCGCCCAATCAAAATCAGCTCAATTTATGGAGCTCGATCTTGGCCTGTTTTGTGTTTATTTCGTCTCTAGTTGACCTGCAACCCTTCTACACTCATTTTAAAGAGCTCAAGACTCCAAACATGGAGAATGAATGCAAAATTTTGTCTTCTTCAATCCAATCATTATCACACACAAGTGAGATGGATGCTGGCCAAGAAGTAGCTATTCTTAGCATTTTTTGTAAATTCTAAACTTTAGATGCTGGATTATTTAAATTTCTTAGAATTTTGCATGTAAATATCCATATAAAAATATAACTTATTGATTTCGAATTATTATTTGTGCATTTGTATGTGCTATAATCATAGATTCTCCCATTTGTTCATTAATATATCGGGTTATGCTATTCTTTTCAATTTTTTATAAAGTTTAATATATTAAATATCCTTTAAATGATAAAAAGATTAAATTTTAAAATTTCATTTCTTTGTTTTATTTATCATCAAATTTTTTGTGCATATTACTGTTTTGTTTGATTTAAAATAAATTCAATAGTAAACATCTTACTATATAAAATATTTTTAGGTAAAATAAGTATTTTTAGCTTTTGGATATTTGGAACTTTGTAATGCAATTTTTTTCTTGATGTTTGTTTAGCTGAAAAGTAAATTTTAATAATTTTAAAAAATCCATATACGGGGCTTTAGCCACATCAAGGGGTGACAAGCTCCATAATCTCTTGGCGAGCGGCAATGGATGGCTGCAAGTGATAATTGTTGATGACAAATATTTAGGGCTCTACATGGGTTTCTTGGCGCCGGCTTTGTTGCTCTGAATAGATTGTTGAGAATTTTACATTAATACAGAATGGTAAATGAGGTGTGGAAATGATTGACATCAGATGGTAAGATCCCGTGAGCACCAATGAAGGTTGGTGCATACTAGCCCAGGATTTTTTGGCGAGGCTCTTCAAGCTTTGCTTTTAATTACATGTTTTATGCATATTTTAAAATTGCCATGATTGGCCTGAATTGTATTCTATTGTTTTTGAACCTATGGGAAAAATGAATCCCTCAAAAATTTTGAACTACATCTTAAAAACTTTAAACCAACTACTTTTGTTTTAAAATTACATGTAAACTTATTACTTTATTTTTGCTTTAATTCTTGCTTATTGCTTGTTAAAATTTATTTGAGTAACGTCTAATTTAATTGTGTTTAATTTGGAAAAATTAGAAAGGTTTAATCGAGTTAACATTAATATATGATATATGAAGATAAGATTTGATCTTATTCATGATAATACAAGATTTTACTACTCCTACACTCGGATATAACCCTAATGATGCATAAAAGAGGGTGAGTGAGTAGTGACATGTTGGTGTCTTGGGGACAAAAAGCAAGTAGCCTACACTTATGTTCATGGACAACATTCTTATAAAGGTAATTTAAACTTACATATATGCACATGAATTATAGTGTTTGTTGTAAAGGTATAAAGTATGATATTATGTTGCAGGTGTACATACTTCACTTGCATGGTAATATAAAGTGATAGCCTAATTGGGCATGTTAATAAAATAATTATCATGGCTGTGGACCTTGTTAGTCCAGGTGCTGAAATCTCGAAAATGATGTAGGTGGAAATTATCATGAGCTTGTCACTTTCAATTGTCATGATTGCCACAATTATAACATGAAATGGTATCATTTAGCATACAACTAATTTGTTAGCTCAATGAGTGGATCAAGGTTTGTTGACTAAGAATAATGAATGGAATAGCATCATTTGCATGCGAGGAACCTAGTGTCACCACATAAGACATACTAGGATGTAGCTTAAGCTCATTAGTCAAAATTTGTAATAGGAAGACACATCGTAGATCTTGTTGTAGTTGTGGGAAGTTTTGTTAATTTAGAATAAACTACTCGTACGGTAAAGGCATGGGCAGGCTCAAAGAGCCTATGACCATAAGGATTTGGGAAAAGAAAATTTAGCAGTGTGATTAAGTGGAACATTGCCATTGTAATGACCCAATGTCGTTACTTTGCAAATTAGTTCAGATCCTGCCTCAGAAATCGGGATCCTGGGGAATTTCAAATAAGGGCAAACAAAATTTCCTTTGGATAGAAATAATTTTTAGATCAAAGTGCCCAAGTTTGGGAGAATTCGGATAACGAAAAACTCCCGCTTTATTTTTTTCTGAATTATTTAAATCCAATAAATCATGAACATTGAAATACATGTCAGAATTCATTATTTTCAGTGTCGTTGTGTTAAGTATATTATTTAAAAGCTGCTCGAAAAGTTTCATCAAATTCTGAACGCCGGTTTGATCGTGGTTAATTTTTGAGTTTTAAACCCCAAAAATTAATATAAAATAAAATATTTGCCCGAATCGAATTTTTTGGCGCGAGGGTGTTCGTTACATTGTAACACACCACAGTATTAAGTTTTGCTATTTTTGGACACCAAACAGTGGAAAGATGCGAAAAAATTAACTTTAAGTATTTTTATTAAAGAATTTTCTTTTTTCCTTCCCTCCCCCCATTTATGCGACTCCCCCCCCTCCCCCCCCTCCCCCCTTTTCTGCGCCTGCTCCCGATACCTTTTGCCTTAAGGTGCGGAAGGTTCCGCGACAAGGCCTTCCTGCGCCATTTTGGCGCTGGAATGGTCGGCCAAATTGGCCGACCAGCCCCTCCCCCCCTTTCTTCTCTACTTATACCCCCTCAGCCCTCCCCTTCCCTCCCTCACACCACAGCAGCAACCCTCTCCTCCACCTCACAGCAGCCCAGCCAACCTCCCTTCCCCTGTCGGCAGCCACCCTCCCTGCCACCCTCAGCCCTCAGCAGCAGCCCCTCTCCTCCCTCAGCCCTCCCCCTCCCCTCCTCCCAAAGAGCGGCAACTCTCCTCCCTCTCCCAATAGCCCGGCCAGCCGCCTCCCTCATCCGGCCAGCCAGCCCCCGCTGCCCCGGCAACCTCCTGCCGGCTCCCTTTCGCCACGTTCGGCTTCCCTCCATTTTTCTGGCAACCCTAACCAAAGTATGAGGAGAAGGAGAAACAAGGAGGGAAAATGATATGAGATTTTGCTATTACTTCGTTCTTTTATTTTATATATATACATAATAATTATTATTATGAAAATAATAATGATAAAATTACGTCTTTCACATTAATATGATTCTCATTAATTAATAATGAAAATAATATATATGTTATAAATTGGCTATTATTTCAATTTAAGCATTTTTATTTTGTCATTTTCATTCCCTTATTATTATTATTTTATGTAGATTTTTATAGTCATTTCTATTCTTTGTCCTTTCTTTCATACATTATTATCATTATTATTATTAAATAATGAGAATAATAACATTATATTAAATATAATTACTACCCACAGAGACTTGAAATATAGTCTTCTATCAAGATAAAAGAATGAAAGAAAGGCAGAATGGAAAAGAAGAAACTAAAAATTCATAAAAAAAAATCATATCAATTTCATTTTTATTTTAAAACATTAAAAAAAATCTAAATGCAGATTGAATGAACTGTCACTTATCTGAACTTAAAGAACAAGATACTAGATGTTTTTATTACTCTTGTTTAAATATGCTTTTTGCTTAGCATCGCACAAATTTGATAAAAATGCTTTTAAAAATCACATAAAATGATATATGAACAAGTTTGGATAAGTGAGTAGCAAGGGTTCTATGTTGATATATTTTTAGTTTGATCAGACAATTGCTAGGATGGGGCTGTTTGGCATCGGGAGTCATAAGGAGCCTATACTGATAAGCTTTTGAGGGGACAGATATAATGAGAAGTTGGGATATGTAACACAAAAATGAACCCCCATTTTTCTCGATTTTGTATTTGCCCAACAAAATCATATTTTGCCTCGGATATCAAGTGCTAAAATTCTGTATTTATTTTTGTGACTGCAATTATTTTTATGCTAAGTTTCAAATGCAATTAAAACAAGTTTGCAGAGATAAGTTTCTACAACTTTTATTTTTTGTCAAATTATTGATTATTTTGCTTATTATTTAACATTTGTAAAGATGACATCTATCAGTACTTAGTTTCACAACTAACTGGTATTCGAATGCCCACACCTTTGAAATGTGCCCAGATCAGGAGTTCGTCCCAGAAGAAAGGTGCTAAGAACCAAGCAGTGTTGATGCTCATTCCTGTTGATTTTTCGCTTTCTTTTTGATACTTGTAAAAAGTTTGTAACTTTTCTTTTATTTTAATATTTGTAATCAGAACTTGTGAATTATTGAATAAATGAGTTATATTTGATGTCTATATGATGCAGGACAACACTAGGGTTTGGTGTTGCCGGGCTCTAATGCAATCTTAGGGTTCGTGAATGCTTGTGAATGCAGATTTTTTAAATGTATTCGGAAATTTAAGCACTTTTCGCGCAGCCGCTTCAGATCAGTTAAGCTTCAGCATTTACTTGCAGAAGATTCAACAATAATTTGAAAATAACTTTTGTTAGCAATGGGGTGTTGTGAGTCACGAATAGGAAGAGCGGCCGGCACCGGTTCCGGATCAAAGGAAAGGCTCCGGTTCGAAAAGTTAACTCGCACTTCGAGTTGTACTTGCCATGCGGGTGTGTTCGAAGGCGTTTCTGTTTTGAAACCACTCGGAGCGACCGGATTTAGGTTTGCGCTCATACAAATAATTTTTACCCGAAAATCGCACGAGAAAATAATTAAATAAATTCAGTTTAGGATTTGGGAAGAGCAAACACACGCCGGTTTAAACCGGGAGCGAGAAGGGTGATCCGAGTAGATTTCTTGCGGCGGCTGGACAGCGGTGGTTGGGCAGTGGAGGCGGTTGGACAGCGGTGGCTAGGGCAGCGGTGGCTGGGATCCGGTGGCGGCATGGGCAGCGGCAGCAAGGGCAAGCAGCGGTGGCAGCTGGGCAGCGGTGGTGGCTGGGCAGTGGCAACTGGGCAGCGGCAGCAGGGGCAGCAGCGGCGGCTAGCGGCAGCAACACCTGGTAGCAGCAGCAGGGGTAGTGGCAGCCGCTGTCCTGCAGGGGAGAAGTTCGAAGGCAGGAAGGGGAGGGGTTTGGAAGGTGACAGCTAAGTTTGGGGAGGGATGATTTGAAAATTAGGGTTTTCCCGAGGGGGGGACAAGAGCTGTTCTCGCTGTTTAGAGAAAACTTAGAATTTCTATATATCAAAACTGAAATTAACATACAGATTTTGAGTATTTATAATACTGTCAAAGCAATCTAGACCTTAGAGTATTTTTAATAAATGATCGGAGGGCTAATATTCGTCCCTCCGATCAATACATGAAACGAACGAAAATAAATGCAAAAATAAAACTGAAACGGATGAAAATAAATGCATAAAATGAAACTGAAACGTCAAGGTCGGTATGGGTCCGGGCAGGCTCGGCGGCGGGACCCGTGTCGAAGATGGTCCCCATCAACTCTCCCCCGCTCAAAAGCACTCATCACCGGTGAGTGGTCTGCGCGGTAGCGGGCTAAGAGGTCAGCATCCAATCTCTCAATCTCCTCTGCAAGTACTCAACTGTCCTTCGTGTCGGGTCGTCCTCTTCAACGAACCAAGTATCTCTGAAAGCCACCCTCAGTAGTGGCAACTATCTCCTCATCTAGAATCAGCTCCGGCAGTGAATCTCCTCGGGGTAATCTGTCTGTGGACCTCAGCATCGGCAATAGGTCCTCAACTGAAGCTCTGTCCTCTAGTGATGGGGTGCTACCATCAGGGGTGGTAGTAGTAGGGGGAAAAGTAGGCATGGCTGTCTGTGGAGCTATATCATCACCAACACTCTGCTCTCTCATACGTTTCGGTTCGGAACTATCTGCAGAAGGCTCCTCAGGTCCTAGTGGGTGTCCGTAGAATCGGGTCAGATCAGCCACATTTAACACTGGATGTACTCCCCAATCACATGGCAAGGCTACTTTGGCATATATTCGTACCAATCCTTTTCGTCACCCTGTATGGTCCGGTTCTTTTGTCAGCCAGCTTCTTCAGGCTTCCCGAGGGAAGCCTATTCGGACTTAGTCGCACCATCATCAAGTCACCTACCTCAAAAGATGTGTCCCTTCGTCTGGCATCAGCTTGCAGCTTTTAATGATCGTAGTTGCTGTGCAATCTGCACTCAATCTCTTTATGTAATTCATGCAATTGTAATGCAAGTTTTGATGCAAACTGACTCGTCCTATGAGTGTACGGTAGGGGAACTAAATCTCGAGGAACCCTAGCCCTATAGCCGTGAACTATTTTATTCAGACATCCCAGTTGACTGGTTTAATGAGTTATTGTTGGCTAATTGGGTGTGTGCTAAGATCAGATCCCAATTAGCCTTGTGGTCCCCAACCATAAATCTCAGTAGATTCCCTAGGCTACGGTTGACAACCTCAGTCTGGCCATCGGTCTGTGGGTGTAGGCTTTCGAAAACATGAGCTTGGTTCTCATAAGACGTCACAAGGTTTTCCAGAAATAGCTCGTGAACTTGACATCCCTGTCAGTCACTATCGTCTTGGGTACACCCCTATGAGCTACCACTTCTCTAAAATAAAGTTTCGCCATGGCAGAGGCGTTCAATTTTGCGGCACGGGATAAAATATGCCATCTTGGAGAAGTGATCTACTACCACCAGGATGGAGTCGTGCTGACGTTGTGTACGTGGTAGTCCTAGCACAAAGTCCATACTGACATCCTCCCAAGGGGTGGATGGAATGAGTAGAGGGGTGTACAGTCCATTTGGTTGCTTATTTCTTTTTGCAACCTGACACACCCTGCAGCTTCTCACAATCTGGGCGATGAATCTCACCCTCCCCAGCCAGTAAAATCTCTCATAAACAAGATCTACTGTCTTGTTCCTCCCCAAATGTCCTCCTAGTCTTCCACCATGCAACTCCCATACTATAAAATTACGTATAGACGTATTGGGACTGCATAGCCGTGTGCCCCTAAATAGGTACCAGTCCCGAATGACAGTCTGTAGTGTTGTGGTATGGGTCGGCGGCTAGAGCACTATAGATGCCACTAAAATCAGGGCATGCGGCATAATCCTCTATCATGCACTCAAAGCCTATCACCTGGGCTCTCATCTCTGTGAGAACAAGAGTAACTCTACTCAAAGCATCGGCGGGTGTGTTATCCTTCTTTTTGCAATGTTTTAGTACGAAGTCGTACTCCTGTAGGAAAGACGCCCACTTTGCTTGGCGTGGGCTAAGTTTGTGCTGTGAGTTTATATATCTAAGAGCTTGGTGATCCGAGTGTAGGATAAACTCCTTCGGCAACAGGTAGTGCCTCCAGTGTCTTAAGCTCTGCACTAAAGCGTAAAACTCACGCTCATAATTAGAATAATTCAGCTTTGGGCCCGAGAGCTTCTCGCTGAAATATCCCACGGGGTGGCCCTCCTGGGTGAGGACTCCACCAATCCTAACGCCGGAGGCATCACAGGACACCTCAAAGGTCTTGCCAAAATCTGGTAGTCTCAACAGCAGGGCAGATGACATCTTCTCCTTGATAAGCTGGAATGCGTTATCAGCAGAAGATGGCCACTTGAACTCGCTCATCTTGGTACACTCTGTGATAGGGGCCATGATACCACTAAAATCCCTTATGAAATGTCTGTAAAAAGTGGCCAGGCCGTGAAAGCTACGCACGTCATGGATGTTCTATGGCGTGGGCCACTCCATGATAGCCTTCACCTTCTCGGGATCAACGGAGATTCCTGAGGAGCTAACTATGTATCTTAGAAAGATGACAGACTCCACAAAGGATGTGCACTTCTTCATGTGGATGTACAACTGTTCGGCTCGTAGGAGCTTGAAAATGGTGCGAAGATGACCCAGGTGGTCATCGCTAGAGTGACTATACACCAGAATGTCATCAAAATAAACGACGACGAACTTACCCATGTAGGGCTGGAAGACATGAGTCATCATCCGAGCAAAGGTGCTCGGGGCATTGGATAACCCAAAGGGCATCACTAGCCACTCATACAATCCCTCATTCTGCTTGAAGGCAGTCTTCCACTCGTCTCCCTCTCTAATCCTAATATGGTGGTATCTGCTCCTCAGATCTATCTTTGAGAATATAGCGACACTACTCAGCATGTCCAACATGTCGTTTAATCGCGGCGGAATGAGGAATCTATACTTCACAGTGATTCGGTTGACAACTCGACTGTCAACACACATGCGCCATGTTCCATCCTTCTTGGGGGCAAAAAGGGCTGGAACAACACATGGATTCATACTGTGACGAATGAATCCACGGTCTAATAGCTCAGTGATTTGCCTCTGCAGCTCAGCGTGCGCTGCAGGGTCTAAATGGTAGTGAGGCAAATGGGGTGAGAAGGAGCCAGGGACTAAATTAATGGCGTGCTGGATCGACCTCATGGGAGGTAATCCAACAGGCAATTCCTCAGGATGGACATCCTGGAACTTCTCAAGAAGCCTCCTGGCAGATTCAGAAAGTTGGGTGGTGTTAGGCACCGGTTCAGATGACTGGAGTACCACCAGGGAAAAAGGATGCCATTCGCAAAACTCTCTCTTTCTAACTCAACTCCTCGAATAATATTCAAGGCCTTCTTCCGTTCTGTGGGCGGAAGGGTCTCTCCTTGGTGGCTTTCGGTCTTGGGTGTGAGGCTAAGTGTCTGACGGGATTTCGGACCATCTTCTGCCCATTCAGCATGAATGAACATGTGTTGGTCATGCCAGGAATAGTCAAGTCCATGTCATACAACCATGATCTCCCTAAAAGAACGTGACAAACATCCATGGGTATGACATCGCACCAGATCCAATCGATATAAGGTCCGATCGTGATGGGTACGAGACATCTGCGCGTCACAGGAATGGTAGTCTTATTAACCCAAGCTACCTGAAAAGGTGACGGGTGGGGCTCAGCAGTGACCCCTAGATGCCCAAGTGCGGACTCTGCCACAATATTCATGCAGCTGCCACTATCAATCACTAATCTGCATGACTTCTCCCTGGCTCGGAAGAAGGCTTGGAAGATGTTGGTCCTCCAATAATCAGCAGACTCTCGGGGTGTGGCCATCATACATCTCACCACTTGGAGGCTCGGGTCAAACTCTTCATCATCGGGGGCCCCTAAGTCAAGCTCATTCAACACAACACCAACATCATCATCAATTCTGGCTGGGGTAGACTCATCGTCACTAGCCTCCTGAATCAGTAATGTGGTGAGTTGCTTGGTGCAGTTCCTGGCATAGTGCCCAAACGTACCACATCTGAGGCACTTAATGCGTGCCAGACTCACAGCTCCTATGGGGGCCTTCCCCTTATCCTCACTCGTGGTCACGCCCGTAGTCTTGGCTCCATCACCTCGAGCCTTCGAGTAATCCCATCTATTGGTCCTAGTTGTCCCAGATGTCTTATTGCGACTCTTTTGATACGTCTCTATATCAGTCGCAATAGACACAGTGCCTTCCAAATTATATACGCCGTAGGAATGAGTTCGCTACGAATCTCTGGCCTCAATCCGTACTTGAGTTTGGATAGGGTGTCCAGCTTAGACTCATGGATGCGGCAACGTATCATGAGATTTTTCATCTCGGCGTAATACTCTGGGACGGTCCTAGTGGCCTGGCGCAATGCTGTCAGCTCATCGCGTAATCGGCTCATGTGGTATGCTAGTATGTATTCGGTCTCCAATAGGGCTTTCATCTCAGCCCAAATAGTCACTGGAGGAAGCCCATTGCACTCCATCTGTCTCTCTTTTCCTAGACAAAAGGTCTTTGCTTTTAGGGTGAGTCTCATCTTGGCAAAGCGGACCTTCTGATCCTCGTACATACCGTACCAGTCAAAATAACTCTCTATGTCGAGACCCAGTCTGCGAAAATCTTGGGGTCCATCATGCCGTCATAGCTAGGAGGGTCTAGCTTGAGAACACGTGCCAGGTCTAGGCGTCTCTCTCGCACAGGTCTATCAAAGTCATCCTCAAAGCGGGGGTAGTTATCACGTTCCCTGGGTGGGAATCCGTGGTGGCCATCCCGTCCTCTGGGAGGTGGTCCGTAATAATCCTCTCGAGGGGGGGGGCTTGAACAGGACGTCTCACATCTCTATGCCCAGCAGGTATGGGTCTCTCCTCCTCCCAGCGCTGATCACCAAAAGGGGAATCAGGTCGGGCCCTAAAGGCGTCATTATATCTAACATCCTGAGGTCCAGCAGGTCTAGGCCTCGGTGTGCGCGCTCTCTGATCTATCTCTAGAGTTAGTCTATCCTCGTCTCGCTCGTGGTGTAAATCATGTGGATCTAGATGTGGGTCCATATCCTTATGAGGGGCATCCACTCGAGTCAGGAAACAGTTCGTGGATGGTTCTCCTCCTGAACCAGGCGGGTTAGATCCTCTACCCGTGTGTTCCAGTTGGTTCACCCATCCTATAACTCCTCTCATATCCGCTCTCAAGGTGTTCATCTCTTCCCTCAGGTGGTGTTTCTCCGCGTTCCATTCCATGCGGAAGTTCCTAAACCAAATAGGTTTGTCAGGGCTCAAGTGCGGCGCAACATGGGATATCTCCCGTGGTTGGTGCATCTCAGACTCTAAGTGTTGATTGTGGCTACCCATGCTAATTATCCTACCACTCCTCAGATGCATGCAATGATGGATGTGATTTTAAATATGTATGCACCTAGACTCCTGACTCCTATGTATGCAGTGGCATGAACCTTAGGAGAGCAGTATTCCGAAATTTGAGAAAATTTTGGAACCTTCTCTGATACCAAATTTGATGCAGGGCAACACTAGGGTTTGGTGTTACTGGGCTCTAATGCAATCCTAGGGTTTGTGAATGCTTGTGAATGCAGATTTTTTAAATGTATTTGGAAATTTAAGCACTTTTCGTGCAGCTGCTTTAGATCAGTTAAGCTTCAGCATTTGCCTGCAGAAGATTCAACAATAATTTGAAAATAATTTTTGTTGGCAATGTGGTGTTGTGAGTCACGAATAGGAAGAGCGGTTGGCACCGGTTCCGGATCAAAAGAAAGGCTCCGGTCTGGAAAGGTAACTTGCACTTTGAGTTTTACTTGTCATGCGGGTGTGTTCGAAGGCGTTTCCGTTCCGAAACCACTCGTAGTGACCGGATTTAGGTTTGCGCTCCTACAAATAATTTATACCCGAAAATTGCACGAGAAAATAATTAAATAAATTCAGTTTAGAGTTTGGGAAGAACAAACACGCCGGTTTAAACTGGAGCGATAAGGGTGATCCAAGTAGATTTCTTGCGGTGGTCGGGTAGCAGTGGCTGGGCAGCGGCGGCAGGGCAGCGGCAGTAGCGGCGGCTGGCGGCGACAGCTGGGCAGCAGTGGTGGTTGGGCAGCGGCAGCATGGGTGAGTGGCGGCTGGCAGCAGCAGCAGGGGCAGCAGCGGCGGCTGGGGTAGTGGCAGCCGCTGTCCTGCAGGGGAGAAGTTCGAAGGCAGCAAGGGGAGGGGTCCGGAAGGTGGCGGCTAGGGTTTGTGGAGGGAGGATTTGGAAACTAGGGTTTTCCTGGGGGGAACAAGAGCCGTTCTCGCTGTTTGGAGAAAACTCAAAAGTCTATATATCAAAATTGAAATTAACATACAGGTTTTGAGTATTTATAATACCTTCAAAGAAATTTAGAACTTAGAGTGTTTTTAATAAACGATTGAAGGGCTAATATTCGTCCCTCCGATCAATACATGAAACAAACGAAAATAAATGCGAAAATAAAACTGAAACGGACGAAAATAAATGCATAAAATGAAACTGAAACGTCAAGGCCAGTACGGGTCTGGGCGGGCTCGGCGGCGGGACCCGCGTCGAAGATGGTCCCCATTACAATATTTGTCTCTTAAATCACTCAATATGATCCTGTGGCTAGAGGACTTGTTGTTATCCCCCAAGAAACTAGTGCTGGATTAGCTCCCGCTGACCCGGCACCGGGTCCTCAGAGCCACGGTTGATTGTGATGTGTGGCAAATAGATGTTGGAACTCCTAGGCTCATTGCAATGACCAAGACATGATTGATAGACCTAAAGGAATTGTGAAAAGGAAAATGAAGGATACTCTTAGGAAATAATACCTACGAAAACATGGAAGGTATTGAACATATAGATTAGATATTAGGGATAGTATCTTGATTTTTTTGGATGTATTTTATTCCGCGAGCATGAAGCACAACTTGATATTTGTTCCTATTTAGTATAAAAGGAATTTGGAGGCCAATTTCTATATTAGTAAGCTATTTATAAGGAAGGACAATAAGGTGTTTGCAATGAGAAAGTTTGTGTTTGAATGCAATTTGTTTTTTCTTTATGTATTAAAACTTGAATCAATAATCACCCATCATACCCTAACTATTCTTACAACCTAAACTATGCAAATAAATAGCAGGTTCTTTCCAATACCTAACTATAACTTGACCAGACATAAGCCTAGCAGTAAATAAAATATGCCTACACATGCACAATCATACACATGCTCAGTTTGAATAGGTCAAACACATACTTTGGTACATGAAGGGCACTACACTTCTTGAGCTTCTTTTAGATTTCGGCAACATGCAGCTCATAGCCTATGCAGACTCAGATTGGGCGGCAGACATAGATCGCAACTCCATCACCGGCTACTGCATTCTACTAGGCAATACTTCAATCTCATGGAGCGTCAAGAAACAAACTACAATATCACGCTCCTCTACTGAGCATAATATTGAGCACTTGCAACTACTGCCACATGCATCATTTGGATTCGGCTACTACTTCAAGAATTCAACTTACTGCAACAAAATCCAACACCATTATTTTGCGACAACATATAAGCCATAGCACTTGCAAAGAACCCAATATTTCATTCTCGAACAAAGCACGTGGAAGTCGATTGTCACTTCATCCAGGACAACATCCAAAAGCAAGAGATCGAACTGCATCACTTCTCTACCGAAGATTAGCTGGCCGACATTTTTACCAAGCTACTATCAACACCTCGCATCAACAAACACAATCAAACTCGCTCATTCATATCAGCACGGTTTGTTTGCGGGGGATAATAAGAGCCAAGATGATCACCACTGCTGACATAATTAATGGCTGTCCTAAGCCTACTTACGATAGCAATATTTATGTATATTTACCTGTGTCAATGTAACAATTTGAAAAATTAATTCCAGTTTATGCTTCCACTATTCGTCTTGTTCCCCTCTCTCTCTCTCGCTCGCTTTCATATTTAAGGCTCTGATGCTTGATGAAAATTTCACAGCTGGTTCTATAAAAGTAATGCTTACTAGCCTTGTGTACATAAACAATAGCAATTAATTATGGATCATCCACTAGATAATTTTTCTCATGTATCTTTAGCTGTCTTGATGCACATGCAATGATTTGAATTTCTTGCATTAGTACGCAATTTAGACTGCAAAGTGAGGCATCATTATAGAGCTGATAATATTTTTCATCAACTAGAAACATAAGTGCAGGTGCAACAATTAGACAGTTCTTGGTTGTTGAAAAATTTACTCACATATTTGGCACCAAATGAAGGGAATATTTTTTTAGTTAATTATTTTTAATGGAGAGCTGCTATTTGAGAAAAACTGTTATACAAATTTTCTATAACTGCTAAGCCTAGGAAGTTTTGTATTTCAGTTACCGATGAAAGTTGTGGCCATTCACATACTGCACTGACTTTCCTAATATCAACTGATATACTGTTTTTTTCCAACTATACATGCCCCAAAATTGCAACTTATTCTAATCCAAATTCATATTTTAAATTCTTAGCATATAACTGATGGTTTTAGAGTGTTTAATATGATTCTCAAATGTTTTTCATATTTTCTCATGTTCTTTGAATATATAAGGATGCCTTTGATAAATATAATGACATGTCTATCTAAGACTTGAATTTGATACATAAAGATATATATAAATAGATGGTGCTTTCATTAATCTAAAGGGCATAATCAAATATTTAAAGGCCACTTATTCAATGATCAATTTTCGAAGAGACTATTACTCTCATCAATTCTCGGGAGTGGATACTTATTCTTATGCATAATTTTATTTTAATCTTGATAGTCGATGCATATTTGTATCGAGCTATCATTTTTTTCAACAATTATAAGGTGCTCCCCAAGGAGATATGTTGGGATGAATAAAGCCATTATTAATAAACCCTTGAAATTGTTCGTTGAGCTCTTAGAGCTCCTTCGGGACCATTTGATATGGTGCTTTTGAAGTAGGAGAAAATTTAGATACTAAATTGATGGTGAACTCAATTTCATGTGCTAATGGTGGTCTTGGAAGTTATTTTGGAAAAACATGTGGGAATTTGCGAGCAATAGGATTATCTTCCATTTTCTTCTCAGGTTCTTGAGCACCTAATATGACTGCCAAGAAAGCTGATTCACGTTCTCTATTAACTTGTTGGTTGAACAGATGAGCTTAAGAGGGGAAAGTAATCTTTTACATCCAACGACAGTTATTTTATCTCGTCTCATACCAATATGGGCTTTTTTGTAGCAATCTATTTTAACATTTGCTAACTCATCTAGGTTCTTCCCAGTACAATGCCGATTGTTAAAATTAAAAGTATAATCAGGTATGCCTCTATTGGTTTACTGCTATGTCTAATTCACTAGTATATTTGGTGGAAACAATTAAATTACCATCGTGGTAAACTCACATTCATTGGTATGGGTAAAGCCTTAGTGGTTAAATTGAGTGTTCCATGTTATTTTGTATAAAATTCTAGTGCTAGCTGATTGATTGAGATCATGTTTCTTTTGTTGCAAGGAATATGCTGAGCATTCTTCAACTACCATGTAGAGCTATTTGGTAGTCTAATGTTCACATCCTTTTTGCCAATGATACTGCATGCTTTGTCCTTTCTCACCAACATATTCCTTAGATCCCATAGAGTGTAGTTTTGAATATTCCCCTATTTGGGATCACGTACAACAAAACTCTTGAGTCAACTATCCGCAAATTAATACTATTTTGAGATAGTATCAATGCATCATGAATCTTTTCTTCTTGATGTCTGCTATGCACTTTGACTTGTAACTCATTTTCTCTTTGAATTTGTACAGTCCTCAGGTGTCTTTTCCTCTTACTATTTTAGCACTCAATCCTCCTCTTTTCTTTTGACTTGCCTCTTGTCGACTTTGATCAGTTTCTATTTAAGCTTGTTTCTCTAGTTTTAACATTCAGAACTGAAGTAGATGACTCTTCATTTGATTTCCTCCAAACTTCTTCATTCAAGATTAGCCCAATAATATTGTCAAACGTTATTTTTGCTTTCTCAGAGGAGTTGTCATTGTTATCAAGCAGTCCTAACTTTCTAGCTCATTATCAAACCTAATGTCGACAGAGCATAACTGGATCATCACGGTGTTGAAGTTGTTCAAATGCTTCCTCACCAAGATGTTGTTTGCCATTTTCATATTAAAGAGTTTCTTTATTAGGGACGCCTATTTCATGCTGAGGGTTGTTCATAGATTATTGTAAGAACATTCATCAGATCCACCTTGTCTTTTCACTTGCAAAGTTGAAGGCTACAGAAAAGGTCAAAGAGAGTCAGATCAGGAACTCATTGTGTCTGGCTTCTTTTCCACTCTTCTCTACGATAAGTATAATTTCTTCTGATATAGTAGATCCTTGGTCTACATCATTCCGTTGAATTTCTTGATCTTGTATCTCACATCGTCTCCTATTTCTCTCACTATAACAGAGAATGAACTGCTTTAATACAAGCTGTTCTCAAAGAAGGTGTTGCAACAAACTCCTTTTACTCGGAGTAAATATGAGTTAAGATTAGATATGAAATATATAAAACTTGCAAAAATTGCAGCACATAAGATACATAGCAAAAGCACAAGAGGAGGCCTGATTTTACATGTAAAGCTCCATGTACAGGAAAAAACCTCAAAGTCACTTTATGAAAAAATCCACTATGAAGATGAAAAATTTATTAAACACACACTACAACACTTCACACAACTAGCTCTGAGCAAAGTACAGCTATTTATAGAACTTGGTTTGAAATAACTATCATAAATCATAAAAATACTTTATATGTATCTAGCTATTTATGGAATTTAAACTATCCTGAAATGACACTCATAATGAGGATTAATTGCTTATTAACAGCATTTGGCTTTTAGGCATGCCTAGGTGTTGTTTACATTCTGTTTGATGTTTGGGTATGCTTTAGTGCCTGTCCCATGGGTTTCGTGGTTGAAATGGGTGCTTGGGCGTGTCAGGCACCCAACTCTCTGACCTACTGACCTAGATAGAACTGGTCACCTAACCAATTTTAACCCAGCTTACGGAGCCTATTCTTGACCTGCTTTGCATTCATTTTGCACTTGGTCAATTTGTGACTCATTTAAGATTACTCTAAAGCACTCGAGGCTCACCACATAGCACACTCAAATGCAAATAGTAGCTCAGGAAGATCCTAAAGTAGTCACAGGTATGATCATCATCATAGTCTTCCATGTACTATTTATTATTTAATTAAGAAGCTACACTCTCTTTCGTATATGATAGAATTATGTTATAAATTAACATAACTTAGAAGGATCTCACCATCCCCTTAAGTGTAGGATTTTCTCTCGGATAATATCCTCTACTAAATATTATTCTTATGAATTAGAAATCAACTAAAGAATGTTTTTAGTTAATCTTATCTTCCTTTAAAATACCACATTTGACATAATAGCTAGCTAATATGTTACCCTTGTTGGCTGCTCAAAGAAGTGCGGGAAGCAGAAGCCTTCTATCTCAAGGTTGCGAGATTAATTCATAAAGGAGTCAAGTGTTCCATGTTATTATGATGGGGCGGAAAGGTGTGATAAAGCCATTTGTTAGAGCGTTCGCTGATGATTTCTTAGAAGAACTATTCAGCCTACCTATGTTGAGAGAAGTTGAGTTCTCGATTGATTTGGTACTTGACACTTGGCCAATATCGAAGGTCCATATAGAATGACACAAAAAGAACTCAATGAGCCAGGAGATCAAATCTAGGAGCTGCTCGATTGTAGATTCATTCAACTCAATACATCTCCATACAGAGTAGCCATTTTGTAAAGAAAAAAGGTGGGACCTTATGATTTCTTATAGACTAGCAAGAGCTAAATGTGGTGATTGTAAAGATTAAGTATTTACTTTCACGAATTGATGATTTATTTGATCAACTATTAAGAACCACAATCTTTTTAAAGATCGATCTACAGACAAGCTATCATCAATTAAATGATTAAGGATGATAATATCCCCAAGACTGTTTTTAGGATGTGGTAATCATTTTGAATTTTTTATCTGTTTTTTGGCCTAACAAATGTTTCTTCGATCATTATGCATTAGATGCAATAAATTTTTTAAGCTATATTTAGATAAGTTTGTCATCATGTTTATTGATGACGTTTATTTAAAAACTAATATGAAACATGAGATCCATTTAAGTATTGTGCTTAATCTACTCATAGGAAAGTTATATGTCAACTCTCTAAATATTAATTATGGTTGAACATTAAGCCTTTCTTGGGTTTATTATAAGCAAGGATGATATCTCAGTTGATCTAAAGAAAATTAGTTTAGTTCGAGAATGGTCTTTACTTACCACGTACCTGAAATAAAAAATTTCTTGAATTTAGCTAGTTATTATCGAAACTTTATAAAATGTTTCTCACAATTGTTACCCCACTAACTAGACTAACCCATAAGTCAGCTCAATTTATTTTGTATTTAAAGTGTGAAGCTGCCTTCTAGAAACTTTAAATCTACCATTCTTTAGCCCCAATTTTCATATTGCCCACTGAAGGCAAATATTTTCAGCTATATAACAACGCATCCCTATGTAACTTAGGAGTCATAATACAAGAAGCAAAAGTCATTGTTTATGCCTCAAGGCAGCTGAAGCTTCATTAAAGGTATTATCATGTTCACAATTTGAGGTTAGCAACTATTGTTTTCATACTCATTATCTAAAGATATTACTTTTGTGTGGTTTGATGCGAGATTTTTATTGACAGATCAAGGTCTATGACCTCCAAATCCAACATCACTCAGGAAAGGCAACCATGGTAATTGATGCACTTGGTAGAAAATCATCTAGTAAGTTATCCTATTTGATTACAAAGAGGGCTCTAATCCAAGACACAAGGAGATTGGAGCTAGGAATCATCCACACAGTAGCAGCAAAAGGACTACTCCTTCAAATGACGTCAAGGCCTTCTCTACTACATAAAATCAAGGTGGCACAAAAACCTGATAATGAGTATGAAGCACTTGTGTTTTCAATTAGAAATGGCAAGAGAAAGGTGCTGAGAATTGACTAAGAAGAAGTACTGTACTTCGAATACAAGACTCTTGATGCTAGCAAGCCAAAATATAACACATGCCACCCTAATCAGAGCCCACTTCTCTAGAAAATTTAAGGCGCTAAGGAATGTGAAGAATTGGAAACAACACTAGATATCTCATGGCATAATTTTCTTTTAAAATGTCCAAAAAATTCCTATTACTATTGTGCCAATGGCTTGCAACAATATTAGTGCATAACGATTAAGTGGCTGTTGCGTCTTCTATCAATATTTTGCAATTATTAATCTTTATTAATGGATATATATATATATATATATATATATATATATATATATATATATGCACCCACCCTCTTTAAGAGATTTTCTTATCAAAATTAACCCTCAAACACTTGGTTGGAGTTTTGCTCAGATTCCACTTGGCTGTATCACAAGACGTATGTGGCAAGTTTTCTCGTCAATGCACAGCTAAGTTTTTGCTTGAGGATTGCTCAAACTTTGCTCTTAACTTTATTTAAGTTGTGCAAATGACTAAACTTTATTGAGAGATGCAGTCTTGATTTTTTATGTCTATCCATGATGAGGGTTTTGGATGGCCCTGTTCATCTTGTGGGTTAATGAGTCTTATATAAGAATTTTGGTTGGTTGAAACTTTATTTTTTGATTGGTTCTTTTTCCTTCTCAAGTCATAACTCTGAACCTGGTCTTGCCCTCTCTTCCTTTCATCTAGAAGCTTTCTCATTGACCATTCTTGAAGAAAACAACATGAGTGTAACAACCCAAACTCTTAAGCACCAATGTATTGTCCGATTTGGCCTGAAAGGCCTCATGATTTTGCCCTTAGAAGATAACTTCCCAGCAAGTCATTCATTCTGGGAGTGCTCTCACATGAGCACGCTTAACTTTGGAGTTCTTATCAATAACTCCATTATTTGAAAAGGCTTCTCGATGCTTAAGAGTTTCCCTTATTACTACTTAATTGGGTCTTTATAATCTCCCCAACTTAAGTAACTGACGTCATTATCAGTATCCACACGCAGATCCAAGAACCATTCATTGGGTAGATAGGAGGATTAAAGGTGGCCCATACAACTCAAGAGGTACCCATAATCATGTAGTACCTTAACCATCATAGGTTTAAGAGGCTGCTCACATGAAGTGGTACTTTATCATGTATGACACTTAGATTATATTTGACACCCTATGGCTTGTTTTGATACTATTTGTAATAGCCCAAACTCTTAAGCACGATGATATTGTTTTCTTTGGCTTGAAAGGTCTCACGATTTTGCCATCAGAAGATAACTTCTCAGTAGGTCACCTATCCTGTGAGTGTTCTCACATGAGCACACTTAACTTTGAAGTTCTTATCAGAAACTCCACCGTTATCTGAAAAAGCGCCTCAATGTTTAAGAGTTTCACCTATTACTACTTAAGTGAGTCTTTACAACAAGTGCATGTTAATCTCAAGTAAATTGTGGAAATTTTTACATTAAGAGTATTCATCTTAGTTTTACCTTCTCTCTCCTCTATCTCAAAATTTTAAGGTGTAGATATAATTCTTAGTAGTTCCACCATTATGTATAGTTATCAGAATTTTCTTTAATTTGCAAGGGGTCTATGTCACTATTCCTTCATTTCACTCTTAACTTTACATGTAAGCTAATTGTAGTGCTTAAGATCTTCTTGTCTTCTTGATCAAATTAATTTGTGGAAGACACTTGTTTGGAACATTGTGATCATAAGTTTTGGTTAAAACGATACATTTTTTCTTGGCATGAAATATGAGGTTGAGCTTTGATCGAGCATGTGATTAGCTCGTGCTTAAATTATTAGTTTTGATTAATGATAGTATGCAAAGCATGGACATAATTATATGCATATGAGGTTAAATTTGTCATTTGGTAAAAGAAAAAAAGAAAAAAGTGTAAATAAAGGATATCTATGGCGCATGTGATATTTTGTGCATTAATACACAAATCTAAGCAATATTATTTGGTAATTGTCATATTATATATATTTATATTTATATTTATACTTATATTAAGGTAAGTGCTATTGTGAATTATTATGTGAATAAACTAATGACTAAATTAATCATAATTGAATAAATTATGATAAAATGATATATTGGCCTAATATTAGAAATATGAGAGGCTTTCTTGGGAGAAAGAGCTATTCTTATTCAAAATCATAATTAGATTGAAACTTTTGGAAGAAAAAATGAAAGCTTGAATTAGAAACTCAAGGGGGAGTGGATTACCAAATTCTATCACAATTGGGTCAAAAAATATAATAAAACTGAGTCCCTTGATTGTGGTGGCCTGATGCTGATTTAGTTGATACTAACTCAGCACCGAGTTACCTGAGTCGTAGGACTCTATTGAGTCATTCAATCTATATCACATAAAAAGATAGGAAATATATTATAAAGCATTCACCCATTCATATTCATTCAAATATTCACACACTGTTTAATAATAATTCATAAAATAATTCTTAAAGTTTATCGTCCGGACCATACAACGCTAACAACAAAAAAGAACTAAAAATAAAAATAAAGGGCAAAAATAAAAATTGCGATGACAAAAAGAGTTAGCATTCCACCAACAACTTCTTAAAGATCACCTTCCTGCTCCGTTACGAGCACTTGATCTGGCTTTTGTAAATACAACACAATGATTGAAATTCTCAGTAATTAGAGAATAGTTTAAAATACCAAAGGTATTAAGCTTATGCATTTTTTTAAAATAATTGTGATAGCTGTAAGAAATTGCAGGAAACAAAATTAAATATTTATGCAAAATAACTTTTCTTGCAAAATAAACCTTTAGGCCATATGTGTTACTAGTAATTCAAATGAAAGTATGTCTTGCATTAGTAAGACTATCCCTTTTTTTTTTCATTTTGCATGGGCAAGTGCAAAATCGTGAGGTCAACATTAATTTGGGTTCAAATATATATCACAATACTATACTATTCCCCTTCATAGGTTATAGTATACTCTCTTATCTCCCCTTTTGGCTAGTTCTGTCCTGTATAAATCCCACCCAATTCCACCATTTCAGAACCCAAGGCATGCATTATCAAGACATTTTGCAGTTAAATAATATAGCAAAGGAGATGTAATAAAAAAACAAATATAGTGTTAAGCAGCAAAGAAATTAAGCAGTAAATGCAACGTAAAATTTTTGGGTACATGTTCTTGATGCTTCAAAAATTAATGGATCTGCCAAAATATTTTTTTTAATTGTATTAGAAGTTGAATCTTTAATGACTCCCTATTTTGAATATTTTGAATTAGTTATATATATATATTATGGGTGGATTTATTTTATGTATGTGTTTGGTTATTTCATTGTATGGTAATCCCATAAATAGCAATATTAGCTTTATTATCATGTAATGGATTCCACATGAACCCATTAATTATACTATCATTTTATTAATCACAACCCATCAAGCTCAAGTACTTTGAATCATTATTAATAAGCTACTTATAACATTCTTCTTATTTTCCTTTGGTTCAAAATGGGTGTAATATATAAGGAAAAATTTTCTTTGACATTATATGAATCCTCTTAATAAATTGTCACTTTAGGAGACCAAGTCATGTAAAGGGCTTGAAAGAGAGCAAGTGTAACGAACTTTGGTCGTTACTAAGAAAAGCGTTAACATCCCCGCCAATCTTAATTGTTCGTTAATATCGTTATAGTCTATTAATACCCGCAAATTTCTGTTTTTCTGTTGATTTTCCCGCCGAATTTCGTTGTACGTTGATATTCCGCCAAATCATGACTCAATTTATAAACCATTTTTATTTTGTTTTCTACTTTTCAATTTAAATGTATATATATACATACTTATGTACAGCCATAGGTATATATGTATATATACATACTTATGTATTGCCATAGGTATATATGTATATATATACATATGTACACACATATATATATATATATATAAGGGAGGTAGTATAATGGAATGAGAGCAAACAAAGCAAACATATTTTTTTTTTCACTTCACCCTGCGGCTGAACCGAAGGACGCCTTCTGCTGGAGAGGCGTGACGCTTCAAACAGGAAAATGGAGCATATATAGACAAAGGTACCTTACGACACCTGAAATGCAGCCGAACGTAACTTGCGACACTCTGCGCCACTCGTACCAATCCTGTAAGCACTCAACATAGCCGACGGAAGTACCGTAGCCCTCGGAAGCCCACGACGAAGCCGCAGCCCACGGAAGTTGACGACGCCAACCGCAGCCTTGGGAGAATGCGCCGCAAGCAAGGACGAAGCCAGCCGCAGTCGCAATCTTTGACGCCTTCGATCCTTCCGCTCCGAACCGTGCTGATTCCGTAACCTCCTCTCCAAGCCGACGACCCCAGCCGCAGTCTTGGGAGGATACGTCGTAGTGAGGATAAGTTCGATACCTGTCCGACAATTTTGAGTCATCTCCTGATTTCCTAGCAATCGATTCGATCTTTTAAGGTATGGAAAGACTTGTTATAACTATTGAAATGTGTTTTATTAGAAGCTTAATCCCGTGTTAGAGAGGTAGAGAGCTTGTTAAGAGCTTGGCATGCTAACATTAATTGTTAAGATTATAGGTTCTATTTGTTATTAACAGAGTATGTCCACCCGTGTATAAGACTGAAACAACTTCATAGAGTTCTATTTGTTATTAATAGTGTATGTCCATCTAAAATAGAGCTATTAAATTGAACAGTAAGGACCTTCCTTTCTGCAAGGCCATCATCTTCTTCGCCTTCCTTTATCAAATGAGAGTTCTTGATGTTTGAAACTTTTTTATTTATCTACTAGTTTTAGCTTACAAAGAAGGATGTTGTGGGGTAGGTTTTTAATCTTCAGTTTTAACATGTTTTATGTACTAAGTGGAAATGAAATGAGCTCAATCTATTAAATAGTATGCTTAATATATGAATGCCGAATCATTTGCAATTTTACATAAATTTTTGGAGCTTAAATTCTCATTTCTTTGTAATCATTTATGTTTGGCGGTAGAATGGGCATTCTTGTTGGTGAACATGAGTTCTTTCTATGTAAGTAAACTTTTAATCTGATCTATGAACCCCAACAAATCATACATGAGCAGTTGTGATATCTTTCATTATTTCATGAGGATCTGCACCTTCTTTCAAGAATATGTTTTCTTACTTAATTGGTGAATGACACCTAGGTTACGAGGTATCTAGTACGAGTATATGTTGGATTGGGAGGTTGTTGTATCTTTACATAACATGTTAAGTTGCTTTAATAGTCTAGCACTTCTCTTAAGTAAATAAATCTAATACAAATGATATGCATGATCTCGTTCTTTTGATCGCAAATTTATACCAATATATATATACAAACCATTTCCTTCTTTTACAGCTAAAGCAAAGACAACTTACATAAGTTATCAAAATAAATGTAAGATTATAAAAAGATGGCTTTTAAGGCGAGTTATAAGCTTCAAATTGTCATAAGTCACAAGTCATGAGCAATACCCTTATGTTAAGTCAAGATATGAGATCAATAAGCATTAGGTATTAGTTTATAATCAAACATGGCTAGATATTGTTGTTTATTTGCTTTGCAAATATAAGTTTAATTATAGTTATAATTGTAGTTTAGTAAAGGCATGTTCCTCTCTAGAAGAAGGTGCGAATCTAGGGCGTTGTCCTTATGTAGACTAATGAGTAAGAATTTATATTTCATTATTATATGGGTCATTTACAAAACCTAATAATATTACAAATATAACTTTTGCAGACACAACAGATTTTTGAGTACTAAAATCAGTATATTTGTATACTAAGGTACATTGATCTTACTGTTTACACTTAAATACTTTTATTGCCCGCTTTAGCACTGCTTTGAGCTTTATTCATGTTGATAAATGAAATGCTTGTCAAATGCCAGAGTAATGTCATAAATGAAATGTATATGTTATGTCTTGTGAATGTATGCAAGGGTTTCAAAATGATGGTTGATTAGGTTAGGGACGGGGCTCGTCCATCGGGAGTTATAAGGGTGCCATCTAGAGCCTTTGAGGGGCCCAGGTGAAGGAGTTGCTCTTATTGAACCCAGCCTCATGGTTTTGGATTTGCCCAGCAGAACTGCTAATGTTGCTTCGTGAAATCAAGACATACTTACAAACATGCATGAAACTTATTATATGTTGATATTATGATAGGTGACAATATTATGATAAGAAAAATATTTAATTTGCAGGATTATGTATTTTGCTCTAACTTTTGATTTTTTGCAAAATTATCTATTTTCTGCTTCCCGTATTTGCTAAGTGTAATATTTAACATCTTTTGTACTTAATGTGTATTGAGGTATTATTCTTATAATGCCAGGTCAGGTGCAATTGGAAGAACTTGATATAGCTTAAAGGATATTTAAAGTATGGTGGTGCTGACTTGGCGCATATAATTTTGATTTGCTATTTAAACATTAAAATTGAAAGAAAACATTTACTTATATCGTTTTTAGTTTGTAATAATCTGGATATTATATTCTTTAAATTGAATGATTGGCAAGTTTATTATGTTGTATGGCTCTATTATTAAATTTATGTCTAAATGTTATTTTCTCTTAATTGCCAATATGATCCTACGGAGATGTACTCAAAGAGTAGTTGGGTTGATACCTAATCTAACTCAGGGTCATCACAGTTAGGCCCAGCTTATCATTAAGAATACTCCTAAATAATATGTATATATATATATATATATACATATATATATATATATGTATATATACATATATATATATATACATATATATATATATATATATATTTATATACTTGTGTGTGTGTATGCGTGCATGTCTAATATATTCACGTGCATTTAAGCAAATATCAGACCAAATATATGATAGCATGAAGAAGCCACTTTAGTTCTTTACCTTAACCACTAGCTAGATTTAAATAATAGTCAAAAATAGTCTTTGGAATGCAATCGCAAATCATAATGATATAAGAAGATAGAAGACTCCTCTTATCAATAAAGTAAATTTCAAGTTGTAAATTTTTGCGCTAAGACTGTTTTGGCATCAAAATGAGAGGGCAGGAATTGCATATTTATAATGTTGTTTTGAGGTTGGACTAGCAGCAAAAGTAGTAATGTGTGCATCCTATGTTCCTAAGAGATTTAGTAAGCAGATCTTTCCATTTATATATGATTATAGAATCTTAGCATATCTTTCCATTTATATCTGATTATAGAATCTTAATGCATTTAAATGAGCATATAGAAAGATTGTTTAGGGAAGTATTAGTACCTTAGTCGGCATGAAGCGAGGAAGTAGGGTTGGCTGTCGTCAGGTGCTGAAGTCACTGGAAGAGGAAGAGGAGACGTAGGTCTTGGTCAAATGGGGAAGGAAGAGTCGCAGACTGAGGTTCCCGTGTGAAGGGAAGATCTACGATCATTTATAGCTGAACTGAGCAGACAGGGCTTTATCCGTCGGGTGCCGCTCGTCTCCTCCCAGACTGAGAATGGCTCTCCTGCTCCTGATGGCAATGAGGCTGGATTGTCTCGTCGAGATTGCATGTCAAGGGGAACTAGAGGTCATGCGGGACTCTACCGAGCATGGGTTTAGGGCTTTTAGGATGTTTAAGTAGACTGATTTATTTTTAATTAAATAGTAAAAATTTGAACATTGGCTTTTAAAGCTCATAACGACACTGATTGTGTTCTAATTTTTGTGAAACTTGGTCCAATTCGCGTGTCTAGCCGAGATGGACGTACTTGCACTAAGATTAATATTTTATTTTTAATCAATTTTTGAAGATGAATCTTTCGCTAATTAAACCAGGAATACCATTATTCTCAATGAGCCTGATTTTTCACCAATTGAATGATTTCTTGAGCTCTAATTGATGACAATTTTTTTTAAATTTTTTAAAAATTTACGGATAACGAAACATGGAGGGAAATTTTATTGTTGAAAACTGAATTTGGTAGTTTGGGGAAACGAAAACGGAATTTAGCGCGAAACATAACGAACAACGAATTCGAGCGGGTAAATTTGTGTAATTGAATCTGGCGGGTTTGCTAACAACTTGGTTGATAACGACCTAGGTCGTTACATTGATGATACCCACCTCACTGATCCTGAAGAAATTGCTAATTCAGCTATCAAATACTTTAAAGATAGTTACACTAAACCTAACAATAACATTAACACTTTAACCCTCTCCCCTCCCCTTTAATTTCGTAGATGATCAAACTAACTCAAAGTTAAATTTGCTACCTTCTAATGAGGAAATTTGGATGTGATTAAATCCATTAAATAAAATACCTCCTGGAGTTTCGATGCTTTTTCTATTGAATTCTATAAAAATTATGGCCAAAGATTGTTGTAATGCAATTAAGGAATTTTTTTGTGCTGTAAATATTCTCAAATTCTTTACTCATACGGTCATATCTTTTATTCCTAAAAGTGATTCTTGTAAATGGTAGAATATGTTCATGCAGATTAGTCTTTGTTTGATGTATAATTAAATTATCTATAAAATATTAGTGCTGAGACTTCAGAGTGTTTTTCCAGACACCATTGAAATTACTTAAGTGGGTTGTTTTGGGCATAAATATTAAGCATAATATTTTGATGGTTCAGGAGCTTATTCATAACTTAAATAACAGGCAAAGGTGTCATAATCTAGATCTCATGATTGGTTTGAAAAAAGCATATGAGATGCTTAATTGAAAGTTCTTGTTGAACTCTCTTAAATCGTTTGGGTTTGCTGAATTTTCTGGTGTTTGGTGTTTTTTTTTTCATAAATAGAGTAAAAGTCAGTGTGGCTGTTTTTTTTCAATTTTTCATTGGCATATGAGAATGTTCTGTTCTCTGTTAAATGGCATAATGGGAACAGTTACAGGTGGTTTTTTCATCGACATTTAATGTTTATCTATGTTAACATAGCTTTTTTGAAATTCGGTAATACCTTTGTTAACATTTTCATGAATAGAGATACTGCTGAATGGGCTGTTATGGGAATCGGTGGGATTACTAGGAAGGGCACGTTATGTTCTCAGCTGATAGTTTTTCTAGGCTTGGGCGGGTGGGCTGGACTTGGTGTACTACTGATCTAGAGGTTGTTTTAAATGAGGCAAAGCTTCATGTGTTTCTATATGCTATTTTCACAATTCATACTGACCATTATGTTTTAAATACTCATATAAACGATGCATGTTTTAGAAATGAGATGAGTGATTTAAATGGCATTGGTAGATGTCAGCATTCAGATACGCTTTATGTTTGCTTACTTCTTTCGACAGCAAGATCAATATTATTATGATCAGTGCATTCACTGTGTATCAACTTAGTGGTTTCACTACTAATAGAGGTGGTGCGATAGTTTGGAAGATCGTTGTAATCTGCTTAGCCTCCCTTTGAATGAAAGAAATATTACTAAAGGATATCTTATGGTCTATTCTAAAATCTGCTTAATGCTGTTCTGACATTTAATACAATTTTTACATTTTTTTAATAATAGACGGGGCTATGATGGATATATTATTAATTTCTCGGTTAGTATGTGGGTCTCGTGGGAATTCTTATTTGTGATCGAAACCAATGTCTTTGAACGATGATTACCGAACACAATTATGAGACTTTGGTAAGTGGATGAAAGCGAATCTGGCAGGACAGCGGAAGAACTTGAATCAGTCTGCAGAGGTTGGATCTCATAGCCGTTGGTCCTGGTGTGGCTCTATGTCAGTTGCCTTATGTGGTATGTTTTAGCTAGTTTGTTTGGATTGTATCTTTGTTTTTGTTTCTCTTTTTGTGATGATCTTTTAGGCTTATACCTTGGGTCATTCATTTTTTTGGTGATTAATAAAATTTGTAGGTTTTTGTGTGTGTGCATACATATATATTACGGATTACCAAAATTTAAATGATTTCCTACGTTTTAAACTCACATGCACATTGTTTTCTCTTTTTAAACGTTTCTATAATTTATGATAGTGAAATGCCTACAGAATTGCAATGTACTTGCCCACAATATCCAGCATTTTTAAGTGCTAGGACTTCTGGATTATAATCAAGTTAATGAAGTTTGCCACTGCAAATGGGTTTCACTCAGCAAATAAATCGTTTTAATTTGTTAATTTCATGTTTTAGTGTATCTTTAGTTATAAATATTTACTGGGTGATTAATAGTTCTTTCATGTGTTTTGGAAAACTATTAGTTTGATTTAAAAAGAAGTTTGAAAATATGTGTTTTCACCATCCTACCTCTATTTTCCGATGCTTATTAAGTCAGATCATGAGAGCTCGGGTTATTATCTTTGGTTGCTGACTATTTGGGCTGGAATGCCAACTTTTTGGCACATTGTGGGTTGGGGAGCATTTGCCTTCAGGGTTAGATGGATTGCCAACATTTCATATTTGTATTACTCGGTTTTAAAATTCAAATATTCTCTAATACTATTAAAATTTTGAAGTTCCTTCGTGATGCTTGTATCCGATGCTATTTTCTCCTTCCTTGTGTTCCTCGACCTCTTATTTGCACATCAGTGGCCTCTTATTTGCACAAATCTTGTTTCTCTTCATGTTTGCTGTAGTGCGGCTTTCTAATTTGTGTAGATTGGGCCGTCTTTTGCGATGGAGCGGGCTTTTTCTTGCTTTTGCTCTAGTCTTTTGGCTGCAGGTAGTTTACTCTTGCTAACTGATTCCTCGTGATGGAGCTAGCACAAACCAAAATCCATGTGCTACACATAAAATCTCCTTTGTTGTTGTTTGTGAGGAAGCCAATACTTGTTAGTGTTACAAACATTTAGTTATTGCTTCTCTCCTATTGTTACTCTATTTCAAGCTCAGTCCATCCTATAGTGGTGTAATTGCTCGCTAGAGATGTTTATATTTGGATGAGTCTTATCCTTACTAGTATAGATTATTAGTGTTATGCTCTCATTTGCTAGCTTGGGAGTGTTATGCTGTGGAGCATTGAGGGTTGTCAGCCTGGTTGGACTGAACATAAGAAATTGAACTGGATTGGGTGCCCAGTCGCACTATATGGGTGCTTGAGCATGACACATCCAAATGCAACAAACAACTCCCCAAGCACAGCTCAAAGGATTGTAAATGGAACACAAGCGTACCCAGGCCATAATAGAAATGACACGCTCAGATGCGATCAAGAGCGCTCAAGTAGAAGTCAGAATATGAGTTGAAGTGAAACAACACCGAGACAAAAGCAACATCTAGAGGAGACGACGCTCGGAGTCACTTGAGGGTTTTAAATAGTTGCATAAATGAGTCAATTGCACCCATAAAAGATGTAACATCATGATCATGCACATTCGTATAGTCAGGTGTAATTAACCCTAATTATGAGGGTGGTTACTTAGCTAAGTGTATAAATACATTGTTGCTGCTGTGATTTGGGTATTGTGTTTTACTTTGCATGTTGGCAATGTATGAGGTGTATTGTGAGTGGCACCTCAAGTGTGAGGCTATAATCTCTTCTAAATTTATTTTTCATTGTAAATATTCTCTCATGGCGTGGCATTGTGTTTTTTCATTATTTAGTGTTTTACACAATTTGGTTTTCTTTTGTGTGATTGCATCTTTATTCTTTTTATTTTTGTGGTTTATTCTTAACTTGTGTTTGCTCAAAGTGTAAGGTTTCGCTACGTGATAGCTTCAACATGTCCACCGCTTTTTTTCATAACATCTAGTATCAGAGCAATTCGCTCTTTATTCGAGTGGGAGCAATGAGAGAAGATGCTAGGTACATGATCAAGAAGTTTAATGGCACACATTTCTCATTCTAGAAGATTCGGATCAAGGATATGTTGCATTGGATTTGATGAGTTCCCTAATGAGGATGTACGAGAAGCTCTCATCATTGAGTTTGGTATTTTGATGAAGAGGTATTTTAGTGTGAGGCTATTGAATGTAGTTAGGTGGTGGAGCATTTAAATAATTTCAACACCATGACAAGGCAATTTTGTTTTATATGCATCAAGCTTGATGATGAAATCAGAGTATTATTGTTACTTACCTCCTTGTCGAATACTTGAGAAAGCATGATGATAATGGTGAGCAACTCTTCAATGAATACTACACCGAAGTTTGATAGTATGGTTGAGTTAATTCAAAATGAAGAAGTTTGAAAGAAATCAAGTGTCAAGGATTTACTTCAACCTTGAATATTAAAGATAAAGGAAGGACATAAAACCACAACTCAAATAAGCATTGGTCTAAATTAAGAGAAGGGAAGTCAAAAGAAAATGTTGAGTTCGTATTGGAACTGTGAAAAGAAGGGACATTACGAGAAGGATTGCACATCCCTAAAAGAAGTGGAGGTGCAAATCAAGAAAGGGACGGTGCAGCAAACATCATAGTAGATGATCTCTAAAATGTTAATGGAAAAAAAGAAGAATTAAGTCTTATAAGATTACTGCCATTACAGAGCATTTTAAATTTCTTGTTCAAGGGCACCATTAAAGATCTAAATAGCCATATTAGCATATTATTTAAAGTTAACTAGGAATTGAAATGTATTGAATATGAAGTTATTGAGGGTTAGTTTGGTAATATGGATACAAACTGGCCTGTAACCTACCCAAACCAGTCACTAATATCTTTAAATTCATCATAACCACTTCATTACTAAACTTGAGCATTGGTTAAAAAAGTATTTAGGCAACAAAAAAAGTGAACAAAAAAGGGTTGGAGGTAATTTTGAATTCCCAATCAAGAATTGATTTATCAACCTAAAGCATAACGTTTGAATAAAGAAAAGATTAAGACATCCTATAATCTAATATTCACATTATATAATAAAAATGTTTTAATTAAAGAAAGGAAAGAAAGGATGCCTTGCATTGCTCTTTGTTAATATCTTGATTAAATTTAAATGATCTCCAAAAATTTTAGCATTCTTATTGAGGTTTTCAAGTTTACTTGTATCAATCCAAAAGACTCATAAGCTCTAGAAAGAAAAATTTTGTCCTGGAAGAAGCTCTCGGGTTAGCCACCCAAGAACAAGATTTATGATCTTCCAAGCTTTCTTCATCCCTTTCAGAGATGCTACAGATGGTGGTGAAGACTAGTAATAACCCATAGCAGTTGGAGAGCTTTGGAGGCCAAGTCGAGAAGGGAATTTGACTTGGAAAATGGGATTTTGTCGCCCTAGCTACAAGAACTCCTCTTGCTTTTAAGAGGCTCCTGACAACTTCTCTAATGATACGTAAGAAATTGGAAACACTTGTTGTTGGAAAGACTAAGGGATAAAGATTTGAATTCGGGGAGTTCTAGAGCTTAAACTTAATGAAGGGGACATGAGAGATATTGTGAGTTGATAGATGTCAGAAGAAACTCTCATGCAGAAGGCGAATGAGGTTAAATAGATGAATATTTATAGCATAATATTTCGTATTACTTGGTGGTTTAAGCTCTCATGTTTATCCTATAATTCTTCATAATCACTAGATTTAGGTCTTAATTTATACATAAGTTCTAAATTGGGTTGAGCCTAATTGGACTCGATTTGATTTGAGTTATAGTCTATTTAGAAAACTAGGGTTTCATTGATTTACAGGGTCCGTCATAGGGAAGAAGGCAACAACAGCATGGAATCGGGTTCACATGTCGGGTTGGTTAAACTCAGTCTGCAGTGGTTAGGATCATCCGTCATTGGATTTAACTATAGATTTTGTGGGATAAATTCTTGGCCATTTGATCAAATCAGCTTTTATTAAATCATTTTTGCAAATTTAATCCAAGCTTTTGGATCGAAAAGATTGTGACGGATTTACTTCATTATTCGTGACCTACGACTAATGATTGGTTGTTAAATAATTGTTTAATCATTAGTTGTCACATCTGGATTGTTAATCTGCAGTTTAATTCTAACCCTCGGTTCCGATGAGAAACTATAGATGGTTCGCATTTTAAAAATTAAAAACTAATTTCATTTGATTTAAAAAAAAAGTTTCAACAGAAGTTTCAATTAAATCAGTTTACTATTTTTTTCATTTTAACTATAATTATAAAATTTTAAATTGAGATTAAAAATAGTATGAAAAATACACTAACCCAAACATATATCATTTTGGATATTTATTAATTTAATATTAATGTTTACAAATTTCTAAATTAATTGATAATTAAATAGCATCTTATTTAGACAATCCCCAAATAATCATAATAATTCTATGATTTTATATTCTTAGTATGGCATATTTAATTTGTGAAATTTCTTAATTTTTGTTTGAAGGATTTTATTTATTTAAAATTTCAAAACCTTGCATTTTTATTGATTAAAATAAAATTTTAGATTTTAAGAGGAATAAATACAAGTCAGCTAGCTGTGTTTAATCCTAAGTATGGGGGTTGTTACTAAGCTGAAGGTATGTATATATAGTGTGGTTAGGAGTGCTGTTCAATGCTTTGCATGCTAAGCAATGTATGCTGTATGCTGTGCGGTGTGAGTGAAACCATATATGTACTCCTCGTCCAAACCATGTATGCTGTATGCTGTATGCTGTGCGGTGTGAGTGAAACCATATATGTGTACTCCTCTTCCAATTCTTTGTAGTGAAACCATAGCTCCTGCGCTTTGGGCTGGGGTGCCTAAACGTGCAGTCACATCGGGCTTAAGGATGCCTAGGCTCATCGTAGCGCCTGACGCTCTGAATTGGGCGTTAGTACACGTTGTAGCGTCAGCGATTCGGGAAATTGTGTTGCGTGCTTTTGCTTCTGGGTGCCAAGGAGCGCCGTATGCCCGCGGTTAGGGAAATTGTATTGTGCACTTTTGTTTCTGGGTGCCAAGGAGCTTTGAGCACCCGACGTTTTGGATAGAGCGCCAGAGCGAGCCGTAGCGCCCGACCTTCTGGATTAAGTGCTAGGGCGCACCTTTTGCTCATTTGAATTGCAATTTCGTTCATTTTTCTAGATCTTCTCTTCGTGCTTCAGAAATATAAAATTGTGCAAATATAAGTTGAAATAGACACAATTCTCATCAAAAAACTTTTAGCAAGTCGAAAATTTGCATTTAGCAAATCCAAGTCCAATGGCTTAAAAAATCTTCATATTGTTGTTGGCCTTCAATTTTTTAAAACTCTCAAAACCTAAAGTTGCAATATATATATATATATATATATATATATATATATATTATTTTATTTTATGTGTGATTGATGAAATTTGAATTCATGACTTAGGATAACAAATCCTGAGCCTTAACCATTGGTTGCAACACCACTGGGTTGTAACAATATGTTTTAGGATTTTACATCATATATTTGAGGGGGCAAAATTCATTTTTTGAGTTCAACTCTTCAATCCATAAATGCTATCATACAATTTAACAAAACTTATACTAGATAGTTATCCAATTTAACAATTCATAATTTACTAATTTTGCAATAAATATTGCAAAGTTCATAGCCGTTTGTGTAGTTTTATAAAGGTTTAAGAGTTTTAAGATGTTAATTGATGTGTATTTAAGCTATATTGATAGTTGTGTAGTTTCTTGTAGTTTTGGAAAGTTTCAAGGTGTTGATTAAGGCATAGTTATGCATCATTTGGAATTTCTTATGATTGTTTAGTGGGGGGATTAAATGTTTCTTCTTATATATATAGGCTGAGAGAGTTCAAAGAAAAGAGCATAGAGAGACATTTTGTGACAGTCTTCTATTCACATTAAAATCTCCATCTCATTCCTATGCGTTGTGCGTAAATTCTCGTGTCTTGTGATTTGTGCTTTTGAAGTTATGAGAATTTTATTTTATATATTTGAGATTACTGGTGAAATTGTTATTCTTTGAGAGCATTGCTGCGACTCCGAACAAAAATAACTTCTCCAAGTCCAACTCATTGGGGTCGTTGGTAGGCAATCAGCCTAGAAACATACGTGATCTACATCATTCTCTTCTTCAAACGACAGTCTTTAATCTCTTGTTAGATATAATGGAGCATTGTCAGCAGGCCAAGATTTTGATGATCGACTGTCTATTCTTTTCTACGAAAATGGATTACAGTGAGGCAACTTTGGCAGCACTCTTCAGTTTTATCTTCGAGGCAGGTCTTTAATCGGAAAATATACAAAATAAAACAAACAAAAAACAAAAAGAAAGGTATGCGAGTCTGTAATGCAATTCTTTTGTAAGTTACGAAGAAAATATTCCATCTTCATATGATATTTAATTCTCCGGATCACTTTTTAAAATGAAATATCAATAATTCCCTGAGCTTATTCCTGCAGAAGCCAACAACAGTTTGTGTCGAACATGGTGCCAGCCAAGGGTTCAGAGTTCGAAGTTAAGCTTCAAAATGTGGCCGACGAGATTTGAATCATTGATCTTCGAGAGCTTAAATTTAAGCGCACTAACTACTGAGCCATATGATTACCAATCTGTTGACTGCTTTAAGATTGTGCTTTTGCAGTGGTATGTGTGACAGAGCAAAGGACAAAAGCTACAACTACTAAATGAAATTTATTCAAATATACTATATTATAACTATGATAGATAGAGATAAAGGGAAAGCATGCACATTGGAATTTGGAAAACGAAAACATTCAGGAATTTATTAATTAAGAGCTCAAAGCACGCTAATCTTACTTTTTCAGTGGGGTGCTAAAGTGTGTAGCTGACATTCTAACATGGCCTTGAAAGTAAGTTTTTTATAATATAATGCTTTTGTTTTTATTTTGATGAGGTCCATTGAAATAGATGGAAAATATACATTTAAAAAAAAAATTACAAAAACAGTCACAACCAGAATACAAAATAAAGATTCAAACGGATCAGATTTATGACCCAAAACTCCTGCTTAAGCAGAATAGAACTAGGCTCTTTAACCCTAGCCAGCTCGATGTAGTATCAAGAAGAAAACAGAATCGCTTAGCCTACCTATTAAGCTAAACTATGATTTTTTCTAGTTAAAGGTGCATAATCAATAATGCAGCTCCCCGTCCCGTCGCCGTGCGCAAAGAAGTTAACAATTGGCAGCGGAACGGTGCGCTACTCAGGAAGGACTGCTGAATCTTCCCGAATAACTGCTGAATAATGAGTTGCTTGACTAATCTTTAAGATAAGCATAAAATCTTATCTTAAGTATTAGACAATATAGTATATACATAGGATTATGAGTGAAATATGAGGAATTCAATATATATAAATATAACGACATTTTCAGTATGTTGATCACATCACAATACCAATTTTAAATAGTAATATACACAGAGTGCGAAAACTAAAGCATACATCTAGAAACATTTATCACAGAAGTTAAGTAAAGCATAGTCTCAGAAAAGAAATGAAAATACATCTAGTTATTACAAATAATTTACTTGAATGAAAATATAGCAAATAGTTTAGTGACTGAACTGAAAATAAATTAATGCAAAAAAGGTAAATGTTGATGTAGAGTCCTCTAGTGCTCCACGAACTTCTCTTGGATTTCCTGTGACGCCTCCCGAACTAGCTCCACAGGCTGCTCTATATCTAGCAAATTGTCGGATCCTAAAATTACCACGTGTTAGATAATGAGTCTAACACATCGAAAACTATTCTAAACAGTTTATATAATGTTTAACATTTAAGTAATTAAGCAAGACTGTAGAAAAGTATTAAAATAGCTTGAAAAATAATACAAAATTGTAATTGAAATAATTGAAAATAAAACAGTGTAGAACTGAAAGTAAAGTAATACATGACTGAAAATTGAGTACTAAAAATTAGGAAAACAATAAGGGAATTGAAATTGAGTAAATAATGCATTTAAACTGTAATGTATGCCGTTGAATTTATAATTATGCATTTGAATATGCTATTGGTATCACATAGCACCCCACAGATCCTAGGTGAGTGAACGCTCCGCTAACAGAGTCTTTAGGTGAGTTAAGCGCTCCGCTAATGCTGACATGACTTATGCATTTATGATATGCCAATGCTTTAATGATGGATGTGACATATAAGTCACTCAATTAAGGATACTACCACAAGGAAGAAACTCTTTCTAAAATCTTAGGTTACTCTACCACAAGGGTCTAATATTAGTATCTAAAGATATTAAGGGTTCATCTTAGCTTCTACCTCAATGTTTGACACTAAGCTCTTCATACCTCAAGAGTTTATCTATTAATAAGGTCCAACACTTATTGAATAAAAATAATAGATTTCAATTTTAAGACCTTAGCATGTAAATGTACAATAATTCAAGCTAAAAAGATTATATTAAACCTACAAGCCTTCATACATTGAGTTTGATTATACAAATAAGATGAGGAAAACCCATTTGATTTTTTACTTATATATTACAATCATGGGGTAAAATCATATAATTTATTAGGAATTGATCATTAGTATTTCCATCCACAATAATAAAAATTACTACATTATGTGCATACAAATGTTTGGGGTTCGATGACAACGACATCATTTAATGGTTGATGATATTTTATCACCTTTATTAATGACTGCATTTGGTTAAGTGATTGTGCATCGTTGTTGCTCCCACATTGCCTCCCGTGGAGAGCTTGTATTATCCGCTTTTGGTGCACCTACAAGTGCATATGGTGGAGCATTTGGTGAACTCACATGGCTTTGACAATTTTCCTTGTTTTAGTTGGTTTTGAATAAGTGTGTGATGGTTGAGGCCTATTGTAAATACTCATATGAGGGGGAGATTGCATGTATATTAGTCATATATATATATATATATATATATATATATATATATATATATATATATATATAGAAACCTGTATATTTTATTGAAAAGTAAAATAAATATACAAAAAAAAGTTGGCAGGTTACGAAATGTATGTATATATAAAATTGATGTTATAGCCTAATAAGTTAGGCTTAGAATTTGCTAGCTCATGTATTCGAATCACATATTAAATATATATATAATTGCTAAAGGAGGCAACAGTTCTTCCGTGCATGATTTTATCGATTTCTTTTGTTTGTAGTGATTGAATCTCTTTGAGGTGCCTTTTTATTTAATTTTTTATTATAAAGAAAGTATATTATTCGTCAAAAAAAAAAAAAAGAAAAGACTTTCGACGTTGAAAGAGAAAAAGCTGATGAGCGTCAACTTGTTGGGCTATACAATGCAGAGACATTCTTGCTCATTAAACTCCAACAACAACATTACAAAAAGTACACTTATTATGCACCAGAAAAAAGAAAATAATTATAGCTAAATTTAGATAAATCAGATATAAGTCAATCAAATAAAATATTTCCAAAAAAAGAAGTATGCGATAATATATTATGAATTTGTCTATAAAAAGTATGGTGGAATAATTTTTTATATTTTTGGATGCATAGCAAAGATACTGATGATGAGGGGTCAAAGAGAGATGGAGAGAATTATTGCTATCAAAGAACTTGTATTCCTATGAAGCATGCTCACTGAATACATAAGCATAATGAAAACATAAAATAAACGCAGTCATTCTATGTTCATTAGGAGAAGAGCAATTTTCTACTATTTGGTGAAGAAAAAGAAGAAGATTATAAATTATATTATACATGTCAATGTGATCATTATGCTCTAAGGAGTAAAATGATACTAACTACATCGAATTTGGACAATATTTAATTTTCTAGGATTTAGAGGGGTCATAATTGGGCTTAAAATATCATTAGGAGATTTAGAGTTCAAAACCTATGCTTAATCTTATATTATTATTTCTCACATTTTTGTGAGTCAAATGAACTATTGAAGTGTCCAATTTAAACTTGAATTGATTAAATTATACCATAAGTAAGTTTGGAATTTATTTGAAATTAATTAATTAAATCTAAAATAATGATTAATTAATATAATTATCCAAACATAATTTAAATGACATATTATCGATCTACTCATTTTTACAATCAAAATTGTATATTGTAACCTATAATTTGGATAAATATTTTGTGAATTATAACATAAATAAAATATGTATTTTAGTTAATTAAATAAAACGGATTCTTAAATTTCATTTAAATAAATTTATTGGCGTAGAAAATAAGAATAGAGGAATTGCATTAACTACCGGTCGTAACATTCGAAAACATGCAATTATAAGTTAATTAAAGAAAAATGTTACTTAGCACTCAAATATCTCCCAAAAAGTATGGATAATTAGGATTTAAGATTTAAAAAATATATTTTTATGGGCCCCACAAGTAAAAGTGGATTTAATAAATTTTTTTTTATTTCACTTAATTCCCTAAATCCTAGTCATCAATATATTTTGAGAGATATTTGAGAGCCATGTAGCAATACTCTTCATTAAAATGACATTAATTTCATTTGAAGCGCCCCCGCATGAAGTGGGATTTAATTTAAGCTCGCACTTAGTGTAACAATCATAGATTGTTACTTAGCTTAATTTTAGCTTAATCGCATCATAATTTTTATTTTATTGAGTTCATCTAGTCATTAGAACCAATCCCCAAAAATTCGGAGCGTTTCAGAGCCGAATTTAATATTTGGAATATTTAATAATATAATTAATTAGAAATTTGAGATATTTAGTTTGACCTCGAAGTCAAAATCTGACTTCGACATTGTGCTCGTCACCTCAAATTAGCTAGATGTGATATTTTAGATGCGTTTGGAAGTCGTCGAATTTTATCGAATATTTTAATGTAATTAAATACCCGAAAAATAGAAAAATTAAATACTTGTCGGAATTAAAATCCGACTTTGTCATTGCGATCCTCACCCTCGAATTAGCTAAGGGTGAAAATTTGGGATTTTTCGGAAGTCGTCGAATTTTCTCAAATATTTTAATATATTTAATTAATTAGAAAATAAGAAAAATTAAATATTTATCGTAATCAAAATCCGATTTTACCGTTGAATTCCTCACCCCAAAATTAACTTCGGGTGAATTCTTAGGATTTTTTGGAAATCGTTTATAAAATATGATTTTTTTTTGTCTTTTTCCCTCATTCTTCTTCTTTGGCTGGCTGGGACTCATAGCCATCCAATCTCAACTGAGCCTCCTTTTCCTTCAGCTCCCCTGCCATGCTCAGCTTGCCCCTATTTTTTTTTCCTGCTTTTACCACCTTTGTCCTCCTCTCCTCTCAATCTCCTGCCACCCCTCTTATCTTCACAGTTGGGATGGGCAACTCATGCTCATCCCATCCAAAACCAAGCCTTCTCTGCCATTAAAATAAGCTGAGCTCCTCTCCTCTCCTCCTTCCCCCATTGCTGTGTTTGCTGAGGAATGACGTCTAAAGCTCTCAAACCTCCCTTAGGAAATTATTCATTGTCAAAGCGAAGGTACCAACTTTCCCTCATTGAATGGATTCAATGGCTACTTTATTTCACCTTTATACTTAGTTTGCATCCTTAGAAATCTGTATTTACGGTATGAAATTCATTAGAGCTCATTAGGTCTGTGATTTTAGGAAGATGAAGCAGCTCTATTTTCATCCTTTATGCATACCTAGTCCCTTAACTCCACTGTTTGCATTGATAACATAATTGTTTGATGCCAATTTGGGTATCAATGAAAAGGTATCGGAAAGAACTTTCCAACGGTATATGACACCACACATGAAATGCTCTAAGTCGAGAGTAATTGAGCTCGAAAGTTGACCCATTATAGTTTTCGAACAGGCGAAATCATCGTCGGGCGCCGCAGCGCCCGAAGTTTTGAATTCGGGTCCATAATAGTTTAACGAAGCGTAAAAATATTTTTGATGAAATTAAATGAAATCCGCTGCAGCACGCCACAGCGGGCTGTAGCGTCATTTCAGGAAAATCATATGAAATCAAGAGATAAATTAATTAAACAGTGACTTTCGAAAGTTAAACCGCTACCGCACTGCAATGCCTGAAGCTGCTGCAGGGCGCCGTAGCACCCATCTCTCGTGGTGGCCAAGTCATAGCGTCAAAAAGCGCTGCACTCCGCCGCAGTGCACCGTAGTGCCTAACTGTGGCGCCCCACCCCTTAATCCACCAGATGAAATCCGCTGCAGGGGGTGGTGTGTCACTCTAGCTAACCCTTCACTTATTAATGGATTATGATAAAATTCACAATTCACCTAATAAGGGAAGGAGTAAGCATAGAATCAAACATTCAGTTACTTAATAAGAATTCATACAGAGTACCGAAATAATTTACAATAAGAAACATCCAAGCATCATAACATAAATATAATGAAATACATCTCAGAATATAAGCATAAAATTCAAATACACAGTGATGAGTACCTGTATTATTACATCAATTTAAGTTTAAATAATGAAGGTAAAATGCGCTCATTCTCACTTATAAAGGAAAACTAAACAGCTGCTTCTTCCACAAGTTCCTCCTCCGGATATGGCTCCACACTAAGATCCTGATCGTCCAACTGAAGATGATCTGCCATTGTCGGTTTCACAATATAGGGCCCCAACAAAAAAAAAATCTTGTGTTAGACAATTGTCTAAGTGCATTTTAGGTCGATAAGTTTTTATGTGTTTTATAATATCACCATTTTACAAATTCTAAGCAATAACTATAACAAATATAGGAGCAACTAGCAATACAAAAAGAATGAAAAAACTATAAATAATTAATTATAACTTAAGCAAAAAGAGAGGCTAAGACATGCCTCAAATGCAAGCTAAACAAGATAAGGCATATGAATATAAATAACTAAACAAGTATTGGAAGAAAAATACTACAACCTAAATATACTGGTGATCAAAAGAAATATGCCAATTAAAATAACTGAACTTAGTAATGATACATATAAATAGCAGCAAAATTCTAACATCCTAAAATATATAAGCAGTACAAAGAAAATAGCTGACTGAATAAAAATACTGAAAAATAAACAAAATATCAAAACTAAATATACATGTAAATATCTGTGTACTAACTGCAATACAGAAAAGAGCTAATCTAGCCCAATGAATATAAAAAGGATCCTAGTGTCAACAAGGAGACTAGGCACAAAACTATATAACCCTAGTGTCATCAAGGAGACTAGGCAAGATATATAGGGTTTTCTCCTAGTGTCATCAAGGAGACTAGGCAAAAAAAATACAATAGATCTTCTCTTAGTCTCAACAAGGAGACTAAGCAAAGAAGATATAAATAAGGTCTTCTCCTAGTATCAACAAGGAGGCTAGGCAAAGAAGATATAAATAATGTCTTCTCCTAGTGTCAATAAGGAGACTAGGCAAAGAAGATATAACTGAAAGGCAGCTCTAACATATACAATTATTATCTTTAATAAATCATTTAAATATTTTCACAAGGAATCTTTAATCAATCATATTTTCCTAACATTTTATTCATGCATCAAAGATCTTATATGATATGCTCAAGAAGTTATGTCACAAATATACAAGGAATACGTAACAACAATCATCAAATAAGCAAGGGACTCTACTAAACATAGTGATATCATTTGTTTTCTACTTAACAATTTTAACTATTCTAAGTTACACAAGTTCAGGATCACCATTTTCTTACTATCGAATGTAACTTAGAAACTCGTTCTTATAAGTTAAAAAGGATTATAACTGATCAGGTTCTAATCTAGTTTAATCAGATAGATGACTATGAGTTGAATCAATAAATTATACATCCTAGTTTTGTGAATTTAGACGTTCTATCTAAGATCTGATCAAGATCTTCTAAACATATAGATTATGGATTAAACACTTATGAGATTTAGATTTAATCACATAATCTAAAAAAGATAAGGCCTAAGTTTTAGGTTTCATTCTAAAAGTGATCTACTTATTAAGGCAAACCCTATTAAGTAATCAGACTTAATAGGATGAATCTCCTCTCCTAAAACTAATGTTAAAAGATAAAATAATCAAAACAAGTTGTAAAATAAAAAAAAAGTCTAGAAACTAATAAAATTAAGGATTCATTCATTGAAAAACTCTGTTTTTCAATGAATGAAATCAATCATATCATCTAGTCCTAGTCTCATGAAGGGTCCTTAAGTTGTAGTGTTAAAGACTTAGGGAAATTCTAGACTCTGACCTAACGAGTGATTTTACTTACTTAAATGTCACTAATACAATTATAACATTAGTTTTTGAGTCTGGAGAAGTTAATTAAAGGTTAAGGGCACTTAATCCAATCTTAGGGCAAAATGACAATTTTGCCCCTACTTAAAGGTCCAAAAAGTCAATTTTAGATTTAGGTGCCCAAAATGAGGTTTCTCTTTCTCATATGATTTTTTACTATTTAACTTGAAGATAGACAGTAAGTACGTCCAATTTGGATGAGAAACGGGTCTTACAGATTCAAACTAAGGTTTTTGATTTAAGGGAATTTAAGTAATTTTTACTCTACTGAAAACTAAGTTTTTATGCAGTTTATTGTTGGTTGCTATTCAAGGATTTCGTAGAATCCAAGAACACTAAATTTTGAGTTCGATTGACTAAGTTATGGGTATTTCAGTTTTGTTATTTAATCAATTTATTACTTGTTTATTAGTTAAATTTATTAAATTATACTATCATAATAATTATAAATTTGATTAAGTCATCTATAATTTTTGCTGCCTTAATTAAATGGTGCCCATTATTTGCATAAGATACCAATTTATCTACTAATTAAAATTAAGTTAAGGTAATTTTTAATTTTAATGTTAACTTTTAAGCCTAATACTAACACGAACACATTTATGTATAGGTGTGCCTATATTTGCATTCATACGTTAACCATAATTTCTTGCTTAAGGTTACCGACACATAAACATATTTATTCGTGTCTTAGTTCTCTAAGTACTGCTATACATTTATCTTTAGCTTGATGCTTGCATATATATTTATATATATATATATATTTAATATTATAATTATATTATTCCTGCTGTTAATTATTACTTATGTTAACTAGATTTAATTAGCTCAATCAATAATTTGATTTTAATTAATATTTCTATTTATATTACTAAGTATATGCATCAATTATGTATATATAATAATATTAAGTATAAGATACATCATTCATAATTATATGTGCTAATTAATTTCTGCTTCATAGTATAAATCAATTTAATACATTTAATTGACTTAGTTATTAATCACCCTTAATTAATTTATTAGTTAAGCAAATAGTATAAATAAATAAATAAATAAATAAATAAATATATATATATATATATATGTACGAATCAATGAAAGGTAAAAGGAGGATGGACACGTGAGTTAATGATAATTGAGTTAATTAATTATATTTGTCATTTTTATTATTTCCACTTATTCTTTTACTTAATTATCAACTAACCTATAATACATATATAGCTGTACATACATATATTTGCTGTTTCCTAGTCGTTAATAAATAAGTATTGCCGAAGTATAAGTATGGGGCTATGTTTGCATTATTTCTGTTTATACGTATCAACTATATTTTATATATGTATAAATAATTATTGCTTTGGCGTGGCGGGCTACAAAGGACTCCGGGAGAGGTGAATGAACCCCATGGAGTACACGTGGCACCACCCGAACGACCTGAGAACCTCATGTGGGACCCACTACCCCCGACAGACGGCCGCGACAGCGGCTGCCATGCGTCGGACGTGGATGGGGCCAGCACAAGCCGCGGGCCCCACGGTCTGCAGAGGCAGACCCGAGAGAATCGGGCCGGGCCCGGGTCTGCCCGAGCCGGCCCATAAACTTCTGTGCGCCCGTGCCCTACCCCGCAAAGGGTCCGGCTAGGGCACGACCTTGCCGGCAGCCCTGGCGATGTCCGACGACACCCATCATGGCTTCCGGTAGATCTCGTCGAGGGCTAGCCGTAGCTGAGCGAGACGGCGTGCTAGGAGTTCCGGGGCGTTAGCCGGACTTAACCCTAGGTCTAGGGTACCTATCAGGCGGGCTCTAACTGTTTTCACTGTGGACGGCCTCCTGATTCGCACCGATCGAACTCATTAGAGTTCGATCAGGCTCAATAGATCGGCAATCGGGTATGGGAATAGTTCAACGAAAGTGAAAATCAAGGATTGCATGTGGATCGGAGTATTGGGCGTACCTATCCGACGGTCGGGGTCTTGCGCAGGGACGGGGCCTCAGCACAGGTGCTCTCCAGATCCAAGTTCGCTCCCTCCGGGTTCTCCCCTACGGCCGCGCACTATGGAGCTATAAGGAGAGGCAGTGACGGAGGCTACGAGGCTCCCCAGAGGTGGGGATTGGCCGCTTGCGGTGGTCCATGCTGCGAGGGTTCATACGGAGATCGCGAGGGAGAAACCCCAGGACCGTTCGATCTGATTCGATCGGACGGTTCCGATCGACCCGCCCGCTCAGACGGCAAGGAGTGACGCTGTCGAGCACAGTAGACAGTGTTCACTGTTGGGTTGACGGCGTCGTTAACTCCATTAAAACTTAAATTAATATTTAATTCAATTAAATTAAATTATATTAATTTAAATTGCTTAAATAAATGTACTCTAAAATTCCCAGTGGATCACTTCGAGCTAATTGAGGGGTGAGGAACGCAATGGCGAAGTCAGATTTTGATTCAGACGAGTATTGTGATTCCTCGATTTGTGGGTAATTAAATATTAATAAAATATTCATCAAAATTTCGACGACTTCCGATTGACACGAAAACTTCACCCATAGCTAATTTAGGGTCAATGAGCGTAATGACGAAGTTCATTTTTAGATCGGAGGTCAATTTAAGTAGGTCAAATTTTAGAGTTTCTAGATCTTTCTAGAAATCATGATTCGATCTATTTGACTCCTAATTTGGACTAGGTCTTAGAGGTTGACTCTAATTGACCTAAATACCACTTATGATTACATTTAAGACCAAGATTAGTCATAATTGACTAAAATAACAACCTGGGTTGTTACACTAACAGTGCTGTCGCGCGCCGCTGCGCGCCACAACGCACCGTAGCTCCTGGCTTTCGGCCAGAGGGCGCCACAGCGCGCTGTCAGGCCCAGAACTGTCCGGATTAGCCCAGAACCGGCTGAAATGGTCAAAACTTCACAATTTTCAAAATTTAAGGACCCTAGGACTTTAGTGGGGCTGAATTATATCAAATTTGAATATTGTATAAAATTGTATGTGAGTTTTAAATATGGAAAAGATTGAGTTTTGGCCCCACTTTAAGAAAATAGACCATAACATTGAAATGATCATAACTTGATCATTTTGATTCCAAATCACAAAATTCAAAGTGCTAAATAGCTTTGAATTTTAATACCAACAATAATCTATAATAAAATTTCAGTTCTAAATACTAAAAACTCTATGTTGACTAAAATACCCCTAACCATAATTAGGCTATAACTTAGCCAAATGAGGTCCAATTTGGGTCTACTCCTTGTTAAAGTACTCAGTATAATATAAGAAAGCTATAGTCACTGAGTTTACTGAATTTAGATCTTTAATGAAAAAGTTAGATTTTTGACCCCTATTTGCGATAGAAAAATTCCATAATTGCTCTTAGAATTGAATTGTCCATAACTAATCCAATAGACTTCAGAAATTAGTGTTCTTGGATTCTTTGTAATCCATGAAAGTAGCAAACAATAAATTGTATAAAAATTTAGATTCTATTAAGTGTAAATTACTAAATCACTCTTTGGTCAAAATCTTTAATTTGGACCTATAGGACCCATTTCTTACTCAAATTGAGTGTACTTACTGTCTATTTTCATGTTAGATAAAATACTAAAAACTCTAGGTTAACTAAAAATACCCCTAACCATAATTAGGCTATAACTTAGCCAAATGAGATCCAATTTGGGTCTACTCCCTGTTAAAATACTCAGTATGATATAGGAAAGCTATAGTTACTGAGTTTACTAAATTTAGATCTATAATGGAAAAGTTAGATTTTTGACCCCTATTTGCGATAGAAAAATTTCATAATTGCTCTTAGAATTGAATTGTCCATAACTAATCCAATAGACTTCAGAAATTAGTGTTCTTAGATTCTTTGTAATCCTTGAAAGTAGCCAACAATAAATTGCATAAAAACTTATATTCCATTAAGTGTAAATTACTAAATTACTCATAGGTCAAAATCATTAGTTTGGACCTATAGGACCCGTTTCTTACTCAAATTGAGTGTACTTATTGTCTATTTTCATGTTAGATAGTAAGGAATCATTTAGCAGTAAGAAAATCCATTTTAGAGCCTTAAATCAAAAAGTAACTTTTCGAACCCTTAAGTAGGGGCAAAATGGTTATTTTGCCTAAAATTTAGATTAAGCGTCCTTAACCCCTAATTTACCTTCCAAATTAGTAAAATTAACATTATAATTATATTAGAATTATTTAAAGCAAATAAAATTAGCTATTAAATCAAATTAGTTAAATTTTTCTAAAAATTTCTCTAAGTTTTTCCTTAGGATCTTTCACTTCATATTAGGACTATTCCTAAGGCTAGGACTAGGTTATATGATAGATTTCATTCATTGAATAATAGGGTTATTTAATGAATAAATCCCTTATTTTATTAGTTTCTAGATTTTATAATTTAATTTTGATTATTTTATCTTTTAACCTTAGATTCAGGATAGGATAATCATCCTAATAAGCTTGACTTTGCTTAAATAGGATTTGCCATAATTTGTAGTTCACTTTTTGTAACAACCCAAGTTGCAACTTTAGTCAATTAGGACTAATCCTAGTTTTATTCTTGATCCTAAGTATTAATCAAGTCATTAGAAGTCAATCTCTAAGACCTAGTCCAAACTAGGAGTCAAATGGATCAAAACCTGATTTTTGAAAAATTCATAAATCCTAAAATTTGACCTATCTAAAATAACCTCAGATTGAAAAACAGACTTCGCCATTGCGCTCATTGCCCCAAAAAAAGCTAGGGGTGAAGTTTTCATATCAATCGTAAGTCATCAAAATTTCGATGAATATTTTAATAATATTTAAATACCCCAAAAATTAGGAAATTAAAATACTCATCGGATCAAAAATCTGACATCATTGTTGCGTTACTCACTCCTCAATTAGCTAGGGGTGAATATTTAATAATTTTCTAAATTCAATTAAGTGTTAATTCTAAAAGTAAAATTATTAAATTAGAATAAATATTTAATATTTAATATTCCAACTTAACGGCGCCGTCCCTAATTCTGCTGCTCCGTCAAATAGCCTAACGACGCCGTTTGATCAGACGGTGCCTCATCAGCCGTCGAATCGATCCAATCCAACAGCTGTGAACTCACATTCTTCGTGAGTTCTGCCCGTCTCCACGTGTCGAGCATCGCGCGGCCGACCACTGTGCTCGCCCAACCTGTGGCCCTGCACCTAGCTGACTCTGCTAGGACCCTCCCGTGCGCTTGGGACCCACCATTTGGGTGAAGTGTATCGGTTCGAGCCTCGAGCCCTCGTCCCCCATTTGCTGAGAACCTAAAAACTACAGAGCCGTCCACTTTCAGGTACTATCTTCCTCCTTTTACTAAGTAAGTAGTTTCATTCAATAATTATAGTATTGGACCTATCATTCATTCCAAATTGATCGAATGCTGCTGTTCGATTCGTCTGCGTCATGATTTTTATCGAGAGTTAGGATTAGGGTTTGATCGTGTGCCACCCACAGGCCTCCGTTCGTGTCAGTGCAGCCATGGTGGTGTAGGTCTCGATGAGACCTACATGATGCCATGCAGGTCCAACCCCGCCGCTGGCATTTGTACCGGCAAAATCCATGCCCTAGTCCGTGTGCTTGAGGCGAAGCCGAGGGACTACGGGTCGGGTCGGGTTGATCGGGATCGACCTGCATTGCTTCGTCGTGTACAATTTTATACTTTCAGTTACTTTATAGTTTTTCTGCATATTCATTTACATTATGTAAATATTAAATGAATAACTAGAACTATTTACATTAGTTTTGATGTGTTAGATTTATTGTCTAACACAAGGTACTTTTGGGATTCAACAATTTGCTAGATCTTGAGTAGTATATTGAGTCAGGTCAGGAGGACACCCAGGATATTTAGGAGGAGCCCGTGGAGCACTAGTGGACTCTTGCCCAGCCTTACTTTTCTGCTTAGTTTATTTCAGTTTAGTACTTAGCTTCTATGTCTATATTTTAGTAAAATATTTGTAATAATTCTAGATGTGTTTTCTTTTCTGAGATGAATATTTGTACAGCTTCTGTGATAAATATTTCTGGGTGACTGCTTAGCTTTCGCACTATGTTATATACTAGTTATGCTTCTATGTCTATATTTCAGTAAACTATTTGTAATAATTCAGGATGTATTTTCTTTTCTGAGATAAATATTTTATATAGCTTCTGTGATGAATGTTTCTGAGTGACTGCTTAGCTTACGTACTCTGTTATATACTAATTATACTTAGTATTGTGATGTGATCAGTATACTAAAAATGCTAATATCTTATACATATATTGGATTTCTCATATGTTTTACATCCAATGTATGTATTGGTCTAATACTTAGGATAAAGATACTACTCTTATCTTAAGTATTAGCTCTCAACCCTCCTTGAGGTTGAGTCAGTAGCCCTTCAGATGGGTTCGGTTTGTAGACTATTTCAGGGAGATGAGATATTCCTCCTCGAATGGTGCGCCGCTCCGCCGCCGATATTGTTTATAACTATCTCTTTTGCGTACGCCGACGTGCAATAGCCAAAACTCTTAAGCACCAAGGTATTGTCCGTTTTGACCTGAAAGGCCTCACAGTTTTTCCCTCAGAAGATAACTTCCTAGTAGGTCACCCATCTTGAGAGTGCTCCCACATGAGCACGCTTAACTTTGAAGTTCTTATCAATAACTCTACCGTTATCTGAAAAGGTGCCTCGATGTTTAAGAGTTTCACTTATTACTACTTAAGTGGGTCATCACAATCTCCCCAACTTAAGTAATTGACGTCCTCATCAGTATCCACACACAGATCCAAAAATAATCTATTGGGTAGATAGGACTGGAGGTGACCCCTACATGCACAAGAGGTACCAACAACCATGTAGCACCTTAACCATTATGGGTTCAAGAGGCTGCTCACATGAAGTGGTACTTTGCCCTATATGGTACTTAGCTCCTATCTGACACCCTATGGCCTGTTCTGATACCCATTGTAATAGCCCAAACTCTTAAGCACTAAGGTATTGTTCGCTCTGACCTCTAAACTTGAAAGTAAGATTACTAATACTGAATATCCCTTCCTCATTAACTTTGAAGCTTTATTTGTAGTGATAAGACTATCAACTACATGCATTCTTTTGTCCTACAAATATTACTTTCTTTTCTCCTTTATTCAAACATACTTTCTTTTTAGTACAATCAATCATTGCCCCATTCTGACTCATCCATCTATTCCAATTATAATATCAAAAGTAATGATAGGAAGGATGGTTAATTTTGCTTCACAACTACTATTATCAATTTCTAACTTACACAAACAATAAGTATTTGATTCTAAATAATCTTCTGATGGTAAATTTACTCTGAATGAATTTGAAAGCATTTCTACTGGTAAAAATAACTTTTGCACAATATTTGAGAAATAAAAGAGTGTGTTGCTCCAGTATCAAATATAACTGTATAGAGATTATTGAAAAGTAATATAGTACTTGTCACCACATCAGGCTCTTCTTTTGTTTCTACTTGAGATAAATTGAAGACCCTGGCTTGAGTAGGAGGGTTCCTACTATACGAGGCAATATTGCTTCCTTTATTATACTGTGGTTGACTTAGTGCTTCAGCCACTTTCTTTTCATCAATAGGAATATGATGCCCATTAATTGTAAAAATTGCATGACAATCTTTAACTAGATGGTTTCTTCTTCCACATCGATGACATTGATTTAAATCAGTGAAACATTTGCTCGAAGAATGAATTCTTCCACAAAATTTGCATGTATATTTTCCTTTAGGTGTAGGAGGAGTGTTTCCTTGAATATTATAAAGTCTTCCTTGATGTGACTGAAAACAAGTCTTCTTATTTGGAGTAAAGTTTGAAGTTCCTGACCTTTTATGATTCTGAAATACTTGGCCTTCTTGAATCTCCATTAATTTTGCCTTCTCCATTAGATTAAGAAATTTTGATATCTGTAGAGGAGTTAAGATGTGCTGATAAGAATTTCTCAAACCACTAAAAAATAAGTAGCATCTCACATCTTCCGTTGCCACCATTTCAGAAGCAAAACTTGCTAAGCGAGTAAATTCTTCTTCATATACTGTCAACGTGTGACCTCCTTACTTTAAATTAAAGAATTCCTTCCTCATTGACTGTCTTGCAGAAGGTGGCACATACTTATTAAGAAAGGCATTGACAAATTCAGGCCATGAAACTTCTTCTTCAGTTTTCTCTTGAAATGTGGTTGCCTTTGCAGTTTTCCACCATTTCTCGGCTGATTTAGTCAGAAGATAAGTAGCTAAAGCTACTTTTTGATTTTCAGGACTCTTAGCACACTTAAATTCTTTTTCAATTCTTTGAATTCATTCATCAGCTTGAAAGGGATTTACTATTCTATTGAATCTAGGCAGTTGCAATTTGAGAAATACCATCATTGCAATCTCAACATTCATTATTTGAGGTGAGGTAAGAGGTTGGAAGTGAGTTTGTTGATTATTTATGAATTATGCCATCATATTCATAAATTGTAACATTTGATTTGCCCAACTATTATTATTGAACAGATACATCACCTCTGGGTTTGGAGAGATAGGTTCATTATGACTAGGTGTAGTTTGTTGAGCCCCATCATCATGAGAAGAGTTATTATTATTTTGATTATGACTTTCCATTTCTTGAGAGAAGAAGCAAATAAATTTTGTTATGCAAATAAAATTTAATTATTGAATAAAGTTTGAATTATATACTTTTTTATATTTTATTATAGTAATGTTAGAAATAAATTTAGAGAATATTTGATAAATTTTGAAAAATTAATTTACATCAGAATTTTTCATGGTTATTTTAATAAGAATTTAAATTAAAATAATTATTTAAAAATATTTAGGTGTCAGAATCAAAAAATTTTGATATTTTTGGATTCAGGACGTCGATATAAGTTAAAAGGGAAAATTTCATAAATTTAAAACTATTTTGAAAGAATAGTAAAAAAAAATTGTGAATTTCCGAGACTAGTTGTCGCTTATCCGTTCGTCCAAATTTGACGTTTTTGGTATCATTGGAATCGTATCGACAAGACCTTTCATTTGATATCTTAAAAGTTAATTTTCATTAATTTTGATTTTCTAAATTTGTAAAAAATTTAAATTGTTATTTATTTATTTAAAGTGAGCTAATTTATAATTTTTATCTTTTTCTAAAATTTATCTTTACAAATATACCCTTAAAAATATTCTTATCCTATATGGAGAGAATTTTATTCCAAATAAAGACAATCCACCTCTTAATCTAAACCATCTATTCTTATTTTGATTTATTTAAGTTATTTGATCTAATTTCTCTCTTATCCAATATATTTCTATATATTTATAGGCTGTAGATAAGAGAAAAAATTCAGAATTTGTAATTCAATTTAAACTTCTCTTTTTTTAGCAAACACCTCTCATTTATCTCCTTCCATCACCTCCAAATTCTTCTCCTTCTCAAATACTCTTATCCTTTCATTTTGAAGAGCTTCTTCACATCTCTTTCTTTTTTCCTAAATCTCTCATTCTCACAAGGCTATCCTAGAGATCCAATAAGTTATCTAAGATATTCAAAGCATCTTTCAATTTTATTTAGATCTCCTCATGATAAGCAAATATTTAATACATGATTATATCATTTCTTATAAAATTTCTAAAGTTTTAATTTTATTCATATATTTCTCATGCTTAAAAAGTATATTTATATTAATTTTACACATCTATATCTTTTAAATTAATTATATTTAGAACTTGAAATCTTTCTAATATATTTTTCTATATATTAGTTGTATGTTATTAGAAGAAATTATTTAATAATTTTGCTTCTATGCTAATTTAAATTAATTCTAAAGTATAATGAAATTTCTAAATTTTTTTTACTTAGAAAAATTTCTGGATTTTCTAAAATTTTAAGATTTTGGTAATACTTTGAAACTTTATATCTTTTTGGTTACCAAGAATATAAAGCTGTAATCTTGCATGCATATTCCCCCTATATATTGGGAAGAACTTCACTTAAGACATCACAGAATTTTGGGCACTTTACAGTTAACATTTAAGTGCTCAAAGTTCAATAAAAACTATAAGAAGTTGCAAATTTGAAAATATATTTTTTTGAAATTTTATTGATGTTTAGCTTAGTATAATTTTTATTTCAAGCATAGTTAGATATTTATCTTTGGCAAACACAATCTTGGTTATATTGTGAACAATTTCTCTATTAATCACTTGAGTTGATTATGTCATTAAGAAGGTTATTTAAGTGATTGAAGTTTGCTAAAACAAATCACAAATTTGAACTTGAGTAAAATTTCTTGAATTTCAGAAAATTTTCTAATGTTTGAAATGATATAACTCTTAAAATACAGAGAATCCAAATTTAATTTTTGGCATGCATATTCTCTAATATATAAAGAACAATTTACGTTTAGACATCAATAGAAAATAAGTACTCTAAAAGTACCTTTTGGATGACACAAAATCAGCTAAAAACATAAATTTCTTACTTAGCCAAAATTAGAAAAATTTTATAAAAATAGAATTTTCATTTCAAATGATATATAATTAATTTACAAACTTTATAATTGTTGTAAGAAGATACATTTTGATATTTATGAATAATTTAAATATTAAATTTGATTTTTGGAATATTTATAAATATAATTTCTCATAATAATAATATTATGAATTTTTCATATAATCTATTAAATGAATAATTTAAAGTGAATTAAGATAGTTGATTAACAAATTTAGATGTTGATTTAACAGATTGAAATCAACAAATTTAAGAAAATTATTCTTCAAGTCAGGTATAAAATTATTCTTAAGTTTTATTTCAAGTATTTTAATTTTGAGCTTATTTCCATTTAAATATTATTTATTCATTTTATCATGTAAACCGCTTTATTAAATTGCAATATTTTTATATAAAAGTGTGTGACAAAAAGTAACGAAATTTTATTTCTGATGTTTATCTTTAAAGGAAGAAATGAAAATGTAACATGTACAGGTAGAGCTTACTAGTAGCTCACGATGAAATAAGCTTAAGAAGATACTCACTTAGGAAGAGCTTATAAGAAGAAGTGAGATTTGAGTGAATATATTTTATTTTGCTATGTGGTGTAATAATAGTTGAACTTATGTAATTTTATAAGATTGGCTCTGTGATGAATAAATAACTTATAATTTTATTACTTATTCTCTATATTTTAAATGATGACTTTATTATTTAAAAATTCTCAAGCTTGATCACTCGGTCGTCACACGACGGGGCTGGGCGCTACTGGCTTTGGGAATTATACTGGGTCAAATTGGCCAATTTTTTTTGATATGACAGTTATACGTACCTGTTTCAGTTTCAGCTTACTGTTTACTATATTATTGATACATGTTATTTTAGCTAGCTGTATTTCTTTTCTTACCTGCTCACTTGTACATATTTATAGGATGCTAAATTTTACTGCTTACTATATGTACCACTTTTAAATTTCTATTTAATCATCATATGTTATATGATTATCATCATATTTAGGATTAAACTTTTTTTTAGTACTTTTACTTACTGTATTATATATGTGCCTATTCCTTACTTAGTTTACTTCAGGTGTGCTTTTGCCTCAATTCCTGTTTAGTTATAAATATTATATTTTTGGCCTATCCTATTTCTTGTATACTTACTACTCCTGTACTAGATAGTTATTTTGGTTTGATAAGTAAAATAATGATATTAATAATTCATGTAAAATATTCAGCTTAAAATGTACCTAGACAAGTGTCTAATAAGATTTTTTTTTATTAGTTGGGGCATTGGCATTGTGAAACTAATAATATCAGAGTTTGAGCAGTTTAAAGGTCCAGTTCCTGTAGAGGAGCCTTTTATTGAAGAGGAACATCAGCTAGGTGATCCATAACTTGCTTAGTTCTTTTATATTATTTGTGAGAATGAATAATATTGCTTTACTTCATTTATAATTTTAAGTAAAATTTTATAATAATACATGTACCCTTGTGACTATGTTTACCTTCTATACTGTTATTTCTGAGTACTTTACCTTTGTCTCTCATTTGAAGTATAGTGAAATAAATGTATTATTTACTCATATGCTTCTGCACTCTATATTCATATTAATTTAGTGACTGATTCATCGTATTCATTATGTGCACATTCTTTCCTTATTAATGGATTGTGGATCTTATCCAATCTAATGACAAGTGAGAGACTTGCCAGAGTGGCACACTGCCCCTTAAGTATAATCCTACGGGTTAGGAGGTGGGGCGCCACACGTAGCTCTTTAATAATGATCTGAATCGTACGCAAATCGAACGATTCACCTCAATTTATTAAAATGAGCCGCGCAAGTGTCACTGTTCAGTTGAACCGTGCACTGTGCATCATCTCCTTCTTCCCATGAGTTCTGCCAACTAAAAATTTAGGGCAAGCAATAATGTTATGATTTAGCACTCTAATAATGCATACAATTAATCAATGCAAAGCTGATAGTGAACTCTCACAAAAAAAAAATTTGAAACCCTTAACTCTTAAGTTTTTTATGAACCATTATATTAAGAGAGAAAAAAAAAAGGCAGTAAGTTTCAAAATAAAAAAATTAGCATATATAAGGATCGTACAAAAGTATACATAATTCAATAATCAAGCTTATTTGCTAAATTAATTACTATGCGAAAGAAAAACATATATGAAGAAGTACATTGCACATTGAATTCTTGTAGAGACGATATAAAGGTTACGACAATGGCTGAAACACGCAAAGCTCTATTCTCCTTTTCACGGTCTCTCTTCGCCCTCCATAGCTAGTCCAGGGAATGAAAAATGGAGGAAGGTAAAGCAAAAATGGAACTAAATGGAGTGGAGAGGAAGTTTATCTCGCAAAGGAGGGCAGCTGGCGAGGTCGAACATACGTTTACTTGCTCCTTCGGGCACACAATCGGAAGCCAAGCAGGGACGTACTGTGGACGGTTGTGAGTCGTTCGATCGCTCATTAGATCAGACGATCTATGATACAGAATGACTCGAATGAATCGTGGCCGATGGATCTTGTTTAGGAAATAATCCACGGCTCAAATGAAGAAGGACTGTCATTCCATGCTTAAATTAATTTAATTCATTTGATTATTAGATTATTTAATTTCACTAATTTATTTCTTAAGTTTAAATGCTTAAACGTATTTCAAAAAATCTCAAAATTTCACCATTGCTTATTTGAGGGGTGAGGAACTCAAAAATGCTATCAAATTTTTGATTGGAGGTATATTAATTTACCTAATTTTCTAGGCATTAAAATATATTAAAATATTCGTGAAATTTTTGACGAGTTCCAAACACTTCCAAAATACCACCCATAATTAATTTGAGTGTGCTGAGTCCAATGGTAGGATTTGTTTTCGATTCTGATGTTTAAATAAATTAGGCATTTTTAGAATTACAAAAAATCAAGAAATGTTGGAAATTATCAAACTGTCTCCAAATCGTACAAAATTTGAGGTGGAGAATCTTAACTCTATTATAAGAGTAATGGATTAGGTTTGGACTCAATTAGGTCACTAATTAATAAGTAACAACATTAGGGTCATTATAGTGGGATATCTCATAACTAGGAATTCAGCATAATCTATTCGTTCTCGTCGTGCAAGTTTCATTGCTATCACTCCTTGCCTTGTAACGGGCACTAGCTCATCCTTGAGATCCTTTATTTGTAACATACATCCATTTGTAACTTTTAATTTTCTTTCTTGATGTTGATTCACTAACCTCCATATAACATTCTTATGAAAATACTCCATGTAGATGTCCGAAGTTCAAGGAAAATCAAACTATAATGAAAAAATAAATTATCCAAGCAAAACACACATAATACATAACCAATCAAACATTCACTCTACAACGACCGAATATATTTATCTGCAAATCAGGTCAAATTCTTGCCTCAGAAATTGGGTTCCGATGAATTTCGATTTAGGGCAAATAAGAATACCCAATAAATAGAAATAATTTTTTAGATCAAAGTGACATAGTTTGGGAAAATTCGAATAACAAAAACTCCCGCTTTATTTTTCTGAACTTTTTAAATTAATTAAATCAAGAATATTGAAGTACGTGTCCAAATTCATTATATTAAGAATATTATTTAAAGGCTGCTCAAAAAGTTTTATCAAATTCTGAGTGTCAGTTTGATCTCAATTAATTTTTGAAGTTTAATACTTCAGAAATTAATTAAAAATAAAATTTTGCTCCAAAACCAAAAAAATTGGTGCGATAGTGTGGCGACCCTCACCCTTAACCCTCAATAGGTTTAGATTAAGGGTGGAGTGTCACTCTGGTTAACCCCTCACTTAGCATTGGATTAGGATAAACTCCACAATCCACCTGATTAGAGAAAGGTTAACTCAGAATCAATCAAGCAGTCACTATATAAGTAAAAATACAGAGTGCGAAAGCGATAAATAAATGACATCCAAGCATCATAATGTATATAAGAAGAGAAATATAACTCAGAAAAGTAGCATAGTGAAATCTGAACACACAGTCACAGATACCTGTATTATTACATTAATTAAAATTTAACAAAATAAATGTTCAAAATCCACTCATCCTCACAAGTAGTAAATGACTAGATATCTTCTGGCCCCAACTGCTGCACCTCCTCTAAGTAAGGCTCCTCATCGGGTGCAGGCTCCTCAAAATGCTCTAAGCCTGACATTGTCGGTTTCACAATGAAGGGCCCCAGCCAAAAAAAGAAAATCTGGTTAGACAATTGTCTAAGTACATTTTAAGCTGAATTTTAATAAGGTTATATAATATCACCATTTTACCATTTACTTCTAAGCATGATATGTAAATACAGGAGCAGTAAGCAACACAAGTAAAAAGGCAAACTATAGACTATGCTCTATAGTATAAACAAGGCAAAGAAATGAGGCTGAAGCATGCCTCGCATAACAAGTAATCAAGGAAAGGCATATAAGTGTAAATATAATTGAATAATGCTGGAAGAAAAATTCTACATCCTAAACATGCTGGTGATCAATAAAAATAACATGCTAATTAAAAATGAATAACTTAGCAGTGATATATACATATAGCAGCAAGATTCTACATCCTAGATATATATAAAGTAGTACAAGGAAATAGCTGACTGAAAAAGAATATACTGAAACAACCACAACTGCATATAAAACTATAATACATCAATTGCCATACAGAAAAGAGCTACACTAGCTCGCCAAAAGAAACTGAAGATCTTAGAACGATACGGCTAGGGCTACTCATAGCTCGATACGACTAAGCCAACAACAGTCACATATATGGCCCTAACACGATACGACTAGGGCTACTCCTAGCTCGATACGGTTAGGTCACCAACTATCATACCGAAATATCCTAGCACAGTACGGCTAGGGCAACTCCTAGCACGATACGGCTAGGACAACATTCGGTATGATCAAAAGAATACTAAGAGGCAGCTCAATCACATTAATTCATTATCATTTCACTTATTTACTTTAATATTTTCATAAGGAATCTAATGAGTCTCCATAATTTCCTAACATTTTATTTATGCATCAAATATCTTATATGATATGTTCAAAGAAAATATAAGGCACAAAATTACAAGGTATGCGTAGCAACAAATAACAAGTAAGCAAGAGACTCGACTAAATATGATGATATCATTTGTTTTCTACTTAACCAGCTAACTATTCCAAGTTACACAAGTTCAGGATCACCATTTTCCTACTATCGAGTGTAACTCGGAAATTCATCCTTATAAGTTAAAAAGGATTGGAACTGATCAGGTTCCAATCTAGTTCAATCAGATAGACGACTATGAATTAAACAAATAAATCATACGTCCTAATTTTGTGAATTTAGACGTTTTAACTAAGATCTGATTAAGATCTTCTACACATATAGATTATGGATTAAACACTACGAGATTTTAGGTTTAATCACATAATCCAAACTAGATAAGACCTATGTTCTAGGTTTTATACTATAAGTGATCTACTAGTTAAGGCAGATCCTATTAAGTAATCAAACTTAATAGGATGAATCTTCTATCTTAAATCTAAAGTTAAAAGATAAACTAATCAGAATGGGTTGTAAAACAAAATAATATCTAGAAACTATTAAAACCAAGGTTTCACCCATAGAGTAACCCAATTTTCCCCAATGAATGAATACTAACTTATGATCTAGTCCTACTCTCAGGAAAAGTCCTTAAGGTGGGATGCTTAAGACTTAGGAAAAAAAATTATTGGAATTCAATTTAATGACTTATTTTATTTACTTACATGGTACTAATATGATTACATTATTAATCCTAGTATTCTAAGATTTTAATTAAGGGCTAAAGTTGCGCATTTCCAATTTTAAGGTAAAATGACTATTTTGCCCCTACTTTATGGGTCAATCAACTTTTTATTTAGGGGTCCAAATGGAGTTTTATCTTCTCCAACTAATTCCTTACTGTCTAACTTGAAGATAGACAGTAAGTACGTCCAATTTGGACGAGAAACGGCCGAGTTATGGCTAAAATAAGGCTAGTAGTATTTTGATCATTTACCTAAATTTTAGGGTTCAAATCCTAAATATTATTTCTGTGAAAATGATGATATTGAAATTCTAAACTAGGTAGCTTCTTGAATTTTTGGATTTGGAGTTAAATTGACCAAGTTATGGCCATTTGAAGTCCAAGGGCATTTTGGTCATTTTTCACTACAGTCAACTCTAAATTCTAGAGTTGACTTTTTGTCCTGATGTCCAAATTGGAAAACTAATACTACCACGGTGATGGGGCAGCTCTCCTGAGCATTTTAAGACCCATATTGACTATGTTTCGATAATCAGGTAAAAAGTTATGGGGTCTTAAAGAGGCTCTAAAATGCTACCTCGTTATGCGTACCCCGAAATGAAATTTTACATTACGCCATTTGATCCTAAATATTTTTCTGAGTATTTTAAGACCCATATTGGCTATGTTTGGATCATCCTACAAAAAGTTATTAAACTTTTAAGATTTACTATTCAAAAATATAATTTGAATTAATTTACTATTCATTTATTAAAATTGAATGATTTTACTGTTCATTCATAAAGTTTTTATTTAATTAATCACTGTTTAATTATTAATTAATTAATTAATTAATTTTACTGTAGTAAAGTAATTAGTACTAATTATTGTTTAATTAATCTTAATTAATATCTAATTATATTTATTTATTTAGAATTACTGTTCATTCATAAAGTTTTTATTTAATTAATCACTATTTAATTATTAATTAATTAATTAAATAATTTTACTGTAGTAAAGTAATTAGTGCTAATTACTGTTTAATTAATATTAATTAATCTCTAATTATATTTAATTATTTAAATTTACTGTTCATTCATAAAGTTTTTATTTAATTAATCACTATTTAATTATTAATTAATTAATTAAATAATTTTACTGCTCAAAAGTAATTAATTATCTTAATTACTATTTAAGATTTAATTAACAGTTAATTAATCCTTAATTAATCTTTAATTATAATTATTTAATTAAAATTACTGTTTAAAAGTAATTAGTACTAATCCTAACTTAATTAACCACTAACAGTAATTAATTAGGGCTAAACAGTAATTAATTAACACTAACATTAATTTAATTAAATTTTAATTAACTGACAGTGGGCCCCACTGACACGTGGCACCTTCAGAGGCTGCCACGTGGCATAGTGGACCCCACGGGCTGCTGACTCAGCTCGGGTGACTGGACCGTGGGTCCCACCTGACACGTGGCACTGCCAGAGGTTGCCACATGGCGCTGTAGGTCCCACGGGCTGCTGACTCAGCTCGGGTGATTGGACAGTGGGTCCCACCTAACACGTGGCACTGCCAGAGGCTGCCACGCGGCACTGTGGGTCCCATGGCTGCTGACTCAGCCTGGCTGACGGGGCTGTGGGCCCCACTTGACATCGGGTCGGACCCGACCCGGACGGGTCGGGCTCGGGTCGGCCCGGCCCGCCCCGAAGGCGTGACCCTTCGCCTTCCGGATGTTCGGCGGACCGAACCCAGTCCACTTCGGGGACCTGGTGCGCCCGATCGGGTGGGTTTTAGCCCGATCGGAACGGTGGATGTGAAGAGGACATGTTGATCTACCTATCCTACAATTTTTGCAACGATCGAACGGTAAACGAGGGAGATCGGGGTACCTGAAGTTCGGATCAGCGAAGATTTTGGCGGAAAAATAGGACTGACTTCCGGGCTTGATTCCGGCTCGATCCGGGCTCCGATCGGTGAAAACTCGGAGCCTAGGGGTAGGCCGAGGTCTTATAGACCGGACGGCGACCTCACCGAGGCCTGGATGCGGCCGGATTGGCCAGAAATGGCGACGGGCCGCCGCGTGTCACGCAGGCGGAGTCGTCGAGGAAGACGACTCCGCAGCCGTTGGATCTGGGCCGATCCAACGGCTGAGATGGCGCCGTCCAGATTGACGGCGCCGTCAGCTACAGTGACGGGTCCGTTAATTACCTAACGGCACGCCGTTAGCTACAGTAAAAATAAAAAAAAATTTTTTTTTTTTTTTTTTTTTTTTTTTTGAAAAAATTTCAGAAAATTTTGAACATGTTTTTCCTAGCTAATTTAGGGTCAAGGAATTCAATGGCGCAGTCGGATTTTTGATCCGACGAGTATTTTGACACCTCGATTTCCGTGATATTTTTATTATTATAATATTCGTTGAAATTTCGACGACTTCCGATTGACACGAAAACTTCACCCCAAGCTAATTTGGGGTCAAGGAATTCAATGGCGTAGTCAGATTTTTGATCCGACGAGTATTTTGATACCTCGATTTCCGTGATATTTTTATTATTAAAATATTTGTTGAAATTTTGACGACTTCCGATTGACACGAAAACTTTACCCCAAGCTAATTTGGGGTCAAGGAATGCAATGGCGGTGTCTATTTTTCGATCGGAGGTCAATTTAAATAGGTCTTTCTAGGGTTTTCCGGATTTCTAAAAATCAGGATTCAATCCAATTGACTCCTGATTTGTGCTAGGTTTAAGAGGTTGACTCCATTGACCTAATTAGCACATCTAATTATGTTTAAGACTTAGGGTTAACCCTAATTATCTAAAGTAACAACTCGGGTTGTTACAGATAGTGTTCAATATATCATAACACGCATCGGTGTCAAGTTTCATTGTATTTGGACGTCAAACGGCGGAAAAATACAAAAAATTTAACTTTAAGTAATTATATATATTTTTTTAAGAAAATTAATCCCCCATCAAGAACATTGAAATACATGTCTGAATTTATCGATTTTTTTGTCGTTATGTTAAGAACATTATTTAAAGGTCGCTCAAAAAGTTTCATCAAATTCTGAGCATCGGTTTGATCTCAATTAATTTTTGAAGTTTTAAATTTAGGAAATTAATTAAAAATAAAATATTGGTCCAAATCAAAAAATTTTGGCGCGGGGGTGTTCAATGTGTTATAACACACATCGGTGTCAAGTTTCGTTGTATTTGGACACCTAACGACGAAAAAATACAAAAAATTTAACTTTAAGTAATTATATAAATGTTTCCTTAAGAGAATTTATTCCCCCCCCCCCCCCCCCCCCCCCCCCCCCCCCCCCCCCGATCCCGTGAAGGATCTTCTGCCTCTTTTCCGCGCCAGAGGCCATGTGCGCCTCGTATATGCGTAGAGGCTATGCGCAATTAAGTTTTGGGGCATGATACCACCCTCCTGCATTTATTTATACTCCTCCCCCCTATTCCCTCCTTCTCCCCACAGCAGCTAGCTTCTCCTCCCTCTTTCTAGTAGTAGCGAGCCACCCTCCTGCCAGCCTCTCCTCCCTCCCCAAAGCAGCCAGCCTCCCCATCCCACGGCAGTAGTCGGCCACTCAGTAGCTAGCTCCGTCATGCTGCATCCCCTCCTTGCCTCCTTTGGCTGGCCAACAACAGCCCAACCAGCCCTCCTCATGCTGGCCAGCCTCCAGCCACCCCGCTCTAGCCTCCCTCCATTTTTTGACGATCCTAATCCTAAAGGTGAGGTGAGATGGAAAAGAGGAAAATGAGAGGAAAATTTTGCTAATATTTTTTTCGTTATTTTTACTCTATACTTAATAAATCATTGCTATAAAATTAATAAATTAGTCATTCATATTATTGTTATTCTCATTAATTAGTAATGGGAATAATACAAATGTTGTTAAATAATTTCTAATTTCCATTATGTTAAATTTCAATTTATGCATTTTTATTTTTATAGTCATTTGTGTTTTGTTTTTCTTTCATTTATATATTATTATTATCATTGATTTAAGGATAATAATAATAATATATCAAATATAATGGCTATCATTAGCGATTTAAAAATGATGTCTTCTATCAAAAGAAAGAGTGAACAAAAGATAGAATAAAAAAGAGCAATGTAAAAATCTCTAAAAGGCTAATTTAAAATATTCAAATCTTAATGTAGATCTAAAATTAAACTGTCAAACTTTGGATCTTAACGAAAAATGTACCCAGTACATGACAAATATTACTTTTTGTACTTTATTGCTATTTTGCTTTGCTTTAAGCCAAATTCATATTGAAGATTGGTTGGTTGTTCGGAATCAACATTCGGGGTTAATTACTGAAAAATGACATCAATAACATTCAAGGTTGTTACTAAAAAATAACATCAGTAATATTCGGGATTGTTACTGGAAAATGACATCAGTAACATTCGTGGTGGGTTATTGGAAAAATGACACTAGTAACCTATATTTTGTTGTAATACTTTTCATGGGAAATTGATTATTTATTTTGCATTATTGCCTTATTTTTCCTGCATTTTATTACCTCCTTACTTCCGCTAATCACATCTTTTAAAGTGTAATTTTATTGTTTACTGCAGTATTTAAAGTATTCTCTAATTATTGGGAATTCCAATTCCTGTATTAATTTCTGTATAATATCAGGTCAGTTGCTTCTTGAAGAATACATGCAAGAACCCTAATTCTATAATTTTCAATCTTGCTGATAAATTCACAGTACTGTTTTGCTTATTTATTATTTTATTTTATTTTATTTATTTATTTATTTTTTGTACGTACTCATGTAATATGCAATCTTGAAATAAATGAGAATTTATTTTTGTCTTTACATGTGTATCCATTCTCTCTCAAATTACTCAATAGGATCCTGCGGTATGTGAACACCTAAATGCCGGGACAGTTCTCACTGAGGCGGCATCGGGTCATCACACACTTGAACACATATACATCTTAAAATACTACAATTCCAAAAATTCTTCCATACAACCAACCAAATAGAAAATCAAAACCATTATACCTTCCAGTATAACACAGTAACCTGCGACGATCAACTAGCTATCGAACTCACTAGGCTCACACAAATAAATTAGACACCATTCAAAATGAGTACATAAAAATCCAAAATAAATTATATTTTTCTCATATGTTGATTTTTGTTATCAAGGTAGGCAAACAATGATATAATAAAACTATTTAATATGCGCCTAAAGGATGAAACTAGTAATTTAATAAATCTAAATTTTATCATCAAAATATCAACCACTATGTTTAATTACTTAGAGTGCATAAAAGAATAAAAAAATAACAGTATCTAATGGTATAATTATACAATATTCAACTAGGCCAATATATCTCAATCACTTATACTAGCAGCATTAGACAAATCCAAGATTGAATATCTTATCAATTTGTTTCTTACAACACCTTATATAATGTGATCCTTTTCACTCACCGCCTCCCTAAGAATATATACCCAATTAATTAGCATAACACAAGAAAGTCTGCCATCCATCAGTAGTTCACAAATAATAATAATAATAATAGTTTTAATTTAAGAATCTCATAATATTAGACTCATGCACCCAGTTGATCCATAACAATATCTTTTTCACTCGCCATTCACCCATAAACCCATTCATGTAATTAAGAATCTCAGAATATTAGTCAATTACAAATGCCAAACTTAGCAAGTATTGTTTTAGAAAGGATGAAGGACATAAAATTGAAGCTTACATGTATCAGTTACATGTTTCTTGTAAAATATGAAGTGCTCATCAAACTGAAGCTTACATGTATCAATTCCTATAAACTGGAGCTTACATGTAAGGAGCACTGTCATCACCTCTTCAAACTTCAAGGCCTCATTTCAATGGATGAGCATCATGGTAAAATTTTATACTCATCCGGAGAGCAAGTTCAATATAAGGAGCACATTATGTTCTTCCTCCATATCGTCATCTAATTTTAGTATATCCACCAATATTTTAATGAAATCATTAATATGGTCTTCAATTGAGATATCTCTTTGCATCCAAAATCTGTAGCCTCCTATTTTGCCTTCATGTGGAACTAGTTGTAGTTGCTCCGTGTCAAATAATTCTGCCTCAACATTTACCATAACTTCACCATCGATGCCTCCATCATCATAGCGTACTTTGTCTTGAGCGAGAGTCGTGGATCAACATGCATGTTTTCTAATTCATATTTGCCCAGTCCTTCAACATCTCTTTATACGTATTTTATGTAATTTACGTCTCTGCTTCCTTCACCATGGCACAAACAATCAAATCTCGTAGCAATTGTCGGCTTTAATACCAATTTTTAAGAACTTTGCTGAAGAAAGATGTTCTTTCACAAAGATTGGATGTTTCTCAGAGGCGCGCCAAATATACAAAGAAAATTCACCTATATCGATGAGAAGAAGAAAACAAAAATTTAAAGCTTTTGACATACACACTCCTTAACCGCCTTTATCCTCTATTTACAGAGCTCATAAGAGTCTTTACACTTCCCATGGCACTAATAGGTTGAAGCAACTCCAAATTAAATTAGGATTAAAAGTAACATCTCAAATTACTAAAATAACAATCATACAACTTCCTTTTGTTTTATTGGTTATTGAGCTCTAACATAATTTTAGGAGATCGACTAGAGTTATTTTAATATATGATCAACAAGGTTGCTTTCTTTGTTCATCATTGCTGCCATTACGAAATTCATGAAATCTAAACAGCATAATCCCTCCTCATTAGTTGAGATGTTTGATGAAGCACATACATTTTTTCCCTTCAATCTCAGCTAGTTTATCCAAATTCATTTTACATCTTTTAGCGAAGAACATTCCCAGAGGCATCTCCACAACATGCTTGTTCAATAACCCGTAAGATTATGAGAGGATGGAAGAGGGATGAAGGATTGCATAGTTTGAGAGCTATTGATTTCTATATGTGGATGCTAGAGCGAAATGATTGCATGCATTATCAACAACCAAGAATATCATATCACTAAACCTAATTTTTATTTAATTTTTGCTCTCGGTAGCAAGATTATAAAATATGTGCTTCACTGCATGCCAACAACCAAGCCACCAGTTTTTAATGTTCTAGTATTTGTGTTTTGTTTTGTTCTCCTAAAGTATTGTAAATATATTTGGCGTATGTTTTATTTCGTAGATTGGCCGCTTAATTTCTCTCTTGTATGCAGAGCAGTTGACGATCCCTCATGCATTCTTCTTGTATTTTCTTCTGAGTAAATCTTACAAAATAGATTCCTCAAGGACTTGCTGTGTGTGATGGATAGTAGCTCGAGGGGAAGAGTCGATTATTTCCACTGAGACAATTAGTGCCTTGGGACGACTAAATGAATTCCAGGTTCGAGACCTTGCAGAGAATATGGTGGTGATTCACACCAAACAGATAGCCACGTTGATGATCTAAATGTAGATCAAGCTGCAAAGTTAAGAGTCTGTAGACTACGGGAGAGCCTTCGAAAACATGCGAAATAAGAGAGCCAATATGCCAATGAAAAGATGACTATACAAGTAAGAGAGGTGGTGCGAGAGCTTAGCAAAATATGGAGTCGAAACAAATGAAACATGCACTTATTTGGTGAGGCATCCAAGTGAGGCTTGAGAATGGCACAATTGGGTGGATTAGTACTAATCTGTAGGCATAATCTGTGCTAGGAAAGAGGTCTGACCAACAAAGTACTTGGTATTTTCTAAGGACAGATCCTATGATATTGCTGCAAACATGCCTTAAATTAACACTTAGTGATGCTTTGCTTTCTTTAATCAGTTATCCCAAGACGTGCTGGCTAGTTTTTGAAGCTTTTTTGTTTTAAGTATCTTTTTTTCTATAGTGCAGCATTCTCAACATTAATCAATTTGTCCTAGCCCTCTACCTTAGACATGATGAATGTGACATTAAATATATACGCCATTATATGCCATTAAATAATATAATTATTTTATTGAAAATAAAAAGATTATTTTCTAATAGTAATCACAAACATTCCTTTATATTGAACCCAAGAAATTATTAGCATTAAATTACAAATGGAATTTGCTTTTAACTATGCAATATTCAAGATATGCACGCTTCATTAATAAACAGAAAAATATTGCAATTATAAATATGCATTTTATATCATCAAGTTTAAAATAAAGCAAAACTCCTAAAAAAAAAATATTAGTGCACACTAATCTATGGTGTCAAAAAATAAAAGCTCAGAGGGAACTGAACATTCCTCATCAATTACTATAATGATGACAGAGAGAATTGAGAAGCACGCTCAAAGTAGAAAAGCTCACACACAATAGGCAGCAGCTTCGAAGATACCGAAGAGTCTCACATCATTGAATTCTTACAAACCCTAGCTAGCAGAAAAACAGTATCAACATGAAGATTTCCTTAAAATATCCTTTTGCATGCACAAGGCATCTATGTATACAGAGAACAACGTTCGAATAATCATGTAATGACATGTACAAGTGATCCCGTTTGCTCAGGAATTAGCTCAGATTGCCTATCTCACGCATTTTAACATCACTTGCAAACATATGATATGCACTAAGAGTAAGGCTCACTTGTAATTAATGAGATTAATCAGTCATTATTAATACATTTTAAAATTAAGAAAACCTCAAGGAAAGATACTCATGACATGCTCAAAAACTTGCAGCATTAAAGCAGAATCTATCTATTTAAACATAAGAATTTCAAATTATTTAAGAGAAAATATACCCATAATTTTCACTCCAAAGCACTTCAAAAAAGAGCAAAAGCTACAATAAAAACGTATAATTTTTAAGGAAATTTTAAACCAGATGAGCTCACCTTCATACATGTTTTCCCTTCTTGAAAAAATCACTCATAGCTTCCAAAATAGACATGGAAGAATTGCCAATGATTAATTAGACAAAAAAGTAACAAAAATAGGACTTGCAGATTGAATCAAATGTTCATTAGTTAACAATAAGCATCGAAGAATTGTTATGCAGTTCATCATACTTTATCTATGTACTTCTTCTTCTTCTATGCACATAAGAAAAAGAATACATAGCAAATCTAAGAAGATGGGGAAAGAGAGCGAGAGAGAGAGAGAGAGAGAGAGAGAGAGAGAGAGAGAGAGAGAGACTCGTGCTTGACTCCACGCACGCCACCCAGAATAGCCAATCTGAAGAGAGTGAACTATATGTGTGGCATACAGGGAGCCAGGCACAACCTTTGTTACCATCACACCTCTCTTCTCAAGCAGGAATGAACCCAAAAAATGCAAAAACTTTTTGAAGTAGCAAGGCATGCATCTCTTCTTCTCCACTTTACATGAGGAGATTATCTCTCTTATCTATAAGGAGAGAGAGAGAGAGAAACCCTAAAAATAGTGCCATGGCCTAATCTACAAAGAAACATGTGAGGGGGAGCGGGGCTGGAGTGTAAAAGAGATGGGCCAAAGGAGATGGGGGTGATGGTGGAAATTTATAAGCTTTACTCCCTGTGCAAAGGTTTTATATTATACCGTGCAGTATCATATCTATATACTTGATATAAGTTCACATGAGCAAAATACACCCATTCCAAAACTTGAGAGCTGGTTTTAACCTTTTTCGTTTGGCTTTTTTTTGTGTTGGAAAAAGTAGACAGCAAACAATAGAGTTGTTAGGAACTCTTTTTTATAATAATAATATATATAAATAGTTTTATTCAAATTCCTATATGAAAAAGAGTTAGCTTTAAGAACAGAACATCTCATCTCATTTAATTTAAGAACACTTAACTTTATATATATGATCGCACCCAAAAAATGTATTCCCTCCATTGCTACGAGAGGAAATAAATTGTGATGTATTCCCTCATCTAACAACACTTAACTTTTTTACATAGTTTAAATTATTTTTTGGGCAGCATTTGCAGAATATAATCTAAGAATAATACTAAGAAAATACATATTTGAATAAAATAAATGTATGCTAATAAATGGCTTAAGAACATTATTTGTATTAGTAATAAAAATAAATGTATGCGATAAATTTAAATGATTAAAAGGTTTAGCATTTTTTTTTTTTTTTTGTGAATTTACAAAGATAAAAATAACATGTACAACTGTTTATTGTACAGTAGAAATAGAAATATATTTAAGAGAAAAAATATTGAGAGATACTGAAAGATAATTATATTGCTCACACTAATTCGATTGGGATATCTAAGTAGCTAAGTGTAATAATCTTAATATTGTTACTTAATAATTAGTAGCCTAATTAACTTCATTTCTCTTATAATACTTCTATAATAGAGTTAAGAGTTTTTACCTCAAATTTTGTGTAATTTGAAAATCATTTGATATTTTCAAACATTCATAGTTTTCCTGACGATTTTGAGAATGCTTATTTTATTTAGACATCAGAATCAAAATTGGAGTTCACCATTAGACTCATCGCCCACAAATTAGCTAGGAGTAGTATTTTGGGAATATTTGGAAGTCGTCGAATTTTACCCGAATATTTTCTTATTATTTAAATACTCAGAAAATTATGCTAATTAAATTGACCTTCAATCAAAAATTCGATTTCATTTTTGAGTTCATCACCCCTCAATTAGATAAAAGTGAATTTATGAGATTTTTTTGGAGTTAATTTGATTATTTAAATTTAAATAATTAAATGAGTTTAAATTAATTAATTAATTAATTAATGTAATTAAATTAAATTAATATATATATATAATTATTAATAATTCCAACGGCTACTTCTCGAAAATGCACGAATCCGCTGTGGCGAGCAGATCACGGGGCAGCGGGGCGTGTTAATCAGAGTCGTCGATCTCTATTAATGAAGGATCCTTTGTTAATAAGAGTCGTCGATCTGTATTAAACCACCTTGTGCAATTTGATGCATTAACCTTCCCACTCCCTTAAGGTTAAGTATCCAAGTTGGATAATCACCCTCTTTATCTTAATATCATCCCTTAACCAATGATGAATCTCTTGTTAGTAGTAGAAGCCTTAGAGTGGATTAACTTTATGGTTAAGTTCACCCTATCTTTCCTTAATGTGAAGTTATATCATGGTTAAATTGTTCTAACCTATGCATGTATGCTCATAAGTTCAACTTATAATAAATCTTATCTCATTTTTAGACTTAGTCTAACGATGGTGTTACATCCAGTTTTCAAATCAAAACTTATTTTAAGTCAAAGAACCTTTACACTTTGATAATTAAACCCCGTCCCCCCCTTAGGTTGTAAAGCCTTTGAATTCTAATCATTGCGTTAGAATTATTAATTATCCATTGGAACCATTTGATGGTTAAGTCACTTGTGGTGACTTAATAGGTTAATCGTGTATTTTTCGTTGTCCATCTTGATTGGATGGTAATTCCCTTTTCTTTAGTATAATCTTCATTAAGTGACGAATGTCACTTAAGTGTAATAGCCTGTTTGTGGAAGACCTTCTTCCATATGAATAAGAAGATCTCCTCTCCAAGTATTTTAAGTTTCATTCTCAGATTGTGCCTAAGTCATGATATGACATAAGCATTAATTGGTCATTCCCTTGGAATGAGCTCTCCTTCAAGCTAGGATAAGTTTAACTTGTAGATCATTACTGATCTAAGTCACATCTTGTAACAATCCAAGTTGTTACCATTATCATTTAGAACTAATATCAATTTTAATTTTGATCCTAAGTGCTAATTAGGTCAATTGGAGTCAACCTCTAAGATCCAGTCCAAATCGGGAGACAAATTGATCAAATACTGATTTTTGGAAAATTCAGAAAACCCTAGAATTGACCTATCTAAATTGACCTCTGATCAAAAAATGGACTTCGCCATCGCGCTCATTGACCCCAAATTAGCTAGGGGTGAAGTTTTCGTGTCAATCGGAATTCGTCGAAATTTTGACGAATATTTTAATAATATTTAAATACCCCACAAATCGAGAAATTTAAATACTCGTCGGATCAAAAATCCGACCTCGCCGTTGCGTTCATCACCCCTCAATTAGCTAGGGGTGAGTATTTGAGAATTTTTGGAAATTGATTATTTAAATAAGGGATTTAATTGAATTAAATAATAATTAATATTTAATTAAATTTAACTAACGGCCGTCGTCCGTTCCGTTAGCACCGTTTAACCAATCCCGGTAGATCCGACGGTTCTCTCAGACCGTCCGATCTCACGATCGAAAGACCGTCTCTCCCGCATCCGCTCGAGTGCCTCCGCGAGTCGCGCCGCGAGTTGGCACCGCCGCGGTCGTCCACTCGCCGCGCGCAAGCCGCCTCGTAGGCTCCGTCCCGAGAGCATTAAACTCCCTGCAGGCGCGTCGACCTATCCAGTGCATTGAGAGACTTCGGGAGAGCTTGAAAACCAGCAAGACCTGACGAACCCTCCGTACCGTCGAAATTCCAGGTACCCCCATCCTCAATCCATCCATTTGATTGCTAGGTTTCTTAGTTGAATGATGATTTCATGGTCTGGATTAGGGTTTGAGCGGACGCGATCGTGTTCGATCGGGTCCGATCGTGATCGATCGGGTCTGATCGTGTTCGATCGGGTCCGATCGACCCAATTTTGGGCAAGGACTACAGTCCTTACCGTTAGGCGTGAACCCGCGAACCCTAGAAATCTAGGGTTAGCATTAGGAGGCGCCGTAGGTAGCCGCAGGCGCCGAGCCAACCCTCGGTGGACAACCCTCGCCGAGCTCGACTCAGTGGGGTGCAGGTCGTCACCAAACTCCATCGGGAGGGTGCCCAAATCCGATGCCCTAGTCAGGGCGTCACGGGTGGCTGGAGGAGGTGAAGTGCTCCTCTTGGGAGGGTCGGGTTGACCCGGGCCCGACCCGTTCTCACTCGGATCTTGTCCGCTTCTGCGGATAGCTCTGTGCGCGGGGCCCGCATGGGTAGCGGGGCGAATGAGGAGCCGCCGCGTGTCGTGTTTGGAATCGTGCCGGCCTCCTGCCCGAGGACATGGGGCCCACTCCTTGCGCCCTCGGCCCGTGGCGTCGCGCCACGTGCCCGCCATCTCTGACGTCGTCCCACCCGCAGAGGAAGAAGTAATAATTATGTATAATAATTATGTATATGTAATTAATACGTATTAGATTTCGGTTAGTCCTAATTTATGAGTTAATTACCTGTATGAAGATAATATAACAAAAACAACCTAATCTAATAAATTGCAGCAGGATTCATTTAAATGCAATATATATTATATATATGTATATGTATATATTTATATATGTATATATATATAAATATACATACTTATGCGAGCATTTAGTTAAAAATAAATGTATGCTTAGGGAATGGGTATACCTAAGTGATTAGGAGATTAATGATATTGGCTAAAATAAGTTTAAGTCGGATTTAATTTGCCGAATAGTTAAGATCTAACTATATAGGTAGATATTTGACCCGCGTGTTTAAACTGCTCAGGAATATTGATTTAATAGGAAAATATATATATATATATATAAACCTTCGTACAAACGTTATTAAAGCAGAAATATGACGATCTGTGGTCACATTTAGGCTAATTCGTGAGTATTAATTCATAGTGAGTATAATTAGTTAATCGAATAATTAATATTAAGCAAAAACCGGTTAAATTTGTTAGCCAAATTAATTCATGTGCTTCGCCTCCTCCAGCCGCCCGTGACACCCTGACTAGGACATCGGATTTGGGCACCTTCCCGACGGAGTTTGGTGACGACCCGCACCCCACTGAGTCGAGCTTGGCGAGGGCTGTCCACCGAGGGTTGGCTCGGCGCCTGTGGCTACCTACGGCGCCTCCTAATGCTAACCCTAGATTTCTAGGGTTCGCGGGTTCACGCCTAACGGTAAGGATTGTAGTCCTTGCCCAAAATTGGGTCGATCGGGCCCGATCGAACACGATCGGGTCCGCTCAAACCCTTATCCAGACCATGAAATCATCATTCAACTAAGTAACCTAGCAATCAAATGGATGGATTGAGGATGGGGGTACCTGGAATTTCGACGGTCCCGAGGGTTTCGTCAGGTCCTGCTGGTTTTCAAGCTCTCCCGAAGTCTCTCGACGCACCGGACAGGTCGACGCGCCTACGGGGGGGTTTAATGCTCTCGTGACGGAGCCTACGAGGCGGCTCGCGTGCAACGAGTGGACGACCGCGGCGGTGCCAACTCGCTGCACGACACGCGAAGGCACTCGAGCGGACACGGGAGAGACGGTCCGAGAGAACAGTCTGATCTAACGGGATTGGTTAAACGGTGCTAACGGAACGGACGGCGGCCATTAGTTAATTTAATTAAATATTAATTATTATTTAATTCAATTAAATCCCTTATTTAAATAATCAATTTCTAAAAATTCCCAAATACTCACCCCTAACTAATTGAGTGGTGAGGAACGCAACGGTGAGGTCAGATTTTTGATCCGACGAGTATTTAAATTTCTCGATTTGTGGGGTATTTAAATATTATTAAAATATTCGTCGAAATTTCGATGAATTCTGATTGACACGAAAACTTCACCCCTAGCTAATTTGTGGTCAATGAGCGCGATGGCGAAGTCCGTTTTTTGATCGGAGGTCAATTTAGATAGGTCAATTATAGGATTTTCTGGATTTTGTAGAAATCAGTATTTGATCCATTTGACTCCCGATTTGGACTGGATCTTAGAGGTTGACTACAAACCTAATTAGCACTTAGGATCAAAATTAATACTGATATTAGTCCTAAATGACAATGATAACAACTTGGGTTGTTACACATCTTGCGACTTATATATTAACATTTAGATCTAGAACTGTTGGCATAAGTCATAGAGTATGGTTGTGACATTAGTCCCTATTAAGCTTCCTAACACTTACCCTTATGGATAAGCAAGTTCCTTATCATAACCAAGTCATAGCTTATGACTTGTATTGGTAGTCTTTTTGTAACCTTTTAAATCTTTGTGATAAGTCATAATGTGTAACTTAATATCTTAAGTCCTCCCTTAACCTTAAGGTTATGTATCATAAAGAGATATTGATTCTTTTTGCCTTAGTAAGACCCCTTAGTAAGAGATGAATGTCTCTATGTTAGTTCAAACATAGTGTGAACTAATTCATATAGTTAGTTCATCTTAATACTATCCTTTAAGTAGAGTTTAATAGTTAATCCCTTGACTTCATTATTAGACTTAATATAATAATGGCTCTTTAGCTAGTTTTTAATCTTAGATTCTAATAGAGTAAGTGTAACAACCTAGGTTGTTACTTGGCTCAATTAAGACTAATCTAAGTCTTAATTAAGGTTTTAAGTCACTAATTAAGTAATTTAGAACTCGCCTCTGAAACCTAAGTCAAACCAGAAGTCAACTGAGTCAAATCAGAAATTCTGAAAAAATTCCAAACCCTAGGAATTGACTTTTTATCTAGATCTCAAATTGAAAATTTGACTTCGCCATTGCGTTCAGAATACTCAAATTAGCTAAGGGTGAAATTTTGGAGGCATTTGGAAGTCGTTGATTTTTCGTCGAATATTTTAATAATATTTAAATACCCCAAATAATCAAATAAATAAATACTCATTGAAATAAAAATCTGAGTGCGCCATTGCGTCCCTCACCCTTCAATTAGCTAAGGGTGATTTATTGGAAATTTTTGGGATGCATTTAATATGGTAAATTTGATTAATGAATTTGTACAATTTAATTTAAATAATTATTTAATTATTTAAATTTAACGGCGCCGTCTGAGTTAAGGTAACGCCGTTATCCTAATTCTAATTTTGCCGTTTGATCCGACGGATCACGATCCGTCCGATCGAAAGATCTGACGGTCCGAGGACCGTCTTCTTCGTCCGGAACGCGGAAGACTCCGCGTGGCAGCAGGGATCGCACGCGTCGCTCCCGAGCTCGCCAGGCGTCGATCCACCGCTCTCGCACGCAGATAAAGCTCTGCGTTCGGCTGGATACAATCCTTTGTGTAATCTTCATCTTCGAAAGTGCTCAGATCATCTAGATTGAACCCAGTGCTCGTCCACCGTCCAATTTGAGGTACCCTCTACCTTTCAATCTATGCTTCCAAACCTTAATTTTTTTGTTCGAATGCCTATTTCATAGTCCTGATTGAATATTTAGCGAACCCGATCGAGTCGATCAGGTCTGATTAGCTCGAATTTGACAAAAATGCAACAGTAGAAACCGTTACTTATCTTCTCGCTGAGCGTAGGGAATCTAGGGTTAGGTATTGCCGGAGCTGTAGTTCTTCTCCGGCGATGTTGTAAGTACTAATCGAAAGGTCTCTTCGATCGGTATACGGCTCGCCCTCCGGTGCCGGCGATTTCGCCGCCATTTTCGAAGCCCTAAATTCCAGCCGTCGGGTCGATCGCGCGAAGACGAAGACCTCTCGGGTTGGGCCGGGTCGGCCCGAGGCCCGGACCAGTGGCGTTTCGGCTGCCGTGGCGGAACCCACCTCGCGACGCGCTGCCAGTCGCAGCGCGACGCGTGGCACACGGGTCAGCTGCCTGACCTGTGGGGCCCGCCCGTGATCCGCCAGCCAGTGTGGTCGCGCCACGTGGCCTGGTCCTGCAGGCGTCTGGCTCGTGGGGCCCGCCGCGTTCTTCCCAGCCAGTGAGGCTCTGCCACGTGTCCTGCAGAAAATAATTAAAACGTATATATTTATAATTATATGTCAGTTAATAATAATTGAATTAATTATATATATATATATTATAATAATAGAATTAGTAATTTAATTAAATCTGTATTAAATAATTAATTAAATGCTAAAGTTTAAACTTTAATAACTCCTAAAATACACATCCAAATTATGCAAAATTATATGTCATTGGATTCAGCAAAAATAGAGGAATATTTTGGCACTGTCAATTTTGCATTTGGATATGTATTTAGCAAAATGATATTTTAGGGTTTAATTTAAGAATCATAAATCTTAATTAACTCATAACTTTGAGTATGTTGATCCAAACATACCCAATATGGGTCTTAAAATGATCAGAAAACCCTAATGATTAATTTGATAGTGTTCATTTTGCTATTTGGATTAATTTTTGCCTAATCAGTTTTAGAACTTAACCCTAATTACCCTAATTAGACTTAGAACTTTAATTAAGCATAACTTGGTCAATTGAGCTTCAAATTGAATGATCCAAATATCAATTTAGAACAGAAAAACCTAAATAACAGTAATTTATAAAAATATTTAGGATCCAATGGTTATATTTGTTAATCACCCTTAATTACTCTAAATGCTAATTAGTGAATTTTAGCAAATCTAGTAATCCGAATTGAGTGATTTAAGTTTCAAAGGACTCCTAGAACCACTTAGATTATATCTGTGAAATTTGATTAGTGTTTGAGTGATTAATTTTGTTAATCACTCACTAATCACCCTAAACCTTAATTAGGTCATAACTTATCCAAATTAGGTCCAAATTGAACTTACCACATGTCATTTTGATCAGTGGACTATTTGTAAACTATTGCCATTAATTTTGCTCAATTTGGACACTAATTGACAAAGTTAGGATTTTGACCTTTAATTAAGGATCCCTTAATTAACCCCTTTAAACCCTAGATCTTATATTGGCCATAACTTGGCCAATACTTATCAGAATTTAGCAAATTTAGATTCTATGGAAAGCTTAGGCAATAAAGAACAATAATCTGAAAGGAAATTTAACTTTTACTTAGCCAAATTACTAATTTGCCCTTATGAGTCAAATTCACTAATTTGATCTCATATAGCTTCATAATCACCCAAAATTAATTTAGTTGCTGTCTAATCCTACATTAGATAGTAAGAAATACTTTCCAAAAGAAAATTTCAGAATTAAAGCCTTAAATCAAAATTTGATCTTTTGAACCCTTAAGTAGGGGCAAAATGATCATTTTGCCCAAATTTAGAGTTTAACCTTTAAAAGTCCTACATTCAATTTCTAATCACTAAAATCAGTAAATAGAATGATTTAGAACTGAAATTAATCAAATCCAAGTCTAAATTAGATTTTGATTAAAATCTCAAAAAATTACTCTTTAAGGAAAATTTCCTAAGTCTTAAGTGAGTGATTTCTCCTTCTTTAATCATTCTTAGACCCATCCTTAGGTCTTATAACATTAGTTAGGATGTGTGTCTTGAGAGATACTCTTAGTAATTAAGAGCCTTAATTCTTAAGATTATGAATAGATCTTAAGTTAGAATTCATTTGTTGAGTAAATTGGATTACTCAATAGGTGAAACCTTGAGTTTACTAGTTTCTAGATTTTCTCAGTTTATTAAATGATTATTTGATCTTTAAACCCTAGAATTAAGAATAGAGATCTATCCTAATGAATTGATTATCATTAGGACTTGCCTTAACTTAATCCGTGAGTTTTAGGTTCTAAACTTAGACCCTTAGATTATACCTTTAGATTAAGTGATTAGACCCCATCATCTGGAGTCTAATTCTTAATCTTTTCATCTTTATTTGGCTAATCAAAATGAGGTTGGGATAAATTAAATTACTAAATTAGGTCGATGATTTATTCATTTAATCAAATAGTCATCTTTTGATTAAGTTATAATTAGAACTTGGCCAGTCCTAATTATCTTCAACTAGTAGGATTCGTGATTTTAAGTTACAGAATGTGTAAGAATTGATGATTCTGAAACTTATGTAACTTAGAGTAGATAGAACGAATAAAGTAGATAACAACGGATATCACCTGTGTTTTAGATAGAGTTTCTTGCTCACTTTGATTTTGATGCTTTGCATTCCTTGATTCAGAGCCTTATACCTTGAACATATATTATGTACTTAAGATATTTGATAAATATCTTATATCAATTTTGAACATTCATAAATAGCATTGTGTTTTTGTTTCACAAGTGGTTTGTAAGGTGTAGCTTGATTAGTATACCTCTTCGATCAACTCGTTCGGGGTCGACTTCTTGTTGGGGGTTTCAGTCCGATAGTCTATGCCGTGCCTAGTCCGTGGGATAGGATGGATAGACTCTTGCCCTACTGACTATAGAGTCAGGATTTTGATATGGTTATACTAATTCAAGTACACTTATATTCACTTCTGTCTTAGCTCATCAGGCTAAGAGTTTTCAGTGATATTCAGTTCAGAGTTTCTTAGCTCATCAGGCTAAGATTTGCTAAGTATGTTTTCAGTTGAGTGGCTTGAACAGTCACTGCAGTTTTCAGTTTTCAGTTACTATTTTACTTATATATATTCTGCATTGTAGCACTATTTTACTTATAGTTTTCCTGCACTATATAGGATGCTAGTTTTACTTACTGTTTTCTTATACTTTAGAATGTTAGTTTGTTTCAGTTTCACACTGTTAAATGTTATATGTCACTTAACATATTTTTTGTTTGATCATATGCATATTTAGGTTGTATTTTCTTACAGTTTTACTTTTCTTTTACTTACCTGTCTTTGTTGCAGTTGCTTGAAGGAGGTATGTATTACTTCCTATTTTTTATTAGTTATAAACTGTAGTTTACAACTTATCACTGTTCTTTTGTACGTTTTTCTGCACCTATCTTGCTCAGTTCTGTTTTTATGGTGATATCTATTTAACTTAATAAAATTGTTTGCTCTAAAATGTACTAGACATATTGTCTAATCAGTTTTTCTTTTGTTGGCTGGGGCCCTACCATTATGAAACTGATAATGGTAGGTTCTGAGTTTGTTGGAGCAGCAGATCCAGTGAAGAGCTTGCCTTTGAGAGAGGAGCCCGTTCTTGAAGATTTATAGCTTTAGTTTTCTTTCTTTCAGTGAGATTGAGAGTTCCTTTCAGTTCTTTTAAACTTATTAACTGTTGTAATAATACAAGTTTATATTTCTCTTTCAGCACTTTACTTATTCTGTATTATTGTATTTATACTGTATTGGATGGATGTTATATTTTATGCTTCCGCACTCTGAGTTCATGTATAGTCATTTAGTGATAGTTCTTATGGATTGAATGGCAAAGTTCTTATTTAAGTTGAATTAGAACACGTGTCTAATTCAACTATAAGTGGGGACTTTGTCATTTGGTAACCCCTCCACCGTAATCATGTTAACTTAAGGGTTAACAGGACCACAGTGGGACAGGGTCCCCACAGTAAGTAGTCAAGGAATTTTAGTTCCTTGATGCCAAGCCTTTTGGATTCTAATTTATTGAATTAGAATCGTTGGTATCCTTTAGCCTTGATTAAGTCTTGTAGTGACTTAAGTAGGTTGCCTAAGCTTTCTTAAGTGATGAGCATCATGTAAGTGTAGAACCTTTAGGACCTTTGATCCTTAGTTTATCCTGTGCTTAGTATGTAATGTTATGTACTAAGTAATAGTTTAACCACCTCGTATAGTTAACCTTAGCTTAAGTTCTTTAAGTGCTAAGCCATATGTTGTGACTTAGGACTTTAACTTTTTTAATCTCTTTAGATTGTATTCAAATTGTGTTAAATGCTATTGACATTCCTTTGGATGCCTTGCTTATTAAGTAATGGTTATGTAACAACCCAGGTTGTTACTTAGGTCAATTAATACTAATCTGAGTCTTAATTAAGGATCTAGTACACTAACTAAGTCTTTTAGAACTTATCTCTAAAACCTAAGTAAAATCAGAAGCAATTGGATCAAAATTAATAATTCTGGAAAATCTCAAACCCTAGAAATTGACTTTTTATTTAGACCTCATATTGAAAATCTGACTTTGCCATTGCGTTCACCACCCCTAAATTAGCTACGGGTGAAATTTTGGATGCATTTGAAAGTCGTTGGATTTTCGTCGAATAATTTAATATTATTTAAATACCTAGAAAATTCAAATAATTAAGTACTTGTCAGATCAAAAATCTGAGTGCGCTGTTGCGTTCCTCACCCCTCAATTAGCTAGGGGTGATTTATTGGAAATTTTAGGAATGCATTTAGTTGCTTAATTTTAATCAATTAAAATGAATGAAAAATAACTTTTAAAATATTAATTAAAAGCACTTAACGGCCCATTTAATAATCCTGGCACCGTCACTTCCCTAAGCTAGTGCCATCCACGGGTTAAGCAAACCCTAACGGTTGTCTTGGACCGTCCGATCCAAAATCAGACGGTCATCGCTCTGTCCCTGCCACTGCGTGCCACGCACAGCATGCGTGTCGAGCACAGCCCGTGCGAAACATAGGCTCTCCAGATGGAGCTTGCTGCATGCACCACTTAGGACTTAGATTTAAACCTAAATCATTTCCTCGAGTGGGGATTTTTGCTGTTCTAGAGCTAAACAAGGAACCAGAAGACTCGAATCTTATCCTCTGTTCATCTCGGTCATCAGGTACCTCATCTTCCTCTTATATCTTTATGTTAATCTGCAATATATTGTTCATACCATTGTATTTCAAATATTCCTCTGGTTCTTAATCGAGCTCTCACGAGCTCGAATATTTTTGATCTTCGCCTAACCCTAATGGCCGTCGGGGAAGATGAAGAGATGACCCGATCTCCTCGAACCGGACCGGACCGATTTAGCTTCGAACCACGATACTACAAACTGAATGCAATGAACCGGTTCTTCTGCGCGTTTCACGTGGTCTCCGTAGAGCGACTGCGATGAGCTACGCTAGGGACACGTGTCAATCGCTGGGAGCGAACCGTGGGTCCCGCACTGATCGCAGTCTCCCGACTGTTGTGGCTGAATTTGATGGGTGGGACCCACCCTAGACTGGCGTGTCATGTTCCATCTGAGGACTGTGGGTCCCGCTGTGTCTGCACTTTAATTAACATAGCTATATTATAGTATAATTAAAGATAAGATTAAGTTAATTAATATACATAATCTTAAATATTTAAACTCATAAATTGAAGGATATAAATCCAAAAATATCAAAATTATATATCATTGAAATCAATAAAATTAGAAGAATAATATGAAATTGTCAAAATTTTATTTGGAGCTGTATTTTACTTAGTGACATTTAAGGTGTTTAAATAATTCCAAAAATATCACAAATCTTCAATTAGTCATAACTTTGTATCCTCTAATCCAAACATACCCAATATGGGTCTCAAAATGATCAAAAAACTCTAAGGATTAATCTAGTAGTGTTCACTTTGTTGTTTGGATTAGTTTTGGACTAATCATATTTTGGACCTAACCCTAATTAGCCTAATTAACCATAGAACTTCAATTTACCTTAAGTTGGTTAATTTAGCTCTAAATTAGGTGATCCAAAGGTCCATTTATATCAAAAAAACCTAATTAATAGTAATATGTAAAAATATTTTAGATCCAACGATTAGTTTTGCTAATCATCCCTTAATTACCCTTTTAACCCTAGATCTTGTATTGGCCCTAACTTGGCCAATACTTATCAGAATTTAGCAAATTTAGATTCTATGGAAGGCTTAGACAGTAAATAACAATAAACTAAAGGAAAATTTAGATTTTATTTAGCCAAATTACTAAAATACCCCTATGAGTCAAATTCACTAATTTGACCTCATAAGGCTTATTAATCACCCAAATTTAGTGTAGTTGCTGTCAAAGCTTATATTAGACAGTAAGAAACACATTTCAATAGAAAATTTTAGATTTAAAACCCTAGATCAAAATTTGATCTTTTTAACTCTTAAGTAGGGGCAAAATGGTAATTTTGCCCAAAGTTGGGATTTAGCAATTAAAGCCATAAAATCACTTTATAAATAACTTAAGCAATAAATAAAATGATTTAGAATAGAAATTATATAAATTCAATCCTTGATTTGATTTTGATCAAAGTTCTCAATTTTTAAAGTCCTTAAAGAATTCCTAAGTAAAGTATGAGTGTTCATTTCTTCCTTAAATCATTCTTAGATCTTCCTTAAGTTTTATAACATTAGTTAGTATGTGTGTCTTGAGAGATATTCTTAGAAATTAAGAGCTTTAATTCCTAAGATTATGAATAGATCTTATGTTAGAATTCATCTGTTAAGTAAGTTTGGTTACTCAATAGGTGAAACCTTGAGTTTACTAGTTTATCGATTTTTCTTAGTTTATTTAATGATTATTTAATCTTTAGACTTTAGAACTAAGAGTAGATATCTATCCTAATGAGTTGATTAATCATTAGGATTTGCCTTAACTTAATCAGTGAGATTTGGGTTCCAAACCTTAGACCTTTAGATATACCTTTGGATTGAGTAATTAGACCCCATCATTTGGAGTTTAATTCTTAATTTTTCCATCTTGATTTGGCTAATCAAGATGGCTTGGGATGGTTTAAATTATCAAATTAGGTCGATAATTTGTTTATTTAAATTAAGTAGTCGTCTTTTGATTATATATAGTTAGGACTTGGCCAGTCCTAATTATCTTCAACTTATAGGTACGTGATTCTAAGTTACAGACTGTGTAAGAATTGATGATTCTGAAACTTATGTAACTTAGAGTAGATAGAACGAATAAAGTAGATAACAATAGGTATCACCTGTCATAGTCGTGTCTTTTGCTCACTTTGATTTGATGCTTCGCATACCTTGTAATCATACTTTATACCTTGAACATATATTGTGCATATAGGATATCTGATGAGTATCTTGTGTCAACTTTGAACCTGCATAAATATCATTTTTATTTCATTGTTGTTTTGTGACCTATTTAGTCTGCCTCTTCAGTTGGTTCGGCCTAGTAGTGGAAACACTAGTTTGTTGGTGAAGCTACCTAGTATTTCACTTACTAGTTTGTTAGAGAGATATAACAGTTTTGATTCAACCTAGTAGAATGAAAACTAGTTTATAGGTGAAGCCACCTAGCATTTTATTTACTAGCTGTTGAATAAAGAGAATATATTGAATTTGTTGTGATTTGAGGAGTCATTTGTTCTGATATAGCAGTACTAATTTTAGGTATACATCTACTTTTATCCTTCTGCCTTAGCCCATTAGGCTAAGAGAGTTGATATTTTCTTTCAGCTGGTTAGCTTAAGTAGCCAGTATAGTTTTAGTTTACTACTTTTAGTTTACTTTCATGCATGTATTTACTACTTTACTTCTAGTCATTATTATATTCTCTAGCCTTGTTTATTTATAGGGTGCTAGATTTACTTGTTGTTATTTATATAGGATGCTAGTCTTGTTCACATGTTTTCTTACTTTATGTCGATTAACATATAATTGTATTGATCATAAGCATATTTAGGATGTATTTTATTTCTAAGTACTTGTTTTATACTCACTTGACCTTAGTTGCAGTTGCTTGGAGGAGGTATGTACTTACTTCATAGTTGATTAAGTTATAAACTGTTTGTTTATAACTTTATCTTGTTCTTTTTTTATGCAGTCTGCTCCTATTATGCTTTTGTACTTAGTTATTTATGATGATATCTAATAAACATAATCAATTGATTACCCTAAAATGTACTTAGACAATAGTCTAACTAAGATTTTTCTTTTGTTGGCTGGGGCCCTATCATTATGAAACCGATAATGATAGGTTCTGAGTTTTTTGGTGCTGTAGATCCAGTGGAGGCCTTGTTGTTGGAGGAAGAGATTGTTCCTGAAGACCATTAGTTTTATTTCTGCCTCATGAGGATGAGAGTTTATTTTCAGTTCTTAAAACTATTTTAAATGTTGTAATAATTCAGGGTTAACATTTATTTTTTGTACTTTACTTATTCTGGATTATTGTATTGAATGGATGGATGTTGTATTTTATGCTTCCGCGCTCTCTGTATTTTCTTAAATATTTATTTAGTGAGATATTGTGAAGACCCACTTAAGTAGTAATAAGTGAAACTCTTAAATATCGAGGCGCCTTTTCAGATAACGGTGGAGTTCCTGATAAGAACTCCAAAGTTAAGCGTGCTCAGGTGGGAGCACTCCCAGGATGGGTGACCTACTGGGAAGTTATCTTCTGAGGGCAAAACCGTGAGGCATTTCTGGCCAAAGCGGACAATACCTTGGTGCTTAAGAGTTTGGGCTATTACAAATGGTATCAGAGCAAACCATAGGGGCTCAGATAAGAGCCAAGTGCCATACAGGGCAAAGTACCACTTCATGTGAGCAGCCTCTTGAACCCATGATGGTTAAGGTGCTACATGGTTGTGGGTACCTCTTGTGCCTGTAGGGGTCACCTCTAGTCCTATCTACTCAATGGATGGTTCTTGGATCTGTGTGTGGATACTGACGAGGACGTCAGTTACTTAAGTTGGGGAGATTGTGAAGACCCACTTAAGTAGTAATAAGTGAAACTCTTAAATATCGAGGCGCCTTTTCAGATAACGGTGGAGTTCCTGATAAGAACTCCAAAGTTAAGCGTGCTCAGGTGGGAGCACTCCCAGGATGGGTGACCTGCTGGGAAGTTATCTTCTGAGGGCAAAACCGTGAGGCATTTCTGGCCAAAGCGGACAATACCTTGGTGCTTAAGAGTTTGGGCTGTTATAGATATTTACCTTATGAATGGCAAAGTCCTTAGTTAAGTTGGATTAAAATGTATGTCTAATCTAATTCTAAGTGAAGACCTTGTCATTTGGTAACCCCTCCACCGTAATCATGTTAACTTAAGAGTTAACAGGACCACGGTGGGGCAGGGACACCACAGGTTATCACTTAGTTTGGCTAGCTTTCTTAAGCTTAGAATCTTGGTAAGGTAGGATTATGAAGGTCTAATCTTAAACCTTAAGTTTAATATTGGATTCTAAAATTTGGAATTTCTGAGCTTTCAAATACCCTCAAGCCTTAGTTCCTTCGAGTAGTATGAATCAATTATTATGCTCATGGCAGTTATTAAGGGTGGTCATCCATCCGACCTCCGATTCCAAAGGCAATGCAATATGTTAAGGAATGCATTGTTGAATCTATCGCAAAGTGCCATGATTGTAGCTTAGTTAGGCAAAACTTCTATAGCCTATAATTATCCTACATATTATACCAGTTCTCAAATGGAAGTGGTGTGATGTTCCTATGAGCCTTATCATGAGTTAAGACCCAATGCAAACTCAATTTGGGTTGTAGTCAATTGACTAACCTAGTTAGCACTTCTCATTCTGCTTAATCATGCCAATTTTTATGTTGAAGTTGGCCAAATTCTGTATTAAGGAAATCCTCAAGTTGCTCGGTGTTTCAATTGTTTCCAAAAGAAATAGGTATAATGACCCCTTGTCATCATCCTCTTAAATCCCAAGAAGATGGTCTTGTCTCCCTAAAAGTAAGGAACATGCCGTCCTAGATTATCTTGAAAGTGTCCAATGTTGTTGGACCTTTCTGGATCTTGTCCAAGATCTTGATCATCAGCCCATAACTAGTGTTGCCCTATGAATTCCCCGTATTACAGAATGTGTTTTATATTTCCTCACTCAGGAAGTGCTTGAGAGAGCCTCATCACCTTATCTCCATCTCCCCCGGTGGGAATTTGATCAAATCTATCATTCATTGAAAGGCCCGTCAAAATCCTGGGTAAGGATCAGAATCAACTAAGAAGTTGATTAATCCATATGCTCGAAGTTCAATGGAAGGATCATTCTCCTAAAGAAACACCTAGGAGAAAAGAGTCAGATATGCGATCGAAGTACCCAAGGCTATTTGAGAATCATGGTACTTCCTCATCTTTCTTATTTTACTAATTTCATTCATGATTTATTCTTCCTACTTAAGTAATGTTGAGGATGGCATTATTCTTAAGTGGGAGAGTCTGTAATAACCCAAGGTTCTTATCCTGACCAATTATGACTAAATCAAGTCTTAATTTGATTATAATACTCTTAAATAGTTATTAGGACATCGCCCTGAAGTTTTAGTCTAAATTAGGGGTCAAATGGATCAAATCCTAATTTTGGGAATTTCAAGAACCCTGAAAATTGCCTTAATTAAATTGACCTCAAATCAAAAATTCGACTTTGCATTGCGTTTATTGCCCCCGAATTAACTAGGGATGAAGTTTTGGAGGCATTTGGGAGACTGTTGGAATTTTGATGAATATTTTAATATATTTAAAATACTTTGAAAAATAGGAAAATTAAATACTTATCAAAATCAAAATCTGACTTCGTTGTTGCGTTCCTCACCTCTCAATTAGCTAGGGGTGAATTATTAGAAATTTTCTAAAGTCATTTAATAAATCAATTTTAATTAAGAAATTCTGAAATAATTATTAAATTAATTAATTAATTTAAATATTTCAAAGGTTGATGTATGCCCGCTGCTTGCGTCGTCGAACAAGGTACGTCTTGATCCTCTAATTTTCTTCAATCAAACATAGCAATCAAATTTTGCAATCTTATTTCACTAATCTGATTAGCCTTCCAGCAGTTCTGAACGAACTTGTAACAACCTAGATTGTTACTTAGGTCATTTAGGACTAAACCAAGTTCTGATTATGATTCTAGTATTTTAATTAAGTTATTAGGAGTTCACAATAATAACTTAGTCCAAATCAAGAATCAAGTGGATCAAATCCTAATTTTGGAAATTTCCATAAACTTTAGAAATTGACTTATTTAATTTGACCTCAAATCAAAATACTGACTTTGTCATTGCGTTCACCACCTCCAAATTAGCTAGGGGTAATGTTTTGGAGGCATTTGGAAGTCATTGGATTTTTGTCGAATACTTTAATATTATTTAAATACCCAGAAAGGTGAAGGGTCATTCGCGGGTCCGGGCTGAAGCGGGCTGGCGATGTTGTCTGATAAGGTGAGCCCGTCACTACCACCTGTCAGGTCGTGCTTGCTCACTGTAAATGAAGTGGAGCCCGGCGCTGACTTCAATAAATGAGATAAGATTTAATCCTGTTATAGAATTTAAATAAAAAGAAATTTATTTAAAATATTTGCAAACTTTAATCAAACATAACTCATGATCCAATAATAAGAACATAGTGATATTATATACCATTGTGATCAGTAGAAAATGAGGATCATTAAGGTATTGTCAAAATTTCATTTGGAGCTATAGATCACCTAGTGACATTTAGGATCCTCATAATTTGACCTAAATGCCCCTAATATTTAAACTATCATGACTTTGCACACACTCACCCTAAACATACCCAATATGAATCTCATTTTAATCAGCAAACCCTCAGGAATATTCTAGTAGAGTTAATTTCTTTGTTTGGGTAATATTTAGCCTAATCACATTTTAACCCAATCCTAATCTTCCATGGCTCATAACTTTTCACACACTAATCCAAACATAGTCAATATAATTCTTAAAGTGATTAGAAAAACTTCTAGAACATTCTAATAATATTCATTTCTTTGTTTGGATTAGGAATTGCTTAATTACTTTTAGGACCTAACCCTAATTATCTTAATTAACCCTAAAACTTTAATTGATCATAACTTGGTCAATTGAGCCCCAATTTAGGTCTTCCAGTATACCATTTTGATTAGGAAGACCTAATAAACAGTAAACTACAAAAATATTTAAGATCCAATGATTAGATCTCTTAATCAACCCTAATCACTTTAAAACTTGATTAGTAAATATTAGCATAATTAATAATCCAAAATTAGTAATTTCAACTTCTAATAACTCAGTGAGTATAATAAAACTTAATGGTGTAGTTAGTTTTGAGATTTTATGATTAATTTTACTAATCACTCTCTAATCACCTAAACCCTAATTAAGTCATAACTTAACAAATGAGATCCAATTTGGGTTTACTCCTAATTAAAGTACTCAGTGGGTTATAGGAAAGCTATAACTACTGAATTTGTTGAATTTAGACTTCAATTGGAAAAGTTAAGTTTTTGACCCCTCATTTATGAAACCCTAATTCAGATAATTAACCTTAAACTTGTTTTGGCCATACCTTGGCCATTTCTTTTCAAAATTTAGAAATTTTAGGTTTTATAGAACACTTAGATAACAATATTTAATAAACTAACTGAAAATTTAAATTCCATTAGGACAAATTACCAAATTACCCCTATGAATCAAATTCCTTAATTTGATCTCATAAGGCTATAATTATCTAAATTTAATGTACCTAATGTCTATCCTCATAACAGATAGTAAGTAATCATTTTTTACTAAAAATTTCTAATTTATAGCTTTAAATTAAAAAGTATATTTCTTAGACCCTTAAGGAGGGGCAAAATGATCATTTTGCCCAAATTTAGGGTTAAGTGCTTTTAAGTCTTAGTTTTAGGTTCTAATCATTAAAATCAGTAAATTAAGTGATTTTGAATTTAATTCAATTGATTTAAGCCATAAATCAAGTTTCTAAATCAAAACTCTAAATTTCATCTTAAGTAAATCATAAGTAAATTAAGCTGTATGATGTGAGATTCATCTTATATCATACCTCTTTTCTGAATTTTCTTAATCTATCCTCAATCATTTTTATAATATTAGTTATAATTGGAGCTTCAGTGTTCATCTTAGTCCCTTAATATCTTCCTTAAGAGTTAGGATTATTACTTAGGTTAGATTTCATCTATTGAGTAAATTTGATTACTCAATAGGTGGAGCTTTAATTTTGATAGTTTATAGATTTTTATAATTTATTAATAATTATTTGATCTTTTAATTTTAAATTTAAGACTAGAGATCCATTCTATTAAGTGTGACTTTGCTTAATAGGATTTGCCTTAAATCTTTATATATGAGATTGGGTGGTAAAACTTTGTTCTTTAGGATCACCTTTAGATTAAGTAATTGAACCCCAATATTTGGACTTTAATTCTTAGTCCTCTCATCTTGATTTGGCTAATCAATATGGTTTGGGTTTCTTAAACAAACAAACTACGTTGATTGATTTACTTAGACTTGTAGTCAATATTGATTTATTTATAATTAGGACTTAGGTAATCCAAATTACTTTTAATCTATAAGATCAAGAATCTGAGTTACACTCGATAGTAGGAATTATAGATTCTAAACTTGTGTAACTTAGAGTATATAGAATAAATAAATTAGATAACAATAGATATCACCTGTGTACTAGTAGAGTCTCTTGCTCACTTTGAAATTTGATGCTTTGCTTTTCTTGTATTGAGCTTTATACCTTGGTCACATATATTGGGCATAAGATATGCATGAGTATCTCATGTCAACTTTGAATTTGCATAAATATCATTCATATTTTATCGGTATTTTCAATTTTTTGGTTTTCAGTTCAGTAGGTTGTGACCTAGCTAGTATACCTCTTCAGTTTGTTGGGTCTAGTATAGCACAGCGGCGGCATGTGTTCAGTAAGTCTATCCATTCCTGGTTGAGCATTGGCTGCCTAGGGTGGCGAGAAATAAACTTTTTACCCGTATGAATTTATTAGTCAAGATTTGATATTGTAGTACTAGTTGAAGGTGCACTTCTACTAAGTGATATTCAATTCAGTAGTTCTGCCTTAGCTCATCAGGCTAAGTGATTTCAGTAATATTCAGTTCAGTATTTCTTCCTTAGCTCATCAGGCTAAGTGATTTTCATGCATATTCAGTTCATAGTTTCTGCCTTAACCCATCAGGCTAAGTGAGATTGATGTATTGCTTTCAGTTTGGATGGCTTGAGTAGCCATGACAGTTTTTAGTTTTTAGTTTTATATTATTGTTTTCAATTTACTTTTCTGCATTTCAGCACTTTCTTATTTACTAACTTACTACATTTACTAACTTTATTTATTAATAGGATGTTAGTCTTGCTCGCTGCTTATATATATAAGATGTTAGTTTTGCTTTAAGTTATTTAAATGATTCACATATTCTTTTACTTTATATCGATTAGCATAAGTTTATATTGATCATAAGCATGCTTAGGATGAGTTTTTCTTTCAGTATTAGTATTTAGTCTTTATTTTATGCCTAACCTTATTGCAACTATATTTAGAAGTATGTGCTTACTTCCTCTTTTGTTAAAGTTATAAACTTATTATTTATAACTACCTTTTCTTTTCATAATCATTCTGCTCCTATACTTGCTTATATGTTGTCTTGTTAATGATGATATCTAAATTAACATAATAATATTTCAGCTTAAAATATATTTAGACATTTTATCTAATTAGAGTTTTCTTTTATTGGCTAGGGCCCTATCATTATGAAACCGACAATTATAGACTCTGAGCTATTTGAGGTTGTGGAGCCTTTTGAAGACTGAATTCAGGAAGAGGATCGAGCTATTAAAGACCCTTAATTCTTTTACTTTCTGCATTGTGAGGATGAGTAGTTTATTTATTGCATTTTAGCTTAATCTTTTAAATCATATTTTAATAATATATGTTTAAATTGTATTTTCTTTTATTGCTATCATTCCGAGTTATATATTCTTACTATTGTATTATGATGGAATGGATGTTACTATTATGCTTTCGCACTCTGCTTTCATGTACTTTTAATTTAGTGAAATAATTCTTAAATGACAAACTCCTTAACAATAATAGTCTAAGATGTGTGTCTAATCTATTCATAAGTAAGGATCTTGTCATTTGGTTATGTGACGACCCCAATATTGGAAATCACTTAACTCAATATTGATACGTCACCACAATACCTAATATTAGATTAGAAGAAAGTTAATCCAAATCATTAGATATTGTGTTTGGCCAAGGATTTAGAAGAGGATCTTAAGTTAAGATGGAAGGGAAATTATGAATTGTATTTAGTAATTTATAAGTAAGATTGTAATATATGGATTTAAAAGATGAGAATGAAATATGATTAAGCATGCGATATAAGTAAGAAGACATGAGTTTGTAATTTAAAATAATTGAAAAAAATACTTGCAATTTTAAACATGAATTTCTAGATATTTAGCGAGTAATTGACATGTGAATTAAATGTCTACACTTTTGCCAAATTATTCTAAGTTTAAATTTTCTTAAAAATTTCAGCAGAATCTCCTTTGTAAATGGTTAAGGAGACACCTGCAAGGTATATATGCAAGGCTTCCATTCTAATAGAAGTTATATTTTGGAAGAAAAGATAACCTAAACTAACATGCTTTCAATCCATTTTAACTCTAATTCTAATATAGAGTTCAATCCTTTTTATAGGATTGCTCATTTCTAATTCTATAATAAAGTTCAATTCATTTCATAGGATATGCTCATTTACAATTCTAAAAGTTTAAAAGGAGAAAATCACATGTGTAACAATTGTCTACCCTAAGATTTGCTTTATCACAACATTCAATACTCACATATATACTTGAAAGGATTATTACCTAAATAAGAAACTAAATTCCAATTCTATAAATAAACGAGTATATCACTAATTCCAATTTGACATTCTAAGTAAATATGCAACTTTTATACATTTATAACCATTCATCCATTCAATATATTCATCCATTCATTCATCACAATCATTTTATATATTCTAAGCTCCAACAAGTGTAATAAAATTAAAGTAAATGACATTAATACAAACTAACAGTAAATTGAAAATAAAAGGAAAAATTCTAATATCTCACTTTGCAAATTGTAATAAGTTATAAATTTATAATATATGATAGGCAGAAACAGTTTTTAATTTTTAGTGCTTGGTCCAGCTCCACTAACCTCCAAATGCATCTGATCTATCACATTTTGGCATTTAAATATGATAGGGAAAAGCCAAAAAAATTAAAAATCTAGTTAGACTAAACAGTCTAAGTACAATTTAAGATTGACTAAATATATTATTATTATAATGGATATCACATTTCTAGTTACAAAGTAAGCACGAGCATATGTGCAATATGGTAAGCATACAAGTAAGGGAGAGTAAGTAGGAAAAATAAGTGAGTTAGAATACTCACTTAAGTATACATCCTAGCCTGCAAAAATGCAAGGGTAAAAGCATCCTAAATAGGCTAGAAATAAACTAATGTGCATATAAAAGTAAATAAAGTAAAGCATGTATATGTTCAAATGAACTTTTGCTAAGTAAGAAAAATCAACAGTGAAACATTTAAATGAAATTATACAACATTTACTATAATCTAAATAAATTGTAAATAAGTAAAGTACAGTTCTAAATTATAGAAAATGTATAGTAAGGAAATTGGTCTAGAACAATGGAAAGTAACATAGCTAAAAGCTATGGTGAGCCTTAACAATCTATAAGATTGAAGATCTCACATGTTTATTAAATGAAGTTAATTTAATTTATACTCATTATGTGGGCATATTCAGAATTAAATGAGGAGTTAAACATATTTGTTTACCAATTAAGGAAAAGCAGGGTCTACCTAATACACTCATATTCACCCTCTAAGAATGTGAGGTCTTCTTATTACACCATTTTCAATCTGTCCTAGACCGATCCACCATATAGACCCATAATAATTTAATGTGAAAGTTTTATTCATGCACAATATCTTATATGAATCATTCAAATGAAAAATGCTCAAAGCTAAGCAAGCATTCAAGGAAAATCAATAATTACAACTAAGTAATATCCAAAGTAATCTAATTTTAATTATCTACTTAATGATTATAGCTAATTGAGCTCCCAATTAACTTTAAGATAATGATCTCAATTAATTATAATATAGTAATAATTGGGATTTTAAAATAGTAGATTCAATTTAATTAATATGATATGACAAAATAATTTAGTATAATTATTACTATTAAAAACTAGCTCTTAATCTCATCTTAAACTATAAGATCTAATTACAATAATTAAATCAAGGTTTAGGTGTTTAGTAGAAAGAGATCAAGATAGGAAAATATTTAACTTAATAGATTAGAACTAAGACAGAACCAATAAGGTTTATTAGGGTTCACTAGCTAGGTTGTAGTTTGAAGGACATAATTAATCAAATGTTAATTTAGCTTTATTGTAAGTAATGGTAAGGTTTAAGATAAGTAATTAATAGGACTTAATAACTACAAGTTCTAAGTATACTATTAGTTAATATTTAAGGAACTCAATAGGATTCCTAAACTAATCTAAGTAAGTTAAGGATTCATATTACTACATCTTAAAATAATCAAGAAGAAGCTTTAGGGATTAGGATGAATAAAATAAGTTCTAATCTAATCATTAAAGCTAGATCTAGTTGATTTACAAATCTACTAATAATAAGGTATTAAGACTATTTATTTTTAATGGTTGTAACTAATAGATCTAGGGATCAACTATAAATTAATTGCAAATCAATCATAGGGTTTCTACCTTAGGGTTGAAAGGTGAGTTAAGCACTTGGCAATTAATTCACATAATTAGAAAATTGAGAACTAGGCTCATTAAATGTAATTTAATTGGATAAGGGAGATAATAAATGTGACATATTAGCTATCCTAGGGTTTTATAAAACCTAAAATAAGCTATCTAGAAATTTAGAATAATCATAATATCATTAAGTAAGAGTCAAAAATCTAAAATCCTAAATTGTTGTCCAATGAAAATGATTTATATATAAATGAAATCCTTATATTATAAGAAGAAGAATGACACTACTTAGGTCAAATTTGGACAATATTGGAAAAATTAGGGTTTTAATGACTCCTAATTAGGTTAAAAGGTGATTAAGAAAATTATGATTCAAATATTAAATTTTATTTCATATTATTGTTCCTCACATTTTTGTGAGTAAAATGGACTATTTGATCATTTAATTTGGATCTTAAATGATCAAATTAGGTCACATGAAATGATAATTATTAATTTGTAATTAATTAATTAATCCTAATTATTGACTCATCAAAATATTTATCAAAACTGAATTTAAATTACATATTATTGATCTACTCATTTTTGTGATCAAAATAGTATATAGTATTGTATTATTTGGATTAGTATTTTAAAAGTTATACTTAAATGAAATTTCACTAATTAATCATTGAAATTTTAATTATAAATCATTACATCACAGAATTAATGACAACACTAAATTAATTGGTGCTGAAATTAAGTAAAGAATCTGTGCTGAAATCGGGATGGTCAGCGTCACCGAAATACAAGACGGCACAAAAAACGTACCTGCATGCGCGGCGGCCTACGGGAACGACACGCGTCTTCCTCAAATTTAGGAAGACGGTGAGAACGGCTCTGGTTAACTCGGTCCGGTCCAGGATAAAAACCTAGACTGACAGAAAGGGCGGTTCAACCCGCTTCGTCCCCATTTAGGCTTCACCGACCCATAGGAATTAGGGTTTGCAAATACTCCCTATCCAGAAGGTCTTAGAATGAAAATCAAATGCCGAATAGATAGTCTCATCACAGGCAATCATTCTAAGCAAAAATTCGTGACTAGAATGGGAGTATTTAAGATATCCCAAAGTTGCCCTAATTTTTAATTAAGAAACCTCAAAGAAAAATTTAATTGGAAGGATTGATTTAGCGAGTCAACAGTTTAATTAATCTAACTTAATCGATGCAAAATCAAACTACATAAAGAAGACTTCAGGAAGAGGATCATAGATCAGTACCTGGATGGGTGCGTTGGCCGAAAATTTTAGGGTTCCTTCATAGCTCACGGTGCTCTTTCTGTAAGTCCTTCCGCAGCTTAGAGCTCTCGCAGGTGCTTTAGAAGAGATAGCAAAAAGGATAGGGTAGACTGGAATGGAGGTACAAGGATTGGAGAGTCAGCTGGAAGGCCGGACGGTCCTTACCTGGCGAGCTGCGATCATGCCTGAGGTGAAATCAGGAAGACGTACAGGGAGCAAGATATGGTCGTTCGTTCGATAGGCCGATCGAACAGCCAGATATGATACTTAGGGCCTGCTTGGAATCAGACCGTCAGATCAGATTAAGAGAAAGCACGACGGCCACGATTTGGCCAAACTGCCATCCCGTGCGATGGCCTCACGCACGAGATCCGCATGGAAAAAAATAAACAACCAAAATAAATAATTTTATTTATTATTTATATTAATGAATTTAAATACTTTATTAAATAATTAATTATACACATTTTAATTAATCAAAATTAAATAACCAAATGCACTCCAAAAATCCTAAAAATTTACCCTTGCCTAATTGAGATGTGGTGAACTCAAAAATGCAATCGGATTTTTGATCGAGGTCAATTTAATTATCTTAATTTTCTGAGTATTTAAATATTATTAAAATATTCGAAGAAAATTCGACGACTTCCAAACACTTCCAAAATATCAACCCTAACTAATTTGGTGTGGTGAGTCCAATGGTGAACTCTGTTTTTGATTATGAGGTCTAAATAAATTAGGCATTCTCAGAATTATTGAAAAACTAAGAAATGTTGGAAATTATCAAACGATCTCCAAATCACACGAAAATTGAATTGGAGACTTCTAATACTATTATAAAACTAATAAAAAAGGATTATAGTCAATTAGGACACTAATTGATGGGTAACAACACTAAGGTTGTTACAGGTGACCCCTCCACCGTAATTATGTTAACTTAAGAGTTAACAAGACCATGGCGGGGCATGGCCGCTACTCAAACGAGTTTGATCGACCTAATTTAGGATGTAGTCCACAGTGAGCTATAGTTAGTACCTCTTCCACCTTCGAATCATGATGAGCTAGCAAGGGTTCATTTTTGCTTGCGATCTAGGTTGCCTCAGCTGCTGGTTCAGCCACCATTAGGAAGGTCATGACGAACCCTATCCGACACTGTGCAGCCAAATTTCCTCCAAATTCTTTTCACTAAATCCAGGTTTAATTTTGATATATTTTGGCCCCATTATGATCATAGAGGCATTAAAATGCAAAAAATCTCAAATCTGGGTAATTCCAGACAGTTATGGGCACTTTCGAGCAATTATGGGTGCTACGGCGCGTTAGAGCGCCTTCTGGCTAAGAGTCAGGCATTACGGGGCGCTGGAGCACCTTCTGGCTAAGAGCCAGGCGCTGTGGCGCGCTATGACGTCAGTTTTCTAGATGTGCAAATGCTACGGCGTGCTGCGGCGCTTTTAGGTGCTACAGTGCTAGAACTTCCCGAAATCTGGGTGCTATGGTATGCTGCAACGCTTTCAGGCGCTGCAGTACACTGTGGCAGAAGTCAGCGTTGTAGGAAGCTATAGCGCTTTCAGGTGCTACAGTAATCTATGGTGCCAGATATCTCGAGACGCGTGCACTGAAGCGGCCCTGGAGAAGAGTCAGGCGCTACGGCGTAGCTAACTCGAAACGCGGGCGCTGTGGCGCGCTATAGCGCTTGACGGTGATTTTTCCTGTGTAAAAACCGTAATGGGTCTTCTTTCGCACTCAAATACTCCCAATTTTGGGCACATCGCGTGTGGTGCCATATACCAATAAAAAGGTCTTTCCGAGAACTTTTCATTGATACGCAAATTGACCCAAAATAATTATTCTAACCATGCAAACAATGGAGCTAAAGGACTTGGTATACAAAAATCCTATTTACAGAACTGTTCATCTCCTCTAAAGTCAGCAATCTTAATGAGCTCAAATGAGCTCCACATCTCAAACACGGGTCCTAAAGTGTATGAAATAGACATGCAAGATAATTTCATAACTAATTTGATGAGAAATGAGGTACCAAAGAAGTACCTTGGTCTCGTAAAAATGGAGAAAGAAGGAACACATGGAAGATGACAATAATAGGTACCTTGGCCTTGGAAGAATGAAGGTTGATCTTTGTTGGCTCCTCAGAATCTTGAGGTTTGAAGGTTCCTTCAGTAGCAAGCACAGCAAGTGAAAGGAAGAGAAGAAGCTTGGGAAGAGGAATGAGCTTTCAGCTTGAGAGCAAAGTAAGGAAGGGATGAGGGCTTCCTTTATGGAGGAGATGGAGGCATGGCTCTCCCTTGAGCTCTCCCATCTGCATGGAGAAGCGGAGGGGGGGCAGAGCCCTTAGGGTGCGAATAGGGGGCCCTATTCGCCGAATCAGGGCATGGAGCTAGCAGAGAGAAGAAAAGGAAATGGATTTAAATAAATATTTATTTATTTCCTAATTTTCATTTAACCCAATTTTCTAATTAAAAATTGGATGAATAAACGGGATCCAAAAAATCCTAAAAATTTATCCATAGCTAATTCAAGGGTGAGGAATCCAATGACGAAGTCAGATTTTGATTCCGATGATTAATTAATTATTATATTTTTCGGTGCATTTAAATACATTAAAATATTCACGAAAATTCGGCGACTTTCAAACACGACCAAAACATCACACCTAGCTAATTTATGGGTGATGAGCACAATGGCGAAGTCAAATTTTAATTTCGAGGTCAATTTAAATATCTCAATTTTTTAATTAATTAAATATATTAAAATATTCCAAATATTTGATTGAGCTCTGAATTGCTCCAAATCTTCGATGATTGATTCCAATAACCAAATGAACTTAATGAAATTATAATTATGCTGCAATTGAGCTAAAATTTTGCTAAGCAATAATTTAGGGTTGTTACATTAACATAATTATTATAGTAAGGTATACATTCAACCGTTAATAATTGTTCATATTTTTATTTCAAATTTTGGTAAGTCTTTCCTCGTGATATTTTGCCACTTTCCGGTGGACTAGATTGTACATGGTCAATTTGTTTCTCCCTCTAAAAACCCTCACCACAAATATTTATCATAAGTATTATGAAAATTTTACCATTGGAATTAAGTTGAAATGCATATGATTTAACAACTCAAATTAAAATTTTCAATAAATTTTATATAACTGGTTATTGCAATTCACAATGTTTAATGCATACTTTAACCTAAGAAAAATTGTTGTTCATACAGTAATTTGATGTTTAATAATATTTATAAGGTTTAGTGATATTATGCTTTAATATTCAAATAATAATTTTCACATAAATAATTAAGTTTGAGTAAATTTATCTTCAACTTTTATTGTTGAATTTTAGACATCAAAAAGTTGTTCCTAAAGTGCTTATTAACATTTGGTGTCTAAGAAAAAGTTGTTTCCAATATGTCTTAAAACATACATGCCGATTTTCGTATTTTACTTTTGTGTATATTGAAAGCTATAATTAAGCAAAAATGATGAAAATTCCTTAATTACAAAAAATGTTCTAAGAAAATTTTATATTTTCCTAAATCTTTGAGCATTTAAATATATGCCTTAATGACATTTATAATTTATGTGATCAACATCAAACTTGATCATAATATAATTTTGAATAAACATACAAAATTTTAGCTATTGGCTATGACAAGATTAAAAGTTATAACATTGCAAACATAGAATGAAAAATTTTCAAAATCTATCGAAATATTTTCTTAAGTTAAAAATTGGATTTTGTAGAAGTCTTAATGCTTAAATAATGGCTTTAGAGCCTAAATAGATGTAAAATAGTCTGTGAAGTTGTTTTTTATACATAGAAGAATAAATATGCCAAATTATAGTAATCAATTTCAAGTGTATGAAATATTATGATACTCCAAAATAGCAAGAAAATTTTCTGAGTTAAAAACCATCATTTTTCTTAAACTTTGGAGTGATTTTGTAATACTTTAGAAACACATAACTAGAGTGTGATATATTATAGTAGGATGTTACAAAAAGTAAGTTTTGTAGCCTTAAAATTAATTAGTAAATGAAATAATTTGTACTAAAGTTAGAAGACAAATCATAATTATCTCAAAGAAGATGTTGATGAAAATTAAATTTTTATCTCTCAATATATAGGAACTTGACTCCACAATACTTGCATAACCTTAATATGAAACATTAGCTCTTAACATGCATGCAAAGATGAGAGAAAGAGAGAGAAAAAGAGAGAATTACTTTGAAGCTTTAGGAGAATGAATCTTGATGGAGAGTAGGAGCTCGAGCAGAGACGAAGTTTGGATCTTTCTTCCTTGGAGGATTTAAAGCTCCCAAGGTACTCCTTTGATCCTTGCAATATCTTGGAATGAAAGATCGAGGCCATGGGAAAGGGAGAAGAATGAAGAATGAGGGGCTCTCAATGGCATTTAGGGTGGCAGGATTTAGACTTCTCTAGCATAGTTAAGGTGATGATCCTCAATGAATTTAAATTATTTTTAGATTTTGAATCAATATTGACAAGGCAGGTATTTTCTTCTAAAAAAACATTCTAAATGCAAATATGCAGCAGGTATTCTCAATATTGACAAGGCAGAGTATTTACAAATTTGCTACCATTTGCCTTTTTAATTAATATGGGAATGTGGTGAATATGTATTGAATGCTGTTTTTCTTCTATTGGTTTTTTTCATATGAATTTTAATAAAAAAAATACTACATAGTTCTCAAGTATCTTTTAAAAAATATAAATATTAAAATTTAAAATTTTAAAAATATATTTTATAAGTCCTATAAACAAAAATAAATTTAATAATATTTTTTTATTCTAGTTAACTCTCTAAATCCTAATTATCCATATTTTTTAAGAAATATTTAAAAATTATATAACAATCTTTTCAATAATAAGCATCTTTTATTTTCTATTTTAAAATAAAAATTTGAGTCAAAAGTTCACAAAAAAAATAAAAGATAAATCACCACCCACTCTTAATAAATTCCCAAATAAAAAGTCATCAATTTGATTGGCTTATCCTCACCACTACCTTTTCCTCACCTCTCTCTCTCTCTCTCTCTCTCTCACTCCCTGAGGCTTTGAGCCCTGCAACGCTCTTCTTAATGATGGAATCCCTCTCTCCTTTTCCAACTTTTTCTCGTCGGGAGAGAGAAAAGGCTGCCGCTCTCCTCACATCCCTCGTAGGGGATCGTATTGCTTTCTTCTTTTTTTTCTTATATAGATTGTTTTTGTCCCGAAGCGTTTGGATCAGCTCAGATTCTCTCCGCCGACCCCACACAACCAATTATATCTCAGATAACCTTTTTCTCTTTACTCTTTGCTCCCGCGCCGACCCCTGCTTCTCTCTTCTTTCATGAAAGAATTTCGTAAATAAATTATTAATTCTACCGCGCATGGGCACATCCTGAGCGACGGAGATGGGAGCATTTTTTTTCCTCTTATTCCAATAATCAAAGCGAAAAAAACAGAGTATATGCAATCCCAGACGTACGACTAATCCCTATGCTCCTAAATCAGCTAGAACTCAACAATGAGAACCGCATGAAGCATCCGATCTGACAATACTAGTAGTGGCTTTGCCTTGCCTGTTTCATTCGTATCACTGGTGTGTCTCTTTGAGCTTGTTGTTGGCTTCATTCGAATATGTTTTCTGTCTTGGTTTAACCTGGATTGCCTTATTGCTGCCTCATGTTGTTGTCTTCATCGAGAATTGCAGAATCAAACTAGGATGGGCGAGAAAGATCTCCGTACGAACGGCTTTGAGTCGAGTCCGAGTCATCTCAAAAATCAAGCAAACTTAACTTTTTAAAATGAAACGTCGAAAAATTGATTATGGGCCTGAAATTCAACCTAACAAAGTGATCCACCATGAGAATTTATAAAAATTGTGTTAAAAATTCATTGTAGCTTCAATAGAGAATAAGCTCAAATGATTACTATAAGATTATTTTCTTGCGACATGAATGCAAAATTATGAATTGGCACAAACCTTATATGAATGAACCCTTGGAACTTGCTGTACTTGTGGTGTAGTTGTTGGATGCATATCACCATAATGTCTAACAAATAATATCATGCCACCTCACACCGTATGCAGATCTTTCAAACACTTTAGAAATGACGAAGCCTGACCTCTATTTGCGGACGGATCTTGTTGCAACCGACAATTATGATACCAGTTGTTGAGAATATCACTCGAGAAGGAACTTTTGACTTTCGAGTGCATCAGAACACATTACAAAAACATGAGTGATCGCTTAGTGGGCCGCATTTCTCTTAGCTGGGCCATTTGTTGGGCTTTTGTATAATTTAAAGCATACTGCACAAATTCAACGAAAAGCCCAACAAATGGCCCAACTAAGAGAAATTCGGCCCACTAAGTGATCACTTTTTTTTCTTTTCTTTATATATTTTTTATTTGCTATCGTTACTATTATAATTATCTTGCATAGCTTTCCTTACCTAAAACTAAATCATTTATATATAGCATAATGATTACCTCATGTTATTTGATTAATTTATACAAATCATAATCATAGTGATTCAGCTGAATATGTAAATATGAATTCAATTGTGTGATGAACATTTTTTCTTGGAATTCATACAACATTTCATTATTATATAGATTTTGGATATATAGATATCAAATTGGGAGTAGTTAGTTTGATATTTGCAAAATTTTGATACTCACTATAAGTAGTAGAGATCAATCTCTTTGATTATCTGTGAATATTTATTCATTTTACTAATAATATTTGAAGACAAATCTCAAACATTGCCTAACTCATACATTCATTTCTTTATGTATGTATACTATTTAGATAAAATATTTTATTTGAGTATTAACATATTTTTTCGCATAATAATTTATAATCACATTTTGTTTGTCTATGTATACATGTATTATTTGAACATCAAATTTCTTATAATGATGTGTGTTTCTATGAAATAAACACACTCTCCATAAGTTTCTTAAATTTTAAATGTATTTTATTTTATATTAATATTAAATAATAAGGCATGGAAAATAAATTCCAAAAAATCCTATACTTCAAAAATTATAAAACTTTTCCTCCTGCATATTTTGATGTTGGATCTTAGGGTTCAAGCAATGTGGAACAAATCATGTATATGTTGAGCAAAAGAAAAATCACATGCAAACACAACTACAACACAAGACAATAAATTTATGTGACTCGGTGCTAACACATACGTCAACGAGGAAGAAAGCAGAGAAGATTTTATTATTGAAAATGATATTACAAAGGAGAATACTTCCATACCCTATCGTTGCCATAATATTGATCGTCGTCATTTTGATTAATACATCTTAATTAATCTCAATTTAATATTAAATTTATATACATTAATTATATTGGGGCATCCAAACAAAATATTGATGAGAATATTATAATAGCATTCATTTATAATCAAATATGAACAGTCAACAAATCATTGAGATAACAAATAAATTAGCAATATCAAATTTGATTAAAGTATTCTTAAAGTCTTAATGAATAAGAAGTTAGTTTGTCAACGCTAAGCCATCTCTCAATTCAATGAACGAGAAGAAACAACAAATGAATAAATATTAATATTATCTACGACTTGCTTAAAATAGTATTTTAAAAAATATATATTAAACTTAGAGAAATGCTGCCGCTGGGCAACCAAAAAAATTTATTTTTGGGTGCATTTAATACAAATTTTAAAAATAATATTTATATTATTTTAATGTAAATAAATATAAACTAATGAAATATATTCAAATTTTATTGAATGAATTTTTTTGAGTGCCACCTCAATGGATCTAAATAGCATTCCTCTTAAACTAAAGGATCTTTTTTATGCAACGTCTAAATACAATTTTTTCTTAGTTTGAGTCTTATAATTCAACTTATATTGGCCCAACCTAAATAATGGAATAAATGCATCTTATGTAAAAACTTTTTTTTTTTAATTCGTTGTATTTAAATATGAAGTAAATATATGATCGTTGTAAATTAGGGAGATTATGAGGTGAAAAGAGAAAAAAAAATATGGTTGAATTTTCTTGTTTTTCCTTCCATTTTTTAATGCTTATTATAGTATTCATTTAATATAGTATTTTTGGAGTTATTTTTCAAGATAGCATTTTTATATTTATATTACAAAATGCTATATATATATATATATATATATATATAAGCATGCAACCCGCATGTGCTGGGTGACAACACACTGAAAAAAATACATATATCCACGCCAATGAATGCTACGCCAACGGCGTCGTTTTGCTTGCTGCTTCCCTTCCTCGAGCTAAAGGAAGAAGAAGAAGAAGAAATAAAGTCATTTTTTGAGATGAATGGACTTTGGATGAAAGATCGTTATTTGCAAAGGCAAGCCTCTAAGATAGCAAACTTCTATTGAGACTTGTCAAAATTAAAATTATAAAAATACATTAATGACTTGTCAAAATCGTACCTCAAGCATGAAACGGCATCATTTATATAAACATGACGAATCATAAATATGTAAGACAAAAATATAAGGATTAAGTTAACCAATGAGAAAGAAAAAGTAAAAAAAACGCAAAAAAAATATAAAATAAGCTATTTTAAGCCGAACATTAACTCGAAGCTTTTGCGACTTTCGTGTCTTATTCATATAGATGGCTTTCAAACCCGGACTATCTGAATGGAAGATTTAGTTAGAATAATCTTAAAAGGCATTTAAAAAAAACTTTTTAACCGAAGATTATTTAGAAATAAAAAATTATTTAGACTAATCTTAACAATCATTTAGAAAAACACACCCGCAGAGTGTAAAATAACAAAAACTTGCATTCATTTGATCCATTGATCGATTATTATGTTGTCAAGTTTTGTATGAGAATTTAAGTTATGTTGAGTCCGATTATATAAATAATACTCAACTAAATCTATATTTTATTAATAACTAATTCTATATAAAAATATATTATATAAAAAAATGATAATTTATGCAAAACTAGAATACCGTATTATTGCTTTGCCGACAAAGTTTAATAGAACACAGGTTTTGCTGATGACAACAACTGAGAGGTCAATCTAAAGCTGCAGTTGGCATTGACATATCACAGCATCCAAGATTCAAGTATTCTTCCAGCAACCGTCGCTGCTTTAGATTGTCATTTTACATCTTTAACATCAGTTTAGAAAATTGAGATTGTCACTTTACAGCATCTTTAATAAACTGCACCAACAATCTAAAGCAACGAAAATAAAAACAAAAAAGTGTATCAAGTGATTAAAAAAACATATGCAAACTTGTCTCACTTAATTTTGAGATATTTATTGCAGAAGTAAAACACAAATTTAATATTTGATATCATTTAAAGTTTAAAATGAATACTGATGTGTGTTGATGCATGCATAATGTGCGGAGTGAGAGCACACAGAAAGAAATTTAATATTACTACTTTGAATTTCAATATAATAAAATAATACTATCAGTAGGAAGTGCTAAGTCAATGGTGAAAAATCATAAAATTTCTTTTTTGAAGTTAAGAAATTGCATACTCTCGGTACAAAAAAAATATCTTACTATGAAGGAGAACTTTATAAATATGTTTTTAGAGAGAAGAAATTAGTGTGTTACTATCTATCAAAAACTTGAAAAAAAATCACAAATATATGTAGTCAGCAAATTAAAAAAAAAGAAAATTGTATATCTAAATATGTTTAAAAATTAATTTAATAAAATATTTTAAAAATTTATTTTACTTACAACAGGAGTTATGTCATTGAATATTTCTTCGTACGCAATATTTTTAGTATACTTAATTGGGTGACCAAATTTATCAAGACACAATATTCGCAATCCATTTCGATTTGTCACTCGAGAAAATGCAACATAAAGTTGATCGTGCGTAAAAATTAGTTTTGGTAAAAATATTCCAACAATACTGAGTGTCTGACCTTGGCTTTTATTTATTATTATAACAAATGCAATCTTGACAGGAAATTGATGACGATATAACTGAAATGGAAAATTATGGTTCTGTGACATCATTGAAATTCTAGATATAATAACTGTCTGACCAATATCTATTTCTGCTAGAATTTTTGTTTGAAGAACCTTGATCACAATCTTTTCAATGATGAGGCGTGTACCATTACATAAATATATTGCTTGATTCAAATTACGTAATAAGATTACAGGGACCCCCAACTTTCAATTGAATGCAATGATATGCTAAACCGCTAAACTTAATGCTATGTATTAACTCGTGATTGTACCCAAAGATTTATTACTTTTCCTAGTAACTGATCAAGGATCATGTGATTGATTAGGTCAACATCATCATTTGTAGGAGCGAGGATACAACGTGATTGCAAATATGCGTGAGTATAATATAAATCATTGAGATCTGGATAAACAAATTGTATCAAAGATTTGAGAGGGTCATTTACATTATGAATTAAAATATCATCAGGTCATCGTCCACTTACTTAATGAAGGATCTTCAAAAACATCTTCACCAATTTTGCCTTCACCAATATTTAAGAGCCAATCAGCAAATTGACGTGTCAGTAATCATTCCACAGATTCGATATCAATATTTTTATGCAAACGCATGTTTGTTCGGAGCTTATATAATTTACAAAATTTCCAAATATAAGATCTTTGTAATCTTGCAGCAACAATATCTTCTCGAGTACCTTTTCTTATAACTGGAAGAATTTATCTAAAATCTTCTCCGATGGCCAAAGTCTTTCCACTAAATACTCTATTTTCAGAATTATGTATTTTAAATTTCATTAGATCTCTCAAAGTACGATATAATGCTTCAAAAGCAAAACGATGCATCATAGATGCTTCATCCCAAAAGCAAAACGATGAATCTCTCAAAGTACGATCTAATGCTTCAAAAGCAAAATATCAAATTTTTGGAAATTTTAAGAACTCATTTGATTATTTAATTTTTAAATAATTATTATTTTTATATTTAAGTAATTGTTAATTATAATTTAATTATTTAAAAATTAAATAATCAAATGAGTTCTTAAAATTCCCAAAAAAATCACCCTTAGCTAATTTGGGGGTGATGAACGCAACAGCGAAGTTGAATTTTAATTTTGACGAGAATTTATTTTTCTTATTTTTTAAATTATTTATATATATTAAAATATTCGAGAAAATTCGACTTCCAAAAATTCTCAAAATTTCACCCTTAGCTAATTCAAGGGTAAGGAACGCAGTCGTCAAGTTAGATTTTGGTTTCAACGAGTATTTAATTATTCAAAATTTTGAGGTATTTAAAATATATTAAAATATTTACCAAAAATCCAATGACTTCCAATTGCTTCCAAAACATTACCCCTAGCTATTTTGGAGGTGATGGGCGCAAGGGCAAAGTCAAATTTTTAATTTGAGGTCAAATTAAATAAGTCAGATTCTAGGATTCATGGAATTTCTAAAATTAGGATTTGATCAATTTGACTCCTGATTTATACTAGGTTTTTGTGGTGAATTTCTAATAACTTAATTAGAGCAATTGAATCAAAATTAGGACTTGGTTTAGTCTTAATTTACTAGGGTAATAACATGGGTTGTTACATGGTACGACAAACGTTCAAGAGATGGATGTTGAGCATGCAGTTTAAATACAAATATTCTCCAGCACGCTTTTATTGGCGAGATATATCGACAGTCAAGATATTGTTTAATCTCATCACAATTTTTATTATTTGAAGGGAAGTTGCCACCATTTCCAGCATTTGAATTTTGCAATAAAATCGTCATTCTGTCAGGCCATTGTTAACATATTTATAAAGATACTTGATAACTTTAGATCTTGTCACAATTTTAATATTTATATGAGCTTCATATCTTAACAAAAGATCTCGATTATACGGAATCACCCAACGATTATCAATATTTCGTCCATTTTTTAAAGTTGTTATCCCATTATACATTCATCTGTATGTAACAAAATTATTTTGATTGCATGTTGTTGAAGAAACAAACTTTTTAGGATACATATTTGTACATTTGTCATCCACAATGCAGGGAGAGTTAGAGTTTATGCAACAAGGACCATGAATCATATAAGTAAGAACTAATTCATGTAAGTATGATTCTAATGTCTTGTCTAGCAACTCAACCATAATTAAAGAATCAATCTCTTCTGTTGTCTTGCATTTATACTCTTTTGCAATAGTTATCAAAAGATATATATGTGGGAGATCACATTTTTAAAATTCTACAACATGCAAATTTGCAAAAAAAAAATTCATATTAAATATTAATTAAAATTTATATGCAAATCATTACATATTTGAGAATTAAAAAAGTTAGTACGAGCAATAATTTTTCCAAATATTTATTGCACATCTTTTAAGAACTGCTTTTTTTTAATATTAAATATTCTAGCTACAATATCAAGTCGATCATTAAATTTTTGGCCAGGAATTTGAAGCAAATCATCTTGAATTTAACTCCAATTCGGATTGCAAGTGAAAATAATGAAAGATCCGGATGGCCCATATACCGAAAAATAGCTATTGCATCTTGATAATTTTGAAACATATGACGTGGGACACCATAAAATGAAGAAGTGAGAACATATATCCTTCCAAAATTTGCTGCATCATATCACCAGAATCAATTGATTCTTTTAGACCTTGGTATAACTCAGTACAAAATTTTGGCTGATTTTTCTTATGAATCGCAATCTATTTTCTTGTATTCTTGTATTGCTGCAAATGAGTCTACAATATATTGTTGGAACAGATAAGCTACAGACAGTAAAGTGTTTCCATATCCTCATCAAAATTGAATACGAAAATAATAAAATTCTCTCATCGTTACACACTTTGCTTGATATCTAATTTTAATCAACAAATTATATTTGATGTTTGTTGTCCATCCATCTTTATCGTAAGGAAATAATAATGGATATTGAAGATGCATATAACATGGTTCTATTTCAGAAATATGCTGCAAATGACCAAATTTAGGATATAAAACTATATAACGACACCTGCTTTCATGCGAATAATCTCCAATCAACAATGCTACAAACTCATTAGATGTTGGTCTAATATATTATCTTCTTTTTCTTGAATGAATATAACTACATATATATATATATATATATATATATTTATATTTATATATATATTTATATTTATATATCTATATATAGATTTATATGCATATAACTTAATTATGCATATATATACGATCCAAATGATTCTCTGCAGGTTTAATGAAGGCGGTGGGACCCACGGACTGACAATCAAAGCAGACATCAAATCAGCGCTTGACAGCTGGGCAAGGCAGGCCCCAGCTGTCACTGCCCGTAAGAGCAGCGGGCCTACACGGACGCGTGGCAGCTCGCAAGAGGATGCGGGGTTGAAGCGGGCCCGACGCAGCCAGCTGACTGCGAACAGTGGGACCCGCGGCTTCGAGCGCCACGCTGACATAATGCGCGTGGGCTGGGCCTGGGTCAGCCCGATCTGAGGGTTCATCTCCCTCCTCCGATCCCGAGGGCTGAGACCTAGGGTTCAATATCTCAAGGCCCAAACGCTGACAGTGGATCTCGACCCGCACAGGGACGTGTAGCTTCGGGTGTGACCTTCATGTCGATGGATGAAACGGGAATAGAGGGCACCTCCACGACTGACAGGAAGTAGCCCTAGGTGGGGTTATGTGAGCAATGGGTGCGATGAATGTGCTCGATACAGGACTTAGGGTTCACAATTTGATCTAAAAATGAGTTCAATTATGCTCGAACGATAGCATTTATTCATTTAAGCAAATCAAGCTAACAACTAATGGCAACAAGAGGATATGGAGGTACCGGTAATGGGACCTTTGCCTCGACCTAGAGCTCACCGATGCTATCTCTCGGACGCTCCTGACGCCTGGCTTGCAAAATTATTGGGATACAAATGCGGCGGGAGGGGTTAAGGAAGTGTGAAGGAGGTCGAGGATAGGCGGATTGTGCGGTGGGACGGCCACGCAGCGAGCTAGGGAACATGAGCGACGGGGACAAAATCTGGACCGTCCGTTCGGATGGTCCGATGGATCCGATCCGCGACTAACGATGAAACCCACGCGATTGGCGAATTTGGATGGCGCGAACGGTTCCTCTGACGGAGCTATTAAATGCGCATTTAATATATTAATAATTATTATTTAATCTAGATTTTTATTAAGTAAAAATGAACAATTATATGCATCTCAAAATTTTCCAATAAATCACTCCTAACTAATCAAGGGGTGAGGAATGCAACGGCGAGGTCGGGTTTTTGATCCGATGAATATTTTATTTTCTTAATTTTTGGGGTATTTAAATATTATTTAAAATATTCGTCAAAATTTCGACGACTTCCGATTGACACGAAAACATCACCCTTAGTTAATTTGGGGGCAATGAGCGCAATGACGAAGTTTGTTTTTTTGATCTGAGGTCAATTTCCGAAGTTTAAGGATTTCCCAAAATCAGAATTTGATCCATTTACCTCCTGAATAGAATTGGGTCTTGGTGGAAGACTCCTAATAACCTAATTAGAATATTAAAACTGAGATTATGACCTGGATTAGCCCTAATCAGATCGGGTAATAACTTGGGTTGTTATATTTGGAAATTTCTAACTGTTTACTATGTTACTGATATATATTATTTTCAGTCAGCTATATTTTACTTACCTGCTTGCTTGTACATATTTATATGATACTAAATTTTATTGTTTACTATATGTATCACCTTCAAATTTACTATTTTAAATCAATATATGTCATGTGATCATCAGTATGTTTAGGATTAGACTTTTTTTCAGTATTTTACTTACTACCTTATATTTGTATGCCTATTTCCTTGCTTAATTTACTTAAGGTATACCCATTTGCCTCAATTCTTGTGTAGTTATAAATGCTGTATTTATAACTTACTCTACTCCTTATATGCTTATTGCTCCTATGCTATATAGTTATTTTAGTTTTGTACATGTAAATGGTGATATTAATAATTTATATAAAATATTTAGCTTAAAATGTACTTAGATAATTATCTAATAAATTTTTTTCTTTTATTGGCTGGAGCCCTGGAATTGTGAAATCGATAATGTTAAATTCAGATAGGTTTAAGGAGTTGGGTGCTGAAGAGGAGGAGCCTTATATTGAAGAGGAGCATCAACCGAGAGATCCAGATGTTGCTTAGTTCCTTTTTTAGCTTTCTGTGAGAATGAAAGATTTTATTTCAATTCTTTAAACTATTTATTTATGCTGTAATAATTCAAGTACCTTTGACTGTGTTTTTCTTTACTGTACTTTATACTTTGAGCTGTATGTTGCATTTTTACTATTTATTACGATAAACTGGATGTATATTTATTTTACTTTGCTTCTGCACTCTGATCTGTATTTACTTAGTGATTGATTTTATGGTATGAATACAATGGCTTATCTCTTCCTTATTAGTAGATTAGGGTCTATACCTAATCCAATCTTAAGTAAGAGATTTACCAAGTGACACTCCACCCTTAGTCTAATGATTGTGGATTAAGGGGTGATGCGCCACACAGGGCCCTAGCCAATAAAAAAAATTCTTATTAGATAACTTGTCTAAGTACATTTAGGCTGAATATTTTACATGAATTATAAATGTCACTATTTTACTTAAACCAATAAAAGTGAACTAACTAGCATATAAGCAGTAAGTATGCAAGGAATAGGATAAGTTATAAATACAGCATTTATAACTAAGTAGGAATTGAGGCAAAATGCACACCTCAAGTAAACTAAGCAAAGAACAAACATACATATATAATGCAGTAAGTAAAAATACTGAAAAAAAAAGTCTAATCCTAAACATGCTGATAATCACATGACATATGCTGATTAAAATAGAAATCCGAAAGTATTACATATAGTAAGCAGTAAAATCTAGCATTCTATAAATATGTACAAGTGAGCAGGTAAATAAGAAATACAGCTGATTGAAATAACATGCATCAATAATATAATAAATAGTAAACTTAAACTAAAATGGGTATGTATAACTGCTATATTAGAAAGAATTGGTCAATCAGGCTCAGAAAAAATTCTCAAAACCTTTCTGGGCTAGGGCAGACAGAACAACATGTAAGACTAAAGAGGTAGTAAATACAAATGCAAAATCTCTTAATTATTTTACTTTTATTTTTGTGAACACGTCTAGAAATAGCTAAGGAGTCAAGCATGTCTGCTAGACTATATGAGTTTCAAGCTTAACACACACTCCATAATGAGTAATGTTAATTCTCCTTACCCCTGCCTAGTGGAGTAAAATGCACTAGATCACCAAGTAATTGAACCAAATATAAATATTATCCTATTATTCTATGTTTTTATTTCATACATAAATTTCTCTCATATGACATGTCCAAGGAGTTAAAGCACAATTTCAAGAAATACATGAACAACAAAATCTAAGTAGTAAGCAAGAGACTCTATTAAACATGGTGACACTATTGTTGTCTAATTAAACTATTCTAATTATTTTCAATTACACAAGTTCAGGATCTTCAATTCCTACTATCGAGTGTAACTTAAAAATGCGGCCTTATAAGTTAAAAAGGATTAGAACTGATCATTTTCTCATCTAATTCAATCAAGTACGACTATAGGTTAAATAATAAATCACAACATCCTAATTTGATGAATTTAACCATTCTAACTAATGCCTGATCAAGATTTACTAAACTAGAAATTATGGATTAAACACTACGAGCCTGGGCTTAATCACATTATCCAAGGGTATAGTCTAAGAAATCTAGTGTTATACTAAGAGTGAACTACAAATTAGGGCAAATCCTATTTAAGCAAAGTTGAGCTTAATAGGATGATTCTCATATCTTAAATCTAAGGTTAAAAGATAAAATAATCAAAATTAAGTTATAAAATCTAGAAACTGATAAAATTAAGGATTCATTTATTGAATAACCTTGTTATTCAATAAATAAAATTTAACTTATGATCTAGTCCTAATCTTAGGAATGATCCTAAAGTGAAGTGTAAAATCCTAAGGAAAGACTCAGAGAAAAGTTTATGTAATTTAACTAATTATACCTAATAGTTGACTTTATTTGCTTAAATGATGCTATTATAGCTCTAATATTAATAGTACTGATTCAAAAGATGATTTTGAGGTTAAGGATATTTAACCTAAATTTTGGGTAAATGATCATTTTGCTTAAGAGTCCAAAAGTTACTTTTTGATTTAGAGTTTCAAATTAGAAATTCTTACTGTCAAATGGTTATTTACTATCTAACATGAAGAGGAACAGTAAGTACACTCAATTTGGATAAGAGATTGGTCCTATATGTCCAAACTATGAATTTTGACATAAGGGGCAATTTAGTAATTTACACCTAATGGAATCTAGATTTTTATGCAGTTTACTATTCAAGGATTCCATAAAGTCCAAGAACACTGAATTTTGAGGTGAATTGGCTAAGTTATAATTGTTCTAAGATTCAGGGGCAATTCAGTAATTTTCTAAGGGTCAAAAGGGGGCAAAACTTAAACTTTTCTGTTTAAGGTCAAAATTCAGCAAACTCAGTTCCTATAGCCTCTCTATAATACGCTGAGTACTTTAACTAGGAGTAGACCCAATTTGGACTTCAATTAGTTAAGTTATGACATAACTAGGGTTATGGGTATTTTGGTCATTTTTTATTTTTAGGATTTAAAACCTAAATATTATCTTATATTGCTGTTGGCACTAAAATTCCAGGCTAGTTAGTACTTTAAATTTCTGGTTTTAGAGTTGAATTGACCAAGTTATGGTTAATTGAAAATTAAGGGTATTTTGGTCATTTTTGGGTAGGGGTCTTAAATGTCACTTCAAACTAAGCTTTAAATGTGAAAACTAATAATACTATAGTGATGGGGCTATTCTCCTGAGTATTTTAAGACCTATATTATCTATGTTTGAATAACTAGGTAAAAAGTTATGAGGGTGTATTTATGACCTATAATGTTACTATGTTAAATATATACCGTATCGAATTTTTGATTTGCGTCATTTGATTCCTTTTATTTTTCCGAGTAAAATGAGTCCTATATTTGATATGTTTGAATCAATATTCTTAAAGTTATGAGGCTTTAAAGTTTCAATTGATTTAAATTAATTTTTTTTTATTCAATTTACTATTCAAATATACAATTTAAATAACTTCAGCGTTCTAATTTAAATTAAATATTTTTTGATTTAAATTATTTATTAATTAGCTAAATTCTAAGTATACTTAATATTTCAAATTAAATTAGGTAGTTAATTGATAAAATTAGACTAACTAAAATTAACTAATTAGAATTATTTAATTAATCTATTATTTCTAATTAATTAACTAATTTAATTGAATTAGTCTAATATTATTACTTTCATAACAGTGAGGTATATATGTATATATATGCATATATATATATATATAACTATAGTTTTGACATATATATATACTTATATACATTAATTAAATCAATTACTAAGTTTTTAATTTAAAATTAATTAATTAAATTAATCACATACTAATTTAATGTTAACAGCTAACTAATTAATTTGCTAATCAAAATTGAGCTAATTTATATATTCTGCTAATGTATATACATGTGTACATATACATATAGATCTTTACTATATATAATTTATTAAAGAATATATATAATATTTATTTTTATTTAACTTTTTTGTGTGCAGATTTGACTGACGGCAGGACCTAGCGCCACGCAGCTGCGCCTAAATGGAGGAGAAACACGGGCGGGGTCCCACTGGCGTCAGTGGGTCAGACTGCAGGACCTGCCTTCGAACCCTACGACGCACGCGGGTCGGGTCCGACGCAAAAGAAATAGGCACAAACACAGGCAATGGGAGGTTAATGGAGCGACGACGGAGGCTCCCAAGCGGCCGCGGCGTGACGGCACGCGGCGCGAGCACGGTAGGGATCGGGGATGGCGAGCTCGGAGCCGTACAATCGACCGATCGATCCGCTCTGATCATCCGTTTGATCCGACAGAGACCAGATGGCAGGTGTGGAATAGGGTAATGGCTCGGAGACGGGACTGTTTGTAATAACCCAGGTTGTTACTTTACTCAATTAAGACTAAACTAAGTCTTAATTAAGGCTCTAAGTCACTAATTAAGTAATTTAGAACTCGCCTCTGAAACCTAGGTCAAATCAGAAGTCAACTGAGTCAAATCAGAAATTTTGGAAAATCCCAAACCCTAGAAATTGACTTCTTATTTAGACCTCAAATTGAAAATCTGACTTCACCATTGCGTTCAGAACACCCAAATTAGCTAAGGGTGAAATTTTGGAGGTATTTAGAAGTCGTTGATTTTTCATCAAAAAAATTTTAATATTATTTAAATACCTCAAATAATCAAATAATTAAATACTCGTCGGATCAAAAATCTGAGTGCGCTATTGCATTCCTCACCCTTCATTTAGCTAAGGGTGATTTATTGGAAATTTTTGGGATGCATTTAATAGGTTAAAATTAATTAATTAAATCTGTATAATTTAATTTAAATAAATATTTAAATATTGAAACTTAATAGATTTCCGTCAGAATTCTATCACGCCGTTCCCTTAAGTTCGACGGCGTCTTCAATTCCGTCTGATCAGCTGCAGCCGTCCGATCTGATCTTATCGCAAGATCAGACGGCTCAAAGACCGTCGTCCCCGTCGCTCAGCGCGTGTCGCGCTGAGCCCTAGGCTCGCCACGCGCGAGGATTCGAGCGTCGCAGGTGTCCCTCCGCCGCTCTAAAGGAGAAGTTAAAGCTCCATTATGACTCTCCAGTACCCCATTTCCTCAATCCCGATCGAAGCAAGGAAGAAAGGGAAGCATTGTTCGAGCCCTCGTCTGCGCCGTTGAATAAAGGTACCTCTTGATTCCTCTTATCTTTCATTTGATTTCAATCGCACAAATTCGAAATTTTATTTCACAAAATGGATTAAAAATTGTGCAATATCGATTTGTCTTAGAAGTTGCGAATCATTCTGTATCCTTGTTTTATCTACAGTTAATACCGTTAAGCATAGTTTAGCCGTATTAGGGCCATCTAGGGTTAGGGATTGTGATCAACTCAGATCATTATAGGACCTGATTCGACCACCTATTGGAAGATATCATCCATATCTATCCAACGCCATGCGTATCGAGCAGTCAAGACGCCGGGAAGACCCTGAAAAACTATGCCCTAATCTGCGGTCGCGGACGCTTGGTGGAGAAGAAGGAGATTTTGGGCCGGGTCAGGTTGACCGGGCCCGACCCGCGCTTCTTCATCCGATGCTAGGACTGAGTTGGAGGGTCCCGGAGTCCACGCGTCGCATTCCTATAGCGCCACAATGCCGGTGGGGCCCGCAATCCATCAGCTGCGTCAGCCGATCTCTTCCACTGCAGACGGTGGGGCCCAGTTCAGATGCCTTGACCAATACTTTGGTGCCACGTGGCCTCCGGGTCTGCCGCTGTCTGCCTCCTGCAGTTAAAAATTAATATTAAAATTATTATAATTAATACATATAATCATTATAACTCTATTAATACTTATAAATATACTTTAATTTACCTAAGGTTTTATGTATATATATACATATATATATATATACATATATAAACAGAATATTGAATAATAGATTAAATAAATATAATAATGTATTAATTGAATTAGATAAATTAATTAATCAGTGAATTAATTTTTAAAATAATGTTATTGAATGACTAATTAATTGCATTTAAATTTAATTAATACCCTAAACTTTAAATATTCATAACTCCTAAAATATTTATCCAAATCATATAATTAAATATACCAAATTAATCAAAAAAATATGAGGAATTTATTGATGCCAATAATTTTGTATTTGGACTAGTATTTAGCAAAATGACATTTAGGGTTTAATTAAGTTCAAATTTATGTCTCAAATATTCAATTAACCATAACTTTGTGTAGATTAATCCAAACATACCCAATATGGGTCTTAAAGTGATCAGAAAACCCTATGAATCATTTTAGTAGGGTTACCTTGGCTGTTTGGATTAGTTTGAGCCTAATCACATTTAGAACCTAACCCTAATTACTTATTTAACCCTAGATCTTCAATTGACCATAACTTGGTCAATTGAGCTCCAAATTTGATGATCCAAAGGTCCATTTAGATCAGAAGAACTTAATTAACAGTAATATGCAAAAATATTTAGGATCTAATAGTTAGATTTGTTAATCACCTCTAATTACTCTAAATCTTGATTAGTGAATATTAGCAAATCTAGTAATCCAAATTGAGTGATTTAAGTTTCAGAGGACTCATAGAACCATTTAGAATCAATCTATAAGGTTGGATTAGTATTTGAGTAATTAGTTTTGATAATCACTCACTAATCACCCTAAACCCTAATTAGGTCTTAACTTAGTCAAATTAGGTCCAAATTGAGCCTACCACATGTCATTATGATCAGTGAGCTATTTGTAATTCATAGCCACTGATTTTGCTTAATTTGGACACTAATTGGCAAAGTTAAGATTTTTGACCTATAATTAAGGATCCCTTAATTAACCTTTAAACCCTAGATCTTGTATTGGCCATAACTTGACCAATACTTATCAGAATTTAGCAAATTTAGATTCTATGGAAATCTTAGATAGTAAAGAACATTAAATTGAAAGAAAATTTAACTTTTACTTAGTCAAATTACTAAATTTCCCTTATGAGTCAAATTCACTAATTTGATCTCATATGGCTTAATACTCACCCAAAATTAATTTAGTTACTGTCTAATATTACATTAGACAGTAAGAATCTCTTTCCAAAAGAAAATTTCAAAATTTAAGCCCTAGATCAAAACTTGATATTTGAACCCCTAAGTAGGGGCAAAATGGTCATTTTTCCCAAATTTAGGGTTTAGCCTTTAAAAGCCCTAAATTTAATTTCTAATCACTAAAATCAGTAAATAGAATGATTTAGAACTAAAATTAATCAAACTCAAGTCTAAATTAGATTTTGATTAAAATCTCAAAATTTGCTCCTTAAGAAAATTTCTAAGTCATAAGTGAGTGTTCTCCTTCTTTAATCATTCTTAGACCCATCCTTAGGTCTTATAACATTAGTTAGGATGTGTGTCTTGAGAGATACTCTTAGTAACTAAGAGCCTTAATTCTTAAGATTAGGAATAGATCTTAAGTTAGAATTCATCTATTGAGTAAATTGGGTTACTCAATTAGGTGAAACCTTGAGTTTTCTAGTTTATAGATTTTCTTAGTTTATTAAATGATTATTTGATCTTTAAACTATAGAACTAAGAATAGAGATCTATCCTAATGAATTTGATTTGTCATTAGGATTTGCCTTAACCTAATCTGTGAGTTTTGGGTTCTAAACTTAGACCCTTAGATTATACCTTTAGATTTAGTGATTAGATCCTATCATCTGGAGTCTAATTCTTAATCTTTTCATCTTGATTTGGTAATCAAGATGAGATTGGGATAAATTAATTTACAAAACTAGGTCGAAGATTTATTCATTTTTAACCAAATAGTCATCTTTTGATTAAGTCATAATTAGGATTTGGCCAGTCCTAATTATCTTCAACAAGTAGGATTCGTGATTCTAAGTTATAGAATGTGTAAGAATTGATAATTCTAAAACTTATGTAACTTAGAGTATATAGAATGAATAAAGTAAATAACAAAGGATATCACTTGTGTTTTAGATAGAGTTTCTTGCACTTTGATTTTGATGCTTCGCATTCCTTGAGTTGGAGCCTTATACCTTGAACATATATTATGCACTTAAGATATTTGATAAATATCTTATGTCAATTTTGAACATTCATAAATAGCATTATGTTTTTATTTCACAAGTAGTTTGTAAGGTGTAGCTTGATTAGTATACCTCTTCGATCAACTTGTTCGGGGTCGGCTTCTTGTAGGGGGTTTCAGTCCGATAGTCTATGCCATGCCTAGTCCATGGGATAGGATGGATAGACTCTTGCCCTACTGACTATATAGTCAGGATTTTGATATGGTTATACTAATTCAAGTACACTTACATTTAGTTCTGTCTTAGCTCATCAGGCTAAGAGTATTCAGTGATGTTCAGTTCAGAGTTTCTTAGCTCATCAGGCTAAGAATTGCTGATTTTGTATTCAGTTCAGATGACTTATATAGTTACTGTAGTTTCAGTTTGCAGTTACTGTTTTACTAACATATTCTGCATTTCAGCACTGTTTTACTTACAGCTTTTCTGCACGTGTTTTTTATATAGGATGCTAGTTTTACTTACTGTTTTCATATGCTCTCATAGTTTGTTAGTATTTTCAGTTTATTACTGTTCAAATTATGTATGTCACCTAGCATAATTTATTTGATCATAAGCATATTTTAGATTGTACTTTTCTTACAGTTTTACTTTTCTTTTACTTACCTGTCTTTGTTGCAGTTGCTTGGAGGAGGTATGTATTACTTCCTAGTTGTTTTAGTTATAAACTATTTGTTTATAACTTATTACTGTTCTTTTGTACGCTTTTTCTGCACCTATTTTGCTCAATTCTGTTTTTATGGTGATATTCAGTTAACTTAAACTAAACTTTTACCCTAAAATATACTTAGACATATTGTCTAACCAGTTTTTCTTTTGTTGGCTGGGGCCCTACCATTATGAAATTAATAATGGTAGGTTCTGAGTTTGTTGGAGCAGTAGATCCAGTGGAGAGCTTGCCATTGGAGGAGGAGCCCGTTCCTGAAGATCTGTAGCTTTAGTTTTTCTTTCAGTGAGATTGAGAGTTCATTTCAGTTCTTTTAAACTTATTAAATGTTGTAATAATACATGTTTATATTTCTCTTTCAGTACTTTACTTATTCTGTATTATTATATTTATACTGTATTGGATGGGTGTTATACCTTTTATTGCTTCCGCACTCTGAGTTCTTGTATGATCATTTAGTGATAAATTCTAGAATGAATGACAAAGTCCTTAGTTAAACTGGATTAGAATGTGTGTCTAATCCAATCTTAAGTGGGGACCTTGTCATTTGGTGACCCCTCCACCGTAATCATGTTAACTTAAGGGTTAACAGGACCACGGCGGGGCAGGGCCGCCACACTGTTAGGATCACTTAATCGATAAAATTATTTTAATCATTAATTCTAATTTTCTTAACTAAAATAAATGTTTAAATGGCTTCCAAATATTCTCAAATGTTCACCCTTAACTAATTGAGGGGTGAGGAACGTAACGACGAAGTCGGATTTTGATTTCGATGAGTATTTAATTTTCCTATTTTTTGAGTATTTTAAATATATTAAAATATTCAACGAAAATCAACGACTTCCAAATACCTCCAAAACTTCACCCCCATCTAATTCGAGGGTGACGAGTGCAATGATGAAGTTCGATTTTTGATTTGAGGTCAAAATAATTATGTCAATTTTTAGGGTTCTTGAAATTCTCAAAATCAAATTTTGATCCGTTGACTCCTGATTTGGACCAAAACTTCAGGATGAGGTCCTAATAACTATTTAGGAGTGTTAAAATTAGAATTAAGACTTCATTTAGTTCTAATTGGTCAGGATAACAATCTTGGGTTGTTACACCCATGCCCTTACATGGTACATCACATTGTATTTGAGTTTAGTGCTCCAATAAAATTATTATTCTTATATTAGAAAAATTATAAAGTATAAGATTGATGGCTGATTTTACTCAACTTGAATTATTATTTTAGACATCACTTTTTATTCATGATAATTTTATACTCCATGCTCATGACAACTTTAAGAACATGAGCATGGAGTAGACAGTTAAGAGTCTTTGTATTTTAGACAGGCACTATAACATGAATTAATTCAATACAAAGACTCTTAACTATCTACTATATGCTCATATTCTTAACTCTCTTCTTTTAATATTCTTGTTCAACAACCCTCATTAAATGGGCTCGAAGAGTTTATTTGATTGGATATAAAATGCTTGATTAATATAACTAAATTTGTATAACTAGCATGTGCTCATAGTTTTGGCCTTGTGTTGAATAAAAAAAAAATAGCATACCCATAAAATTTCAAATATGTAAAATAAGAATTGAGCAAAAAATCATCATAGAACCACATGAAAGAGTAAATCTAAGCATAATCAAATATTGATCATTTGGAACAAAAATAAGGGTTAAAATCTTCAAATGTAAGCCCCCAAAATATAGTTTTACATAAAATCTAGCAGCTGAAGCAAAAAATAAAATAACTAGAGGTGTCAAAATTGGCAAGGGATTCAAAAGCTTTGTAAGGCACCAAAAATAACTAGAGCTAAGCAAAAGCTTATGAGCATAGCTTATAAAAATGAGATACAAACATGAGCACACCGAACTTCTTCGCCGCCTAAAGACTGAGTAATAACGGAGAGCGTTATGGACTTATCTTAAAGTGGGGTTGGGGTAGTGTTAGAGTTTGAGGAGAAGAAGAAGCTCTAAACAACTCCCATGTCCCTAACATGTATTAATTTGGGTCGTTTGATTTCTTTAATCGATGGTCAAATCTCATTGGCAGGATCGCGGTTGATTGTTCAATTATATACGGTTGTTGAAAGAAATATCTCATGAGCTCAGGACATTTAAGCTATTTTTATGTCTAATCGAAATTTAGATATATTTAATTTAAAATTGAATAAATTTAGTTAGATTATAAAAAATAAAATAAAAGCTAAATTCTTTGATGAAAGTATTTTTCACATTTACAAGATATGATGAAATCAGATATTAATACTTCTTTTTTTAGATAAAAATCATGATCATTCATTATTTTCAGAGCATCTTCTCCAATTTTTGTTTTTTTATTATTTCAGTCTTCTTTTATTTTGCTTTTGGGCTGTTTTTGGGAAACCTTATATCTGCTTGTGTGCTTTAAAAAAAAAAAAAGCAAAGCATACTTTCATATGGAATGGCATTTGTCTTGTTTGGAAGCTCAACTATATACATGCCTCCGCTCAAGAATGAGGTTTCCGAACTTACATTGAAAGTGTTCAGCGAAACAGAGGCTCAAATTTCCGATATTGGAAACTACAATCTCTCTCTCTCTCGCAAATTTTTATTTTTTTCTTATGTATCTTCTTGCCTCAGCGTATTAAATCGCAACGTTCATTTCTAAAAATAAGTTTGCTCTCTCTCATTTGATTTGGGCAAACCTTAGCAGTCGCAAGGCTGAACTTGCTTCCGATAAACTCCAGGAATCTAAAACGGTGGAACCTTGATAGTGTTCCAATTGATCTGATTTTTTTATTATAATCCAACCTCAAAACAAGGGCGCTCATTATTTTATATATAGGCTATTTGTATTTCTTCAATGTTGACGAGGCCCTGTTTTCCTCTAGTGGTGCGGTTCTTTATGCTCTTAAATCTTGAGCCATTCTTTTTGATATCCAATCCACTGTTTTTTTCTTATTCCTTTATTTTATAGAAGCAGAGGGATTGATTCTTCTCTATAAAACCCTGGCATTATTTGTTTGCGGTCTCTTCTCATTGTGCGATTTTACGTGCTGAAGGAGGTTTTGGGATTTCGGGAGGAAAGGTTTAATGGCTTCCTCGGAGCAGAACTTTTCGCAACCTCAGTTCATCACGAGCCATGGAAATAATCGGGGAGCTTTCGGTGGTCCTCCCTCTCCTCTAATGGATGATATCGAAGCTGATCAAATCGTCGTTCCCCAGGTAAATTTATTTCTATGCTGCTTCTTCAAAAAAAATGGAACGAAAAAGGGCTCTTTGCATATATACATTCATTTCTATTTTTTCACCGCTTCACCAATTTTTGATATAAGCAGATAGGAGGTGTCATGCGTTTCAAAAATGATGAGATAAAAGTACTTTTTGTTAACTATCAATGATGTTGGGTGTGCATATTATAATTTTTAGGGCGTTACTTAGCAATATCCTCGACAAAAAAACGCTCTCTGTGATTTTAAGCACTCTATTTTTTTCAAAATAGGGTTCAGTTTGATGCATGAAGTTCCTTATTGAACATATTTCTTGATTTATTTATTGGAAGTGCAGGAAATTTAGGAAGTACGAGTTATAGAGGTACCGAACTTTTGTCAGTTTCTAAGTTAATGACCTGTGCGTACCTAATCTAATTAAAGATTTACAGTAGTAGTTAAAGTATGTTGACTTTTTAATCTAACCTTATCAATTCATTTTAGGGTTCATTCGGTTGTTGTCATGTGGAGTGTTATTCAAATAATATGTTATTGATGTAGCATTGCTGTTCTTATCGGGGATGGCGTTTGGTCCAGGGCTATTTTTATATTATATTTTTTTAATTTTTGCATAAAGGCCCTACAATAATATGTATTCAACCAATAATTTACTTGCACATTTATACATCATCTATATATTTTAGTGTATGTTAGTGTGTAAGTATAGCAATACTCTTTTAAGTATTATTACTTCTATCCATTTTACTCCTTTTTATTTTATTTTTATTCATATACTTTTATTGATAACTTTGGAGGCAACACAACAGATCCAATGCTCTAAATGTATGTATTCAAATAACATTAGAGGATGGCAAAGTTATGAATAAATCCAACTTCAAATAACTTATCATTGAACAAAACAATTGCTATTTCCCTGTTATAGGAGTCAACGCAACATTATTGGGAAGGCCATCCTTGGTTTATTGTGTTTCTTTGCTTGATAATTTGACAATTGACCTCTGCATGCAGGAAACAAGTTGGAAAAACTTTTTTGCATACATGGGTCCTGGATTTCTTGTCTCTATTGCATATATTGATCCTGGAAATTGTAAGCAACTGTGATCATTTTTCTTCTTTTCTGTAATTGATACTGAAAATTTAAGCTCACATAAAATCTTGTGAACTTGTAGTTGAGACGGATTTACAATCAGGAGCGCAATTCAAGTATGAGGTATCTTTCTTTCTCTCTAACTCAACACTATAAATGCCTCATAATATATGCATTCTCACACTCTCCAATTCAACTTATCTAAAAAATTTTAAAATATTTTATACGGTTTAGTAAGCATATAATATCAAGATTTTATTGTATTTCCCTGGAGATTATGTATATTATAAAAGCTTCTTCCATCTAAAATCTGGGCTATTCTTTTTTGTACCCTCTTCAAATCCGAACTTTACCACTGTTCTCAGTCAATGGCATCCAAAAAAACCTCTGCCCGTAGAAGCTTTGTTTCTAGCTGTGCTATAAGTTGTTCTAGTCAAGTCAAATAATTATCAAAAAAGAACTTAATGTTATTAGGCAATGTGTTGGCATGCCATATACTTTATGGAGATAAGCACTGGACAATATAAAGGTGCAATGGTGTACATGTGTGAGATATCTGAATATCTATACTATAGAAAATACAATTGATTAAACCAAGCAAATTGTATTTCTTTAGGAATTGCAAGCCGTTCCGGACAAAATATTTACTTGAAATGGAAAACTGTCTTAATCACAATTTTATAAAGTGATTTGTTTCAGTTTTTAGAAGCTTGTCTTTTGGACTTGTTCATGAACTGATCTTTATAAGCATTAATCTTTATTTTTTTTTTTCTGTTTCAGTTGCTCTGGATCATTCTTGTTGCTTCCATTGCAGCGCTTATTATTCAGTCACTTGCAGCAAAGTTGGGCGTAGTAACAGGTTTTTGCTGTTTAGAATATTAATTGATCATCATAAGCTTTATGTTATTACATAATGATTTGCATGCTTAATTTTTAGCATCTATTTTTGACAGGAAAACATTTGGCTGAGCACTGTCGAGCTGAATATGCAACAGCTCCGAATTTTGTTTTGTGGTTGCTCGCTGAACTTGCTGTTGTTGCATGTGACATTCCTGAAGGTGTCATCACTTAACGTTTATTTTATATCCTCATAAATTTCCAGTTAAATGTTCAACACTACTTAGTGATCAATTGTGTAATTTAAATTCCATTTTCTTATAGCAGGATCAACCTAAAGAACATTACTCTTATTTTTAGTGATGTGGTATCTGCTTACGTGAGTAAACACACTCGTTAATGAAATGTAAAAGTTTTCATCTAAAAGGATAGACAAGTGAACTGAAATTTCAAACACTATTTAAAATTTAATTTCTTCATGAAGTCTCCACTTTGTACTTAAAAGTTGTTTGGTTGAATGTCATTAAAAAGTTAATGAGATAGTATGCTTTTTACATAATAGTGCTAATCATACTATAGTATTATTAAACCAGCAATATTTATTTAGTTCAATGTAATTATTTTTATAGGTGACAATATTATTTGACTATTTTCTATTTTATTAAATGTTATTTTGGGATTTATTGATGATATTGCACCTTAATTTTATTTGGTTACTGTTGATATGAGATTAATTCATAAAATTTTAATAAAGTACAATTTCCATATTTAGTATTACTATTTGCTCTATGTTTATATTAAAGCAATAATTGTAATTGATAATAGTAAATCATTGATTGCCACATAAGTTATTAATATAATTAAAGATTATTAGTATACATTATTAAATAGCAACACCAAGCCTTAATCCCACTAGGTGGGATTGGCTACATGAATCCTTTGTTTCTATTGTGGAAGATCATATAGAAACCCTTCCTAAGTTCCAAATAAAGAAGAACATTTATGTTATTTTCTTTGCACAACTTTTTTGGTCTTCCTCTTCCTTTTTAACATGGTCATAATTCATATGTTCAAATTCTCTACTATTATCGTCAAAATGTCTATGGTCAATATGCCTGAACCATCTAAATAAAATTCTCTAATCTTATCCACTATTGCAGCCACTCCAACCTTCCTATAGTTGAGCTCATTTCACATTCTATCATTCAAGTTTACCCACTCATCCACCTTAGCATCTTCATCTCTGTAAAACTTATTTTATCAATTAATTTCTACTTTGTTGGCAAATATTCATCCCCATATAACATGGCTGGTCATTCAATTGCTCTATTAAATTTTACCTTTAATTTTGAGTAAGATTTTTTGGATCACCAAACACTCAAGAATTGCTCCTCCATTTAATCCAACTACATTGGATCCTATTAATCACAATACTCTCTATTTCATCATTATTTTGATTAATTAAACCAAGATATTTGAATCTCTCACTCTTCTTGATCACACGATCCTCAACATTAATGTTCTCAAGATTATTGCTTCTATTTACGATTAAGCTTACACTTTATATAATTTAATTTAGAACAATTAAAATAAAAAATTTTAGAATTTAAACTAGTTTTTCACTGTTTGAGTTTTGCTTTAACTCTATTCAATTTTATCAATTACTAGAATGCCATCTGAAAATAACATGCACTAAGGAATCTTATTCATGAATGTTATCAGTAATAACATCCATAATTAAAACAAAATGATATGGATTGAGAGAGAGCCTTGATGTAACTCAATTGTAACTAAAAAATCATTAGACGAACCACCTTGCAATTGAACATTTATTATAACCTCATTTTACATCTTTCTCTAATAACATCAATGCATGAAACAAATTTATTCTCTCTCCAAGACTCTCAAAAGAACTCCCCTTTTACTCTATCATAAACCTTTCAAGATTAATAAAGATTAAATGAAGATAGTCTTTTTATTATCTAAATTTTCTTCATAAAATCTCATAGTAAATGTAAGGCTTCCATGGTAGATCTACTTGGCATTAAATCAAATTGATTTTTGAAATATAAGGGTCTATTTGTAATCTGTATTTAGTTATTCTCTCCCAAAGTTTCAATATATGACACATTAACTTATTAGTATACATAATTTATCATTATTAATTAATAATAGTAGTTATATATTTAACCCATATATTTTAAAAATTGTCTCTCTTCTTACGCTCAGCTTAGGATTTCTCTTCCTTGAGAATGAAGCTTTAGAGATGAAGTGACAAAAAAATTGTTTGCATATCTTGATGAGCACCTGCAAGTTATGATGAGGCAAACACCAAGCATCAGGGACCTCCTATTGTTGTGAAGCCTCTCTTCGTCAATGAATACACTCTTGTTCGGTTGAGAAGACTGTTGTGTAATGGAGCTTCGAGTGCGTCAGAACAAACACACAAATATTGGAAATAGATCGGAGATCAACCAAACAAAGAACAAACTTAAAAGAACCAAAGGTGCCTATGCCCAAGCGCCATATAGTTTCCATGCACTTGAGAAGCCATTGCTCAGACACGCTCAAGCGTCATGGATATTCTGAAGCAACTAAAGGCTTTGCACTTAGGGGCACCCAAGCGCCGAGAAGTTTGCAACTAAAAGCCAAGTAGACCGAGTCTTAGGTTCCTTGGCGCGTTCAAGTGATGAACTTGAAGCTTTTGACGCAGCAGATCGAGAGGGTGGCACTTGACCGCGCCCAAGCGCATGCTGTATTGTGGAGTTCAAAAGTTTGTTCGAGACCCGACGCTTAGGCGTGCCCAAGTGCCGATGTTCAGTTTGTTCTTTTAGCCAAGAACTAAGAGCCCGACGGGCAGGTGTGCCCAGGCTCCAGGCAAGCATAACCTATGCGGGGATAAAATCCATATAAGGTTTTTGGGGCTGTTTGGATTATTTAGGACTAGTTTTCTAGGGGAATATAAAAAGGCATCTTTGCTTTAGGTGTAAAGGATAATGCTAAGCATAAAAGCTTTATATTAGACCTGATCCTTGAGAGGTATTGGCTGTTTCTAAGGTAAGAAAAGATAAAGATTGTCTTTTCTCTAGAGAGCTGGGTGAACTCTATTTGAGCTACTATAAGTTTGTAAATCATTCCTTCTTCTAGTAGATTATTCTTTGTAGTGGTGGCTGGGGTTTTTCATGTAAAAGATTTGTGCGTTCAGATGTTTTCCTTTTTGTGCTAAGTTTGTGGTTTATTTTGTTGTGCTTGTGCTCTTTTTCTGCTTTGTTATTGCTTGCTATGTGATCAAGGTTTTGCATTTTTGTTGGGGTGCTGCAAATGTAATTTGTTGTGTTATGAGTTCTTGTTTTTCTATGTTACCATATAACAAATGATATTAGAGTGATCTTGCGGCTAAGATTAGTTCCAGTGGGAGTGATGGTGGAGGAAGCTAGTTATAAGATTGACAAGTTCAACGGGACAAACTTCGTGCTATGGAGGTTCTAGATAGAGAATTTCCTCTATCAGAAGAAGCTGTACACAAACTTCGTGCTATGGAGGTTCCAGATCGAGAATTTCCTTTATCAGAAGACGTTGTACCATCCCCTTGAAGGAGTAGAGAAAAAGCCCTTTGATATGAGAAGAAGAATGGAAAGTTATGGATAGGGCATCCTTAATCTATTTCGTTTATCCCTTGCATCTTATGTTACTTTTAATATTATCGATGAAAAGACCACAATGGATTTGATGAAACTTTCAACGTCAAGTAAGGTTTTCTTGATCAAGCGACTCTTCAACTTGAAAGTGTTTGATGGCGGTTCAATGGCTGAACATTTAAAAATCTTGAATACCATGACAAGTCAACTCAGTCAAGCGGGCATTAAGCTTGAAGATGAAGTCAAGGCGCTGTTATTACTTTCATCATTGCCGAACAATTAGGATAGTTTTGTCACAATTGTGAGTAGTTTTCATGAGATGTAATCTTAAAGTTTGATGATGTTGTGGGCTTGATTCTAAGTGAAAAAGTTCAAAGAAGTTTGATTGATGAGGTGTCAACTTCAGCGCTAAGTGCAGAGAGCAGATGAAGAAACCCAAACCGTGATGCAAACAAAAATCGGTCCTAGTCCAGAAGGGGAAAATCGAAGTCTAAGGGCCGTGTTGAGTGCTTGAATTGCGGCAAGAAAGGGCATTAGAAGGACATCACGAGTCCCAAGAAATGTGTAGCTCTGGGGTAAACAAAGCAGCAATGTAACGATGGACAGTCTTGTTGATATTGTCGTTGGAAAACACTAAATCTTGGGTAGTGGATTTGGGCGCATCATTTAATGCCACACTTATTAAATCTGTGTTTAAGTCGTACGTCGCAGGTGACTTCGGGAGATTCTACGTTGGAGATGACAAGGCTTGTGGCATCGTCGGCAAAGGTGATGCTAATATCAGGTTGTAAAACGGCATAGTATGATAACTTAAAGAAGTTCGACACGTACCGACATTGAAGAGAAACCTAGTCTTGGTGAGCCAATTAGCTTGATTTGGGTACCGCACACAACTCACGGGGGATTTTTACCAAAGACGTTTTAGTGGCGACGAAGGGGAACGTTTAGGCATGCTTTACTTGATCAATAAAGAGTCTTATGCTTCAATGTCATCAAGTGCAAAGGAGTTGTCTCTATGGCACTAGAGCTTGGACACATGAGCAAGTGGGGGTTGAAATTTCCTATTGCGAGATAAAATTCTTGGGCTGAATTCCATTTACTTAGATTTCTGTGAAGATTGTGTAATGGGAAAAATAAAGAAGGTTAGCTTTGTGAAAATTGGGCCACAACATACAGATGTTTGGGGTCCATGTAATGACCCTTGGTCGTTACTAAGAAAGACGTTAACATCCCGCCAAATCCTAATGCTCTTTAAATACCCGCTATAGTTTGTTATACGTTTGTTATCCGCGAATTTCTGTTAATTTCCCCTTTTTGTTTTACGTTGAGATTCTGCTATTCTTGTTTTACAATTGTAACTAAATTCATTTATTAAAAAAACAACGGTAACATTTTACCGTATGAGGAGGCCCATTCATCCTCTGTCGCTGCATCGCAGAAACGACGTCTCCATGAGGTGCGATACCCCTTGCGGAAGAAGAGTGATGCTTCAGAGCCTGATGGAGCATATATAGGCCTTCGTACTCTACGACACCTGAACCGCAATCATTGCAGCATTCTGTATCCAACCGAACCTTTACTAATCCTGTAAGCTCTCACCATAGCCTATAGAACTAGTGTAGCCTTCGGGAGTTTGCGACAGAGATGAAGTCGAGTTCTGACTTTTTCGACGCCTTCGATCCTTCGTCGACTCTTCGGGTATCCAACAGCCTCGATAGTACCGTAACGAGCTCCAGTTTCCCTCCCAACTTTTTATGACGACTATGGGGACAGAAGAGGGGATTGCAGCTCGTGAGTAGATCCATCGGCCCGATTCCTCTCATTCGATCCCATTTCTGCATCTCCGAGCCATCTGCTTCTTTTGCCAAGTTCTAGAGAAGCCTGATTGCATAGGTACGAAGTTTATTCTCTAATTTGTTTTCTAGTCGAGTCAAAAATGAATTAGAAGTTATTTTGGAACTAAGCGTGAATGATTTTAAGAAACTGTAATTCTACTCGACCTAAAAGTGGTTTGATTCTAAGCAATGAGTAGTTAATTGTAAGCTTTTATGTGCTTGAAATCTGCTAGAAAGCTTTTAATCTTTAACAATTTAAAAAAAAATTTTAGGGAATGAGCTGCTGTAACTTTTAAGTTAAGAGCAGAAATCTGAATTGCTTCACTAATTCCCTGTAAATAAGAATAGGTTAGTTTTGAATCAAATCTGTTATAAGAATTGAATTATGAAGGTGTTTTCAAAGTATTAGTAATTATTCTAATTTCTGCATGACTTGCATTGGGTTAAACATTAATTAAGTTCTTATTGTATAATATTTGTCTTACCTCACTTTGCTACCTTAATATTATCTTATCCGTCTATCTTTATAAAATGTTTCACTTAGACGTGCATGTGAACTTGTGAACATCACTGTATTCCAAATCCATTTGAAGTCTCTAAGTATATGATCTACCAACTTAATCACTTAAAGATTTGGGCTTAACTTTTAAATTATTAAAATTTCTTAAATTTTTGTACTTGATATCACTAGTACTTGTACCTTTAGCCTTAATTAGCTATATGCCAAATAATTGGGGTTATTTGTAATGGAGGCAAGTTTGGTAAGGACTTATAAGAGGCTTAATAAGAAAAGAATTGAGCAGTAGAACAAAGACCCCTCACAATGCATTCCCAAGTTTGGGTTGTGTGACATTAATAGTTTGGTGTCCCATAAGAGGCTTGGGAATATTTACTTGAGCAAATGAAGTGTTTAAATATTGATTTTTAACATAAACATAGAAAGGAGTTAAAAGAGATGAAAGTATGGAGAAACATAATAGCAAATTATATAGTGGTTAATATGTAATATTTTATGCTCTATACAAAGCATCACTGTTATGTGTGTAATAAATTTCTATAACAAACTGTTATATTCGTAATATTTTTTTTATAAATTATTATTTCAAATCTACTTCATATTTTAACTCTACTAATAATAAGCAAATTTGAGTAGTTGCAGTACATCACCATGACCCAGGAAAATATTATAGAAACAACTATTGTAGACACCTATAGAGTTATTAAGATCAACAAATGTATTGATAGGATATACTTTATCATCTCAGGAGAGTTATTTGAATGTTGATTTAAAACATGATTTTTGCTAGAGGGTTGGAATAATCAAGTTAGGGAATATTAAAGCAAATCTTGTAGATAAAACTTATGAAAAAACTCAAAACGCACAAGGTAGTTAATTCTAAATTATACATAATACTTATTAAATAAATAAAACCTAATTTCGAAATCATAAGAGATGTTTTGATAATACAAATCATCACATTCAAGGACTAATAAAATTATGAAAATAAATTTATGATGACACATCAACCTTGTGAGTACTTCTCAATCACTGTCGAAGCAAAGGTACATATATATTACTGTTTGCACTTAAGTTATTATATTCTCGATTGCATCAAATGGATGACACTAATGAGCCCAAGGAGAAAGTTGAGTCAAATGAAGAGGTTTGGGATGAACCTCAAACTCCACATGTGCATTTGAGGAGATTTGCCAGAGTATCGCATCCTTTAGAAAGCTATGCACCTTCCTTGCTTTATAACGGATGGCAATAACCGGAAAGCTATGAAGAAGCTATATAAGATAAAGACTCGAGTGAGTGGGAGCTTACAATATAGAGCAAGAGATGCAAGCTTAAGCATTTACAATACTTGAGATGTGGTGGAGCTACCTAAGGGAAAGAAAGCGCTCCATAATAATTGATGTACAAGAATACGGCGGGAGCAATCACTACAAGGCGAGATTGGTTGTAAAGGGATTCCAGTAAAGGCACGGAGTTAATTACATGGAGATATTCTCTCGACTAGTCAAAACAATGGCGATTCACCTAGTGCTAAGTATGTAGCCAATTGGATGCAAACACGACGTTCCTCCATGGTGAGCTAGAGGAGATATACATATTGCAGCCACAATGATTTGAAGCTCGCAATATAAAGAATATGGTGTGTATGCTAAAAAAGAGCTTGTATGTTTTGAAGCAGATGTTGAGATAGTTGTAAAAAAGATTTGATAGATTCATGCAAGAGAATGCACTAGTTGTTAAGCAAACCACTGTTGTTATTACAAGTAGTTTGACAGTACATATATAATCCTTTTACTGAACGTGAATGATATGTTAATTGTAGGAGCGAATATGGGAGTAATCCAACACTTGAAGGAGAAGCTATTGAAAATTTTTGAGATGAAAGATCTTGGGAGTGCCAGATAAATTCTTGAAATGAGAATCCACAAAAAAAGAAAAACAAAGATTCTAAATTGAGCTAACACGACTATGCTGTGAAAATTTTACAGAGGTTCAACATGTGTGGAACAAAGCCAGTTAACACGATGTTGGGGAGTCATTTCTACTAGTTTAAAGAACATTTACCGAAGGACGATGAAGAGAGGTTGAAAATGGAGAATGCTCCATATGCATCAGACATCGGGAGCTTGATGTACATGATGATTTGCACTCATCCAAGCATAGACTATGTAGTAGGAGTGGTGAGAAAATCATGAGCCTTCTAGGGAAGGTGTATTGAAATGCTGTATGATAGATTTATAAATACTTGTGAGGAATAATAGATAAAGTTTTATGGTTTGGAAATGCAGAAGCCGAGATATAAGGCTTTGTAGACTCTTACTTAGTTGGAGATGCAACAGTAGGTGAGGCACGACGGGTTACATCTTTATTGTCGGCGGCACTGCAATGAGCTAGTTGTCTAGACTGCAGAAATTGGCTGCCTTACTCAACGAAAATGGACTATGTTGTCATTACTAAGATGAGTAAGCAGATGATATGATTATAAAGTTTCATGGAGGAGTTGGGTAACAATAAAAAAGATAGCAGGTTGCACAACGAATGTCAAAGTGTAATCTAGTTAGCGAAGAATGCAACTTTCAATGCAAGGATGAAGATCATCTAGCTTTGTTATTATTTCATCATGATGCTTTTGTAGGAATCCTATCTCAAGTTGGAGAAGATTCATACCTCTCAAAATCTAGTGGACATGCTTACAAAGGCAGTAACATTGGATAATTGAAGTCATGCTTGGCTTCATTTGGCCTTGGAGCATGAAGATAAGGACGGGGTTGAACCCCTCGCGGTGCTAAGGAAAGACATTGGTTGAAGGAGGAGAAAGAAGTTCGATGCACACTCAATCTCTAAGTGGAAGGCTGTGTAATGGGGCCTCGAGTGCGTCAGAACAAAAACACGAAGGTTGGAGATCGATCGGAAATCTATCAGACAAAGAACAAACTCAAACGAACCCAAGGTGCATGCTCTGGGCTCTTGGGCGTGTTCAAGCGCCAGACAATTTCTATGCAGCCGATAAATTGGCACTGAGGTGCATTCAAACATCGGGGTATTCTAAAAGCAGTCAAAGGCTTGGTGCTTAGGTATGCCCAATCATTGAGAAGTTTGCAACAAAAAGCCAAGAAGACCAAGGCTTGGACGCCTGGGCGTGACAAGAACTGGACTCGAAGCTTTTGACGCAACAGGCAGAGAGGGTGGCACTTAGGAGCCCCCAAGTGCCCGTAGCATTGTGAAGTCTAGAGGTTTGCACTAGAGTTTGGTGCTTCGGCGTGCCCAAGCGTTGAGGCCCTGACTATTCTTTCAGTCAGGGGCCAAGAGCCCAACACCTAGGTGCTCCTAGGCGCTAGGCAAAGCGTAATTTATAAAGCGATAAAGTATATATAAGATTTTTGTGGGTTATTTGGACTATTTGGGGGCAGTTTTCTTGGGGAATATAAATGGCATCTTTGCCTTAGATTTGAGGATAATGATAAGCATAAAAGTGTTAGGTTAGATTAGATTCTTGAGCGTATTGGCTGTTGTTAAGGTGAGAAGAGAAGAAGATCATCTTCTTCCTAGAGAGCTGGGTGAGCTCTATTCGAGCAACTGTAAGTCTGCAACTCCTTCATTCTTTTAGTGGACTATTCTTCGTAGCGGTGGCTTTGTAGTTTTTCCCCGACTTGGGATTTTTCACATAAATTAGTTGTGTTCGGATGCTCTTTTTTCTGTGCTGAGTTTGTAGTTTTTTTGGTTGTGCTTGTGCTCTTTTTACTTTTTATTATTGTTTGCTGTGACCAAAGCTTAGATTCTCGTTTGAGTTCTGCAAGTGTAATTTGTTGTTCTAGGAGTTGTTCTTCTTGTTCTTCTACTGCACAACAAAGAGCACCCTTACAATCTTGAAATGAGCTAGTATTTGTTATTAAGATATCTTATTTTCAGTGTTATTCTAATGATTGAAAGCAGCGGCAACTTTGTACTAAATTTGAAAGGCGAGCAACATAATAGCGAACCAAACACTTTGTGCTATCTCTTTGTTTCTAACAGATAATATAGCATAGCTTTAAGATGTTTGCGTAACAAGCAGCCCTTTATTATAATCAATACTTTCATTGCAACTTAGGCATTTCATTTTTATTGAATAAATTACTTTCTACTTATCCCTAATTCTTTCTGCCCCTGCAGTTATTGGAACTGCCTTTGCCTTGAACATTCTCTTCAGGGTCCCAGTATGGTGCGGTGTTCTGATCACTGGATTTAGCACCTTGCTTCTTCTATATTTGCAACAATATGGGGTATGACAATATCTAGTGTATACGTTAACTAAAGTTAACGATGGTTTTACTTTGGTTCGTACTCCAAACAATATTGAACCAACTTTGGTGTGTTTAAATTAAAAAATGCAACACAAACTACGTGTAGATTAATTCAACCCTAGTTGGAATCCTAGTGCATGTAAAATAAACTTAGTTTATTTTTTAATTGTGTACAGTATTTATCTTTGTATTTAAATGTTATTAAAAACTAAAACCTCTAAAGTGCAGATCATTCTTCTATTATGTTCTTTTATTTATAAAATTTAGAATCAACCCTGCAGGCTTGTTTCAAAAAGGCTGCAAATTAAATATGAACTGCATGAATTAGACCAAATTAATTTATATGGTTATAATTTGTCATTCATTTGTTCTTACACTGAAATGTTTCCTTATCTGATTGATGAACTTAGCGGAGGAAACAAACCTTCAGATGAATTAAAAAGCTGATTTTGTGGCAATTGCAGGATGACCAAAAAATACTATGCTTTTCTTGGTAATTATATATATCTTAAAGCTCTTTAATCCTGAGGGCATGTTGTGCAGATTCGCAAACTGGAGCTTTTGATAGCTTTCCTAGTATTTACAATGGCTGCCTGTTTCTTTATTGAACTTGGCTATGCGAAGCCACAGTATTCTGAAGTATTGAAGGGATTGTTTGTCCCCCAACTAAAGGGAAGTGGTGCTACTGGGCTTGCCATTTCTCTGCTTGGCGCCATGGTTATGCCGTAAGCTTTAATTAGCTGAGTTATATTCATAAATTCTTTTGAATTCTGCCATTTTATTTTATGTGATGTATGCAGGCATAACCTCTTCCTCCATTCAGCTTTGGTATTATCTAGAAAAGTATCACGTTCAGTTCATGGGATTAAGGTAAACTTCTTATCTCAATCTTTGATTATAATGTAACTTTATCTATTATTACATGCTAAGATGTGCTTACCTATAGGAAAATAAGATGTGCTAAGATGTGCTAAGTATAAAATAGGAAAGAAGTAATAACAAAATAATATCTTTCCTGAAAACATTATGATATTATCATGCATCCCGACTCCCTTCAATGTCTAATAAGATACATTTACATGCATCAAAAATTTACATGGTTTTCATTAATTTTCCTATTTCAAAATTGTTCCACAGTTTTATTCTAGACTGAATTGAAAAGTACCACTTAATTGATTCTATGATATTTCCCGCCAATGATGTTCTTGTATAGCTTTAATATCTACTGAAAGAATGGATATTATTTTTAAAAGCAAGTAGACTAATTGATAAATGGTATTTTTTATTTCACTGGCAATTTCTCAAAAACCTTACAAATTCTAATCCTTTTAGTGAAGTTACCATTTCTATGCATATCTAATATAAATTGTTCAACTTGATTATCAAGCATATAGCAATCAGTTGGAGCGACTTATGATGGATAGACTTGAGGCATTAAAATTACTATAATTAACGTTGCTTTTTAAGAGGCATTAAAATTACTTGATGTGTTAAAGTTTTCATACAAAGTAATCATTTTAGTGAAATGATCATAAATACTGAATAATAATTCAAGTTAGTAATCTTAAGATCTTTTGTCTAAGATCTTCCTCGAAGCTCTCACATATTATGGAAGGAATTTCAATTTTAAAAATGATGCAAAATAGTGACACTAAAATTTTCTGTCAATTGTGTTACTTTTGTAATCTCAATTTTGAAATTTCTGTCTATTGCTATTAACAACATCCCGGTCTTTCTTTTGGAGTTCTATAAAATATTGGTCTTTCCTCCGCGATGCAAGAACATATTTGTCTTTTTTTGGAGTTCTATGAAATATTGGTCTTTCCTCGGCGATGCAATAACATATTTGTCTTTCTTTTTAAAACTACAACTAAACTAAAATGAAAATTACTGATTATTAACATGTAGTCTGCACTGACATAATCTCTCTTTGATTTTGGAGTTACTAAGCTAGTTCTTTATTGATAATAACTCTAATAATGCTTTAGTGAAACATATGAAATTTTACTAGCATGTGCTAACTCCGATCATAATGTTCTTAGCTACTCTAGGAAACTAGCATATGCTCCTTGTTTGATCAATGCTTATCAATAATACAGTAAAAAAAGTTCCTGTAATATTATTGAGGTATCAAGTGTAGTATCATGAACAATATCTTTTTGAATATCTTGAGCAATCAACTAATGATAATTTCATAGAATATTCTTTCACAGTCTGGTTGTGATCAATAGGGAGAAGATCATACAACTTTACCTTGTTGCTAGAAAATTTGCTTTCACCACTTCTTTTTCATACAAAAACATAAATAAAAATTTTTAATATATGAAAAATATTAAAAAAATTTCACGAAACCTTTGAGCAAACCCTTCAAAAATATAATAGAAAGGTTTAAAGCGCCACATTCGTTTGCACTTATAACCAAGCATAATGTAAAAATGAATTGTAAAATTAATTTTTGCACCAAGTTTTTCAAACAATATGAAAATAAAGACCAGGGTAGTTTTGACAATTTTACCCGAAAATCGTTTAAATTTTGAGTCGAATCAAACTCAACTAGAACCCAATTTGAGTTGAGTTCGAGTTTGGCTCAAGTCAACTCGAATTGAGTTCGAGTTTAATGGTTTGACTCGAATCCAATTCGAGTTGAGTTCGAGCTTGGCTCTAGTTCACTCGAATTGAGTTCGAGCCACTTGAAATATATAAAATAATACAACTTACAGTATTTTCAAAGCCGGTTACTTGCCCTAGTGGTTAAGGTGCATAATTTTCTTTGTTTGACCCGGGTTCGAATCTCTTTGGGGCCAAACATTTGTTCTTATATAAAAAAAAATTCTTAATAAAGATAACACAATTTGGTCCTGAGAAGATTCGAACCCAGGCCCATTTGTTGAAATTAAGATAGCAAACCACTGGGCTAGAATAATTCTACAATTGAAATTAGAAGTTTCTTTATTTTATATATTACAAGTCTAATTCGAATCAAATTCGAGTCAGCGCGAACTTGATCGAGTTTAAGTTGGGCTCAACTCGAAAAGTTTGAGTTCGAGTATGAGTCAACTCACTAGAACTCGACTCGAACCCACCATTAGATCGTTGTATATAGATAATTACGGCACTTTATTTTCTTTACAGATAATTAACTTTATATTAATGTGACCTTATTTTGTTGTATTGCATAAATGAGACTAATTGGAATGTTTAAAATGCCTAGTATATTGAGGTTTTCTTAAAAAAAAACTTGTATTTGTTGTTACGAAACATTGTTTTTAATGTCTATTATATATCATCATAGTAAAGATCAAATGCTTTGCATTACATTTTTTTAGCTATTAAAACATTATTTATAACTTTGTCAGGAAGCTTGCAGGTTCTACACTATAGAAAGTGCAATTGCTCTTGCTTTTGCTTTTCTCATCAATGTGTCCATCATTTCTTTAAGTGGCTCTGTTTGCGGTTCATCAAATTTAAATCCAGAGGATAAAATAAATTGTGAGGACTTGGATCTCAACAAAGCTTCATTTTTACTAAAAGTAAGCCTCATGATTTTAATAGGTTTTGTTATTTTTGCAATATTACTAAACTCAGATGTGCAAGTTCTTCATATTATTGTCTGTACAAATTTTCATCTTCCACTTTGTATCAACAGAATGTTTTGGGAAAATGGAGTTCAAAGCTGTTTGGCATTGCTTTATTGGCATCTGGCCAGAGCTCTACAATCACAGGAACTTATGCCGGGCAATATGTTATGCAGGTTTTTCTTCTCTTACTGTTAGCCAGTTTCACATTTGATATATACATAAAATATCTTTGGGAACTAATGCAGGGCAACACTAGGGTTTGATGTTTCCGGGCTCTAATGCAATCCTAGAGTTCGTGAATGCTTGTGAATGCAGATTTTTTTAAGATGTATTTGAAATTTTAAGCACTTTTCGCGTAGCCGTTTCAAATCAATTAAGCTTCAGCATTTGCTTGCAAAAGATTCCACAGTAATTTAAAAATAATTTTCGTTGGCAATGGGGTGTTCTGAGTCACGAACAGGAATAGCAGTCGGCATTGGTTCCTGATCAAAGGAAAGGCTCCGGTCCGGAAAGGTAACTCGCACTTCGAGTTGTACTTGCCATGCGCGTGTGTCCAAGTTCATGAACTAAGTAAAGCAGCAACATACTTCAATTACAAAGTTATGAATTATCCTCAGCTTCAAAATCAGTACCTTTCATTTATCCATATGTATGGTTGGGTTGGGTTGGGTTGGGTTGGGTTGGGTTAGGTTGGGTTAGGTTCTGGCCAAGTCTATTCAGGCTGCTGAGCATTAACAATGGGCCCATGCCCTGACTCAACTTGATGTTCGGGCTCTATTTGGTGAAATGGGCCTGATCCTATAGCGAGACAAGTTAAGTCAAATTGGCTTGAAAAATATATTTTATTTGTTATAATAGTTTTATATTATATTAAAAGATAGTATTTTCTAAAAAATAAATATATGATCTAAACTATTCTTAATTATTCAATATCAAAATTTGTATATTTATAATAAATAAATTTGTAATAATCATTTTTTAGATTATTTGGTGGTTCCAAAGTATCTTATAAATAATTAACAGTTGGTAAAAGCTAACTAATTAGAATCACTAATTAGAATCATCTTGCGATCTTTATGATCATTTGATAATTTACTTGATCATGATTTTTAGCTAGCCATTATAACTTCAAAAACAAGTTAATTAGGCTGTGTGAGAATGTAATCGTCCGTTTGCTTTGGCGTTCATCTGTTCATTTTTATGTGCATGCGTCCGTCTATGTGCCCATCTGTCTGTGTCTGGGTGCAGCCGTGCGTGCGTCCATGTGCTTGCATCCATGTGTTCAGCTGTTTGTGCGAGTGGGTGCTGTCTGTGTGGGTGGATGTCGTCGTGTGTTCCTGGACTTATGACCTGTTTGTGTCTCCAGCGTAGTTACTTTGAAAAAATTAGTGCACAAACCAAGCCCACACTCTCAAAACATTAGCATTAGTTGGGTTGGGTCGTGCTGAGCTTGGCTTGAAAAACCAATGCCTATGCTTGGGCCTACAAGAGGGATAGGGTGGGCCAAAAAAAAAATATTTACATGAAATCATGGCTCTTGTCTGGACTTTTTCCGGGTTGGGCTAGTTGCCTGAACAGATCTCAGAGTCCGTGCCTAGGTATAATTTATGCTGGCTAATTGTTAGACCAACACTGCATTTCTCTATGGACTAATGAGCGCCTTAACTTTCTTTAAGCACATTATTTATCGCTTCATCGATTTGCTTATATTGCAGTTTACAAAGTTAGAAAATGTTAGTTCAGAATTCCAAGTATGGCTTTGTTACATGCAAGGTTTAGTAGTGTTGCATTAAAAATTGCTTATAACAAGTTTGAAAGAGAGCATTTGGGAAGCTTGACGGCAACTCATGCTTTTTGCTTTCCAGTTCATATGCTGATATTTTTCTCACCTTCATTTTTGGCTTATTCCATTTGTAAGGCAATCAATCTTTTTTATTTGTAGGGCTTTCTTGATCTACGGATTAAGCCTTGGAAAAGAAACCTTTTGACTAGATGTCTGGCAATTCTCCCAAGCTTAATTGTCGCACTTATTGGCGGCTCTGCTGGTGCTGGAAAGCTGATAATCATTGCATCGGTACGCAATCTTTATTTCATTTTAAGCCCATTTATGAATGTGAACTTTTCCTACATGTTGAAAATTAGAATCATTAGTTTTGACAATGTATAGTCATGCTATTTTGTTATTTTATACCATTTGTTGTGCCATATTTATTTAGTTGATTCTTCAAGGGTAAAATTATTAGAATGTCCAAAGTGAGGTTTACTGTGAGTCAGATCTGAATTATCACATAAAGAGAAGCACGAGTGATCCATCAAATGGATAACTTTTGTGTAAATAAGACAATGAAAGATTAGCAACCGAGAAAGTTTCTCATTATAATCCTTTGCAGGTCGAAAACAGAGATTGACCTCTTGCTTGCTATATATGATATTGTGTGCAGATGATCTTATCATTTGAGCTCCCTTTTGCCCTTCTTCCACTCCTCAAGTTCACCAGCAGCAAGACCAAGATGGGCTTATATGCTAATTCTCATATCGTAAGCTCAACATCTCGAATCAACACCGACTCTGCCAAAATGATCCTGGCATTATCTTCTTTCTTCTGTTGCAGATTTCAGCGCTGACATGGATGATAAGCTCATTTATCATGGCCATTAACATTTACTACCTCATAACCGGCTTCATCAGGCTTTTGCTGAACACTCCCATAAGAACGGAGTACAAAGTGCTATCCGGAATGCTTGGCTTTTCAGGAATCCTGGTTTATCTGGCGGCAATTGTTTACTTGGCCCTCCGCAAAAACAAGAAGAGCACTCAGCCATTGTTATCTGCGGATTCGGAGCTCAGTCGATTCTACGGCGGTGCTGATGCTAACCCTTCTATGTACAGCCTGCCGAGGGAAGATATAGTTTCCATGCAGTTTTCTCAGACAGCAGCTTCATCGGATCTTGATTGAAAGTTTATTGTTATTCTTACTGTGTTTTTTTTTTTCTTTTCGGTTTTAGATCATAGTCTGTATGTTTCATTTGATTTATGCAGTGGTAGGCATAAACGAATAGAATAGCGGTAAAAGTAGAAATTCTCAAGTTTATCTTTCAAAGAATAAGCAAGCTTTGTGCTCACAAGCTCTATCCATACTCAGCCAAATTAGAATAATTTGAAGAAATATGGAGTGGAGATGTGATCCTTAAGATTTACTTATTTTGTACATAAATTTTGGTGCAACATTCACACAAAAAAATGTTTCTAAAATAACTTTATTTGAGTTTATACCTCTCATTTGAAGCACTCTAATCTTACTACTTACAACTTTTGGTGTATATCCACTTGCCCACTTCACTAATTTCATTTACAACCTTTTATTAGTGATTTTGCTTTGTAGAGTAGCATTCCCCCAATGCAATGTTTATCTTATGATGGCTTTATAGGACTACTTGTAATCCATTTGATCCAATCTACTTGAATGTAGTTAATTAGTTGTATGTCACATTATTACATCATAGTTTTGCATGGACTTAGAGAACATATAATGATAAGATGGATTCAATTGTTTTGTTTTTATAATATAATATGCATTATATGATTTGCATAAATGAAATGGGCTTATGGTGTTAGATCAAATGATCTATTCTACAACTCTTGGTCATGCATTATCTAGCATTACAATGCCATTTCAAAGTCGTGGCAAAATCTTGAACTATGCAAGCTCTCACTTCCTCCTTAATCTCAACCTTAAAAAATCCCAACTGCTTTCTTCAAAGGTAGAAGCATAAATTAATAATATCATTGTTGCATCAAAGGTCACCAGATTTCTCTTCCTTGGAAATTGAGTAACATATTACGTGATAAAATAGATATTCACAATGCTTTTATCAGCATAAACCGTGTCGTTAACATTGAAATACTATCTGGTTTGAACTTTGCCTTAAAACTCAATGCTTCTCTACCAGTTTGAATGGTGGTATCTCAGTTTACTTCTTCAACTGTTGAATGGCAAGGGTGACCGAGGAATTCCTGCTGATGATCCAGCCTATTAGCTTTCTTCACCAAGTTTTCATGTCTGATTACGGCGTTCTTCCGACATGGGAGAAACTTGTAATCAGTTTCTATCAAATGCTATTTGGCATGCTGAAAACATGTGTAAAATAAAATGCTTTCAAGGAGTTAAGAATTATAGCCGTTTGGTAACAAGAAAAGGCGGGGTAAAATAAAATTTTTAGTTAAAAAATTTACCCTGTTGTAAAAGCCGCGCGTAAAATGGATTTCTGTGCGGAGTGTTCTCTCCCATGGTGAAGCATCGTGTGCGATTCTTGCTTCCTCCACAAAGCCTCTAATGAAATTGCATGCAGATTGCACGCAAATTGTCTCCACACAGATTGTCTGTGAAGCTTCTGACGGAATCGCACGCAATCCTCGCTTCATTTGTGTGCCATGTTCTCCGATGAAACTTGCCAAATGTTGGCTTCATTTGCAGCGTGCTCCTCACTCGAATCACACACAAAAGCTTCATTTTGGTTATTTGTGTTTCGAATTCCACACGATTCGTTAGAATATGGCACCAATGATCGTTTGATTCATGGTTCAAACTCTATCTTAATAAATCGTTCAAATGTGGATTTGGCAAAAAATTTCTTTTTTTGGGGCTTGAAACAGGGTAACAAATAATTCATATTTGGAGTTGAAATCAACATACATTTTCAGCTGTGAATGAGAATAAAGTTTCTATTTTTTGCTACTTTAAAAACAATTGTAGAGCCACGGTGAATGAAAAGTTTAGAGGTTCATTGGATACTTTTTTGTTGTTGTTTGTGTTATATTATAGAGTAATTTGGAAGCTGTTAATTGAAGAGTTGGTGGGAGGCGCGTCATTGCGAGCCGTAGCGGCGGAGCGCCCAGTCAGCCCAATTATGAGCCGCCTATATGTATATATTCTTAAGCCTTTTTTAGGGTTAAGATGCAAAAATCTGAATATTATCAGCCTTCTTTTATTTTTGTGTGCTGGCTGCTCCATTGGAAGAACAAAGAAGGCTCCTAGGGTTTGTGTAAGAGTTTGCTAATCCTAAAATCTTTGCAATCCTTTCTCAATAGTGAAATTATTTTGTTCTCCTCCTCATGGATGTAAGTGTTAGCACCGAACCACATAAATTTGTGTCTTGTATTGTGATTGATCTTGCATGTGTGTTTTTCTTATTTGATTTTGTTTTGCTCAACATTTTGAAGCTTTTGTTCCACATTAATTTGAAACCCTAACCCCCGGTTGAAAGATCCCAACTAGTGGTATTATAGCGATGTTGTCTTGTTTGTGCTTGAGGGTTAGGGTTTCTCTTTGAGCTGTGTATCTATGTGTTTGAGCTTTTAAGCCAAGAAGGAAAAGCATGGTAGATATATGAGAAGAGGCGGCTGTAGCTTCGTCGTCATCTGTGGTGGAGAGATCCCTCCACTAAGTTGTGACACATCCAACGAAGATTGATGTGGTCAAATTTGATGGGAGAACAACTTTGGCATGTGGCGGTGTGAGGTGACAGACGTATTATGTGCACTAAATTTAGAGGATGTTCATGATGGCGAAGAGAAACCAGAGGAAATTTCAGAGAGATATTAGATCAAAATGAACTGTAGTGCATGTGGTTTGATCCAAAATATGCAGTGATGATGGAGACACCAGCGTGGAAACTATGGAAATTTATAGAGATCAAGTACCTAATTGAAAAGTGTAGAGAATATACTCCACATGAAGAGGCGGCTCTTTCAATTTCAAATGAGAAGGGGAATTTCCATATATGAGCACCTAAATGAGTTCAAAAAGTTATTGGTAGATTTGCTGAATCTGGATGAGAATATGGAGAATGAAGACAAAGCTCTGTTGTTGTTGAACTCATTACCATATGAGTTTGAGCACTACACCATAATGTTGATCCATGGGAAGGATGCTCTGAAGTATGAGGAGGTGACTGCAGCCCTTGTGAACCACGAGATTAGGAGAATGGATAAAGAGTCCACCAAATTAGATATGACAGAGGCTCTTACACTTCAGTGAGGAAGATCAAAGAGGAAGAAGCAATGGCAAAAGAAAAATGCTGACTTCCAGAAGAGAGGAAAATCCATAGGTTGGAGCATTGGGCACAATCAGTGCACGTTCTATTTGAAGATAAGACCTTAGACGAAGGATTGCCCAAAGTTGAGAGAAAAGCAACGTGCAAATGGATCTTCCAAGATAAAGGCTAATGTGATTTAGAATGTGGCAGACTTCGAGGTATCTCTTGCTACTGTTTCAATGGGTCTAGTAACTAACAGTTCTAGTTGGATTATGGATACGAGTGCAACATATCACATATATTCTTAGAATGATTAGTTTTGTTCGTACAGAGAAACAGACAGTGGTGCAGTCACAATGGGGAATGATGTGTCGCGTTGTATTGTAGAACTTGGAAGCATGCTAATTATAACACATGCAAAAATTGTGCAAAAATTAAGAAAAGTCAAACATGTGCCAGAGATAAAAAAAAATCTTCTGTTTATTGAGGCCTTAGAAGCCAAGGGATTTAAGAAAGTGATTGAGGCAGGGGTTCAAAAGATCAGTAAGGGTGCTATGACTTATCTGAGATGAGTCAGACAACAGAACCTCTACTAGCTTCAGGGAAGTACAGTGGCAGGTTCAGTAGCTATGACTGTATACACTAAAGATGCCATGACATTATTGTATATGAGGTTAGCACATGCATGAGAGCCTTCACTGAGACCATTAGAAAAAGATGGGCTCATTAAAAGTATGACTTCTTGCAAATTACAATTTTGTGAGCATTGTATATTTGGAAAGACAATACGCAAACCCTTTGGTGTTGGCCTACACAACACTAAAGATATAAATGAGTTTATACACACTGATGTTTGGGGACCAACGAAGACTGCATCATTTGGTGGTTGTATATATTTTATTTTCTTAATAGATGCTTTCTCCAAATTCATATATGTTTACATATTGAAGAGCAAAGCAACTGTAGTGGAGGTTTTCATAAATTGAAAGAAGATAGTGGAAAATCAAACAGGCAAGAGAATCAATATGATCCGATCGGACAATGACGGAGAAATTCATTTGATTCTCTTGTAAGAGAATGTTAGAATTCAGATATTAAACACCACTTCACTGTGAGAGAAATATCGCAGCTGAACGGGGTAGCCGAACACATGAATCATACCTTGGTGAAAAATGTGCGATGTATGTTGTCCAATGCTGGGTTTTGAGAGCTTATTGAGCGGAGGCCCTAGACTATGCATGCTACTTGGTGAACCATCTGCCATATACAGCACTTAATAAAAAAACTCCTATAGAGTTGTGGTCCGAACATCTTGTTACAGACTATGATCAACTGAAGATTTTTGGTAGCCCAACTTCTTATCATGTCAGAAAAGATAAGCTAGAACCACGAGCTAAGAAGGCAATTTTTGTGGGCTTCCAATGCAGAGTGAAGGGCTACAAATTATTTGATCAAGTTGATAAAAATATTATGGTGAGCATAGATGTCACATTTAATGAAAAGTTTTTCTTGAGACTAAGGAGTGCTCATCAATTGGAGGATAATACAGAGTCTCCTGTAAGTATGCAGAGAGTGGGGCTTGATGACACTCCTTTTATTCTACAAAAGTCTTCACATTATATTGAGGTTTGTCAATTTAATTAGGTTATTTTCCAGATTATTCAGATTTTCCAAAATTAGGGTTTGGCTCGATTGACTCCTAATTTGGACCAAACTTCTAGTTTTCTCCTAATGACTTATTTAGACTATTAGAGTAAATATTATAACCTGATTTAGTCATGGTTGATTAAGGTAACAACCTTAAGTTGTTATAGAAGTACACTGCAGTTACTTGGGATTATTTTAACAATTGTTAGGGGGCTGTTCTGAGCAAAGACTTAGTGGCTATTTGGGGCTGATTCAGCCTTTAGAATTCTCCTAATATGGGCAAATTTAATTGTCATTTATGATTAAATCACCCTATTTTAGAGCGTGATTTTAGAGCAAAATAAGGTTCTAGTAACTAGAACTGATTCAGTGATTATTTTTGGAGTATCTAAGATGGGAGGAAAATGTATATTAAAATTAGTAATTTAATGAGGTATACTTTAATATCTCAAAAGTACTACTTAAGGTTCAACTTTTTAACAAATTGCAAGAAAATTGATTTCAGAATAACCCCACCCTTTAAATTACTCGAAATATCGTACTTAATAGATTACTTAGAATCATTAATCTAAGATCATTTTTTATTTCTAATGAATCCAATGTCTCTTTTTGACATTATTTGAATAATGATATAAAAAAACTTATAAGAAAATAGTTCATATAATAGATGAATCTTAAAAGAAATGCTACAATAGATATAGTTTCAAGCTACGGCAAGAAGAAATTATTAATTGATTACAAGACTTAGAAGAAGTTTATACCAATGCAAATAAAAGGCAAAGCAATAAAGATGCAAAAGCAACAACCAGTTCTTGATTTTTTGCAAGTGGGGTTTAATTGTCTATGGCAATACTCTTTTTGGAACTAACACTTCGAGCACAGCCCAAACTACAGTTTTTATACAAAAGAAGCAAAGATACATCAAAAACTACATCAATATATTTTTAACAAATACAATATACAAAACGGTAGCCTAACACATGTTTTGATACAAAAATTAAGAAGTTGAAAAAAATGCATTGATTTTAATGAAGATGATGATGTAAAAAAAAAAAAAAAAGCACTCTTCCCAACCCTCCTCCGTCTTGTGAAAATCATGGCTTCCATCCTCACAAAAGGGTTTTCTTCTATCTGGGCCCGGACACGTCCTGGGAGGTCATGTAAGAGTAGGAAACCGCAGAGCTGCTGGTGGTAGTCCCGGTGGCGAGATCAGCGGTGGTGGTGGCGCTTCCGGCGTAATCGACAAATCCCCTGCCGTACAATCTGAGAAAGTTTAGGGCATCCGGACGGGGCTGGGCCACCTCGACCGTACCTTCGAGCATGGCGGCAACGCTCGCCATTGTCGGCCGGAGGGCGGGCTCCTCGTGCAGGCAGCACAGCGCTACCTTCACGGCTAGTCTGACCTCCTCCTCCGTCACTCTCCCCTCCAGCCTCCGGTCCGCCAAGCCCAAATAACTCCCGCGCTCGTGCATGTCCAGCGCTGCCATCGGAAAATACCCAGATTCGGCGGCGCCGGCGGAGCCCGCGCTCGACGATCCCCCGCCGCCGCCGCTAGTTTCGGCCTCGCGGCGGTTCTTCCGGCCGTGGATGATTTCGAGCAGCACCATGCCGTAGCTGTAGACGTCGGTGCGGTCGGAAATGGCGGAGTTGGTGAGCCACTCGGGGGCGAGGTACCCCCTGGTCCCGCGCATCGTTGTGAAGAATCCGGACTGATCGGGACTGATGAGCTTCGCGAGGCCGAAGTCGGAGATCTTGACGCCGCCGCCGTCGTGGAGGAGAATGTTCTCCGGCTTCACGTCGCAGTGGATGATCTTCTGGTCGCAGCCAAAATGGAGGTAGGCGAGCCCGCGCGCCGCCCCGATGGCGATGTCCATGCGTTCCCGCCATTCGAGGACGGGGCCCGGGCCGGCGCCGGCGAAGATGGACCGATCGAGGGAACCGCGGTTCATGAACTCGTAGACGAGCATCCGGCGGCGGCCCTCGGCGCAGAACCCGCGGAGCCGGACCAGATTCACGTGGTGGATGTTGCCGATGACGGCGATCTCCGTGCAAAACTCCTTCTTGCCGTGCAATCCGCCGAAGCTGGCTCCGGCGCTGATGCGCTTCACGGCCACCAGGGTTTGGTCAGGGAGCTGCCCCCTGAAGACTTCTCCGAACCCGCCCGACCCGATCTTGATGCTGAAGTTCTCCGTCGCCGCGGCCAGATCGGAGAAGGCGAAGCGAGTTGGGAGACCTGGAATCGAGATCTCATCAGAATCGGAGTCCGAATCCGAGTCGGGGAATCCGAATTCGTCGGCGGGAAATGCCCTGAGATGATTCCGTCCTAGATGGATGTCTTTTATCCCGGACGTCTTTGAAGATGCAGTCGCGGATCTGGATCTCCTCTTCCCTCCGTGACGCTGGCGGCGGCGGCGGCGGCGATTCCACTGGGTTCCGGCGAAGACGAGGACGAGAACGAGGAGGAACACCGCTATGGAGGGTAGCAGAATCGGGAGCAGATTGTTGCTCGAAGAAGAAGAAGATGATGACGTTTTGCTCGAATCCGATGGCGATTCAGAAGGGATCTTGACGAATCCGATCCCGGCGTCCGAAGCCCCAACATTCGAAAACGACCCGATCTGGCTCTTGATCAGGTAGCACGAGCGGGAAGAGTTGGAGTAGAAAAACCCGAGGCAGGAGCAGTTCCCGCTGCAAATGCCGCGGCAGGAGGAGAAATCCCCTCCGGCGGAATCCGGATTTGCGAATTTGTTCGCGAAGTAGCTGATTCCGCTGCCGAGTCTCTGGTAAGACGGCTCCGCTTGATTCCCGCTGGTGTTGCATTCGGAAGGAGAGAAAATGGGGGATCCGTCGGATGGGACGCAGCTACCGCTGTTGGACGCGGCGAAGGAGTCAGGGCAGCTGCACGTCGCGTCCTGGTTCTGCGGAGTGCAGACGGCGAGCGTCTTGCAGGACGACGGGAGATCGCAGGCGGCGTTAGGCGCAACGAGGGATTGAACGAGGACAGAGGAGCCGTTGCTGGGGTAGCTGAAGACGCTGAACTGGCCGTTGGGTTGCAATTTCATTATGCGGAGCTTGGCGGGAGGGAGATCGACCTCGAAGACAACTCTGCCGGAGTCGGAGAAGAGGAAGAGGCCGGATTCGTTGGCCGCCATGAAAGCGACGGGGGCGTTGAGGTCTTTGACGGAGCGGAGGTCGGAGGAGAGTCGCCAGAACTGCTGGGAGGATTCCCAGAGGAGGATGGCGTCGTCGTCGGTGACGAGGAGGCTGTAGTCGCCGGCGAGGGTGGAAAGGGAGGCGCCGGCGGGGAGGTGCTGTGAGGAGAGAAGGGTGTCGGTGGGATGCTGAAAGGATTCCCAGAGGGACGAGTTGGAGGCGTCGAGGAGGAGGAGATTGCCGGAGTCGAGGAGGCGTAGGGAGGCGGCAGGCCGGGGAAGCCGAGGGGTGGACCAGATCACCGAGGCGTTGGAGAAGGCGATGGAGAGTCCCGCTGTGGTGAAGGAGAATTGGGCGGTGTATGGCGCGGGGCTGGCCGCGTTAGCCGACCAGACCACATTCGTTGTTGGAGAGTGCACGATGGAGAAGATGAAGGGGGATTGGGGAGAATCGTAGTCCAGGCTGCAGGAGAATACCGAGGCCGCGGAGCTGAGGAACACCCCGTTCTTCTCCAGGTAGTTCACGCTCGATACCGAGAAATTAGGGTAGATAAATTCGGTGGAGATGGATGTGGCGGATGAGCGACGGCGCCGGAGAAGGAGGAGGAGGAAGAAGAAGAGGAAGCGCGGTGGAAGATGAGAGGCCATGAGATCCTTTTTAGTTCAGAAGCCATGGAAAAGTGCAGGTACTGGACAGTAGTGGTACCGCGCCATGGGAGCGGTGGTGTTACAGTACAGACGCCCGCGGTTGAAATTATGTTTGAAAATATAATAAATTCGCTATTTTTTTTGGACAGATATGTATTAATTACACGCATGTGGAATATTATGCCACGAGTGCGTAGTGAAGGAAGTCTGAATGCATAACAGTGTGTGCGGCTCTCGCTTGATTGAGTCGCGACTCGGCTATCTCGCTCACTTTTAATTTTAATTAAATCAATTTCTTGTATTAACTTAGTTGGTTTGACGATTATTTAAATTATATATTACTAATTACAAATTTTACTCATTAATAATTTTACTAAATATTACTAATAATATATTTCTTAACTAAGTTAACTACAGGTTAGGTATTTATCTTTTTAGTTAAGATAATGAAATTTATAGAAATTCAAGCTCCCTAATATCTTCGATAAATATAAAATATACTTTTTTTCTCAATAACTTTAAATTAAATTTTATGTGTGAGATTCATAAGAAAATATAATAAATAAAAACATTCTAATAATCCAATATTTTGAAATTTATTTGAGAGATATATAATTTAAAAAAAATTGAATAATTTTGAAGTCTTCCTTTTATTCGTCAACGTATCTTAAAATTTAATTCTAAATATTACATAGTTAAGTATAGATGATTAAAATTTAATATTTAAAAAATATATTTTTATAAATTTTACAAGTAAAAATGAATTTAATAATATTTTTTTATTCTATTTAAAAATTTTATAAATCTTAATCATTCGTATTTTTTTGAATGATATTTGGAGATATGTAATATATCTCTTATCTACGGTACATCTAGCTTAAGATTATGCTATCATAATTTAAAAATGTTATGTTTATACAAAAATATATATTAAATATATACTGAATTATTATATATTAAAATATTTATTTTTAAATTAATATATTATTATATATTAAAATATATAGATAATATGTCAATTTAGTATTTAAGTAGATTAGTGATTGAATATATTTTTTTTTGTTCAAAATTTTTTATTATCTGAATACTTTTTTTGATATATATATATATATTTTTTATTATTCTAAAAAATTATATATATAACTAAATATTATTATTAAAAATATATATTTTAAATTATAAATCATAATTATCTGTACTATTTTTAAGAATACATTTTTTTTTTATTATTCTTAAGATTCTGTAATATCAATTAATTTTATGAAAATATTTTACCAGGTGTAAGCATACATTTGATCTTTATATTTAATGAGATAAGAATAATTTTATATTTTTTCAGAGTTAAATCAGAGTTTAAAACATAATTTTAAACATAAATGTGAATTTTCATTAGATGTAAACATGGCAATTATTTAACACCTATTTTGTCATTTATTTTAAGTAAATATTAATTTTAATTAGCTCATCCAGTCTTTATCCATTCAAAAAGTCAATAAAAAATATAACTAACAATGTATGCAAATTAAATTGGAAGATTATGACGATAACATGGCTAAATCAAATTATTTAATTTGAGAGCACTCGCATTAATAAATATCAAAATATATAGATATAAATTAAAAAAAAAAGTTTTTTTATTGATTCGGAATATATTTTAGTATATATTATTTTATAAGCATAATTTTTTTTTAATTTAATAAATTAATTTTGATGCAAATAGTATAAGATCACAAAACATCAAAAATTACAAGAAAATTACTGAGTAAGCATTTAATTAAATATTTAAATTATATAAATATATATATTCACTTTTTTAAAATTTATATATATAAATTTATGAGAAAATTGATAAAAATTAAGTAAGAAATATAATTCAATACAATGATAGCTATTTTACGGCTAATCTTTATTCATATAATAAATTCGCTCACATGGACTGATGGCTCCATCGATTGCTTTCTTGTTTGAAGTGCTTTGATTCATTGAATTTTTCCTGCCAACGCGCATTTTAATTTATTTTTAATTTTTTTGCGGTTCAGACTTTCTAGAGGTCAGTCTTAGGCTAGGCTTCGGTGACGTGGCGAGGAAAGCATTTTCTTCTTAAAATAAATAATTAGGTCATTTTGCGAATTGCCAACACACTTCTTTCTAATTTACAAAAGCGTAAGTATTTGATACTTGGATGTGCTCAAGCGCTTTGTGTATTTCTCAGATAGTTGAAGTAACCCAAGAGCTCGATGGTTGGGTGTACCCAAGCACTTATCATTGAATGCAAACTTTGGCAGAAGACATTGTGCACATTAATTATCCATGAGAGGCGTGTCTGACATGCGACAAACATAGCGTGTAGGTAAATTTCATGTTTCTCTCGACTCTAGAAAATATCAGAATGTTATCTATGAAGATGATGAAGATATGATCTATATAGAGAAACAAATGAGGCATCTGTTAAATCAAAAAGCATGACCAAAAACTTGGAATGGCCACACCTAGAATGCAGATTGAGATTGAGTCTCTATACAATTAGTCAAAAAAAGTCATCCTATATTGAGTAGGGGATAAATGATTCTTGAAGATTAGCTTGTTGAGTTTGTGATAGTTCATATACAACCTAAGGGTTCCATCATTCTTCATTACAAACAAAATTGGTGCTCTTTAAGGAGACATGCTTGGTTGAACGAAACCTCGATCCAATATCTCATGGATCTCTTCATGCAACTCTTGCAACTCTTTAGAGGCTATTTTGTACAAGGCTTTTAAAACAAGTTGAGTACTAAGTACGAATTATGTGATGAAGTTCATCTCCCTAACAGTGGGTAAACTAACTAAATCATCAAATAAGACATCAAGAAAGCCACGCACAGCATTAGTAATTTATAATGTAGTCATATGCTTCTCCGATTCCTTCTTGATTACTAATAAAGCATCATATCTTTAATAAATCATCTTCTTCACTTTGATGGAGTTTAAGAGTGATGATAGAAGGATTTTCCTATTAGCGAAAACAATGAATTTACTATTGATTGTTTGATGAATACTCTTATTTAAACAATCTACTAAGGCATTATAGCGACTCAACTAATCCAAGATAATACCAAAGTTTGAAGTGCGTTGTAGGAAAATCTTGGAGGGAAATGACTGATGATAAAGGGCTAGGGTACAATCACATTAGGTGTTAGTTTAAAGATGGTTTCTAGAAGGTAAACTTACCTACTATAGTGGGGATGGAAATTCCATAGTTAATAATTCTAATTAGCTAATAATCTTATAAAGAATGAAAATGTGGCTATCTCCATAATCCAATAATAAAGAGCAAGGTTCATTTCAAAATAAAAGGGTACTTAATATAATTTTGTGGCCATCTCAGATCTCTATTGAGTTATGAGAATATACCTAAGCTAGTCAAGTACTTTAGGGTGCATTATTATTTTCCCAAGTAGTTGGAGGTCAATCATCCCTCTTAATGGTATGACCATCTGTGACGACCCCAATATTCAAAATCACTTAACTCAACATTGATACATCATCACAGCACCTAATACTAGATTAGAAGAAAGCTAATCCAAATCATTAGATATTATATTTGGCCAAGGATTTAGAAGAGGGTCTTAAGTTAAGATGAAAGGAAAATTGTGAATGGTATTAAGTAATTTATATTTGAAAATACAACACATGAATTTATAAATGAGAATGAAATATGATTAAGCATATGATATATGTAAAGTAACATGAGATTGTGATTTAAAACAATCGAACTTTAAATTTGATAGATAATGGGATAAGCAATACATCACAATAAGGAAATTAGGCAGATATGAAGAGAAGTACCTCGAGCTCAAAGGGATTAATGGAGGACATCGTGCTCTACAATTTCTCTGTCCCGGCTCCCGCAAGGCTTCAGCTCTTCAGAAAATGCAAGTGAGGATGGTAGAGTGAAAAATGGGAGAGATTATAGAGGAGTGTAGGTTAACGGAACTCGGTGATCCAGTTGGAACCTCCGGACGGTGTACGCCTTTGCGGCATCATGCGAAAGGCTGGAGAAGACGTATTGTGGAGGAGGCTCAGCCATTGGATATGCAGCTTGATCCAACGGTCTGATCAGTAGATTAAACGCCGGCCGTCTGATCCAATCCCATAACACGGGACGGCCCGGATTGCACGGGATCACTGTCGCGTGTATCCCACCACACAGCGAATCCGTGCTTAACGAAAAAAAATCAGCCGTTCGAATGTATTTATTAAATGTTTATATTAATTATTTTAAATAAAATATTTAATTAATTAAAATACACATAATATTAATAAAATTAAAATATCTAAACGGACTCCGAAAAATCCCAAAAATTCACCCTTGCCTAATTGAGATGTGGTGAACTCAAAAATAAAATTGAATTTTTGATCGGAGGTCAATTTAATTATATTAATTTTCTGGGTATTTAAATATTATTAAAATATTCGGAAAAAATTCGACGACTTCCAAACACTTCCAAAATACCACTCCTAGCTAATTTGGGTGTGGTGAATCCAATGGTGGACTCCCTTTTCTATTCTGAGGTGTAAATAAATTAGGCATTCTCATAATTATTAGAAAATTAGGAAATTTTGAAAATTATCAAACGATCTCCAAATCGCACGAAAATTGAATTGGAGACTCCTAATATACTTATAAGGCTAATGAAAAAGTATTAGAGTCAATTAAGTCACTAATTGATGGATAAAAATATTAGAGTTGTTACAAGAGGTTTTATAGGAAGTGAGTACCTGAAATTTGGCGGCAAGAAGCAGGAAGGGGGAGGGTCGATCCTCGGCCTTAGGGTTGAGTAAGGTCCTCAGCGCATAAGGGAAGGTCACGGCTCGGCTGGAGCAGTTAAGGGAGCTCGGCGATGCTTCCTAAGGCGGGCGCACGCGCGGGTTGGACGCGGGCTGCGGCTGTGCGCCACGCATATGTCCGCGATCGGGCACGGGGACGACAGGTGAGGGCGTTCGACCGGCTGATCAAATGGTCCTGGTTTGCCGTTTGATTAGATGGCAGGGGAAGGGTAACGGCGCAGAGATTGTGACGGCGTCGTTATCTAGTTAATTAAATAATAATTAATTTTTTTTATATTCAGTTATTAAAATTGGTTCCCAAAAATTTTCAATACACCACCCCTAGCTAATTAAGGGGTGATGAACGCAGCGACGAGGTCAGATTTTTGATCTAACGAGTATTTTAATTTCTCAATTTTTGGGGTATTTAAATATTATTAAAATATTCGTCAAAATTTTGACGACTTCTGATTGGCACGAAAACATCACCCTAAGCTAATTTGGGGGTAATGAGCGCAATGGCGAAGTCCATTTTTTTTATCTGAGGTAAATTTAAACAGGTCAAATTATAGGATTTTTGGATTTTCCAAAAATTAGGATTTGATCCATTTAATTCCTGAATGGGACTGGGTCTTGGTGGAAGACTCCTAATAACCTAATTAAAGTACTAAGATTGAGATTATGACCTGGATTAGCCCTAATCAAATTGGGTAACAACTTGAGTTGTTACATTAGGCTTGTCTACCCAATCATCAGAATCTAAGGTTTTTGAATAATATACACACTCCCCCTCTATGACATATGCAATCTTCTGATCTCTCAATAGCATGTATTGGCTCAATGGTCTGTACAAACTCTAATCTCTTATTAATGAAACTCTATATATACATTTCATGTTTATAATTATTTCACACATCAAAATTTTATCTGAATGATATTCAAATGAATTTGGCACAATTATGCTGCAGTAACAACATAATAATCAAAGCAGTTAGTTGTAATTTGTGATATTCTTTTGTTATGTACTAAACTACCTGTCCTTATAACGAAACCAAGACTTAACAAGTTTTCCTTTCAATCTACCATTTTACGACATATTCTAGTTTTAATCTACTTAATCTAAGATTTTTACTTATAAAATAAATTACCAAAATTATGGTGAATTTAGATTCCACAAGCTATTAGAATTCCATGTATATCTTGTTTGGTTGAATCGGATTCTAACACACCTTACAAGGTAGTATTAGTAGATCTAGCAGCAATTGTTGCATTAGTTCAATAACCTAGGCTCTATGACTATAGTGCCTTCCTCTGTGCAACCATCCTCATGTTTGAATCCAATTAGTGTAATTTAAGACTTGGAAACATATTCAAAATGATCTATTTAATATGTGATTAGCAAATGAAGATAGTGGACTCTAAAATGAAACTAAATTGTATGTGCATGTGGGAAAAAATATGAGTTTTTTATGTCAAATTTTAGTGACAAGTTTAGCATTTGCATTTCTTATCAAACTTTTCAAGCATGTCTACTGGTCATAGCTGTAAATTCCAAGCCCATATGCTGGCCATAAGTATGTCCAAGCAAGGCTGGCCACTGAGTATTGCCAAGCGCAAAGGCCGATTATGAGTACTGTCAAGCGCAAAGGTCAAGCAAGGCTGGCCAATGAGTATTGCTAATTGCAAAGGCCGATTATGAGTACTGCCAAGCACAAAAGGTCAAGCAAGGCTGGCCACTGAGTATTGCCAACCGCAAAGGTCGATTATGAGTACTGCCAAGCTAGTGGGCTGGTCACATAGTACTTTCCAAAATTTTTTCATAACTAATAGAGAAGCTCAACATAAGATTATTGTACACTTTTAGATTATATCAAAAATAAGTAGCATGTGACCATATGTTTAGGTGAATGTTTGTTAATTCTACTCCTTGATGAAAGTGCAAATATGTCTACTATATGTTCGCTTATAACAGCTCTTCAATCAAAAGACTTGATGATTTTACAATCCATAATTTAATTATAGTTGGGATTATTAGTATTTTGCATGCCAATACACTCATTGGGTACGCATGGGATTACATAATCTCTTAATTTCTTAATTAACCATACTTGTTGTATGGCTTATTAGACATGCGTGACTATGCACTAAAATACATTAAACCAAACATCTATTTTTTCAATTTATAGGTAAAGACTTTATAACAAAACCCAACAGCCCTTTTAGTGACTTTGCTTAGCTAACTTACAAAGTTGGCAGATCATTTAATAATTGGTATGATGATGGTGGGCTCAACACATCTATAGTGCTCAATCCGGGACTCAAAACGTATCTCCGAATTAAAAACTTTTTTGAGCGGTTGCGAATATTTAAATCTCAGAGGCTTAAGCACTATTTCCTGACATATTTTGATGCAAAGTTTGGAGCCATAGCAATATTATATAGAAATTTTCAGTAACTTTACGCTATTAACTTTCTACCTTTTTCTAGTTTAATGTAATGATAGACGATGTAAGAGTTAAAATTGAAACAAAACAAATGAGTAATGAGTTATAAATTTCTATTTTCCATTTTAATTAGATTTGTGTGGAAAACTTTAGCCTTGACAGAAATATATAAAGTACATTACAACAGTGCAAAATGACGAAAATATTCCGCAGAAAACATTGAGGACCGGGTCAACAACGCCATATCTCCACCAAGTAAGAAGTTATGGTTATATAAGAATATACATAAAAAAAAAAATATTTAAGAATTTTTTTTTTTTATAATTTTTGTATATAGTTCTTATCAAAAAAATGCATTCAACCAATAATCTACTTACACATTAGATTGACACATCATCTATATATTTTAGTATATATTAGTGTGTAAGTGTAACAATACTCTAACATAAAATATCATGACCTCTGAGGTTAATATTATCGCTAGGTCTTTTAGTTAATTATGTTTTTCTTAAGAAGCTAAGCCTTAATGAGGTAATTATAGCATGTCAATAATTTAAACTCAAAAATCATAGCTACTATGCCACATTACCATTCACTAGTTAATTGCGTTAATCTATTAATGGGAAACCTTATGCTTAAGTCTACAAAGCTTTTCCTAAGCAAAAATATTTACAACTTTAAAATATGTATTTATCATACTCTAAATGTATAAGTCATATGGTGTGTTAATAAATAAAATAATTGAAATCATAAATTGTATGTCTTGAAAATTTAGACTAAAAGAAAAGGGCTAGGCTTCACGCAACAACCAACAGCAAAAAAGCCTTAATTCTCATCGAGATAAATTGAAACATACAGTGATATATCAACAAATTAACATATCTTTAATTTCTATCGAGTAAAATACGCACAAGTGTTCTACAATATTTGACGTCCTCGAATCGTTTTCATGATGCCCGGAAGTAGTAAAAACCTCACCGAGTGCGCATTTCTAAACTCCACAAGCAAAACCTTACTTTTAGAAGATGAGAAAGCACACACAACACCTCCAACCACAGTGTAGAAAAACTGTTCTCCCCGTAACTTGGGACTAGATCTCGCCTTGTGCTTATCAAGTGGTGGCCAAACTTCTTCTTCCTTCCTTGGGGTTTCTCCTCCAACCCTTAGCTGCTTAGAAGCTTTTCAAAATTTCAATAATATTAATATAAATCCTGCTTAGAAGCTTTTAAAGCGCGGCTAGCATTCGTGCGTGCCCAAATGATCAGGCATTACAGGCGCATGCGCACGCCTAGGCAAAGCGAACTCGTTTGCCCAGCACATGGGTGCTCATAGGTGCATCCTTAACCTGCAAATAGCAATTTTTATATTTTTATTTATTTATTTATTTATGCAACTAATACAATGAGATTCGATGCATGAATGAGACATTATAAATATTATTTAATAAATATTATTGATTTCGAAAAAAAAGATTTATATAATAATACTTTGAATATATATAATATACATTAACATACACCACAATATATAGATGATATATTAATTCAATATATAAGTAAATTATTAGTTGAATACATTTTTTGATAAGACTTATATATAAAAATTATAAAAATTAAAAATTTTTAATTAATCTTAAATATTTTTTTGATATATATTTTTGTATAATCATAACATTTTACTATGTATAAATACGAGAGCTTTAATTATTTCAGTCCAACGGTATTGCTGTAGCGCTTTAAATTAACCCGTCTGTGTGAATGTATTGCAATCAAGATAAGATGAGATAAATGCACTTATTTATTTATATTAAAATAATATAAATATTATTTTTAAAATTTATATTAAAATAATATTAAAATTTAATTGAATGGGTTCTTATGGATCAGCAAGTATTTCTCTACAAATAATAGGTTCTACTTGGGTAGGCATATTGCAATAAAAATAAAAATGGAGCTATAAAATCATTCTTATTATATTATGGTCATCAATGGCTGCCGCACCTATTATCTGTGGCAGACTTCAACCTTTGAAAATTTAAGTTGGCCTTTATTAATGCATTAGCTTCGAGTTCTTCACATACCATTAGGTAACATTAAAATCATGGATTACATTTGTTTTAGATTCTTGGATTATGATTTTAACCTTAGAAAGTTTCGCACAATTGCTCGGGACACTCATTATGGAGACTTCGGAGAATGTGTTGGGATCTTTGATAGGTGCTAGAGTTTCGACAACTCGCAGAACAAAAAAGCTTTCAAATGCTGAGCAAACAAAAAAAATATATAAAAAAATTCACATGCAAACGATCATACCACAAATAAAGAGATTTATGTGATTCTGTGCTAACACTTACGTCTACGGAAAAGAGAGCAAGAAAAATTTCACTGTATAAAAGATATTATAAAGATTTATGGTTAACAAACTCTTACACAAAATAATGGGAGTTTTCTTCTTCCTTGATAGAGCTGCCACTGCACCCACAACCCTAATAGAGACTGTCAAAATCGGTTAAATTCTCACTTAACCCTAAAAAATGCTTTAAAATATTTATAGGGGTCTCAGATTCATGCTTACTGAGCCACGGGAGCCACGACGCATCGTGGCGCCCTCCTCCAGGGCGCCCATGCGATGCAACGCGTTATAGCGCACTTCTAAACCTGCTCCTCATCAACATATTGGTAGTAAGTTCACATATTTAGATAGTTTGTTTTTTCCTCCTCTAATAATAGCTTCATCATTTTGGAAAAAATAAGTTAAAGTCTACAATATTATGCTTTCTTTTATTACCAAAGAGAATTCATTGCAAACTAATCAATTTAAAGGCAGCACTATTTTTTTCTTTTAAAGACATGCATGAACTTTATTCTCATTTGAACCATGTAGAGTGGGCTAAAGTGATCTAGTTCAAGGGTTATAAATTTAAAATATAAATGCATTTTATGAAAATTAGCTATGAACAATTTTAAAACTATTGATCTTCTTAAGTATTGTGACATTATTTGCAGAAAAATATACATTGTGTGCAACAATGATAGTGAATCTCATGCACATCTCTTTTTTATGTCTTTACATGATGCATAATCTCATATATATACATTACCTTTTACAAATAAGTATTTTCTGTTGGGATTGAAACCGAGTGGTAGGGTTTCAACAATATAAAATAAAAGCTTGTAAAAGTAGAGCAAATCAAAATAAAACAAAGAAAACTCACATGCAAGCACAATCACAGCACAAAGATAAATATTTACATGGTTCGGTGCTAACACATATGTTCACAGAGAGGAGATCGAAAAAAATTTCACTATTGAGAAAATATTACAAAAATTTAGGATTAAAAAACCCTTGCACAAATCCTAGGAGACCTTCTTCCTTTAATGGAACAACAACCACATACAAAACCAAATGGATACTGATATTTTGGAATATATTTTTCCTCTTAACTCTAAAAAAGGGCTTAATACTATTTACAGGCGGCTCAGATTTGTGCTTGCTAAGCTGCGGGGCCACGGCACGCTATAGTGCTCGCGTCTCAGGCACTCAGGCGCTGCAGCACGCTAGCGCCCGCCTATCGGGCAACTGGGCGCTGTGGCGGGCTTTCATAATGCTCATCATAAATAATCTCCACCTCATATCTCATGTGCTCCACATACGTATCCTCCCCCCAAATGAATCAAGGTGGTCGTAATTTCAATAAATGAGAAGCCTATATATGCTTCTCCAAATTCACCAAGAAATGAGAATCCAGATTGGGTATTCACCATAATCTATTATAATTAAGGAAATTGTCATTCACAAAAACAATTTGCTAAATGATAAATACAAAAATTATTTAGAGTGCGAAAGCAAAGTATGACATCAATTCCATCCTAATATAGTAAGTAAAATATACAACTCAGAATAAGTGCAACAACAAAAATATAAATTTAATCTGTATTAATACAACATCAAAAATGTAAGCAAAACTAAATTAATCACTCATCCTCATAAGTAGAAATCAAAGAAAAGAACTATGAATCTTCAACAACACGTCCTGAATCTGATCTTCAGAAGGCTCACAACTTCAAATAGCACATAATCTATTATTATCGGTTTCACAATGATATGACCTCATCCAAAAAGAGAAATATCTTGTCAGATATATTGTCTAAGTATATTTTAGACTGTTTATAATTCATGTTCTTTTAGATATCATCATTACTTGACAACTAAGCAAACAACATAAGTGCAGAAAAGCATATGAAATTAGAAGGAAGATATAAATAATAAGTTTATAACTTAAATAAAAAAGAAGTAAGCACATATGTGAAATACCAGATATTTTTTCAAATTAGTTTCCTAATTTTAAAATTCACAATAAATTGACAAAATAAAATTATAGGATTACTGTGAATATTTTTAGAAATTTTTTTGGTAATTTATTTGGAATTTTTCAATTTTTCATCGTTTCCTGGTTATTTTAAGAAGAAAATAGGGTTCGCTCGAGCTTCGAAACTGGGCGCAACAAGCTCCTCATGTCATTAGCAGCCTCCCCGATTTTGCAAAAGAGGAAGGAAGGTAACCTAGGCGAGGGTATAAGGCCTGAAGGCAGCTGGGAGTACGGCACCTGATTCCATCAAGGGCGCAGAGATCGTGAGGAGAGGGACGTACAGGAAACAGATCGTGACCGTCGAATCGAAGCGCTGATCTGACGGTCAAATCTGTTCGTGATTATGCGCTGTTGGATTAGGATCCGATTGTTCAAGTTTAAGGATGTGGCTGTCCCGTGGTTGGCGTCCCACACGGGATTTCCGCCTTTTGGAAAAAAATCTGCCGAAATAATTTTATTATTATATATATATATATATTTATTTTTTTTTATTTAATTAATTATACCCTTTTTATTAATCAAATTTAAATAACTAAACACACTCCGAAAAATCTCAAAAATTCATCCTTACCTATATGAGATGTGGTGAACACAAAAATGCAATCGGATTTTGATCAGAGGTCAATTTAATTATCTTAATTTTCTCGGTATTTAAATATTATTAAAATATTCAGAAAAAATTCAACGTCTTCCAAACACTTCTAAAATACTACTTATAGCAAATTTGGGTGTGGTGAGTCTAATGGTGGACTATATTTTTTATTCTGAGATCTAAATAAATTAGGCATTCTCAGAATTATCAAAAAATCAGGAAATATTGGAAATTGTCAAACGATCTCCAAATAGCACAAAAATTGAATTGGAGACTCCTAATACTATTATAAGACTAATTAAAAAGGATTAGAGTCAAATTTGTCACTAATTGATGGGTAACAATACCAGGGTTGTTACAGTGGAAACCAACACCAAAGGATTTGCATATTTTTTTGCCAAATATACAATGCTCAAAAAATTGTATTTTGTAAAAATTTATACATTTAATGAGTCCTCTCTTTAGTTCTCTCAGTGATGACTCTCCTACATGTGCTAGTCTCATATGCCACAATATCATGGTATCATTTGAATCTTTAGCCACATCTATAAAACCTGTCACTGTACTTCCCTGAAGATAGTAGAGGATTTGTTGTCTAACTCTTCTCAAATAAGTCATTGCATCATTATTGATCTTCAAGACCCATGCCTCAACCTTAAAGCCCTTGGCTTCTAAGGCCACAATAGATAGAAATTTCTTCTTGATCTCTGGTACGTGTACGACTTTTTTAAACTCTTACAATGCCCTTACATGTGTTCAAATTAGCACATTTTCAACTCCTACAATTTGACACGTAATATCATTCCTCATTGTGACTACACCACTATCTATTTCTTATACGAACAAAATTAATTATTCTGGGAGCATATGTGATACGTTGCAGCGGTATCCATAATTCAACTAGAGCTGTCAACTACTATACCAATTGAAAGAATAACAAGAGATACATCAGAGTCGAAACTCTCCACCATATTATGAATAACATTAGCCTTTGCATCAAAAGATCCATTTGTCCGCTGCTTCTCTTTCAATTTTGGGCAATCTTTCTTCCAATGTACCGTCTCCAAAAAGAATGCGTATTGATTACGTCCAGTGCTCCAACTTTTGGATTTTCCTCTCTTCTGAAAGTTAGCATTTTTCATTTGCCATTACTTTTTTCCTTTCTGGTTTTTCTCTCTAAAGTGTAAGAGCCTCTGCCATATCCTATTTGGTGGACTCTTTATCCCTTCTCCTGAAGTCATGGTTCATAAGGCTGCAGTCACCTCCTCGTACTTCAGAGCATCCTTCCCAAAGATCAATGTCATAGTGAAGTGCTTAAACTCATCTGTAATGAGTTCAACAGCAACAGAGCCTTGTCCTCATCCTCCACTGTTTCATCTAGATTTAGCAAATCCGCCAACAATTTCGTGACTCATTTAGGTGCTCATATATGGAGATTCCCCTTCTCATCTGGAACCAATAGAGCCGCCTCTTTATGTGGAGTTGATTTTTCACACTCTTCGTTAGATGCTTGTCAACATCTCCATCATCACTGTAGACTTGATCTCCAAGGCGAAATAATTTCGGATCAAACTGCATGCACTACAGTTCATTTTGATCCAATCTCTCTCTGAAAAATTTTCTAGTTTCTGTTTGCCGTCAATAATATCTTCTAGATTTAGTGCACATAGTGCATCTATCACCTCACACTGCCGCATGCCAAAGTTGTTCTTCCCATCAAATTTGATCGCATCAATCTTCGCTGGAGTCCTCTCCATCACTGATAACGACGAAGTTCCAACCGCCTCTTCTACTCTATCTCTCATGTTTTCCTTCTTATTTTAAAATCTCAAACACAAAAATACACAGCTCGAAACAAACTCTAATCCTCAAGCACAAACAAGGCAACTTCTTTCTGATACCACTTGTTGGGATCAAAACAGAGTGGTAGGATTTCAACAGTACGGAACAAAGGCTTGTAAAAGTAAAGCAAATCAAAATAAAAAAAAGAAAACTTACATGCAAGCACAATTACAGCACAAACACAGACATTTACATGACTCGGTGTTAACATTTACGTTCACATGGAGGAGAACAAAAAAATTTATTATTGAAAGAAGATTACAAAGATTTAAGGTTAATAAATTTTTACACAAATCTTAGTAGCCATTGTTCTACCTTCAATGGAGCAGCCACCGCACACAAAACCAAATTGAGACTGATATTTTTGAATGTTTTTGTCTTTTAATCCTAAAAAAGGGCTTAAGAATATTTATGAGCAACTCAGATTTATGCTTACTAAGTCGCGGGCGCCACGGCGCGCTATAGTGCTTGCCTCTCGGGCAGTTGGGCGCTGCGGCGCACTAAGGCGTGCCTTTTTTTTTTATTTTTAATAATGTTGGATATTGATGTAAAATCGTTGATTGGAGCTCTCGGCATTATGTCTCAGATAAATGCTCTAAGTATCTTTATAGGGGATCGGACTTCAAGCTGATATTAATGATCTATATTTTGGCAGATTTTTCTTCTATTCTTCCCTATAAGATGGAAAATGATTATGATGATTATATGGGCCACATTCATTGGTTTGTGCGATGCTGCACTGACAAGAATCCCAGAGGCTCTGATTTCGTTTGAGTCCCTATTTTTTGGGATTTGAACTCAATTTTATCTTAAGAGATTATAAATAAACAGCTTATCTCATTATTAAACCCACGTCGAGCTAGATGCAGTCATCAAGGAGCAACATTGCAGGAAATGCAACGAACGCCATTAATGAGAAATATTATAAGCCCATAATCTTAATTACACATTTATAAGAAAATTAAGATTAATTAAAATTGAAATAAGATACATGCATTTTTGTATTTATGTTTTTCTAAAAATTATTACAGCTTTTACTGTAATCTAAGGCCTAAAGCATATAATTTTATCTTTTACTTTTCTTACATATCACAATACTATTATGTAAGGCCTAAAGCTTTTACAATATTATGTAAGTCTCATTACAAAATATGCCATAAATTTTTACAAGGGCATATGATAATGTATCTTGGTATGGTACTATTGGCACAAGTCAATGCAAATCATTAAATGTGAGTTTATGTGCATGAACCTTGTGTCTGTGTGTATATATATATATATATATATATATATATATATATATATATTTATATACTAATATATTAATAAATAACTATTATTATAGATGCTAAGCAATAGTAATAATAATATATATTTAAAATAATTTCATTTATTGGGATGTACCACATTATAATAATATTAGTGTCAAAGGATATTGGGGAATAACCAAACTTAATTCATAAGAACGAAAGCTTCAATTTTATCTTGGATATTCCATTTTAGATTTAGTCATACTTAGTTGGTACTAGACTAGTGTCTATGGACAAGGGCCTATAAAATCATTAATAAGATTTTTAATTTAGAGATTACTCACTAATTTGATAGTAAAATTATTCAAATAATGTTGTAATTTTTTCCAATCCCTAAAGAGGTTGCCTATAATTGTAAGTTAGAAATGGGAAGCACCATTTGGTTCATTAGTGAGTAATGCTTAAACTAGCTAATCTTCCAAGTCTAAGATAGTTATAATCTAATGTATAATTATATTCATGATGAAATTAATGATTAAAATGCATAATTAAATTATTAGTAAGCTTTTCATTCATTATAATTCAACTAATGATGTTGTATGTCCATTTAAGCTTATCATATACATAGGTTAAGGTGTTACATCCTAAGGTTAGGCTACTAATGGAGCTTAGTCCTAATTAAGTCATGCAATAGTTAATTGAGTTCTAAAGAATTATATGCTGTATAAAGCCATAAAGAATCAATGAAATCTAGGGTGGAGACCAACTAAACCAAAAATACTTAGATGACACCCTAGTCTATCTCATACTCCTAAAGCATCTTGGGCTCCACTAAAATGGGGTAAACTACTTGTGGCGCCCAGCACCCTTAATCCACCAGAGGATTAGGTTAAGGGTGGGGTGTCACTCTGGCTAACCTCTCACTTATCATTGGATTAGGATAGACTCCACAATCCACCTGATTAGGGAAGGTTTAACACAGAATTAAACTAACAGTCACTGTATAAGTAAACAAACAGAGTGCGGAAGCAATTTAAGGAAATATAAATCATCCAAGTATCACAGTACAAATAGGAAAAAAAATAGAACTTAGAACATAAGCATATAATCCAAATACATAGTCAATGGTACCTGTATTATTATATCATTTAAAATGTTTAAATAAAGATATAATAAAAACCACTCATTCTCACTCGAAATATAAAAGAACTAGACGACAGCTTCTTCCACGGGTTCCTCCTCTGGGTAAGGCTCCACACCTAACTCCTGCTCGTCTAACTGAAAGGAGTCTGCCATTGTCGGTTTCACAATGTAGGGCCCCAACCAAAGAAAAGAAAAATCTGGTTAGACAATTATCTAAGTACATTTTAAGCTGATGAATTATTATAAGTGTTAAGTAATATCACCATTTGACAACATCTAAGCAATATATATATATATATATATATATATATATATATATATATATATATATATATATATATATATATATGAAAGGAGCAGCAAGCAATACAAAGAAACATGAAAGCTATAAATCATCATTTATAACTTAAGCAAAGAAAAAGGGAATAGGTTGAGACATGCCTCGCATACAAACTAAACAAGGAAGGGCGTATAAATATACATAACTAAACAAGTACAGTAAGAAAAATTCTACACCCTAAATATGCTAGTGATCAACAGAAAACATGTCAATTAAAATAAATAACTCAGCAGTGGTACATATAAATAGCAACAAGATTCTAACATCATATATATATATAAAAGCAGTACAAGGAAATAGCTGACGGAATAAGAATACTGAAAATTAAGCAACAACAACTGCATATAAAGCCACACGTGCATCGACTGCCATACAGAAAAGAGCTACTTAAGCCCATCGAATACCAAAGAAGCTTAGCACCATCACGACTAAGACATAAAACTGTGTACTCCTAGCGAAATAAGGAGGCTAGGCATATAAGCACACAAAGCAAGTGAAGGGTTTTAGCACCAGTACGGTTAAGGCCCAACTGTATGCCCCTAGCGACATAAGGAGGCTAGTAAACTAAGCATACAAGGCAACCTTACCTCTAACGACATAAGGAGACTAGTAAACTAGGTACACAACAAAACGGATCCTTCCCCTAGCAACATAAGGAGGCTAGGCAATAAGGATATAACTGAGAGGCAGCTCATAAAACCATTATCTTTTCATAAATCACTTTAATATTTTCATAAGGAATCTAAGGAGTCTCCATATTTTCCTAACAGTTTATTTATGCATCAAAAATCTTGTATGATATGCTTAAGGAAATATGACACAAAAATTAAGGAACGCGTAAGCAACAATTATCAAAGTAAGCAAGAGACTCTACTAAATATGATGATATCATTTGTTTTCTACTTAACCATCTAACTATTCCAAGTTACACAAATTCAGGATCACCATTTTCTTACTATCGAGTGTAACCCGGAAGTTCATCCTTATAAGTTAAAAAGGATTGGAACTGATCAGGTTCCAATCTAGCTCAATCAGATAGATGACTATGAGTTAAATAAATGAATCATACGTCCTAGTTTTATAAATTTAGACGTTCTAACTAAGATCTGATCAAGATCTTCTAAACTTATAGATTATGGATTAAACACTATAAGAATTAGGTTTAATCACATAATCCAAAGGATAAGACCTAAGTTCTAGGTTTTATTCTATAAGTGATCTACTAGTTATGGCAAATCCTATTAAGTAATCAAACTTAATAGGATGAATCTCCTACCTTAAATCTAGAGTTAAAAGACAAAATAATCGGAATGAATTGTAAATAAAAGAAAGTCTAGAAACTAATAAACTAAGGTTTCACCCATTGGATAACCCAATTTACCTAATGAATGAACTCTAACCTATAATCTATTCATATTCTCAGGAAAGGTCCTTAAGGTGTAGTGCTTAAGACTTAGCAGAAATTATTGGAAGCTGACTTAAGGGTTAATTTCACTTGCTCAAACATTACTAAGATGATTATAATATTAGTCTTGGCATTCTGGGATGTTATCCAAAGGGTAAGGTACTTAGTCCAATCTTAGGGCAAAATGATTATTTTGCCCCTACTTTAAGGGTCAAAAAGTCAACTTTTGACTTAGTGGTCAGAATTGATTTCTCTTAGATCCATTTGATTCCTTACTGTCTAACTTAAAAATAGGCAGTAAGTACGCCTAAATTGGGCGAGAAACAGTCAAGTTATGACTAAAATAAGGCTATGAGTAATTTGGTCATTTACTTAAATTTTTAGGGTTCAGATCCTAAATATTATTTTGTTATAATGATGACATTGAAATTTTAGGCTGGTTAGCATCTTGAATTTTCCAATTTGGAGTTAATTTGACTAAGTTATGGCCGTTTGAAGTCTAGGAGCATTTTGGTCATTTTTCACTAAAGCAACTCTAAGTTCTAAGGTTGACTTTTTATCCTGATGTCAGAATGAGAAAACTAATACTACTGCGATGATGGTTCCTGAGCATTTTAAGACTCATATTGACTATATTTTGATAATCAGGTAAAAAGTTATGAGGCTCTAAAGAGGTCATAAAATGCTACCTCGTTATACGTACCCCGAAATAAATTTTTACATTACATTATTTGAATCATTATATTTTTTTGAGTAATTTAAGACCTATATTGGCTATGTTTGGATCATTCTACAAAAAGTTATTAAACTTTAAAGATTTACTATTCAAAAATACAATTTGAATTATTTTACTATTCATTTATTCAAATTGTATTATTTTACTGTTCAGTCATAAAGTTTTTATATAAATTTTCTGAAATCATTAATCTTTAATTAATCTGTGATTAATTAGGCTTAATTACTAATTAATATTAATTAATCTATTATTTAATTAATATTTTACTGTAGCAAATTAATTAGTGCTAATCACTATTTAATTAGTCTTAATTACCTATTAATACTTAATTAAAAATAAGTAATTATGTTTTATTGTTCAATAATAATTAATTAACCTAATTACTATTTAGGATTTAATTAACCTTTAATTAACTAAATTAACCTCTAATTATTCTTAATTAATTAAGGTTACTGTTCAAAAGTAATTAGTACTAATCATAATTTAGTTAACCACTAACAGTAATTAATTAAGGCTAAACAGTAATTAACTAATAGTAATTAAATTTTAATTAATTAACAGACAGTGGGCTCCACTAGATACCTGGCACTGCCAGAGGCTGCCACGTGGCACTGTGGGCCCCACAGGGGCTGAGTCAGCTCGGGTGATTGGGCAGTGGGCCCCACCTGAAATGTGGCACTGCCATAGGCTACCACGTGACACTGTGGGCCCCACGGGGAGCTGGACTGCCGCGGTTTGACAGGGCAGTGGGTCCCACTTGCCACGTGGCGGGCCCAGAGGCGGCCACGTGGCGCTGTGGGTCCCACTGGGGAGCCGAACCGCCGCGCGGGCTCGGGCTGTGGGCCCCCCACTTGCCACGTGGCACTGTGGGCCCCACGGCCGAAGCCGAAGGGTCACGGCTTCGGCCGGTGGGCCCCATGAGACACATGGCTGGCCCAGAAGGCACCACATGGCCTGGTGGGCCCCACTCGGCTGACGCGGACCCGGCTTGGGCGGGTCAGGCTCGGGTCGACCCGGCCCAACCCGGACTTCGTCTTCCTCGCGGAGACGGCCCGAGGGCGCCGGGCTAGGGCACGGCCTTTGCCAGCCTTCCCGGCGCCAGACCACCTCGGTCCGCACGGCCGCCCGTAGCCCTCGACGAGGGCTACACGCCGGTGGGCGGACCTTCGCCGGAGGTGGCTGGGATCGTCGGCAAAAAGCAACCCTAAATTCTAGGGTTTCGGCCGACCGAACCCAAAATTTTCTAAATCTAGATCTGGGTTGATCGGACCTGATCGAGCTCGATCAGGTCCGATGGATCGACAATCAAACCTAAGATCTACAATAATCAAGAAGAAAATTTGCGAAATCGACGGAGGAGGGAGATCGGGGTATCTTACGTTCGACGGCTGCGGGGGCTCGGACGATTTCGAGCGGTTTCGGGGCTCGAGTTTCGCAAACCCGGAGCCCCGAGCTCGCCTGACCTCAGGCGACCTCGCCGAGGTCGGGGGGAGGCCGCGGTTGGCCGAGCGGGCGGCGGGCGCGCCGCGTGGCGAGCGGGCGGAGCGCGCGAGGACGATGACTCCGGACCGTGTGATCCTGCGCGATCGCTGACGGTCCGGATCGGCCCAGACCGCGCACTGCGGATCGCGGCGAGAGCCGTGGGATCCGCGCGATCGGACGGTCCGGATGGATCCGTCCGATCGGACGGCGCCGTTAGCGCCGTCAAAATTAAATTATTAATTTAATATATATTTTTTTCTTAAAATCCAGAAAATTTTGAACATATTTTTCCTAGCTAATTTGGGGTCAAAAAATTCAATGGCGCGGTCGGATTTTCGATCTGACGAGTATTTTAATACCTCGATTTCCGGGATATTTTTATTATTAAAATATTCGTCGAAATTTCAACGACTTCCGATTGACACGAAAACTTCACCCCAAGCTAATTTGGGGTCAAGGAACGCAATGGTGGTGTCCGTTTTTAGATCGGAGGTCAATTTAAATAGGTGAATTTCTAGGGTTTTTGGATTTCTATAAATCAGGATTCGATCCGTTTGATTCCTGATTTGGACTAGGTCTCCAAGGTTGACTTCATTTGACCTAATGAGCACTTATAATTGTGTTTAAGACTTAGGATTAATCCTAATCAACTATGGTAACAACTCGGGTTGTTACACTACTATCCTTATATTTAAATAATATTTATTCAAATGACTTAAACTTATATAATATTAAAATGCAAATATTTGGTTTATCATCAAAATTCAAAAGGAAAACCACAACCTTTCTCCTTCATGGACCTACAAAAACTATATGCCAATTTGAGAGCTTACATAATAGATATATTCATAATATACATAACAATTAAATTTAAAGGAAGAAGAATGTATTCAATTAAGCTTAATTAATAAAGTTCACTTTACTTTATACAAAAACTAGTTAAGTATTAACTATAATAGAGAATCTGTAACAACCTAAAGTTGTTATTCTAGTCAATTAGAACTAAATCAAGTCATGATCTTGATTCCATCACTCTTAAATAGTCATTTGGACCACACCCTAAAATTTGGGCCAAATCAGGTGTCAAATAGACCAGTTCCTAATTTTATGAATTTTAGAAACCCTAAAAATTAACCTCAAATCAAAAATTTGACTTCACCATTGCGCTCATCATCCACAAATTGGATAGGGGTGATGTTTTGAAAGCATTTTGAAATCGTTTGATTTTCGGTGAATATTTTGTTATGTTTTTAATACCCCGGAAAATGAGAAAAATAAATGCTCCTCGAAATAAAAATCTAACTTCGTTGTTGCGTTTCTCACATCTCAATTAGCTATGGGTGATTTATTAGAAATTTTTGGAATGCAATTAATTAATTAATTTTAATTAATGAAATCGTATCAAATTTTATTAAATAATAGTATACTTAATTCTAATTAAATGACTCCCATTTAAATCCTTCACGCGTCGTCCCTTAATCATAACACCATCAAATCGATCATCCTTCAATTATGGATCATCTGATCCAATCCTATGATCCGATCAGATGGTCGAGGGACCGTCTCCCTCACCATGTGGGCGTGACTCGATACGTGCCGATGAGCTTCGCACGCGGCACACAGCGCCGCGTATGCGCATCGATCCGTCGCTCTATGACTTGAAGACCCCGATTTCATCCCTTATGATCTCTTAAGATTCATTATCATCAAGTGGAAGAAATTTGGAGTTTCGAAGGAACCCTAAAGATCAAAGGCTCGTCTACATCATTCTGCAAACCTCCACCGTTAACCTTCAGGTACTTGGATCTTCCTCATTCTTTCTTCAATTATTGTAACATTATTTTGAATTTAATTTCATCGTCTGCATTAACTTTGGGTCGGACCTGATCGAATTCGACTGGGTTTGATCGAGCCAATTTTGGCCTAGATCCACAGTGATCTACAGAGACGTTTCCCATTTGCTAGTAGAGGTAGACCTAGGGTTTAAGTTGGTCGGAGCTCCTGATCTCCTCTGCCTGTGTTCCACCTACGGTTAGGTAGCCCTAGTCATGCTCTATCCAATGATGAGCGAGCTGAGGTCCATTACCGCGAGACGCCCTCCATCGTTCGTGCCTTAGTTTGTGTACGCGGATCCTGTCGAGAGAGATGCCGATCCGTTTGGTGCTGGGTCGGGTCGAGGCCAACCCGCTGGGTCGAAAATTGGGCCAGTTCAGTTAGTCGCACTGACAACGAAGTAGTGCGACCCAAACTTTCGCTTCTGACCTGCTGCGCATCTGATGGAGCGGGACCCGCTGATCCCATAAGTTGCGCCATAGTCCATCAGTCAGGTCTGCTGGGACCCGCCATCAATTGAATTAAGGAATTTGAATTAATGTAATAATCAATATGATTTAATAACTTAAATAAATTAAATCAATTAACTGCCAAAACTTTAAACATTAATATCTCATAATCCATAAGTCTAAATATATCAAATATATCTCATTTTACTCAGAAAAATGAGAGGAATAATATGGTGGTATCAGATTTTCAGTAGGTTGCATATTTAACTTAGATGTATTTAGGACCCCTACTTAATAACCTAACTAGCCCTACAACTTTAAATACTTATATCTTTGCACACATTGATCATAATATAGCCAATATGGGCCTCAATTTAATCGGGAGAATGTCAGGAATGTTCCTATAGTATTAATTTTTGTTGTTAAGTTTATATTTTGACTAATTACTTTTGGGTACCCTCTCCTAATTACATTAATTTCATGAAATATTCAATTGATCATAACTTAATCAATTGAACTTCAAATTAGGTCATCCAATATACCATATTGATCAAAAAGACATAATTAACAATGAACTACAAGAAAATTTATGTTTTGGTGGGTAAATTTTCTAATTTGCCCTAATTACTTTAAAGCTTGATTATATTTTAACTTAATCAAATAGAGTTCAAAGTGAGTCTACTCCCAGTTAAAATACTTAGTGTGTTATAGAGAAGCTATATAGACACTAAGTTTGTTGAATTTAGACAACAAATGGAAAAGTTAAGTTTTTGACTCATTTATAAACTTCATAATTTAGATAATTGAACCCTAATATTGATTTGATCATAACTTAATAATTAGACCTCAGAATTTAGTGTTCTTGAACTCTATGAAATCTTTGGATAGTAAGCATCAATAAACTGACTAAATTTTTAGACTTTATTAGGAAATTACCAAATTACCTTTCTAAGGCAATTTCCTTAAATTGAGCTCATAAGGCTTAATTATTATCCAAATTGAGTGTACTTAGTATCTATCTCCATGTTAGATAGCAAGTAATCATTTTCCATTGATAAATTTCAATTTGGAGCCTTAAATTAAAAAGTAACTTCTGAGACCCTTAAAGTAGGGAAAATGATCATTTTTCCCAAATTTAAGTTTAAGTATTCTTACACCTTAGAATCATAGTCTAATCATTAAAATTAGTAAATAGTGTGATTTAGAATTAAATTCATATGATTTAAGCTATTAATTAGATTTCTAGGTGAAATCTTAAATTTTTCCTAATTGATTATTTAAGATTCATAATGTGAGGTTCATCTCACATTATGTCCCTCATAAGTTCTTTAAATCAGTAAATAAGCATAGTAAGATTCAAATAACTCTAATGGTAATTAATTGAATCATTCTCTAAATCTCTTCTTAAGTAGTTCTGTAACAACCCAAATTATTACTTAGATTAATTAAGACTAATTTTAGTCTTAATTAAGGTTCTAATTCATTAATTAAGTAATTTAAAACTCATCTCTAAAATCTAGGTCAAAACTAGGAGTCAACTGGGTCAAAATCTGGATTTCTAGAAAATCCCAAACCCTAGAAATTGACTTTTTATTTTGACCTCAGATCAAAAATCTAACTTCGCCACTGCGTTCACCACTCCCAAATTAGCTAGGGGTGAAGTTTTGGAGGTATTTGGAAGTCATTAGATTTTTGTCAAATATTTTAATAATACTTAAATCTCCTGAAAAATCAAATAAATAAAAAAATTAAATACTCGTCGAAATAAAAATCCGAGTACGCCGTTGCATTCCTCATCCCTCAATTAGCTAGGGGTGATTTATTGGGAATTTTTGAGGTACATTTAAGTAATTAAACTTAACTAATAAAATGTATATAATTTAATTAAGTAAATTAAGTAAATAAATGGCGCCGTCCACATTCCCTAACACCATCGCTTTGAAACAGCCCCGCACCGTTAAGCGGACGGACCGATCAATTCGTTCGATCTCGAAATCGGACGGTCGAGGCTCTTCGTCTCGTATGGTCGCCCTCAGCGCACGCAGAGGCCGCGTCCAAGCGCCGTCCTTCCACCGCTTCCAAAGCTTGATAAATCAAATGGGAGTCTTAATCAAAAATTTTGGCACATCTAGGAACCTAATCTCGCGATATCGATCACTTTCCCTGGCTCGGTGGCGCGTCATCCTAACTCTGTCAGGTACCTGTTCGATCTCATATTTTTCCTAAAGAAATCAATAATTGTATGATTCGAAAGTCTATTTCACGTTATGGATTAATGAATGAAAGTATTGGATTGAGTTTATTGTTGCGTGATAGTTCGAATTTTTTTCAATTACCCCACAGTGAAAACCATTGGCATTTTCTTTTCATCAAACCCTAGAAATTAGGTTATCCTTATTTCGAGTTGTAGGCATGCTCCATCCTCAGCTCGCATGTTGTTGGATAGCTCTCTTCAATCTCTAACCATAGTCGTGTGGTTTGAGATCAATAGCTGTCTCTTTGACCTTAAGATATCCTGCCCTAGTTGCGTGTTCTTGGAGTGAAGCCTCGAGAAGGCGAAGCCATGGGTCGGGCCGGGTCGACCCGAGCCCGACCCACATTCAGATGGAGTCATCCGCATGCCAATCTTCAATTCGCGTCTTCCTGCGTGTGGGCTCGGCTCACGTCAATCGGGTCGAGTCAGCCCGTGTGGTAGGGCCCACTCCTTAAACCCATCGCCTCTGCCAGTGGGACCCACCTGTCCCGCTGCCTCCCTCCTTCTGCCACGAATATTGCAGAGGGGCCCGCCACTGTCCTTTTCCGCAGAATAAGTAAAATAAATATATTTAATATATAATTAATCACTCTGATTTATTATTATTCAAATTAAATAAAATAATTAATATATATCTTTAATCAATCATATCTTGATATTCCTAAATCCAAATGTAGCAAAATAATATACCATTAGAATCAAAAAATTATAAGAAACAATTTGGTAATGTTAAATTTTTTTTATTGGAACTATATTTAACATAGTGATATTTAGGATCCCTAAAGTGAACCATAAATATCACAAAACTTCAAATCACCATAACTTTGCATACACTAATCCAAACATACTCAATATAGGTCTCAAAGTACTCAGAAAACCCTAAGGATTAATCTAGTAGGGTTTATTTTGCTATTTGGATTTGTATTTGCCTAATGACTTTTAAGACCTAACCCTAATTAGGTCAAATAACCCTAGAACTTTAATTGACCATAAGTTGGTCAATTAAACTTCAAATTAGGTGATCCAAATATCAATTTAGATTAGAAAAACATAATTAATAGTAATCTACAAAAATATTTAGGATCCAATAGTTAAATTTGCTAATCACCCTTAATTACTCCAAAACATGATTAGTGAATATTAGCAAATCTAGTAATCCAAATTGGACAATTTAAGTTTCATAAAACTCCTAGAGTATATTAGAACCTAATTAAAAGGTTGGATTAGTGATTTGGTGATTAATTTTACTAATCACTCACTAATCACCCTAAACCCTAATTAGTCATAACTTAGCCAAATTAGGTCCAAATTGAGTCTACCACATGTCATTATGATCAATGGACCATTTGTAAGTCATAGCCACTGATTTTGCTTAATTTAGATCATAATTGACAAAGTTAGGATTTTGACCATAATTAGAAAACCTAAATTACCATTTAAACCCTAGAATTTGTATTGGCCATAAGTTGGCCAATACTTCTCAAAATTCAGCAAAATTAGGTTATATGTAAAGCTTAGATAATAAATAATAGTAAACTGAAAGAAAATTCAGATTTGGAACCCTAGATCAAAAATTTGATCTTTTTAACCCTTAAATAGGGGCAAAATGGTAATTTTGCCCAAAATTAGGATTTGACTTTCTAAAGTGTTAAAATCATTTTCTAAACATTTCAAGCAATAAATAAAATGATTTAGAATAGAAATTAAGTAAGTTTAAGTCTTAAATTGATTTTTGATTAAAACTTCAATCTTAACCCTTAAAGAAAATCTTTAAGTAAAGTGTGAGTGCTTCCCTTCCTTAATCATTCTTAGATCTTCCCTTAGGTCATTTAACAACTAATTAAGATGTGTGTCATGAGAGATACTCTTAGTACTTAAGAGCTTTAATTCCTAAGACTAAGAATAAATTTTAGGTTAGAATTCATCTAATGGGTAAAGTGGGTTACTCATTAAGGTGAAACCTTGATCTTACTAAATTATTAGATATTTCATAGTTTATTAATTGATTATTTGATCTTTTAACATTAGAATTAGGATTAGAAATCTATCCTATTGAACTTGACTTAATTCAATAGGATTTGTCTTAACACTTAATCAGTGAGATGGGATTAAAACCTTAGTCCTTAAGATGACCTTGTGATTAAGAATTAAATTTCATTCTTTGGAATTTGATTCTTAATCCTTTAAATCTTGATTTTACTACTCAAGATTTAGTTTGGGATTTATAAAATAATAACTTAGGATGTTTGATTTATTCTTTTAACTTAATTAAGCGACATGTGATTTATAAGTGTTAGAACTTTATTAGTTCTAACATTCTTTTGACTTGTAGGCTCGATATTCTGGATTTATACTCGATAGCTGGATACTGGAGATTCTAAACTTGTATAAGTTTAGATTAGTTAGAATGTCTTAAATAGAAAACAAAGTGATATCACAAATATTGTTTAGTGATATTCTATATTTATTGAAAAAAATTGAATGCTATGCTTTCCTTTGTTTGTAGATTTCTTTACATTTAGATATATTGCATTAAACATAGAATATTGAATGATTATTTCTATGTTTATTTTTATTCATATGGCATTTCATATTTTTTTAGAAGGATATTTGGTGGAAAATAGTTTTATCAAATTTAAGGAGATATGTCTTTTTAGTCTGCCATGTAGTATGACTTTACTTCAGAATGGTTTTGGGGCTATGACTACTTTTCTAATGCCTGTGTTTTGGACTAGGACTACTTTCCTAGTGCATGCTATTTCTGACTAGGACTACTTTCCTAGTATATATGGGACTACTTTTCCAGATATTGGCTGTTTCTGATTAGGACTACTTTTCTAGTATATCTAGGACTACTTTTTTAGATGGTTTGCAGTACTTTTTGATGGAATTAATTTTAATATGGGACTACTTTTCCAGATGTTTAGCAGTTACTTTTCAGATAGAATCTAGGACTACTTTTCCAGATGAACAGATGAACTTTACTTGTGGCAGGACTAAGTAGGAATATCTCATTTATGATAGTTACTTTTTAGTTTACTTCATTTGTCCTACAGTCACTTTGCAGTTATCTTTTGTTTACTCTATAATTTTGGCTAGCTCTTACCTTACAGTTCAGTTCACTTCTTGTTACATTTTTCATTTTCTACAGTTCTTACTTATCTTATAGTTCAGTACGCATCTTGCTATATTTTCATTTTCTGCAGTTCCTTTATACTCACAGCTTTGAAATATTCATTTTTACCTTTCAGCAGTCACTTTTACTTTTGGCATGTTAGGATGCTAGATCTTTACTTTCAGCTCCGTACTTTCAGATTAATTATAAAAGCAACATATTTTATATTGATCATATACTTAGAAGTTTCACTTGTATTTAATAGATTTCTTTATGTATTACTTGACCTTTTCTGTAGCTTGAATTGAGGTATGTGCTTACCTCACATCTTGTTAATTTATAATTATGTTAATTATAACTTTGTTTCCTTTCCTTACTGCTTACTGCTCCTATGTTGCTTAGTATTGTGATATCATTAAAAATTAATAATTTATAGTATAAAATGTACTTAGACGTTTTGTCTAACTATATTTTTCTTTTGTTGGCTGGGGCCCTACAATTGTGAAATTGATAATAGTAGATTCTGAGCTGTTTGAGGTTGTGGGACCTTCTAGAGATCCGGTATAGGAGGAGGAGCATATAGGAGAAGATCAGTAGTTTCTGCCTGATATATTGAGGATATGAGAGACTTTACTCTTTTTACTGTATAAACTTTATCATCATTTTGTAATAATATAGAATCTAACTGCTTTACTTTTCATGTTTATGTATTCTAAGTTGTACAATTTTTATTTGGATTGTATGGATGTTACTCTTATTTTTCTTCTGCACTCTGATAAATTATAGTATACTCATTTAAGTGATTGTTTCTGTTGCTAAATCTTTGCTTATTAAGGCGTATCCTCCCTTGACATTTGATTAAGAAGGTCCACTCCTTAATCTAAATTTTAAGTGAGGGTTTGCAAAGTGACGACCACCTCCTAATCCAGGTGATTTGGGGGCGGCCGTTACAAGTTCCTTAGTACCTCAATCCTTAATATATTCTTCCTTAGAATTAGGAATAGAACTAGATTATTTTTCATGCATTGGGTAAATGGGTTAGTCAATGGATGAAACCTTAATTTTATTAGTTTAGATTTTTATAGTTTAATTATGATTATTTTATCTTTCAATCTTAGATCTAAGATTAGAAATCTATCTTATTAAGTTTGACTTTACTTAATAGAGTTTGCCTTAATCTTTAGTCTATTAGGTTTGAGTTTTAAACCTTAGTCCTTATGATTACCTTTGGATTATATAATTAAACCTCAATAATTAAAATTTAATTTTTAATCCTTCCATCTTGATTTATCTTGATCAAGATGGGCTTGGGTTACTGAAAAGTCAACAAAATAGGTCGTTGATTATTATTCAAGTTATATAGTCGACATTGATTAAAATATATTAGAACTTAATCAGTTCTAATTTATTTTAACTTATAAGGTCATGAGTCTGAGTTATACTTAATAGTAAGAATTAGAGATCATGAGCTTGTATAACTTAGAATAGTTAGAATAGATAATTATTTAATAATAGATATCACCTATGTTTTAGTAGAGTTTCTTGCTTACTTTGAACTTTGATGCTTTGCTTACATTATATTTTGAGCTTTTATTTTGAACATACTATATAAGATAATTTGATGCATGAAAATAAAAACATAGAAAATTAGGATAACATATGCATTTGATTCAGTTTCTGGTTAGATCTTGTGCACTTTACTGCCAATGGACGAGTGGTAAGGAGAAATAAGGATTACTTAACACATACTCATTGAGGAGAGTTGTGTTAAGTTAGAACCCGCATAGTCTAGCAGACATGCTTGACTCCTTAGCTACTTCTGAATGTGTTCACATAAATAAAGTAAGAATAACTAAAACTTATCACATTTGTGTATTTTCTGCCTCTTCAGCTCCGTGGTATTTCTGCCTTAACCCAGCAGGCTAAGTGATTATATGCATGCTTCAGTTCAATTCTGTTATATTTCTGCCTTGGCCCAGTAGGCTAAGTGATTACCATGCATGCTTTAGTTACAGTTTCATTGGCCTATTAGCCAATTCTCCTCATATGACAGACTATACATATTTTCTTAGTTCTTTTACTATTTTATATTTCTTGCTTACTTTGATTGCAGTTTATTCCTTACTTACTTACTTCCTTACTTATTATATAGGCTGCTAATTTTTTTTTAACTTATTATATGTATCACATGTTCCTTTAATTTATGTTAATCAGCATTATTTCGTATGATCATAAGCATGTTTAGGATAAGTTTGTTTTTTCAGTACTTTCAGTTATTAGATTTTTATTTATTTTTATGCCTAACCTTGTTACAGCTTTGGGTGGAGGTAAGTGTTTACTTGATTTTGCTTAAGTTATAAACTTATTATTTATAGCTTTCCTTTCCCGTTCTATACTTTTCTACACATATGTTTACTTGTTTGGTTGTTAAGTTAAAATGGTGATATCTAAGAGAACTTGAAATGTAATCAGCCTAAAATGTACTTAGACAATATGTATAACTAGATTTTTTCTTTTTTAGCTGTGGTCCTATCATTGTGAAATCGACAATAGTAGATGCTGAGCTGTTCGAGATTATGGAGCCTTCTAAAGATCTGATTCAGGAGGAGCGTGCTGCTGTGGGAGATCCTTAGCTAGTTTCTTATATATTTTTGCTTATGAGGATGGGTGTTTTATTTTTAGTTCAATTAAAACTTTTAATGTTTGTATTAGTACAGGTTTAAATTATATTTTCTTTTACTGTAATTATTCTGAGATGAATGTATTTACTTATTGAAATATAATGAAATTGATGTATATATTTTTTCTTCTGCACTATGAATATTTCATGTATTATCATTTAGTGAATAACTCTTGTAAATGACAAACTCTTTAATTATAATGGATTGGGGTAAATACCTAATCTATCTATAAGTGAGGAACTTATCATTTGATGACCACTTCACTATAATCATATTAACTTAAGAGTTAATAGGACCACGATGAAGCTGGGGTGCCACATGAGCCATCCAACCCATAAAGTGTATACTTACCTGACTGATTTCCAACCTTAGACTAGGCCAAAGAGTGCCTTATAGATCATTATAAATTAAAATAAAAGTAAGTTTTGACTTCTTGATTGTAAGAACAAGTCATAAAGATTAAAGATAAGAATTGAATGAGAAAGAACTATATAATCAATCTTAATCTTATCATTAAAGAAAGAATATTTCCTAGTCTTTAAAACTATAAATTGAGATAAAGACATAATTAGAAATATCAAAAATTTAAGTTTATTTAGGAATTAATTATTTTAAACTTTAGCTACATAATCTTAAATCATAAAAGAACTATAATAAACAGAAGTTTTAGTAAATTAAGCTTATAAAACCCACCAAATTAATAATATGATTATATAAGCAAACAAATTCGATACCATTAATGAGATACCAAATGATAAGTAATTTATAAAAATTTAAGTGATCATTAATTTACTTTATGCTTATACTTTTACTTATTATAGCTATTGCCTGCCAATTCTTGCCATTACTTTGTTGCCTTTGGTATCGTTACTTAACTAGTATACTATCAGATTTTTAGTGTTATATCTTACATGAAAATGCCATGTATTGTTCCACACATGTGCTTTTGCTTTGAATATGTACGTATATGACTTTGGGATGTCTAAGTTCATTTTGGTAATAATTTTGTGATATATTTATTAGAATCAAAGTCAAGCAAGCATAGTTGGATATATGCCTCATATTTTGTGCTTGCTTAAACAGAATGATAATTTTAGTATCACATAAGAGATGTTCTGATTTCTATGATTATGACATACCATATATTTTATGATAAAATGAATATTAAATTTATTTAGTAATAGGTTATCCCTTTTGAGATTATAACAACCCTTGGTTATTATCCTATTAAATCAAAGGTTATATAGACCCTAATCATGTCACCCTTAAGTATTAATCATTAGGACATAACCCTAAAAATTTGTAACAACCCAAAGTTATTATCTTGATTCATCTAGACTGAACTTAGCTTAAATTATTGTTCCATTAAACTCAAATAGTCATTATAACCTAACCTTGAAAGTTTAGGATCAATCATACCTCAATTAGATCATTTGACTATTTTTTTATTAAATTTATTGACCTAGAAAATTACCTTAATTAAATTAGCCTCCAAATAAAAATCAGAATTCACCATTGAAATTCTTACCCCCAAATTAGCTATGGGTGAAATTTTGAAAATTTTTGGAAGTTATCAAATTTTCTCAAATATTTTAATATATTTAAATAATCAAAAAATTAAAATAATCAAACTAATCTTGAAATTAAAATCTGACTTCATTTTTGAATGCATCACCCCCAAATTAGCAGGAGTTGAATTTTGAGAATTTTTGGATATCATCGAATTTTCCTGAATATTTTAATATATTTAATACCTTGATAAATAAAATAAATTAATCTCAAATTAAAAATCCTACTTTATTTTTGAGTTCCTCACCCTTAAATTAGCTAAGAGTAAATTTTTGAGAATTTTCGGTGCTCATTTAATTATTTAATTTTGGATAATTAAATTGTATTTAATTATTAATTAATAATTAATTTAAAATAAATTCCCGTCACCATCTTCTTGCGTGCGAACACGCTGTCACATAGGCTCGTGTGCGTGGGGCTTGTTCAGCACTTTAGAACCTCCATTTAATCCCCATTTTGATCTCAAACCTCCTTCCCGAAGCTCCAAACGAACACTAAAAGGTACCACTTTTCCCCTTTTAAGCTCAAATTAGGGTATCATAATTTATTGAGTTATAGACAAAATTAAAATGTGTATTTGGTATCGATCAAAATGTCTTGAAGAGACCTTTCCATAATTAATGTTATATCATTAGTTTTTCTGTTTAGTGATTAGTTTCACTTATAACCTTTTTAACTAATTAACCCCTTAATCTTTAAATTTAATAACATCATAACGTAGTCAAATTACATCCAAATGTAGTGATTTAATATATCATTTTAATCAAAAAAATATAAAAAATACTAATTTATAAAATATTTATATTTCTATCATTAGTTTTCTTAATTATGCTTAATCACTTAAAAAATAGATTAGTGAATATTATGCTCAATCATTAGCCAAATTTCATGTTCTAGGTCTCTGATCACTTAATAAACAGAGTAGAACGTAATTTTAAAGTTAAAATTAAGTACCATGATCATCGAAAGCCCTATCGTCAAAAAATTTCGTAAGTTGTGCATTGAGTATGTCAGAGGTGAGATGTTTAGTTAAATGGTAAAGCTAAGTTTAGTAAAACTAACTTTTACTAGAGATGTCTCTATCTCTTAAACTAAATATGAGGACTATCTTAATTTTAAGGATGAAATAAGAAGTGGTCATCGTTATGATTTACATTTGCATGGAACTGGGATTTATCAAGGAAATTGGCTTTGAATCCTAAGATCTATGCATCAAGAGATTCTTATTGATGGTCACAATTATAGGTATAACATTCATCCTGGAAGTGCCAAGATGTATCAGGATCTGAAACAATCGCTTTGGTGGCCAGGTATGAAGAAGAGCATAGCAAAATTTATAGCAAAATATCATGAATGTAATCTAGTTAAAGTTGAACATCAGAGACCTGGAGGTTTGCTGCACCCATAAAATATTCCTAAATGAAAATAGTTTGACATCTTGATGGACTTTGTAATTGTAATAACCCAGGTTGTTACTAAGATCAATTATGACTAATTCAAGTCATAATTATAATTCTAATGTCATAATTAAGTCATTATGGACTCATCTCTAATACACAGTCCAAATCATGATTCAAACGGATCAAATCATGATTTTAGGAAAAATCCATAAACCCTAAAATTTAACATGTCTAAATTGACCTCAAATTAAAAATCTGACTTCGTCATTACGCTTATTACCCCTAACTTAGCTAGGGGTGATGTTTTCATGTCAATCGGAAGTCGTCAAAATTTTAGCAAATATTTTAATATTATTTAAATACCTAAAAAAATAAATGATTAAATAATTGTCAAATCAAAAATCTGATCTCACCGTTGCGATCCTCACCTCTCAATTAGATAGGAGTAAAATGTTGAAAATTTTCAGAATACATCTAGTTAGCTAATTTAATAAAAGAAAAAGAAATCACTTTAAAATTATTTAAATGATATATATATATATATATATATATATATATATATATATATATAGTTAAAATTATAAAATATCAAATTTTAAGGTGGGGCCCACTCACATTATTACGCAGTTCATTTTCCCTTTTCGCTGGATCAAACCACCAGTCCAACCTGAACGGGCTCCGCGTCAATTCAAGCAATCCACGGGTCATCTTCCTCGAGGCCGTTAGGGCACGCATCCAGCAGCGAGTGGCAGAAGCTCTCACACCACTTCTAACTTGATCCTTAATCCATTTCTCCTTCTAAGTCTCAAGAGGATCACAGAGAGCGAGGGAGAGTAAGGATTTTCGGCTGGGCTGTTTCTTCCCTACCACTATTGAAATCATCGGGTACCTCCCCTCCTAAATTTATCTTCTTTACATGCCATTATTCTTAGTTGTGTATTATCTGTGTTCAATAATAATTATAAAATGTTAGGAAAATATGGAGGCTCCTTAGATTCCTTGTGAAAATATTAAAATAATTAATGAGAAGATAATGATTTGATGTATTTGAGCTGCCTCTCAGTGTTCTTTTGATCATACCGATTGTTGTCCTAGCCGTATCATGCTAGGAACCACCCTAGCCGTATTGGTGCTAGGATCTTTCGGGTATGACTGTTGGTGACCTAACCGTATCGTTCTAGGAACTGCCCTAGCCATACTGTGTTAGGGCCTTCTATGTTGACTGTTGTTGCCTTAGCCGTATCGTGCTAGGAACCGCCCTAGCCGTACTGGTGCTAAGATCTTCAGCCATTTTTGGTGAGCTAAGTAGCTCTTTTCTGTATGGCAGATTATACATGTATAGTTTTATATGCAGTTGTTGTTATTTACTTTTCAATATTTGTATTCAGTTAGTTATTTCCTTGTACTGCTTTTATTTATATATTTAGGATGTTAGAATCTTGCTACTATTTATATGTACCACTGCTGAGTTATTTATTTTAATTGGCATATTTTCTATTGATCGCCAGCATATTTAGGATGTAGAACTTTTTCTTACAGTACATGATAGTTATGTATATTTATACACCCTTCCTTGTTTAGTTTGCATGCGAGGCATGTCTCAGCCTCTTTCCTTTTCTTTGCTTAAGTTATAAATGATGGTTTATAGCTTTTCCTTTTCTTTGGTACTGCTTGCTGCTCCTTTACATATATATATGTTGCTTAGATGTTGTAGAATGGTGATATTACTTAACACATATAATAATTCATCAGCTTAAAATATACTTAGACAATTGTCTAACCAGATTTTTCTTTTCTTTGGCTGAGGCCCTACATTGTGAAACTGACAATGGCAGACTCCTTTCAGTTAGACGATCAGGAGTTAGGTGTGGAGCCTTATCCAGAGGAGGAGCCCGTGGAAGAAGCTGCCATCTAGTTCCATTATACTTGAGTGAGGATGAGTGGTTTACATGCTATTTTTATTTAAATATTTTAAATGATGTAATAATACAGGTACCATTGACTGTGTATTTGGATTGTATGCTTATATTCTGAGTTCTATTTTTCCTATTTATACTGTGATACTTGGATGGTTTACATTTTCTTAAATCGCTTCCGCACTCTGTTTGTTTACTTATATAGTAACTGTTAGATTGATTCTGTGTTAATTCTTCCCTAATCAGGTGGATTGTGGAGTCTATCCTAATCTAATGATAAGTGAGGGGTTAGCCAGGGTGACACCCCACCCTTAACCTAATCCTTTGGCGGATTAAGGGACCGGGGCGCCACATTTGCTAAGCTCTATGTAAAATAAATTGTCAAGCTGCACAGTATTCTCAAATTAATCATATCAGATAGAGACAGCTGGTTCACTTTCAAGTTTTGGCTGGCAGTGCATCAAGATATTGGAGCCATCCTAGCAATGAGCATGATTTTTGATCCTCAAACTAATGACCAGACTGAAAGAGTGAATCATATTCTTAAAGATCTGCTCAGACTCTGCATATTAGATTTCTATGTAAGTAGAGAAGAGCATCTACCATTAGTTGAATTTTCTTATAACAATATCTTCCAGTCAAGCATAAAGATAACTCCATATGAGATGTTGTATGGGAGAAAATATTACACTTCATTATCTTGGTCTGAAACTGGAGATGTCCAATTGTATGGGTCTAAATTAGTAGAGGAAACCAATAAAAAAATTAAACTCATTTAGCAATGGATTTAGACAGCTCAGTATTGATAAATTAAGTATCATAACTCTTGTCAACATCCTCTCAAATTAAATGAAGGTGATCCCGTCTATCTAAAAGTAAGCCTGATGAAAGGTATCTAGCATTTTGGCGTAAATGGAAACTTAATCCAAGATATGTTGGACCTTTCAAATTTCTATTTAAGATTGGATCATCTGTGTACCAGCTAAAATTGCCTGATGACTTCTCTGCTATGCACAATGTGTTCCATGTTTCTTTACTTAGAAAGTGCTTAAGAGAACCTCGTCATCTTATCTCCATTCCTGTAACAACCCAAGTTGTTACCATGATTGATTAAGACTAACCCTAAGTCTTAAACATAATCTTAAGTGCTAATTAGGTCATTTGGAGTCAACTACCAAGATCCGGTCCAAACCAGAGGTCAAACTGATTAATTCTTTATTTTGAGAATTTCAGGAACCTCGGAAATTGACCTCCGATCGAAAAACGGACACCACCATTGCGTTCCTTGACCCCAAATTAGCTTGGGGTGAAGTTTTCGTATCAATCGGAAGTTGTCAAATTTCGGCAAATACTTTAATAATAAAAATACCACGGAAATCGAGGTATCAAAGTACTTGTCGGATCAAAAATCTGACTGCTTCATTGAATTCCTTGACCCCAAATTAGCTTGGGGTGAAATTTTCGTGTGAATCGAAAGTCGTCGAAATTTCGACGAATATTTTAATAATAAAAATATCACGGAAATTGAGGTATCAAAATACTTGTCGGATCGAAAATCCGATTGCGCCATTGAATTCCTTGACCCCAAATTAGCTAGGAAAAACATGTTCAAAAATTTTTTTTTCTGAAAATGTTAAAAAAAAAAAATTAATTAATTAATTAATTAATTAACGGCGCCGTACGACGCCGTTAACTCCAGTTAACGGCGCCGTCCGATTGGACGGATCCATCCGGACCGTCCGATCGCGCGCGGATCCGACGGCACTCGGCCGCGATCCGCGTCACGCGGTCTGGAGCGATCCGGGCCGTCCGATCGCGCGCGAATCCTACGGCCATCGGGTGCGATCCGCGTCACGCGTTCTGGAGCGATCCGGACCATCCACGATCGCACAGATCCGACGGTCCGGAGGAGTCTTCCTCGCCCTCTCCGCCCGCGTGACACGCGGCGGCCCGTCGCATTTTTTGGCCAATCCGGCCACATCCAGACCTCGGCGAGGTCGCCGTCCGGTTTATAAGACCTCGGCCTACCCCTAGGCTCCGAATTTTCACCGATCGGAGCCCGGATCGAGCCGAAATCAAGCCCAGAAGTCAGCCCTATTTTTCCGCCGAAACCTTCGCCGATCCGAACTTCGGGTACCCCGATCTCCCTCGTTTACCGTTCGATCATTACAAAAATTGTAGGATATGTAGATTAGGATGCCATCTTCACATCTACCGTTCCGATCGGGCTCAAACCCACCTGATCGGGCGCACCAAGTCCCCGAAGCGGACTGGGTTCGGTCCGCCGAACCCCCCGGAAGGCGAAGCGTCGCGCTTCCGGGCCAGGCCGGGTCGACCCGCGCCCGACCCGCTTGGGTCGGGTCCGTGTCAGCGCGGGTGGGGCCCACCCGCCCACGGGCCCGCCACGTGTCACGTGGGCCACATGCCCCGTCACCCGAGCTGAGTCAGCAGTCCGTGGGACCCACAATGCCACGTGGCAGCCTCTGGCAGTGCCACGTGTCAGGTGGGCCCATTGTCCAGTCACCCGAGCTGAGTCAGCAGTCCGTGGGACCACAGTGCCACGTGGCAGCCTCTGGCAGTGCCACGTGTCAGGTGGGCCCACTATCCAGTCACCCGAGCTGAGTCAACAACCTGTGGGGCCACAGTGCCGCGTGGCAGCCTCTGGAAGTGCCACGTGTCAGTGGGGCCCACTATCAGTTAATTAGAAATTAATTAAATTACTATTAGTGTTAATTAATTACTGTTATCCCTAATTAATTACAGTTAGTGTTAATTAAATCAGGATTAGTGTTAATTACTTTTGAATAGTAAATTTATTTAACTAAAAATAATTAGAGGATTAATTAATATTAATTAAATGTTAATTTAATCATAAACAGTAATTAGGATAATTAATTACTTTTAAACAGTAACTTTAATTAAATAATTATAATTAAAGATTAATTAAGGATTAATTAATTGTTAATTAAATCTTAAACAGTAATTAGGATAATTAATTACTTTTGAACAGTAAAACTTAATTAATTATATTTAATTTAATATTAACAAATAATTAAGACTAATTAAACAGTAATTAGCACTAATTACTTTGCTACAGTAAAATTATTTAATTATTTAATTAATAATTAAATAGTGATTAATTAAATATAAACTTTAAGAATGAACAGTAAATTTAAATAATTAAATATAATTAGAGATTAATTAAGATTAATTAAATAGTAATTAGCACTAATTACTTTGCTACAGTAAAATTAATTAATTAATAATTAAACAGTGATTAATTAAATAAAAACTTTAGGAATGAACAGTAAAATCATTCAATTTGAATAAATGAATAGTAAATTAATTCAAATTGTATTTTTGAATAGTAAATCTTAAAAGTTTAATAACTTTTTGTAGGATGATCCAAACATAGCCAATATGGGTCTTAAAATACTCAGAAAAATATTTATAATCAAATGGCGTAATGTAAAATTTTGTTTCGGGGTACGTATAACGAGGTAGCATTTTAGAGCCTCTTTAAGACCCCGTAACTTTTTACCCGATTATCGAAACATATTCAATATGGGTCTTAAAATGCTCAGGAGAGCGGCCCCATCACCGTGGTAGTATTAGTTTTCCCATTCGGATATCAGGATAAAAAGTCAACCCTAGAATTTAGAGTTGACTTTAGTAAAAAATGACCAAAATGCCCCTAGACTTCAAACAGCCATAACTTAGTCAGATCAACTCTAAATTGGAAAATTCAAGATGCTAAATAGCCTAGAATTTCAATGTCATCATTATAATAAAATAATATTTAGGATCTGAGCCCTAGAAATTTAGGTAAATGACCAAATTACCCCTAGCCTTATTTTAGCCATAAGTTGACCGTTTCTCGCCTGATTTAGGCGTACTTACTGTCTATCTTCAAGTTAGACAGTAAGAAACCAATTGGAACTAAAAGAATTCAATTCTGACATGTAAATAGAAAGTTGACTTTTTGACCCTTAAAGTACGGGAAAAATAGTCATTTTGCCCTAAGTTTGGACTATGTACTCTTAATCTCTAGTTTACATTTCAAAACTCTTAAACCAAGGTTATAATCTTCTTAGTATCAATTAAGTGAGTGAAATTAACTCTTAAGTTAGATTCCAATAATTTCTGTTAAGTCTTAAAAGCACTACACCTTAAGGATCTTTCCTGAGATTAGGACTATATCATAGATTAGAGTTCACTCATTGGGTAAATGGGTTACTCAATGGGGGAAACCTTAGTTTTATTAGTTTCTAGACTTTCTTTTATTTTACAACTTATTCTGATTATTTTGTCTTTTAACCTTAGATTTAAGGTAGGAGATTCATCCTATTAAGTTTGATTACTTAATAGGATTTGCCATAACTAGTAGATCACTAATAGAATAAAACCTAGAACTTAGGTCTTATCATTTGGATTATATGATTAAACCTAGTTTTTGTAGTGTTTATTCTATAATCTATAGGTTTAGAAGATCTTGATCAGATCTTAGTTAGAACATTTAAATTTATAAAACTAGGACGTATGATTCATTTATTTAACTCGTAGTTGTTTATCTGATTGAGCTAGATTGGAACCTGATCAGTTCCAATCCTTTTTAACTTATAAGGATGAACTTCTGGGTTACACTCGATAGTAGGAAAACGGTGATCCTGAACTTGTGTAACTGAGAATAGTTAGAATGGTTAAGTAGAAAATAAATAATATCACCATGTTTAGTAGAGTCTCTTGCTTTTATTTGATACTTTGTTGCTTACGCATCCCTTGATTTTTGTGCCATATTTCCTTGAGCATATCATATAAGACATTTGATGCATGAATAAACTGTTAGGAAAATATGGAGACTCCTTAGATTCCTTATGAAAATATTAAAGTGATTTATGAAAAGATAATAATTTTATGAGCTGCCTCTCAGTTATATCCTTATTGCCTAGCCTCCTTATGTCATTAGGGGAAAGGTCCGTTTTATTGTGTGCCTAGTTTACTAGCCTCCTTATGTCGCTAGGGGTACACCGTTGGTGCCTTAGCCGTACTGGCATTAAGGTTGCCTTATATGCTTAGTTTACTAGCCTCCGTATGTCGCTAGGGGCATATAGTTGGGCCTTAACCGTACTAGTGCTAAGACCCTTCGCTTGCTTTGTGTGCTTGTATGCCTAGCCTCCTTATGTTGCTAGGGGTACACAGTTTATGACTTAGCCATGATAGTGCTAAGCTTCTTTGGTATTCGATGGGCTTGAATAGCTCTTTTCTGTATGGCAGTTGATGCACGTGTGACTTTATATGCAGTTGTTATTGCTTACTTTTCAGTATTCTTATTCCGTTAGCTATTTCCTTGTATTGCTTGATATACATATTTAGGGTGTTAGAATCTTGCTGCTATATGTACTTACCACTGCTGAGTTGTTTATTTATTTTAATTGGCATATTTTCTGTTGATCACCAGCATGTTTAGGATGTAGAATTTTTCTTACTGCACTTGTTTAGTTATGTATATTTATACGTCCTTCCTTATTTAGTTTGTATGCGAGGCATGTCTCAGCCTCTTTCCTTTTCTTTGCTTAAGTTATAAATGATAATTTATAGCTTCCCTATTTCTTTTGTATTGCTTGCTGCTCCCTTACACATATTATTGCTTAGATGTTGTAGAATGGTGATATTACTTAACACATATAAAAATTTTCAGCTTAAAATGTACTTAGACAATTGTCTAACCAGATTTTTCTTTTTTGACTGGGGTCCTATATTGTGAAACTGACAATGGCAGACTCCTTTCAGTTAGACGAGCAGGAGTTAGGTGTTGAGCCTTACCCCGAGGAGGAGCCCGTAGAAGAAGCTGTCGTTTAGTCCCTTTATACTTCGAGTGAGAATGAGTGGTTTTCATTCTATTTTTATTTAAACATTTTAAATTATGTAATAATATAGGTACCATTGACTGTATATTGGATTTTATGCTTATATTCTGAGTCTATTATTCTTATTTACACTGTGATACTTGGATGGTTTACATTTCCTTAAATTGCTTCCGCACTCTGTTTATTTACTTATACAGTGACTGATAGCTTGATTCTGTATTAATCCTTCCCTAATCAGGTGGATTGTGGAGACTATCCTAATCCAATGATAAGTGAGGGGTTAGCCAGAGTGACACCCCACCCTTAACCTAATCCTTTGGCGGATTAAGGGTGGTGGGCGCCACAATTCCTATTAAAATATCTAGCCAGATCTATCTTTCATTGATGAGCCTATCAGAATTATGTGTAGAGATTAAAAGCAACTCGAAAGTCGATCTATCCCATTGGTTAAAGTACAGTGGAAAAATAGCAGTTCAGAAGAAGCTACTTGGGAGATAGAATTTGATATGCGAGCAAAGTACTCAAAGTTGTTTGAAAATTATGGTACTTCCACAATTCTTCTTTTATTTTCATATCATCTTTATTCCTGCATTCTTATTTCCTACTTAGGTGATGTCGATGACGACATCATTCTTAAGTGGGGGAGTCTATAACAATCCAAGATTATTACCCTGATCAATCGAGACTAAACTAAGTCATTATCTTTATTTTAATAGTCTTAATTAGTCATTAGGAGCAAACTCTGAAGTTTTGGTCCAAAGCAGGAATCAATCGGACCAAACTCTAATTTTGAAAATTTTGAATCATTAAAAAAATGAGATAGTTAAATTGACCTCTGATCAAAAATCCAATTTCATCATTGCGCTCATCACCCCCAAAATAGCTAGGGGTGATGTTTTAGAAATGTTTAGAAGTCGTCAGATTTTTGTGAACATTTTAATATATTTAAAATACCCAAAAAAATAAAATATTTAAATTAACTTCAAAATCAAAATCTGACTTCGTCGTTGCGTTTCTCACCCTCAAATTAGATAGGGGTAAATTTTGGGATTTTTTTGGAAGTTGTTTAATAATTAATTTTTAATTAAGAAAATTTAAATTAATTATTTATATATATATTTATTAATTAAGGCTAACGGACGTCGTCTGCTTAATCCCGCACCATTTCCTTGTACCGTTTGATCGGACGTCATTTCATCTTAGCCATCCAATCTGATCTCAGTGTGAGATCAGGCGGCTCACGCATCGTCCTTGCCATTAAGCCCCACGCGTGCTGTGTGTGTCCCACAGGTGAGCACGTGGCACCTTTTACAGCATGAAAATGGCATCCACCATCTTAGAGGCCTCCCCATACACCTTATGGACTTCAATCGATCAGCATTCATCATTGAATCACTTTGATATTGATCGTAGCGATCGAGAGCAAATCAGATCATCGAAGGTACCTCAATGCCTTTAATCCTTCTTTTAATTTCACATTTGATTGTTTGTTTACTAATTTCATGCAAATTTGAATCCACCTGATGATCGATCGAGCTCAAATGAGCTCGATCCAATTGTCATTTTGAAACCCTAACTACAATCCTGAATATTGCCTTCGTCTTCGTCCCAAACCTGATCGTCAAGGAATTGCTACTACTGGAGCTACAACCCTCCTCTAGCGATGGTCTGACCATCGATCGAAAGGTCTCTTCGATACCTATCCAATGGTGGATGGGTCGACCTTCAACGACATCGAGAAGGTCGCCGATTTTGATGCCTTAGGAGTCGAGCTCTCGGTTCTCGTTGCGTCTGTCCTCGGGCTGCCTCGTGTCGGGTCGAGTCAGACCCCACCCACGCAACTGAAGTTAGGCTCGTCGTGCTGTGTTGTGCAGAGCGGTTAGAGTGGGCCCCGCCAGCCCTCTTGAGTTGTTATATTAGTTTTAAATTAAGTTAATTTAACTAATTTAGCTTAATTAATTGAAGTAATTAGCAAATTTCAAGCCTCCATAATTTGGCATCCACAAATCCAAATATAGCAAATTTATATATCATTTTGTTCAAAAAAATGTAAGGAATATTTTGGTGTTAATTTTTATGTTTGATGCTTAATTTAGATAATGACCGTTTTATGCTAATTAAACCCTACAAAATTGATTAGCTCATAACTTAGCCATTCAACTCCAAATCATATGATCAAATATGCCATTTTGATCAATAAATAACAATGATCAATAAACTGCAAGAAAACTTTAATTTCAGTGAGTAAATTTCTTGATTTAGCCTAATTAGCTGAAAAATGGATTAGCAAATATTAAGCTCATTAATTATTCAAATTTTAAGTTTCAAGTTTTTGATCACTCATAAGATATAGGAGAACTTATTGGCAAAGTCAAAATAGCTTTTCTATAATTATTTTCACTAATCACTCATTAATCACCCTAAACCTTAATTAAGGCTTAGATTAATTAATTGATGTCCAAATTTAGCAAAATTACCGTCATTGTACTCAGTGTATTATAGAAAAATCATAACCACTGTTTTTTCTTGATTTGAAGACTAATTAGTAAAATTAAATTTTGGACCATACCCTTAATTACTCTCTTATTAGGGCAAATTCTTGTTTTGCTCATAACTAGATCATTTTGACCTCAAAATTTAATAAATTTAGCATCCATGGAATCCTTAGACTAAGTAGAACATATGTATATTAAAAATTTTAGATTTCCTTAAGTAATTTTGCTAATCAATTCTTAATGAGCTTAAACTCTAATTTGAGCTCATTAGTTTTAATCCTTAGCCAAATTGGGTGTTCTTAGTGTCTATCTTCATATTAGATAGTAAGAAATTATTTAGTATTAATAAAATTAAATTGGGAGTTTTAAATCTTAAAATCCCATTCTTGACCTTAAGGAGGGGCATTTTGGTCATTTTGCCCAATTTTTAATTTAAGTGCCTTTAAGCCCTAAAAATTGGTCATTTCTCTTAAAATCAGTAAAGTAAATATTTAAGAATTTAATTTAGATCATTTAGGCTTGTTAATTTGATCTTAAAGCAAAACCCTAATTTTTCTTTAAATATTCTTAAGTTAAATTGTGAACTTCATAATGTGGATTTTTACCCACATTATGCTTTTCCTAATCACACTTCAATGTTAACTAATGTTTAATTATTAGATATTTTCCTATGTCATTTTCAATAAAATTTAAGTCCTTAAGTATCTTTTCCTTCATACGCTCTTTGAAATCTCTTCTTAGTGCTTAGAAGAAAACTTAGGTTAGTGTTCATTCATTGGGTAAATGGATTACTCGGAACAAATCCTTGATTTAAATTTTAATTGTGATTACTTTATCTTTTAACTTTAGTTTAAAATTATATATCTATTTTATTAAGTTTGATTTCACTTAATAAAATTGCCTTAACCTTTAGTTTGTGAGAGTTGTGAATATTCTTAGACCCTTAGATGATAGTACCTTTGGGTTAAGAGGTCTAAACCCTAATACTTTGGAGTTTAACTCTTAATCTCTTAATCTTGATTTGCTTTAATAAAGATTTGTTTGGGTTAATAAATTCATCAATTAAAATGATTTATTTATTATTTAACTTATGTATGCGACATTGATTGATTTAAATTAGAATTTGATTAGTTATAATTATTTGACTTTATAGGACCATGACTTTGAGTTTATACTAGATAGTAAGATATTGGAGATCTTGAGCTTGTATAATCTTCGAATAGTTAGAATAATTAAATTAGAAAATAAATAATATCACAGATTTGTATAGTATTGCTTTACATTTCGTGTTTTGTATGCACTGCTTTTTTGATTTGAGCATTTATTATTTTAACACATTAGTTGAGACAGAATATTTGATGAAGATTCTATGTTAATTTTGAGATGCATATGTCATAGGTATTAATGAATCAATAAAATTAGTAAATTAAATAATAGTTCAATGGAATATTGCTTTACAAGCGCTTGGAATTTTGTAATAATTGTTATTAGATATAATTTTTCTTTCCCCTTTAAATAACAATGAGAAGGCGCAAAAACTTTCAATATCAAACAACAAATTTTAAATAATAGATAGAGAAAGTAGACTACAAACAAAAGTAATTCTCAAGTTTATGCCATTGAGATAGTGATTACTTGATTATCGTATTATTATAGTAAAGTGGGTGTGAATGATGTTATGGTCTAGTGATTAAGATCTTTAAATTTAAATTTTTAGTTCAAATCTCATTAGCTCTATAATTTTCCAATTGAGACTTAGTCATTTTCCAAAAAAAAAAAATTGTGGACATAATTATTTCATCTGCGAAGTCCTCCAAGTTTACATGCAAATTGTTAGATTCTTTTGTGAAATGTAATTATAAATGTTGAATCCAAATTTTGTATATGTGTATTGTAGAAATAATTCATAGTTTACCATAATCTTCACTGTAAAAACATGAAACAGATGCCATTAGTCAATGCAGAAGAGAAGAAAGGAATCATCAGCTTGAGAGTAGCAGAGCTTGAGTAAAAGGAATTCAATAGTTATTGCCAATGCACTAGGATACCAATTCGAAATGTTACGGGGAGCATAAAACTGAACATAATCAACAAGGTTCCATTCATGGTAATTCATAAGCAATGTGCTTAGAACCCTAATAAAAATGAAGAGGCGATCCACCAAGCAGTTCATCTCCCAAAAACATACAACTAGTATATGCCTTGAGGAGACAATTGTCAAGTTTAGCTCAACCTGTAACAACATAGCCCATGAACACAATAGGACAAATCATCAATTCTACGTGTTACTTTTTATCTCATTGAATTGAAAAAAGATATAAATATCTAATGGCAACACTCTCTTGATTAGTAATCTACTGCAATGTCATCTTTTTTAGAATATTGAAGCACAAGTTTCCATTAAGAACTTTAAAATTAATAGTGACCTCTTGAATTCATGATAGTATAATAATATACTACATAATATGGGTATTTTTTGAGCCTGTAGGAGACATCTCTTATCATATCTACTCAATGGATCATTTTAGATTTGTATTGTTAAGGAGTCAAATGCTTACGTTGGGGAGATTGAGAAACTCTTTAAATAGAATTAAGTTGAATTCTTTAAATATCGATATATCTTTTTTGATGACAATAAGTTTCTTATAATCTATAAAGTTGAGTATACTCTAATAAGAGCATTTTGATGATGTGTTACATCCTGAGAAGCAATTTTTTTGAGAACATAAAATATGCATTTTGATGATGTGTTCATGAATTTAGTATAAAATATGCATTTTAGTTAAGGTCTTATATATAAAGTATATTTAATTCTTATTTTCTTGAGAAAATTTTATTTATATTTCTTATTCGATTGATTTTATGGCTTAATTTTCTGCTACATATAAACCGTCAGGGGACTTTGGTTCACTCAAAATTCTCTAAAATGGCTGCTGCGATGTCGTTGTTGAAAATGATAAGCGAAAGAAGAGCAGGCCTAGGGTTTACATGAATTGCTGCTGCTGGATTAAAACAAAGCAATAATCGGTTTTCTGAACTGCAGCTGAGGTCTAGCTGCGGCGACGCTCAACAACGGACTTTTCGACGGCAGCGAGGTCCAGAAACAGCTCCTTCGAGTGCTTAATGGAGTTTATTTGGGAGGTACGTTTAATGTATTTCTAAGGATAGAGTGTAATGATACTAATGCTAAAGTATTAGATTTTGGTAGTGTGTAGGTGAAAATCCCTAACGGGGCTATTTGAATGCATGATTTACACAGTTATTACTGACAGTAATCCAAATCTCCAGTCAAGCCCCCAAATGACAGAAATGAACTAGAAGATGCACAAATCATTACATTTATTAATGTTATTTGAATGTCGGCCGAAATCGGCCGACGCTCAGCGCCGGTGCTCCGCCTTCACTTCGCCCGACAATCTATCGGCCGGCATTCAGATAACATCGCCCGACAATCTATCGCTTGCTATAGAGTTTTTCGTTCGTTCTCCCGAAGCTTACCTCCGCCAGACGCAGCGCCGGTGCTCCGCCTTCGCTTCGCGTTGCTGACGCCTCGCCAGACGCGCTAGCTTCGCTGACGCATTCGCCCAACGCAGCTCGCCATGCCAAACGCAGAGGTAAAAATTCACTAATGCGTGAGACGCCAGTGCTCCCGTTCCTATCTGCTTATCAGCTTCTTTTTTTAATGGATATTTTTTTTCTGAAGATTTGCTTGATATTGCTATTTGATTATGAATAATTTAGGATTATATTTGTTTAATGATTTTTAATATTTATTAGGGTTTATTTAGAATAAATTTCTGGTAGAAGTGGGTATAATCTCACCTCATGAGTAATATAACATGAATGACAATGAACCAAATAGCATTTATTTAATTAACACTGAATCAAACAGCTCCTGTTATTTGAATAACACTGCATATTTGAATAATATGCTCTTTGAATAAAATGCATCTTAATAAAACTTTTCATCTGAAATTCAACAAAACAGCCCCTCAGTAAAAAAAGATGGATTAAGTATTTACAAACCGTGTAGCAGCCGGATTTAAGGATTTACATTCAAAAAACTTTTCAAGATTCAGCAAATGACGTACTGAATCATTTTCAAAATTCAAGGAATCAGGATTTACTAAATAGGTCAGATATTTAACCCTATTTGGGGTTTTTCTTGGGTTAATGGAGATTTAATTTGGCATAAATATGGCGTTAACTTAAATCCCTATAGGGAAGATTTGAAGGATTTAATGGGTTAAATACTTTAAATTTTGTTGGTTGGAAGAGTTATAAAAATCAGAATAGCTGGAGAAGATGAGGGTTCAGCCACAGAGTTTTACTGGATCAAGCATGGAAATTTGACTGTTGGCTAAGCTTTCCATATTGTTTTCTCACTTTCATTTTGAGCTAATGAAGGTACTCTAGACCCTCTTCATACTGTGAGGAATCATCATATGAACTTTGGTTTGTTGCTTGATAATTGAATTTGTGTTAAAGGCACCATGGATTCACATAAGTTTGCTGTTGATTACATATGCATTATAGTTATGTATTAGTAACTGACTATTTAATTGTTAATGATGTGACAAGTAGTTTATAATCACAACAATGATTGTGAAAGAGAGTTAATATGTGAAGTATTTATGTTTCTGTAAATAAGATTGAGATTTTTATCACCCGTTGAATTATGTTTATAAGCTGAACTTGCCTAAATCTGCTATGGTTATAAACCACTAATTTATAATTTATAAGGCTTTTAAATATGAATGAGCGAATGTCTGATGTGATTTTGTTTTATGTCATCGATCTTATTGTCGCAATGTTTGATTTTTTGGTATTGTTCAAAATAGTGGTTGTATCTCATTTGATATTGACAAGTTAGTTCACCATTCGGTATTGATGCGGAAGTAACCTTGTGCTTATTTTTTATTATTGTTATAAAGTTAGTTATTTCTATAAATATAATGTTCATTGCTAATTTTTTTTTTGTCTTATGAACATACAAAGAAGTATGAAGCCATGTTGCCCTTCATGTTATTCTATGAATAGATTTCACTGAGCTGGCATGGTTAGGCATGCTATATTGTAAATGTCTACGTATGCTGTCTGCATGCTATTATCATGAAATGAATGAGCTGAAAAAAACTAGCAACAATAATTCTTACAAAGAAAACTTCAATCAATAAGGTATTCAAACCAAATGCAGTTTTATACAAATAAACAAATTACATAAACACAAAATAGCATAAGAAAAATCTTTTGCAACAAATGGTTCTTCATGATTCTTTAGATCAGTGCCTTTCTCTTCTTCGGATGCAAAATTACTTTTTATGAATACTTCCTGCAGGTACAAAAGGAGTTGGTGGGATTTATGGTTTTTAATCTACACAACAACATAGAATTCACGCACTTATAAAGAGTGCGACCTGCACCCAGGGACGCTTGGGCACGCCCCTGGGCATTGATAACAACTAAACGTGTGACTGTTCAACTAAGAAACGATGGTTCAATTAGTACAATGCGTCTAAGCACGTCTTTTTGCACTTGCACATGACTTATACCTTAGCGCCCCTGGATGTGACACCTAAGTTCGATTTTGGTAGGCTAGAATTAACATGAGTATGCCAAGAATGATGCACTTATTATGAGTGGTTGGAGGTGTTAAATGGGGTGTAAACATACATGTTGTAAAGCAATCTTGGTGCTGAGATAATTATTGTAGAAGTATGAAGAACAAATAAAGTATATTTATTAGATTTTTATTTGTTCTTTTGAGAAAGCATATGATTAAGTACTAGAAGAATTAATCGTGCGCTTTACAAAGATATGCACTTTTATTAAAAGATAGGTATCTTGGCCTATACATATGCTAAAATATATTTCTAATTTGGAAGGCAACTGAAAAAATTAGTGAAAATTTAGAATATTGAAGAGATATTGGAAGAAATATCTATTAGAATCAATTAGCAACAGTTGAGTATATGGAATCTAATTTTGGTGGGTATGTTATTAATAAATATTAATTATTTAATTTTATTAGTAGCTATAGCAATACCTAGGTCTGCTAAACTTTATTACCATTATCTGTTATGCAGAAGAATGGAGTTATAGATGATGATTTAACTTCTAAAAGTAAAATTGGGTTTTTAAAATGGAAAAGTGCCCTATCGTTTTTGGTAATATAAAGGTATTATTGATGCTTGATGATATGTTTTGTAAGAGTGCAATTACACTTGCAATGTTGCATGGACTTGAATGATGGTCTGTAAAATGGCTTTAATAACTGAGTGCGGTAGAACTAAGAATGATAAACAAAGGAATGATTATATTAGAGAAATGTTGGCGAGACATATGTTGACGATAAGGTAATTTCTTATAAACTCAAGTATCGAAAATGAATCTATAAGATGAGCTGATAAAGGAAACGTTTAAGTAGCTGCACGGACAGACCTAAGATTATATGAATATATGCTATTCAAAATGATCCTGTAAATTAAATTTAACTTCTCATACAGAATTCAGCAGAAACAGATGAAAGATGATGAAATGTTTCAATGCATCTGTAAATCAAATGTTTTTCCTGTATTGTATGTGCAACTTTGTATTTGACATGATTGATAGGCTAGGCTAGCACCTCTGTGCAATTTCCTGCATGGATAGTGACTTATCTTCCTTGATGGGTATCAGTTCCTTTGAACTTTGTATGTGGATGTGACATGTTTTAAAAGCACAATTCTAATTTATGAGGTGTTTTATGCTAGAGTGGCATTTAATGGAGTATTGTGCCCTTCCTACGCTTTATGAGTTAAAGTTGACATTATTTTAATGCTTTCATAGTCAAAATTTATATATTCTCACTTGAAGATTTGCCAGTCAAATTAACTGCAATTAAATTTAAAAAAGACCGATGTATGGCATATATTTCTAGTAATTGCATAACAATTGAATGTTATATTGTTTACATATATGCATCTATATTTAGAGTATTTTATAATATAACAATAGCACCACTAAACCTTAGTCTTTGTTGGTTACATGAGTCTCTTGTTTCCCTTGTGCATGATCAAAGAAAATCTCCTCCAAAGTCTTTCTTATTTGAAAACTTAATATATAGTTTCTTGCTTTATCCTTTTTATTTTTCCTTCTTAAATATGGTAAAATCTATAAACTAAACTTTCCTACATGAATCATCATTTAATAGTATATGCATAATATGACCAAACTATCTAAGGCGATTTTCTCTAAGCTACTATCAACTTAGGCCACTCCAACCTTGTCACGAGCGAACTCAATTATCGTCAAAGTATTTTGTGTACTCCCCCAGTTATCCAACATAGCATTCACATTTTTAACACATTTTATCAATATACTTCAATTTTGTTGGCCAATATTTGGCCCCATATAACGTAATTTTTTATAATTGTTCTAAATAGCTTATTTTAAATATATGATGATGCGCTTTTTTAAAATTTGTATAAAAGATTGTATATAAATATTCTTATCTAGTGATTAAAAATGACAAAGTTAATAATCCTAACTCATATTTGACAAGATATGAAATTGTCTTTAGATTTTGATATTAGGCTGATTTTTTTAGTTAGGGTCTTAGCCAAGTCAAGCTTGGCTCAATAAAATGACTTGTTAGCTGAGCCTGATGAGATGATGAGTCAAGCTTGAGCTAAAGAGTCAAACTTGAACCAACTCTAGCTTGATTTATTAGCTTGTTTGCCGGATCATTTAGAATTTATCAATGCAAAATACCCAAAACAATAACAACACAAAGCCTTAATCACGAGGTGGGGTCGGGTACATGAATCTTTTTGTTTCTATTGTGCATGATCAAATAAATGCTCCTCCCAAAGTTCTTAATAAAGAATATCCTTTTTGGTGATTTCTTTATGTCCTTTTTGTCTTCTTCTTCTTTTAACATGGGCAAATTTCATACACTCAAATTTTCTAATAGGGCTTCAATTTTATCAAGGTAGAATATGCATAAAGTATATCAAAAGTCAATGAATTCTATATAAAATTTAAAGTATAATTATATTTGGTTATTATTTAATGATTTTTTACAAAATTTAATTATTTTTAAATCTTTAAATAACAGATTATGACCCGACTCATGAGTTGCATGAGTTTGAACTTCAACTTCAACTTGGTTAATTATCAAGCTCAGGCTAAAATCTAGGTTGACTTAGATTGACTCAACTTGTTTGCACCTTTATCTTAAATTTCAAATTGCCTATCCATATGTAGGGGCAGAGCTAGAATTATTTTTTTTACAGGAGCATAATAAAACAATTAGCAAATATTTAAGTTTTTTAATAAAAAAGTCAACTCTTTAGTCAAATTTAATCATCATTACAGGTAATAGATATTTAATTGGAGATTGCAGTGGCATTTATTATGTAAATAACAAGTTTTATAAGATGTAATAGTAAATAAATCAAAACTTTGTTCTATTCTTATAATTCTCAAGTTTTGCAAAGTCGTTATTCCTATTGAGCTTTTTTTTCTGTAGCTTCAAATTTATATCTGCAATCATTAAAGATTTGGCTAATTATTTAGCTCATTGATCTGGAAAGAACAAATTACTGTGTAAAGGTATTAGTTACAAAGAGATCTTGTTGGATTTCTTAAGATGAAAATGAGTGGAGGCGACATTCCCTTTTGTGCTAGAGCTAGAACATGACAATATAAAAATTTTGTATTTAAAATAATTCAATGATATTGTATAAACATGATCTAATTATAATTGCATGCCATACTATGCCTTACAAATTCTCTTTTAATCTAAGGGTGAAGATTATTTACAAACCTAGATGCTACTATTCTTGTTTCTCCTTACAAATTACATCTAGAATTAAAATTTTTAAATTGGTTTAAATATTATTAGTTGCTTGATTGATGGCATCAAGTTTATCAGTAATTCAATGTTTACTAATTGTTTATTTTAGATTTTCTAGTTTTCACTGCAGAATTCATTTCATATCTTCTTGTCCTGAAAGGCAGTAAAGCATATCAAAATATACAAATCCTAGTGAAAAGTGTTATTTTTATGAACTTAAATTAACATAAATTTTAGATATATCACTTATCTTTATGCGCATCAATAAGTGCAGTTAAACAAATTAAGTGTTTTAAATTACATTTCTTAGACACTTTAAGTTATATTTATAAGTAGAGGATTGAACAACTTAGTTTGAGAGAATAAACTGTAAAATAGTTTCATCCCATTTTCTTTATGCGCATTGATAAATACAGTTAAACAAACTAAGTGCCAACTTACCTTTTTTAGAAACATACCATTTATGTATATGCACTCCCAATATGTGATAACATAGAAAGTTACAAGAAATTAAGATCTTTCTTAGTTTAAATTATGGATTTTTGATAATTTATTTTAAAGGATTTGACATGAATTGCATAAACATAAGCATCAATGTGCATTTGTAAACTATGCGATGCAATGTGCATTAATTTGAGTAGAACCTATGGGATGCAGTGTATATCATGGATATTAGAATTTCTTGGGGTGCATGAAGCACCAAATGCATAATGGCAGCATAAATTAGTAGCATATTCAGATGCATATATAGTGACATTCAACATAATTTCATTTTAGTATTTATTTGAATTTTAGTCTTTCATGGCTTGTTTATTTCAGTACTTTGTTCTTTTGTTACTTCTTTACTTTGCTTTCAATTTTTGTACTATTTTTTAGCTTTCAATTGTTTCAATACTTTTCTGTAGTAGTTTCCTATTTTATTTGTATAAAGGCATGTTGTAACATTTTGTTATTTTAGACTTATTATCTAATACGAGTTACTTTTCTTTTCTTTTCTTTAGTCCGAGAAAACCAGCATTTTGGGATCCGACAATATGTCTGATTATGAGTAGTTTGGAGAGCCAACAGTGGAGACCATCTAGGAGATCCAGGAGGACCAGATGGAGCAATAGAAGACTCGATTTCCTCTTTTATTAGTTTACTTTCAGTTGTGAGCTCGAGAGATATTTTATTTCTGCTCTTTTTACTTTTTAAATAGTGTTTATAATGATTAATATGGATGTATATTCTTTTATTTTTTTCTTCCTTAGATGAATGCTTCTAGTTTGTTTTATGATGAATGTCTGATGAATGATTTTAGCTTTCGCACTTGATTATTTTCTACTTATACTTAGTACTGTGATATGATTAGCAGCAAATGCCCATATAAAGCACTCATATATATTGGAAATATCTTTCTTATCTTACTAAGTCCAATGTGTATAAGTATTCCAACTAATACTTAAGATAAGAATACTACTTATCTTAAGGATTAGCTTTTAACTCTTTATTGGGTAGACTTTCAGTATTTGTATGTGGGGAGGCTTAGAAATCTTTTCCAAGTAACACATCGTTCTGCTGCCAACTTTTAAGATATCCACTCCTTAAATGTCTTTGTTGCATGTGGTGATGGGACGGGGCGCTACAAAACCAAACACCAACCAAATAACCAACCCAAACCATTTTACTTTCATGTTTCATAATCATCTCTTATCATCATGTGGTATAAATATAAATAAAAAATTGATTTTATAATATGTTATGTAGCAAATGATTAGCAAATAAAGATTATATGTTCTTGCTATGTTAATTCAATTGTTTTATCTATCGTATATGCATTTTTTTAGAATTCAAAGTTAGTTTTCCTATATTGTTATGATTTATTGTAACCAGCCTACCCCTTTGTACTATTTTTTTTATCAATAAAATTTCTAAGTTTTGGTGTGTATACATATATATGTATATATGTATGCATGTATCTATATGTAGATATATATATATATATATATATATATATATATGAATATTCATTTATAGGAGTGTGCATGCATATAGTTTCATTTAACCACATATGTTTGTATATATGTATATATATATATATATATATATATATATATATATATATATATATATAGTGTAATGATCAATTTATTTGTGATATTTTAATACTATTGCTATATTATTTATGGGGCTAAATGCCTAGGTGCTCAAAATGTGTCTCAACACTCAGAGGGGATGCACCTAGACGCACTTCACATTGTGTCCAAATGAAATGTGCCCAAATGTGTGATCTCATGCACAAGAGGCATCCATTTAAGATTGTGCAAACTCATATCAAATGCATAATCTTAGCCTGTACATCTAGTGGTTTGTCTGGATGTGCTATATACGTGCCTAGATGTGACTTGAAAGTTTATAAAAATCCCATATCGTAAGATTTTCTTAAAATTTTTTTGAAAAATTATTATTGTGCTACTGAATTCATGTGGGACCCCAAGAGCTATGTTTGACTTCGCTAGTGGGTAGATCAAGCTTGCTATAGTGTTTGGAGTTCATTGTTTATTCATCATGTTGCTCTGCATGATGTGTTTTTAAATCAAAATTTTATTTTAAATTATTTCAGCTAATGTAATTTTTGTGTAGTCCAATCACTTGATCAATGATTATTATTATGAGTATTGCTTAAAACTTGTGTCGGAATTCTTGTTATATTTTTTCATAGAACTACTTTAGTCTCATTTGCAATGACATATAATTTTAACATAAATGTAACCATGTTTAGTGAAATTGTTATAATGTTTATGATTCAATTTTTAAAAATATAACTACTTATTTCTAATTTGTTGCATACATGTTGACCAAATGTTATTTGATTTAATTTCATTTATTATATTTGTATTTGATCATGTGAAAGATGGGTAACCTGATTTTAACTAATTTATTACCATTACTAATTATCTTAAGTGGCAAGTTAATGAAATGTAAATTGAACCAATGATTACTTTTATGGTTTAATTTGGATCGTGTTGTCTTGTATCAAATTTTGGATTCCCATTTTTTGTTTGATACAAATGATGCAATCTGCACTAGAGTGATAAAGAAGTCATATAATCTTAAGAAGGGACACTGTCATAACTGGACGATAATCAATATATTATTAAATTTTCTTGCAAACCACAGAAAAGTTGGGACAAACCTTCCTTTACGCTAATAACACTAATATATTGTCTCTAGGTTTGTTCTCAAGTATGGTGGTAGGGTACTTTGTGATCTCCTTACCATGAAAGGATCATATGAGAGATTAAAAATAAAATTTTCAATCATGAATTTGACCAATGCTACTTGCATCAAAGATTATTAAATAATTAACTAGTTAATTGCAAGCTATTTAGTTGTAGACTTGGCATAATAACATTACTAATTTCTATCATTGAATTCATAATTATATGCATTTTTCAATTGTAAGCCTTAACTTCAATTATTTATTAGCTTAAATTTCTTGAAATTATTCATTGATAATTATTTATAGCATAACTATCACTATTAAACCTCTACTGCTCATTTACCTTAAAATATAAACAAACTTAAAAGTAAATATGGTGATTTTAGATTATTTATATACTCATTTGATATGTGTTTTCCCTTGTTATTTACAAGTGTGTCAACTGAGCTCCATAGTTAGGGTTGTTGGTCTTGTGTTGGTATGTTCGTTAGGGAGGTATATTCATTTTAATGATGTAATTTTTTGGATATTCTTATGTTGTGTATGTATATTAATGACTCTAGTTGTTGTTATTTATAATAATTTGAGGATCAATTAATATTCTACTGTGATTATAAATTTAAAATTTTATTTTAAATGAATTATTCCTCTTTTTTCTCACTCTTGAGCCTTAGATCCCCCACAACTGTATCAAAGAAAAATTAAGGAATTTGTAGGTACTACTATGCTTGATTTATATAGTTTGATAAATTCTCTTACTTTAGGAAGTGTTTTGATGTGTTATTTTTCTTTTATTTTTTTCTTAGAATTTGTGTCCAATGTTAGTGTTTCCTTATAGGATTTATCATTTCTTTGAGTGCCTTAGAGGATTTTACTAAATTATTAATTCAAGAATTATCAGATGATAAACTAAAAGTTACTAGTCCTACATTCACTTACACTTACTCACAATGTAAGCAAGGTTAAGATGATACAGCTTCAAATTTATTGGTTAAACCCATGAAGTACACGGTTATGCCAAAAATCAAGAAAACTGGGATGTGGTTTAAAGATTGACATAGTGGAAATGACTGAGGAGCATAAAGTTTAGTAGTGTTTGGTGTTGATTTTTATTTGTATTGTTTGTAACTTTGATTTTTTATTATTTTGTTAGTTTGTTAATTTATAATTTGTGTTGTGTATAGTTGGAGTTTTGGATATATAGGTACAGTTGAGTGATCACCATTATTGATAGTTAAATATGTTAATAAGTTATCAGTTTGTTTCTTTTTTAAAAAGCTTGCAAATTAAATTAAAAGTATTGATGCATATTAAAATAGGTACCAACATAATATGCTGATGAACCCAATAAATATAGGTGATTTAGTGTTAGGAATTATGTATTTCATAGGATTAGTTGTGCTTTGATGGGTGTTTATGCTGCATTTTAGGAAGAAGAACTCCATTTTGGAAAAAAATAAAAAAGCAAGTAAAGGGTGGCACTCCAGTGTGCCACGACGTGCTCTAAATGCACTATGGTGGACATTGTCAGAGAGCAAGGCGCCACAGTGTGCGGTAGAGAATACAAAACCGGAGAGCTTAGTGCTATAGCATGCTTACGTGCACCATAAGCGCACCGCAGTGGACATAAGGGGATTAAATTATTATTGAAGAATTTAGAGAAAGCGCCCCCAATATTAAATATGCTTAATTGTGAAAACAAGATGTTCAAGAATAAAAAAAGGAGTATGATTTATAAATACAATTAAAATGGGAATTTAAAGAGATTTAAATTGGTTGTCATGAACTCAAAGTGATGTAAGATTGACATTTGATAAATTAGATATTGTTGAGAGAGAGGAAATATATAAGTTACATAAATTAATATATAAGAAATTTAATGATTTGATAAAAAATCAATAATTTCATATTAAGGACAGTTAATGTAGATAGATGAATATTTCATAAGCTTTAATGAAGGTGGTAATTATATGATTAAATTATAAGTTTAATCTCTCTAAATATCATATAATTTGACTTTCATTTGGCAATCAAGTTAAATTGAGAAGTGGAATGCTTTAAAAAAAATTTGATATTGTGGGATTAGATGGCATCCCTATAGATGTACAAGTATTTATATGAGAGAAATTTTTTGGCTCAACGAGTATTTTAATACAATTTTGAAAGGCTAAAAGCATTGGATGTGTGGAAGAGTACTATGATACTTATTCATAAGAGCAGTTGTGATTGCATGATTGTGCAAACTTTTCAAGAAGAATTATGGTAATGAGCTATGCTTTGAAATTTTGAGAGAGTGATCAAATATAGTTTATGATTAAATATTAGAATTCAAAATCATATTGCTTTGATGTCAAACTTGTCTGTTGAGAAATTACATTTGCTTGAAGATTTTATGAAAAATTTTAAAGAGAGAGAACATCATGAGATGCTTATACATTTTGAAAGGACATGAGAAAGTGATAAGAGAGGCTTTAAAAATACTGCTGACAAGAGAAGATAACTTCAATTAGTATTGTTTATTAACTAATGCAAATCTCTCAGTTTTGATGATAACTAAGGCAATGATCATATTTTACCAATAATTGATGTAAGTGTTTTAGTATGTAAAAGGTTAGCAAAGTAAAATCATAAAAAAATATTTAGTTGGAAGCACAAGATTGGCTAAGAAGTCAACTAAATCAGCTTGCAAAGCTAATCAACAAAGCAAGTCCGTTAGCAATAGCAGATTGGAAAACTGAAGAATATATTACAAAATAAAATAATTTTATTGGTCGGTGATTGAAAGCTTTTGTATTAAGGTTTTTGTTTATTTATTATATGCAAGCCTATAATTTTATTGGCATAAAAAACTAATTCAAGTACACGCTAAAAACCTTAGACAGTTTCCTAGATTCCAAATTAAATGATCTTGCCTGACAATTGTGAAGGATTAGCTTAATGGCCGCCATTGTCAGACAAATTCTGAAAAGGCATGCTTGAAATTAGTCTTTGTATTTTCTGGTTTGATCTAATTTTAACATGAATTTTTTTTTGAAGATGCTCTTTGTTTCTATGATAGAGAATTTTGTTCAATGAATCATATGGTTCACCCAACAATCTAAGTCACATACTTGATATACTTGATATGCTTTGTTATATCTTTCTTAAATTAGTTGTTGAATTTTGAATGTTGGAAGTTGACTTGATGAAACTTCATGACTGTTCAGTGTTGTCAGATTCTCGTCATTGAACTTCCCCATAATACCTCAATTAGCCACTTGAAATACCCATTAAAGCTTGACAATCCTTCAAAATCGCTTTTGATCCCTAACAACCAATAAGCCTCTTTATAAATACCCGTTCACTTCTCTCAATTCAGAATTAATACTCCCTTGCTATGCTCTCTTCTTTGAGAAATCATAGTGTTTGTTGCAATCAAGCTACTCCTGAATTCTAATCTCCTTTTCATGACAGAGCCATTAATTATTTTCATTTGTTGTTTAGTTCTAAAATGGGTCATAATAATTGTTGTTCTTCGGCTCATCTCATCAACTTCTCATTGGAATTTGTGCAATGATGTGGATTCGATTGAAATAAAAAAAAGCTCTATTTTCTATTAAGGATAATGGCTCGTTGGGACTGGAAGGTTTTACTTTGTTCTTTTATAAGAAAATTGAAACATCATTAAATCTACTTTTTGTGAAGGAATTCTTCGTTTCTATGTCTCTTGCAAAATGCTGCGGTGGCTCAATCATTCCTTGATAACTCTTATCCCCAAATAAAAAATTGGGAATGCTATCGAAGATTATAGACCTATATCGTTATGTAACACAATTTACAAAACGATATCTAGAATAGTTGCAGCTCGTATTTCAACTCATTTGCCGAATTTGATTAATAGAGCCCAAGGTGCCTTTGTGAAGGGTAGACAACCATCTCAAGCTCGTTATCCTTGCTAACGAATTTTTCAGGACTTTCAACTTCAGTTCTAAAAAGATGTTTTGTGCTAAAATTGACTTAAGGAAGGCTTTTGATTCTCTTAATAAACAATATGTCATCAACTCCTTAGGGAAATATAACTTTTTCTCCTATCATTATAGATTGGATCAAGGTTTGCATTGAATATGTTCGCTTTTCTATCGCAATCAATGGTGCTTCTCACGGGTACTTATCCTCTTCTGGATTGCGACAAGGCTGCTCCCTCTTTCCCATATTATTTATTTTGGCAATGAACGGTTTGTCGGAAATTCTTGATGCAGCATCTATATTCAAGAGTATTGTGCCTCTTCAACAAGGTTCTTTCTTTTACTTGTTCACATATGCTATTTGCGGATGATATTCTCCTTTTTTGGAGATTCCACTGAATCCGACTTCGGGGATTTTAAAGATTACTTGAACTTTTATTTTGAAGCTTCGGGAATATCTTATAATGAGAACAAATTTGCTATTTATATTTCTAATTCAGTCACTAATGCTGTTGATATTGTACATACTTAATTTACAGGTATTGCATACTCCTTTGAAATACCTGAGCTTATCAGTTTTACAGACTTTTGTTAAAGCTGAACATTGCCTGCCATTGGTTGATAAAATTAGAAAGTGGCTCACCGGGTTTGGCTCAAAAATGTTTACTGTTACCCGGAAGATTGCAACTGTTAGAACTTTCTATCTGGCCATTACTTCTTCATTGGTTTCGATTATTTCATGTTCCTTTTACTGTCATTAAGATTATCAATAGTCTTTGTGTGCGCTTTCTTGATCATGGTTTTGAAATGAGGAAAATGCATATCCTCTCGTGGGAATTGGTGGCATCCCCCTAAGAGAAAGGAGGATTGGGTTTTGTCTGATGATATGTGTTGTAAACTTGTTCTGTGTTGGGAATACCTCAGCAATAGTTCTTTGTTAATTGAGTGGTGGAAGCTCACAAATTTAAGCTCTTTGTCTCTTCTTCTGAATCTCACAGAGATTGGCCTCCCCATTTTGGAAAAAGCTATCCTCGATCACCTCCATGCTCACCCCTCATCTATTTTTTGATCTCTACAGCTCTCATGAGGTGGTTATGTTTAAAAGTAGATTTCACTTTTCATTCCAAGATGCTTATGATTCTTTATATGCACATATTGATAGGGTTTGGTGTCATTCTTCATTATGGATTAAAGCAGTCAAACTTAAGTATAAATGCTTGCTTTGGAAAGCTTGGAGATGTGGATTCAAAACCATGGACATACTTGCTCATCATGGAATAAATTGCTCAAAAACTTGCATACTTTGCAACATTAACGTGGAATCTCATCTCCATAAAATTTATTCATTTAATTGCAACATATTAAAATTCATTCTAAACAGTTTTTGCAATTATCTTCCCCCCCCCCTTCATTGCCCCAAATTATTAAAGACATTGAATTCTTGAACAGATGGGTTATTAGAGCTATTTTACTCCCTTTGGGCATTATTGCAGAGGTTCTCTGAATTTTAAGGCTTTTACTTGACAGTGGTTTTATTGAAGTTCTTATGTTTGTTTTTGGTTGCCTTTGGATTGATGATTTTGGCTATCCAGTTTCTGTGATTGGCATAATTAGCGATTGATTGCTATACTTTACGTTAATGTTGGCTTTCTTGTTGATGCTGTTGTTTCGGATTACTGGTATTTTGATGTGGTGGATGTTCATTGGTGTGGTAGTAATTGAGCTCCAACAGAATATTTTATCTTTCCGAGAGACTAGAATGGACTATGAGGATTTTATCTGCTGGCACACTATCCAGCTTGATCTTAGCCTTCAACAAATACTTATTTTTGATTACTAATGGATTAGGATCCCAGATGACTCACAGGCTCTGACTTCGTGCTGAGTTTTGAGTCTCAAAGTTTTCGTTCCAATTTCGCTTTGTTTGCTTTCTTTACTTCTTAATTTCTTTTATGGTTGTTCACATTTTTGTTATTCTGCTTTCATATTGTAAAACTTGATAATTGGTTTTTTGATATATACATTGAGCCTCGTCTTCTCTAGTTTCCAAAAAAAAAATTAATGCACTTCAAATTATAAGGCACAGTGTACGTGATTAGGCGGAGTTCTCAAGATTTATTTATGGAATTATATAACATTGCTTATAGGAGTTGTTCTGTGGGTGTTTGATTTAGTGTTTTTAACATGTTATTATATGTTTTGTTAAAATATTTAACATTGCTCCTTTTTGTTATTTTAATTTTTTGTTTTTTTCAATCGGTTTTTATAACACAAAAAATGCAGATGATGGTTATAACTGAGCAGCAAAAAACTAATAATAGCAGCAAATGATCGTCAGCAACAGCGAAGAAGCGAATCCCTACTCTTGCAAAAATATCAAAAGCTAAAGGAGAAGGCCTTGTCATATGGGCTTCCGCTTATTGTGTAAGATTTTATTAGTTAGACATAATTGTATTGAACTGGTGCTAGGTTGAGCTTGGCTATAGCGGCATAAGGCCAAAGTCCATGTGGGGATTGGATCAACCCTTTGTGTCATGGAACAAATTTGTGTGTTAAGTCAGGCTGTTGGGGCCTTTTATCATTTTATGTTAGATTTGGGCTGAACTTGTTATCCAACTTAGTCATCTAACCAAACTTGCCAAAATAACATTGGGCTTGTCAAGCTTTGCAGTGATCATGTCTAATGTAGGTAGTGCCAAGATGAATTGTCGGCAGCCTCAACGAAGAGCAATGCCAAACTTATATGTGTCACAAAAGGTATGAAAGCATATTTTTTGCAATGCTTTTGTGATTGGTAAATTGGTTCTGTATATGTTGATAAAGTTTATTAGCAAAATATGTAAAATTTGAGGCGAGTTAAAAAAAACATTGGAGGTCCTTATAATATTTTTGTTTGGTTTTGAGTTTGAATGTTATCCATATTATATGTGTGAGAGCGGATAAGATTGTAAGAAGGGGTTGCAATGGGATTGATTGTAGTAGTCATGTTGTGTTTGACAATATCTTTGATGCTGTAAAGTGAATTGTTTAGCATGGAGATTGAAATTTCCTTATGCTGCCAAGTCATACATTCTTGTTTTAGTTTAAAAATGGCTATGTATAGTTTATTCGTATGTTTGGGGTGGTCAGTTTCAACAAAATTAAGTGGCTAAGGAGTGAAAGTTTCTCAAATAATGTTATTTTTGAAAATATTTTATTATTATTAAGTTTGAATAGAAACTAGTCATAAGTAACAACTAGGTTGGTAACACGACTTGCTTGTTTGACAATTGAGCTAAATGTGTCACCTTAGTCAGCTTCTAATATTTGGGGAAACTTCTAGCACAAAGCAAGTTTTCTAACTATTAGTGGCACTATTATGGCTTTTTTAGTGTGTAAGACTTGTGTAGTAGACAAAATTTTAATTTGTAGATGGAGCAAATTCTCATGTTGTATTTTTGATAAATGCCTTAGTTTTAATAACAAGGCATTATTTTCTTATTTTCAAGTGCTTGGGTGAGATTTGTTGGTTTGGGACCAATTAGTGAAAGTTAGTTTAGAGTATTAAATGGATGTGCTATCATTTAGTTGGCATTTTGAGGGAGAAAATCAGCACATTTGAAATGACATGATGTATATTTATACATATACTAGAGCAATTGGATCAAGATAAACATGCACTTTGAGTGATAGAGAAGTCAACAAATATGCATGGCAATGATCTTTGAGCAAATTTATGTGAAATTTAAGGGCACCTAGTTGGAATTTGTGACACTATATTGAGGTGAATTATAATTAAGTAAGGCATTTGATAATCTTGTCAATGTAATCTTATATCTGAATATGATATGCTTGTAGATGGATGATGATGCAAAATGACCAAATTGATTATGCCATACAGTTGATGAGGTCTTGCTGTAAAAGAGTATATGATTAAATTTGTGTTACTGTTATGAATGAACAAATTGCATGCAATATTAAGAACTTTGATTATGCCTTGTATTAGAGTTTTTACCGTATTGTGTAATCCCTTACAAAAGAAGAGTTGGATTTGATTGACAAAATAATGAGATAGAGTTTGGATAATTTCTTATAAAAGGAACATAATGATGCGTGTATATATATATATATATATATATATATATATATATATAGTGAATGGTGTTGTAACTTAATGTTTGCGGCTCAGGATTTGTTATTCCAAATCATAGGTTCAAATTTTACTGGCCACATATAATAGAAAAAAAATGTATATATATATATATATATATATAATCAAGATTGCTTTGTCCTATTAAATTCATGTTTGATGTGTGAGAATAGCAATGGTGGCATTTCTAACTGAGGGCAGTTGGCAGAACAAGGTGTAATTCATCTATAAATTTAGGAAGATCAAAATTCCTAACCTACCCGATTTACGGGTCGGATTGGGTGTGTTCTTTGCAAAAGCACTTGGTTGCCAGAGCTAGCCCGACCGAAGCTTGGTCAGTGCAATCTCTACTTATTAAGATGTTCTTCTATTTTATAAATATTAGGGTAATACCATGGTACATTTTTTATCATTAGAAGAAATTTAGCATATGTAACCTACCTTCATAATTTGAGGATTAATGAAATTTTATTTTGACAAATGCCTATGGAAAAGCTAAAAAGTCTCATTCAATGTCTAACAAATTTGGCTGATATAAAAACAAAATGATTTCTTACATTGTACTAAAAAATTTGGATATTATTTATTATATTCATCACTTAAATTTTAATATCTGAAGATAAAATATTATTGTCTTTTTAATAATAAAGTATTATTAACAAGTAGATATGATGTGTCATATGTTTAGAAATGATGAGATAAAATGGGATATTTTGTTAAAATTAAGATTGGCAGCTGATATGTAGTATATAAAGATTTAGATGCTATGTATGTCAAAATCTTGAGATTAAAATCCTTCTTAAAGGTTTGTTTAACCCTGTTACTTCATTGTCACTCAGTCTATATACATATCAGCAAATCATCTCTTCATCTCACCTTTGTAACCAAGGATGAGTGTCCCGCGCACTTCGAGATCCCAAGTCCCCCGCTCCAGCGTTCATCATTGCCCATCCGCCACCGCTGGCAGCTCTTGCCGCAACCATTTATGCACCGCCATCATCGTTAAAGGTTTGACTTCAAGCGCTCCTGTAGACAAACTCATTCTTAGGCATTCGGGATTCTATTCTCCTTCATTCTCCCCGTACATCATGATCCCACACCAAACGTGAATGTAGGCTCTTGAATATGCTCTCTCTCTTATGTATAGTTATAATTTTATATAATATATGGGAAATACTTTCGTTATACCATTATTTACATAATTATATATTTATACATTAAATTGTTACATAATCTTTGTTTTATTGTGTATATAATGCTGTAAATTTATAATTTTATAATTAGATTAATATATTAATTCATTCACTTATTTTTCTTTTATTTTACTATCTTAACTGCTATTTTTAGCTATTATATAAAAGAGTATTATTATACTTATACACTAATATATATCAAAATATATAGATGATGTGTCAATCCAATGTGTAAGTAAATTATTGGTTGAATGCATTTTTTGATAAGACCTATATACAAAAATTATAAAAAAAAAAAATTATAATTAGTCATGAATATTTTTTTAATGTATATTCTTGTGTAATCATAATATTTTTTTATATAAAAAGAAAAATAAAATTGATATGATATGATTTTGTATGTGGGTGATACCTAAATTTCCAGGCCAGACAGGGCGGGGCCCATTTCCCGCAGTTTGAATATCTCGAAAATACCCCTCTATCGCAAAGGACAAACGAAAGGAAAGGGGCATTATCGTCCTTGTAGTAAAAAAGGTGGGCATGAATTCTGTTTCACCCTGTACTTAGCCGCGCACCAAAGCCTTGCATCCTCTCCCCCATCAAATGCCCAGTCCCGAACACCCAACAGCACAACCTCCAATGACAAAATGAGTTTTTTCGTATATCTAAAAGTAAAAATTAGTCTCCTTTGTATTATAAAGATAAAGTTTAGATAAAAAATAATCATGATTAAATGCACTTATAAAATTTAAATAAAATTTGAATTATTTACTATTTTTAGGAATTATTAGCAAGTCGAATAGTAATTTTCATATATATATATATATATATATATATATATATATATATATATATATATATATATATATATATATATATATATATATATATGAGAAATGCTATTTAAATTTATTGACGTGAAATCAAAAAAATACTCATTTAATTGAATTTGGATATTATTTTATAAGTATTTATTTATTTATATTAAAATAATATAAATATTAGTTTTAAAATTTATATTGAAATGATATTTAAATTCTATTGGATAGATTTTTTTGGATGTCATGTCAACTGGTATAAATAGCATTTATAAAATCCCTAGAAAATTTCCTCATTGAAATGGCGGCTGAGGAGAATGCCGCGGCTGCTGCAGCGGGCGAGGAGAAGCCCGACGAAGAGAATGAGAGCGCTTCTGCAGCGGATGCGCCTGTGCCGGAGCTGCCGGCGGACGACGGGAAGTCCAACGAAGCGGCGGCAGAAGATACTTCTGTGCGGGAGAAGCTACAATAATGGGAGAATAGTCTCATACTTTGCAATATGTGAGGCTTCTGAGTGATGATTGTAAAATGTTATTTAATATTTATTGATGCTTCTGGCTTTTTGATTTATTCAAATGTATTCAATGATTTATTATTTGGTATAATGATAAGATTGTTTTGTTGATTAAAATTTGATAAAAAAAATAAAAATAAATAAATAAATATATATATATACTCAACATATCTCATTATAATATAATAAAAATTTAAAGAAGCTGTTATTCTTCTTTTAAAGATATGATTAGCTCGATTACTAATAAATACGCACAAATGCTAAAAATATATGAAAAATCTTACTTATTTTCAAATATTTTTTAAAAATTATTAGGATTTAAAATATGTATTTTTATGAGTTTCACAAATAAAAGTGAATTTAATGATAATTTTTTATTTCACTTAGATTCCTTAATTTTAATTATCCATATTTTTTTGAGAAATATATGAAAATTGTGTAGCAAAACTCAAAATATATAACAATATGAAACTATTTGAATCTCATATATAATAAGTATTTTATAAAATTGGAATATTTTGCATGTAAGTTTATATGCATATGAAAGTTAAGCAATGCATCAATAATCAAAACTTATAAGGACCAATTGGATATTGTTAATAACATTATAATTTCATTGTATACATAAAGTCCAAAAAAAAGTGCAAAAGCTTTTACTAAGATAATTTATAAATAATTTGAGAACTTTTAAGGTTATATTCATGAAAATGTTTTTTGGGTTCTTAGTAAGTTTTAAAGGTAGATTAGTTTGATCTAAGTGAAAATAACAAAAATGTGATGGATACTCTGTTATAAAGAAAATTCTAAAGAATTCATCCTTATGTTTAAGTTGATATTTTACTTTAATTATGCTTTTTAAACTTGTTAACATTTGAAATATTTTCTTCCAGTCATAAAAATATAACCAAGATTTTGATATTTGATACATGAATAAAACAAACCATAGTTCTTATGCATCATAAAATGATAATTTAAACCATAAATTACTACAATGACTATGATAATACATATAATTATGAAATTACTAATAAATGTATCAAAACTATATATTCACTATAAGATGAGTGGATAGATTTTCCATTAGCAACAATTAGGTGGGAAATATAATTTCAAGTGCTAAACATGATTTCTCATAACTTTAAAAGGTATTAGCATAACATTTATATTACATGTGGTGCTAACAATAAAGGAAATCCTAAACAAGGTACTAAATGAAAATCAAGTATTAATTATTTGGAATTAGCAAGCTTGTGAATGATATTTAATCTCACTTGAATCATACGTTAATGACTCGGGGATCAATTTTGTTCAATTTTGTTCTACTTGTACATGTTTAATTTTGTACTCTCTCAAAGAACTCTCATCATAGATATTTGTTACAAACATTTATGAAAAATAATTATAATTTAACTAGCATACAATACGAGATATATGCTAAAGATACATAATTTAAATAAATAAATAAAAAAGCTAAAACAATGTTAAAAAGAATACAATTAGGATAACTCCAGGTATCTGCTTGGTTCATTTATTACACCTAAATGAAAGTCAAAAAAGATTTTCAGATACCGATGTATAAATGAATGTTGTTACTGATTACTATACCTTAGATTGTTACACCTCTATCTTGATTTTGAATCTGCTATCTTCAAATGGCCAACCATTTGCTATTAAGTTTTCATTGTCTACTTCGAAATTAATGGCAACAAGTTTGCGCTTATAGTTAAATTGGCTAATTGGGCACAATGTAAGTATCATAAACTCAAATATGCATGTTTTGTTTGAAAATAAATACAAACTAATCTTAAAATAGTTGTTGTTCACTATAAAAGATGCATAAACAGTGAAAAAAAATTTGCAACTTATGCTGGGATTACAAAGAAACACTGGATCACATTTTTTTTCTTGCAATTATTCTTTTAAGCTCATTATAGATTTGGATATGTTATGAAATTATTTATTCTTATCTATACTTTTGCAATTGCTAGAATATTATGTTATTATTAGTTATATTTACGTGATAGATAGTTCTTGAATCTATGTGTTGATATTAATGAGGATATTAGTTGCTCAAGTTTGGTGATTGTGAAACCCTCTTAAGTATAATTAAGCAGAATTCTTAGCTATTAGTGTGTCGTTTCATATAACGATAACGTTTCTTATAAGAGCTCCAAAATTTAAGTGTGCTTAAGTGAAAGCACTCCTAATATGAGTGACATGTTGGAAGTAATTATCTGAAGATAAATCGTGAGACATGAGATTAAAGCGGAGAATATCTTGATGCTTAAGCATTTGTGTTGTCATAAATAATCTCTAGCAACTCCTTGATGTAGACTTAGTGCTGCGGTATAAAGCTAGCAAGCTACCACATTAGGGACTTGGGGGGGTCCAACTGCGCACGCTATAAAATGTTTTCTCTCTATCTTATCTTTGAACCTATAATCTTCAAGTGGCCAACAACTTGCTACAAATTTTCTTAGAGAGCTGTGAGAATTATGGTGGCTAGATTTTTGCTTATAGTTAAATGGGGTGATTGGATACAACACAAGCATCTTATTTTTATTTGGAAAGGAAGATAAGCTGGTCTTAAAATAGTTTATGTTCACTAGAAATTCACAGCTTATGTTAATGAAACACTCAAGATTTGAATATGGCAAGAAATTACCTAATAAAAAAAAAGGGAGCGGGGCTAAGGCGATAAGGATCAGAGGCTCCCGACACTCACTGAGGCAAGTCCATGTGTCACAATTCGGAGATAACATTTAGATTTAATGATGTGATATTTAAAAAAATTTATCAAATAAAATTTTATTAGATGAGATTTTTTAAGTGTCATAAAAAAAAAAAAAAAAAAAGGCAAACATAATGGAGCTCTCCGCTGGGGCTGCTGGCCACATGCGAGCACAGGGAAGCCTCTGAAATTTTGGTTTGGACTTTAGCTCTATAGCTCATGTCATTTTGGCATCTAATGCATCATTCATTTTTCAATTTTATGCTTTATTATTATTATTATGATATTAATGTGTTTGCATATGATCCTCTTGCTATTATTAGATTCAAAAACCTTGGGAGCTGTTTGGGGTAAGATTTTATGGATTGAAACTTTAAATTGCGAGGGTCGTCAATGGCCTCTGCTGCCACGGGCATGATGAAGATGAAGTCGATTCGCCGCAACGCAGCTCGCCCTTCCATTCCGGCAAACCAAATACCTAAAATTTTAGGATCATCTTCTCCAAAATTGTGGCAAAGCAGACATCAAACTCAAATCGAGCTCTTCAGCAGCCTTAGCCGACCTCCACCAATCTTCATCTACCTCAACGGCCAAGGCCGGTGGGAGATTGTTTTCTTCTGTTTTTCATAATATCTAAACCATAAAAACATCAAATAAATACAAGAATTTAATTCCTAAAATAGATGGGAATGATCTAATTAGTCAAAATGTACATTTAGTACACACATTTCTACATTTTATAGTGATTTGCTAATCATCAAATTTTTTTTAGCATCTAAGGTTTAAGAACTTGGCCTCTGAAATCTGCGAAGTAGCAAGAAAAATATTAATAAAACTAAAATACCGATATTTACACAGATAAAGATACCGGAAAAAATTAAAAAAAGAAAAAGAAAGATCATAGAAGAACAGCATTCGTTCATTCCTCTTTGAAATGAAAGCAAACAAACTAATAAAAAAAAAAAGCCAAGTAATCAAGCTTAACTAGTTAGTCGCCTCTCTAAGAATCAGACCTCGTTCTAGGCTCTGGTTCCGTTGTTGCCGCCATTGGAGCTTTTCTTCTCTTTCTTCTGCGGCGAGAAGAGTTGCCCGAAGCCAAATACCGAGACGGACATGGCCGATCCGCGGAGGGTGCAGAGCGGGACGTTGAGCACAGGCGTTACACGGACGTTGGCCGAGTAGCTGCGCTCCATTCCACGGGGACGAGGCCTCGAACCTCCATTAAAAGTGCACGGGCTGCTTGAGCTCCGCTCAAGCCCCTGGAAGACGACCTTGCCTGATGCGTTGAGCCTCGGGCTGTCGACCGAAGCCCCGCGCTCATTCGCGGACGATTTGGCCTTCGCCCGCCCACCACGGGGACGATTTTGAACTTGGATAGGGTTCGGCTTGTCGAAATCGAAGGAGAGGCGCGGGAAATCCTCGTGATCTGCGCCGGAGGAGGACGATGAGAGGGAGAGGCGCGAGGAAAGGGAAACCGATTCGGAATCGGAGTCTTTGAGAAGGGGTAGAGTCATCGATGAGGAGTCGCTAGAGGACGAGAAAGCTTTGGGGTTCCTGCGAAGGAAATGCCTCTTCAAGGATCTGGCATTCTCAGCCATGGAGCCAGAGAGGGTGGATTTCTGGTGCACGGATTTGCTGGGGCTGCTCTGCCCTTTCTTCAAACCGAGCAGTTCCTTCCACCGGCTGGAGCATCTGGGAGCCTTGGGAGAGAAGTCGCGCAGATCGTCTTCAGATCCGGTGATTTCGGCTCTAATGAGCTGGGATTTGATTGGATCCGACGGAGCTTTGGGAGCGCAGTGCTCTGCATTAAGCCTCTCAGGCGGGAGGAGCAACGGAACCAGCTTTCCATCGGAGAAGAGCTCGTCGGCGGGGAGCATTGCCTGGACGGGATCGTTAAGACGGAACTCGAAATCCGCCTCCGACTTATCGGAAGCAGGCGAATCGGGCGAATCGGGCTTCGGCCTTGAGAAATCGGCATTCTTGGAACCTCCGCCATTGCTGGGAATCTCGTGATTGAAAGAGATTCTTGTGCCGAACCAGTTGCAGGAAGGATATATGGAAGGGAACTCGAGGAAGTTCTCCGGCGGTGTCCCGACGCTGTTCACGCAGGCGGAGGCCATGCGAAAATTCTTCTCGCCTAGAGATCTCCTTCCTGGTCAAAGAAGAATGGCTGCACGGTTTAGGTGAGGTAGGAGGATCGCCTGCGAGCAGCTGTACTTTAAACTCGTCGCAGTTCCATATGAATTTTAAAACTAAATCAAAATTTGAAAGACTATTATAGCCCTAATCCTATGGATAAAACTATTGATTTGTTTTCTTTTTATTTTAAATTATTTAAATTTTTTCAAAAAAAATTAAATGTAATTTTTTTTTTCTTATAAATATGTCGACCATATATAGCTCAAGAAATTCATATTAATGCGAAAATTAAAAATTCTAGTTAGAGTTTGATAACAGTAAAAATACTACGCCTTTAGCTTAGTAGGTGGGGTTGGCTTTAGGAATCTTTTCATTCATATTTCTCTTTCAAACAGCAATCATATACTCATCTATAATATGTTACTTTGTTTTTATCAAATTCTAACTATTCTTGATTCTATTATAATTAAATTTTTATTATATGAAAATATTTATATTCTAATATTATTATTTTTCACAATTAAATTTTGCTTTAACTCAACCAATACAATGTAATCTTCGAATATCCATAATTACGTAAATAATAATATAATATATTACATAAATAATAATATAATATAATACTGCTCACATCTTATTGGACGGACTTTTTTGATGCCACACCAATGAGTGTGAGCAGACAACTTAACCTGAAACTTAAAATGAGTCAATACAATAATTTTTGTATCCTTCTTTTGAGTACTTTCTAATTACAAGTTCCCTGAGGTGTGATAGTGACCTAAGCTTATGATCACTTAAATTTTGTGGTAGTACGAATTATATACATTATAAGAGCATATAAGTGTTTGCCCAACCACACGACCTCCTATTTTATTTATTTTCTAAAATTCATAAAGTTTATATCATCCTTATGTCATAGAATCTGATTTTGTACCCATCACAATGAATTTGAATGCACTTTTTTTTTATTATTATTATTATTTGAACTTATAATCTAGAATAATAAATTATGCTGCTGCTGTGGAGACCAATTGGATCATTAAGAGGAGTGCAATTGGTATTTCGATGAATTTTGGAGCGAGTTTATAGAAGCCAACAACAAGATTGGCGCCCAAGCGTGCTTCGGCGAGCCGACGCCCAGCACACATAAGATGTGACGCTTAGGCACGACTCAAGCTCATATTAGATAGAAGATATAGCGCACTCAGGCTCCCCATAAGCAGCAAGGCAGGCGCCTGCCAGCTCGAATGTGACGTGTCAAGAACTGATTAAGACACTTTGAGCTTTATTTTATGATCTCACATAAATACTAATATGTTATGTTAGGATTTAAGGTAGCACTGTTCTTTGGTGAGAACTTATTATGACATTTTGAGGGTTGTCTTTGGAGGCTTTAAACCCTATAGTAACAATAATGAGAAATATAGGAGAGAAGAATAAGATAAAACTTAGGGCGATGAATTTGTTATTTTTCGAGGAGATTTACCACTGCATTGGATTCAAATCACATTAATGAATCTAAACAAAACTCATTCAATATTATGACCTATCCCGCGTAAAAAATTAAATAGGCGGAATCTCGTAGACTGTATAGCCCCGCATATTTTGGCCCGATGCGAGCTAGTAATGATCAATTTAATTAAATTTAAACTAGTTTGTGATCTATAGTCATGTTATATGGATGTCAAATATTTTTTAAAATATATTGATGATTAGAATTTAGAGAGTTAAGTGAAATATATTTTTTTTATTAAATTCACTTTTATTTGTGGGACTCATAAAAATATATTTTTTAAATCTTAAATCCTAATCATTCATACTTTTTCGTAGATATTTAAGAGCTAAGTAACATTTTTTTTTATTTATATTCTAATAATTTACTCTATTTTTTTATTTAATTATTTATTGATTATCTCTTGAAGCACATCTATTTGCACGTGAGTTCCCTATTATTTAGCTCAGCGTATTTAATCAACAATAAAAAGAGGTCGGAACGATTATAATTTTTCATTCAGATAATATCTTTAGATATAAAATTGAAATGAATAAAATACAAAATCATATCAACTTTCTTGAACAATAATTTGAGTTAATTAAGAGATTTAGTATACAATTATTCACTTAAACAATATTATGTAAAAATTTATACGAGTTAATACAAAAATCAGCATAACACAAAATAAAATACAGATAATATGCCACTCATATATGCAAAATATTATTGAAAATATTCATTTCATAAATATTTTTTCTATTAATACTAAATACTTTTTCTTAATTATTATTTTTAGAAAGTAAGCATTTTTCCAAACACAACATAGAGATCATCATGGGCATAAACTTGTGACTAGCCACATAGAAAACATGAGCATAATATACATTTCATGAAAATATATATACATACTATTATCCCATCAAAATTAAGAAGTCAATACCTTTTGAAAAGCATGGTTAATAAGATAGAACACAAATATCCTAAACATCAACGTGTGAAGGAGTTATCCCCATTGATAAGCTCGCAAGCCTACTCTGTCACTCATATAGTATCAATTTGCAACTAAAGTCATCACTCCTACACCTCCTACTATTAAAAAGCATTACAAGCATTCCTGAATTTAAAGCCAACATAGTTCTATGGAGTAGCCACACCCAATGTTGCAGAAGATTGGCTTTTTCAAATTGAGCATGAGATGTCCGCTGATAAAGAAAGTAACATTAGCAACCTATTATTTTGAAAGTGAGGCGGAAAATTGGTGGACTATTACTACGGGTGATTTGTACAAGTATTCGTAGTATAGTACAGTACAAATTATACCATGCGAGACTATTTCATAAAGTTAAACCAAAGCAGCAAAGATAGTGGTTGAGTACAAAACTGAGTTCATTAAGTTAGCCTGGTACAGATGAGAAGAAGCTTAGCCAATTTTAGTATAGCACAAGGAGCTTACTTAGAAGGAATCTAGTAGAAAAATAAAGCTTCTTAAGAAGAGGATGATCACTTTCATAAAACACCTAACAAAATTGCTAATTAATTAGATTTTTTGAACTTGATCTAGTGATGGATGGTGTATAAATCCAAAAAAGTACCATGTATATATATACATATATATATTATATCATAATAAATGATTTCCTTACCATGCAATCACTTTTTTGCTTTCCTAAGGATATTTACATGCCCAAAATATTTATATTATATATATATATATATAATACCTACTTAACTCTATATTTCTAAAATACATAACAATTTATATCAACAAAATAATTCATATCTAATTTGAAAGATTTTTAAAATAAAAAACAATAGTATTTTATTTATAAATATTAAAATTCGGATAATCCATATATATATATATATATATATTTAAATTTTTGATTGCAAAAACTTTTTTTAATATAACACATATTTTTATGAGATATAAAATTTTGTATATTATGTAAAAATAAAATAATTTTGGTTTTGTCAATATTTAATAAAATAATATAATAATATTTAAAGAAAAATGCTAGATATGTTAAAAGATAAACTAAAATTATATCAAAATTTATTAACAAGTTAGTACGAAAAAAATATTCACAAATAAAAGTAATGGCATCAATACTATTTTTATATCAAATAAATTTTATATAATTAAATTTATTATTTAGTAATACATTCCTCTAATTAGTAAAACTCTATTCTAAAATATTTCTCATAATATATATATTTTCAATCATTAATGTAAATTAGAAATGCTCATTAATACCCTTAAAAAATAAAATTTAGTGAGCCCATCTGTGAAGCAAGAGAGGGAGGCAGAATAACACGTCAAGGCAGTTTTTCCCCTCTGTTTCGAGACCACACAAAGGGGGAGGTTCTCTCTGCATCTGAGGCTGCTGAACCTTTGGGACTCGTGGTGGGGAGGTTCTCTCTGCAAAGAAGGGAAGCCTTCTAGTTTCTTCTCTGTAAGAGCCATGTCGAGCACCGACCCTGACAAGCTCATGCATAAGGCAGATAAACTGTGAGTTCACTATTCCTTAATGCTGGCAGACCTTTCTGCTTTCTTCCGCACAACTTGTTTCTCACTTTTTGGCTGTGCCCTTCCCAATTCTCATCTTGTCGGATCGCTAAGCTTGCAGGCACTACGGAGCCATTTTTGTGGAACGTATTGAACGCCTGGATAATAATTCAATTTATCTCGTCTGTTGTTCCATCAGAGTGATTTTGGCAGGCTTCGTTTCATTTAATAATATTTATTAAACGATCAACCAATCGATTGGAATTCACATTAACCTATACCAATCTTTGGCTCTTTTCGTCCGATCCAAGTCATAACCCCAGGAAAACCATTATTGGAATCTAGATTAGGTACGGCGTTTCTATGTCACTTTAGTGCTCGAAAATTATTAGTTCATTTTGGAGAAACAAAGATTGTTATTTCTTTATGTTGCATGAAACCTAGAAGTAGCCTGCGACTGCAATTGAAGTCTTCACCAATGACCTTTTTGAGTGTAAATCTTGACAAGTATCTGGTGTAAAAGCATTGCAGCACCAGAAAGGCTGATATTTGTGTCTTGTTTGATAGTTTCCTCTGCTAAGGATCCGATTCAAGAGTTATTTTTTGTGTTTATGGGTCCTGCATTATGCGTTTTGTTTAATTTATGAGTTTTTTCTTATGATGTGAAATACTCAAGGGCACTGTGGATCATTATTCATATATTTAGTAGCATGAGCTAAGAGTTTGGCCTTTGACTTCATAGGTTTTTGTAACATTAAATTAGCTGACCCCACCCAATGCGATTAAGGCTTGATGTTGTTTTTTTTGTTGTAAATTGTGATTGAGATTTCCTCGGGCAGGGATTACACTAATCGAGCTATGAGCCTTTCCTCGGCAAGGAGATCATTTGAGGTCAAGGCAAAATGAGAAATATAGTCCCTCAAGGAATCTTTTTGTTTTGTTAACATTAGGGATTGACAAGACTTTGGAGGCCTCATTACCATATTAAATAATTGACAAATACGCCGGCCATCCGGTTGGAATTCTTGATGCTCTTATGAAACTGAGAATTGAGTCATATCCTTGCGGCCTCCATCAGTGTAGTTGCAAAAAGTTTATACTTCAAAGTGTCATTGATTTTGTGTTTATAGATCATGATCGCAAAAATATTTTAAATGATGAGTCATGTTTCTTAAACTCTTGTGTATTTTAAAGCTTTGGGATTTAAACTTTATAAAATTGCAGTACTTCTAATTTATGGACATCGTGGTAACTCTATCCTCATTGATGCTTGTCTTCCTAGCAAAGGCGAGTGTTTTGGTGCTTATTTTGTCGAATACTCATCTTTGTCTCAAACTTTATCATTATGGTCACCTTATATTGTAGAGAATTCTTATGCGAACTCATGAGGTACTCATACAGGATAATTTCTCTTACTTATCTTTGGGGGATGGGGCATAATGATCTTATTGTCCCTCAATTACACTAAATTGGTTGGCAAGTTTAGTTGGTTGGAGAAGGAATTAGTTGGGGAGTGACAAACCTTTTCTGATTTAATAGACACTCAAAAGTGATATATGTGATTTTTTTGTGCATCAATCTCTTAATGCTTATGCTCTATTGTTTGAGATACTATCAAGGTACTCTATTCATTACTGCCTTACTCTGTCTTTAAAAGAAGAGGCTAATGGGTAGGATTTATTGCAAGCTATTGTTTTATCATTGGTGCTACTATAGTCACTGTAGAAAGTGGAATATTGTCGTTTAGGTCTCTATGTGGTTCTTCTTTATTCTTCATTATTATAACTCAAGGAAGGTTGAATTTTATTTTGTAATGCCCTCTTAGTGCTATTTTTTTTTTATTTGAAGCAAGTAGCCATGCAATTATGTAGGGGACATGAGTGTAATTCAGTTAAGTTTTTCATATTATTAGTTTTGATTTGTGTAAGTTATAAACGAGTGTTCAAGATTGTAGGTAGGGTAAATAAAGAAAATTAATAAAGCACACACATGAATAAAATTATGAGGTTTATAGTGATTTTTTTTTAGTAATCTTTGTTCATTTTAAGGGCTGTTGAGTGTTAGCGCAATAATAGAAGATAAGTACTTTATGAAGAGATGCAATGCTTAGCCAGATAATTGCTTGCACTTTATGAGCTTGGAGACTTTGGAAATTTTGTGTTGGGTGAAGGTTGGGCTTCATATTATCAGGTTGGATAGTTGTAATGACCCAAAGTTGTTACTTTGCAAATTAGGTCAAAACCCGCCTTAGAAATCAGGATCTCGAGGAATTTCAAATTAGGGCAAACAAAAATACCATAGGTAAAATTTATTTTAAAAATCAAAGTGCCATAATTTGAAAAAAATCCGAATAACAAAAGCTCTCGTTTTATTTCCTGAATTATTTAAATTATAAAAATTTTGAACATTGAAATACATGCCAGAATTTATCATTTTCAGTGTCGTTATGATCAGTATATTATTTAAAGGCTGCTCAAGAAGTTTCATCAAATTCTGAACGCCGGTTTGATTGTGGTTAATTTTTGAAGGTTTTTAACTCAAAAATTAATATAAAATAAAATATTATTCCGAATCAAAAATTTCGGCACGAGGGTGTTCGTAATATTATAACACACCTTGGTGTCAAATTTCATTGTATTTGGACGCCAAATGACGGAAAAATATAATTAATTTAAGTTTAAGTAGATTTCCTTTGAAATTTTCTCTCTCTCCCCCACCCCCCTCGTAAGTTCCGATTTTTGGCAAAACTTCCGCCATTTCCTGGCGGCTGTTAGCGCCTTAATGGCACCAATTAATGGCACCATTATCCCTTATCCTACACCCTTATCTCCTGCCATGCCAGCCCTCCCTTTTTGCCTATTTTAACTCCTTAATTCCCTCCCTTCTCCTCTCCAAACAGCAGCTCTCCCCACACAACAGCTCTCATTCTCCTCTCCAAACTGCTGCCATTCCAGCCCTCTTCTCCCCACACAGCAGCCCTCCTCCTTCTCTCAAACAGCAGCTCCCAGCAGCTCTCCCGACCTCTCCTCCTCCCAGCCAGCACACAGTAGCAGTCCCCCTCCCCATTTCCAGCCAGCAGCCCCTCCTCAGCCCATAGCCAGCCCTCTTCTCCCCACAGCCAGCCAGCCCACAGTAGCCCCTCCTCCTTAGCCCACAACAACCAAGCCTCCTTCACCTCCCCAAACAACTGCCATTCCAGCCCTCCCTTCTCTCCAAACAGCAGCCCCCAAACCCCTACCAACTCCCCTACCACAGCCGACAACCCCCTACCAAGTCTCTCACAGCCAGCAGCTCCTTCTCCATTCCAACCAGCTCCCAGCAGCTCTCCCAACCTCTCCTCCTGCCATTCCAGCCCTCTCCAACTTCCACAGCAGCTCCCCCAGCCTTCAGCCCTTAGCCCTACAGCAATAGCCACCTTCTCCTCAGCCCCACAACAGCAGCCCTCTCCTCCTCTCAGCCCCATAACAGCAGCCCTCTCCTCATCTCAGCCATACAGCAGCAGCCAACTTCTCATCTCAGCCCTACAACAACAACCATCTTCTCCTCAGCCCACAACAGCAGCAGCCAGCTCCCATTCCAGCCCCTATCAGCTTTTCTACCAGCCCCACAACAACTCCTCTCTCAGCCCATAACAGCCAGCAAGCTACTAGCTTCCTCCGCAACCCCTACCAGCCCCCACAACCCTCCTCCAACCTCCAGCCTTCTTTCATTTTCCAAGCAGTCCTAATCTAAAGTAAAAAATGAAAAAGAAAAGAACTGAAAATTTTCTTTTTGTGCTTAATCATAACTATGTTAATAATAAATAATAATATTAACATCTCAAATACATCGTTCACATTATTATAACAGTGAAAATGTAAATAAAGATGTTTACTATATTTCTAATCCATCAATTTAATTCTACTTTTATTCTTTCATAACATTAATATAATAAGATTACATAAAATGACTAAATAAAGATTTATATCATTATAAGAATATGAAAGAATAAAGACAAGAAAGAAGAATGTAAATCCTTAAAAAAGAAAATATTCCTTAAATCATTGGCTAAATACTAAAATATTGGAAACTTAAAATGCAGATTGAGCGAACTGTCACTCCTCCAAACTTAAAGGACAAAAGGTACCCAGTATATGACAAGTATTACATTTTATATTATTACTACTGCTTAACTTTTAATTGTTTTGAGCCAAAATTTTAATTTGAAGCTTGGTTGGTTGTTTGGAACTAACGTGACAATATTCGTGGCTAGTTACTATAAAAATGACATCAGTAACAGCATTCGTGGCTAATTACTGAAAAGAAGACATCAGTAATAACATTTGTGGCCAGTTACTGGAAAAATGACATCAGTAACGGCATCCGTGGCTAATTACCGGAAAAATGACATCGGTAATAGCATTCGTGGGTTGTTACTGGAAAGAAGACATCAGTAACAACATTCGTAGCAGGTTACTAGAAAAACGACATCAGTAACCTGCATTTTTGTGCTAATATCTTTTGCAGAAAATTAATTATTTCATTTGCGCTTTTACCTTAATATTTTTCTTGTATCTCTTTTGCAAATCGCATCTCTGCTATTATAAAATGTAATACTGCATTGATTACTGTGGCACTTAGAGTACTCTCTAATTACTGGGAATTCCAATCCCGGTATTGTTTGTTGTACAATGCCAGGTCAGGTACTTCTGAAAGAGCTTAAACAAGAACCCTAATGCTTAAAATTTTCAATCTGCAAATGGATCTACGACGGCGCTATTTTTGCTTATATTTTATATTATATTTATTTTTCGCTTTTGTACGAGAAGTACGATATCAGATCTTGTAATATGAAGTTTGAAATAAATGAGAAATGTCTTATATTTTTATATGTGTCCTTTTTCTTTCATTACTCAATATGATCTTGGGTAAGTGAACACCCGATGTCGGAATTGTTTCCGCTAAATCGGCATTGGGCCATCACAATAGTAGAGTGATAAAATAGGCAAGCCTGAAGCTGTTGAGTTATAGGAATTACTAAGCCAAGTTGAAGATATATTGACATCATATATCAGTTGGGAAATTGTGTAGTGCTCAGGGACAATGTTTTTCAGTGAATTATGGGCTTGATTAATTTATTTTATGCTGTTAGTGAGGCACATGTATATGATTGGAATTAATTGGTAAAAGTTGTGTATAGCACCTATCTACACATTCTATTAGTGGACATGAGTGTAATTCAATCAAGTTTTTTGTTTAACCAGCTTTGACTTTGTGTCAGTTATGAATGAGCATTTAGGAATGTAGGCAAGATAAATAAAGAAAAAGAACAATGCACATTCATGAATAGACGACACACGAGATTTTTTTGTGGCTTCTTTATTAATCTGTGTCCATTTTAGGGGCTGTTGATTGTTTTCACTACAATAAAGTACTAGTAATATAGTTGTTGCTTTATTAATGAAGATTATAAGGAATGCTTAGTGGCAAAGTAGAATAATTTGAGGAAAATTGAAATTCATGGAGGAAAGGAAGATTTCATCCCTTGAGCATAAGTGTGGTATTTGTAGCACATGAAATGATGCTTGGATGGTTGGTAATGCTTCTATGTTTTATTGTATTTGGATGAGCCTATGGATGCTTTATTTTATTTGAGTAACTATTTTGACCTTGAATTTATATTCTAGTTGATGAAGAGCTGCGATGCTTAGTCGGATAATTTCTTGCACTTTATGAGCTTGGAGACTTTGGAAAGTTCATGTTGGGTGAAGGTTGGACTTTGAATAAATCTGGTTGGATAGTAGAGTGATGAGAAATCGAGCTCGAGGTTGTTGAGTTATAGGAATTACTAGGCCAAGTTGCAGATAAATTGTTATTTTATATTAGTCGGGATATTGGGTAGGAATTGGGGACAATGTTTTTCAATTAAATTTTGGGCTTGCATAATTTAACTTGTGTTCTTAGTGAGGCACATGTATGATTGTGATTAATTGGTAAAAGTTTTGTATAACACCGATCACCACACATCTATTATCCCACCAGTAAAACTCATACTGCCTTTCACAATTTGGTGTCGTTACGGCAACATGTTTATTTTTGTTACTTATATTGTTTATTAGCTTAGTTTTGCTCAAGATACAAAGCTTTTCACAAAAATGCAACAACTTGGGTAATAATTTCTGTGTTATAATGTCTAATAATACAGGGAGGCTCTATTATGAGTCTACTTCAAATTTGATACCTTCATCTGTAACATAGGATGATCTAAAGAATATCTTTCAAATGATTTCTTTTGTATGCATTAACCCTTTAATGCTATATATATTCAATTTGTTCAATGATCAACAGGTGCTATTTTCCATTAAACTCATATATGCTCCTGATGCAGTGATTTTAGTGCTGAATATGAACAAAACATTCTTCTTGTTTCAGTGTGATGCATGGAGTTATGTGCCGTTATCTTATTTTTTTTTATTATTAGTTTTGCTCCAATAATTTTAGTAAAGCTATCATGGAAAATGTTTAGGTGTTTTATATCTTTGCATTTGTAATTTTTAAAGCATTTCATCTTTTTGCAAGCTATTCATGCATGATCTTGCAAGCCTTCATATTATTTATAATTTACATTCTTGCTCTTTATTTAATATTAAAAGGGTTTATTTAGATTATTTTGGATATTCAGTTATCTGCTAAACTTATCTTATTTATATACATTCTTCTTTTGTTTTGTTTTTTTGCACAAGTCTTACAATTTCAGAAATGTGCTCAAAGTATATATTAAACCTTAAACTGCTAGAGTGAGCGATTAACCTGAAATTTGGTACTTAGTGACTGCCCGTCCTTTCATCCATTATTCACTTGATTGCTGCCTTTTTTTTCTCATGACTGCTATTTCTCGTCATCTACACATGCTGTGTTAGCTATTACTTGTTTACACTTGTGCTTGCTTCCTTTCATCTGTGTGCTTTGCACTTGCCAACATGTGCTATTACTTGTTAGTTTTTGCGTACTTACTTGCACATGATCTTGATTGTTGCCACTTGCTTGGATGGATACCTTTTTTGTTATTATATTTATCACCGACTTGCTTGTACTAGTGGATGCTACTTTCACCCGCGTGATTGTGCATTTAACATCATAAACTTTTTATTAACTTCTTGAATCTCTTTGTGCATGGTTGTGATTCCTTGGAGTATCTAGCAGCCGGTCATGGCTGTGTTCGATTACTTGTGAAAAACAGGGGCTGGATGGGGTTAGGGCATGGCTGTGGTTAGGGCATGGGGTTAGAAAGATTCTTACGAAAAGTTTCGAAAATTTTGAAATTTTTTTAAAATTTCCAAAAAATTGCAAATGTTAATGTAATTGCATCAAAATGTAAAAGATCACAAATCCAACACCTAATGTGTAAAATTATGAAGACATCCCTAAGGATAAAACTGTAAGAAATTACTAAAATTATCAAAAATTGAATAATAAACAAATTTAAGATAAAATAAGGTTATTACATAAACATAAAGAGAGAGAAAGTTTGCTATCTTATTAGAAGGATAAGGGCACATTTCTCACCCACATATTGTTCTTCTTGTGATTATAACAGCACACATTATAATGCGCTTAAAGATAAAATATTTGCATCATGCAATGTTATATGTTTTCAGGTGTTAATTAACTTGTGTGGTTATGACCAACCGATGGACGGTGTATGACATGCAAGAACAATGCTTCACCTCAAATTTGTGAAAGCTAGGCTTTCAAAATTAATTTAAATCATCTTGGCTTTTAAATTTTGTCAAGTATATGAAATTGAGCCTAATTTACCCTTTTAAATATATTTTTATTTAGATAAGCAAGTGTAGATTTGATTTAAAAATTTGATAACTACTAAAAAATAGTTTTAATTAGCTTAAAGTTTTCATGAACTGCCTAATATATTATTATTTAAATTGTTTAAAATTCAATAAAATATTCATTAATGTTATTTTAATTTTTTTTAGATATTTTATTTAATTTTCTTTTCTATGCTTAATCTGCTTCCCTCTTACTAAAGGGATGTGGTCCTTTAATCATTACTTCCGTTCCTTGCTTAAAAAATAGTGGATATCTTTATTCAGGCTCTAGGCACCTATTTTTTCTCGTTGAAGTAGCAAGCTGGAATTAATATACTTTCATTCTTCTACTTGTAGAGAGTGTTGATGCATTAAGTAGTTCAAATTAAGCAGGAAAGCGGATATATGTAATTCATTATTCTCATATATATATATATTGGTCTTCTTGTGTGTACCTATTCATATAGAATTCACTTTGGTCACACCTGTGTGAGTGTGCGTTTATGTAAGTTGAGCTAAAGTTTGCCTCAGCATATAGAAACTAAAATGGGATTGACTTTTCACTTGATTCAACGTTAGCTAGCCATACTTGAATCTTAAGGAATTTGAATCAACCCAACCTATAAATAGATTTGACTCAGCTTGAGATTTTTGATTGAATTAATTTGAGTTGATATCAGTTGGGTTCAGGAATGGATTGTCTACACTGTCCTAGATATCTTGGAGAAACACCCTTGAAATTTCCTCCAAAAAAATTGGTGCAATGGAACTAATAGAAAATGTTTATTATTGAACATTTTGAGTGTGTCAAATAAGCCATTCTAATTTATCTTCACTTGAGTAGTTTGACCAAGATTGCTGGACCTAAGCAATCGCTTATCACATGATAACACCTGGTTATGAAAGTTTTTTCTTCGGTTAACAAGTCTAGGCCCTTTGTTGGCACCTTTTTCAAAATGTCTTTCTCTGATGGTCCCATGCCATGAAAACAAACAAATTGTATGATTTAAGGGGTACACATAAGATGGGTGGGATAATTTTAAAAATTTGTTTTCCATTGATTCCAATATTCTTATGCATTTTTTAGTGGATCCTTCTTCTTTATATTGTGTTATTTTTAATGTACTTGTTGTATTGTTTTGCAGAACTAAGCTTAGTTTTACAAGATGGTCTGCTGATTGGAAATCAGCTACAGAATTATTTGAACATGCTGGTTGGTAGTAAATGATAATACTTCTCTAAATGGACCAACTTCTAAACATTAATTTTCATTTCGTTCTGCTTAAGCTAACGGTTACAGGATGAAGAAAGATTATGAGAAGGCAAAAGAGGCATTTGAGAAGGCTTCAAAAGGCCAAGAAATGCTATCATCGTATCCTGTTCAGAAATCACCTGTTTAAATATAAGTTTCCATTCTTTTGCACAGTTGTTGCCCTTGATGAGCTTTTGTAGGCCTTGGGATGCCGCCAAACATTTGGATTCTGCTGCTGCTTTAGCTAAGGATCTTCAGAGCTGGAATGAAGTTTCTGATCTTTATAGGAGGGCTTCTGAATTGTACATGGAGTGTGGAAGATCACAACCTGCTTCAGATTCTCTTGCAAAAGCTGCTCGGTATGTGAAGTTCTCATTATAGCATTTTCTTTCTTTAATTTGTGAGATTGGCAGTGTTTACAGGATTAATTTGCATTTAATTGTTTCGTGTATAAAGTGCTTTAGAAGATGCTCTGCCTGATGAAGCTATTCGTTTGTACAATGATGCCTGTGGAATTTTGGAGGAGGATGGAAAACAACAAATGACTTTTGATCTATATAGTGCTGCCACAGCCATATACATTAAACTTGAGAAGTAAGATGAATTCTTTTGAATTTTATGTTTCTTGAAACTTATATCAACTGCAGTTGATATGCTTGATTTCATTAAACTTCAAAAGTAGGTTGAACTCTGCTACAGCTTTTTTTGGGTATATTGAAAGAGTGTTTTTTGAAACTAATATATACTCAGTTGATGCGCTGAGCATCAAATTCTGTGAAACCTGAGTCATTTTAACAATATTCAATAGCTAGTTATTTGTGATCTTCTCCTACTCGCTGTGCTATCATTAAATTTTTTATAATATAATGGTGAGATTTGACCTTTATTATGTGGGCATGGCGGTGGAATTATTTTTCTTTCATAAGCCAAGTTAGTGATAATCTCTGTCCAATTGGTATCCAAGTTAGTGATAATATCTGTCCAATTGGTCTTCAAGTCAGTGATATTTTTCTTTTCATAAACCTGATAAGCCAAGTTGCACTGAAAAATTATCTTTAAAAATAATAGAAAGTGTGAATTCAGAGAGATTATTCACTAACCACATATCATGTCCAGGTTTTTCTTTATTTACAATGCGTAGTTGAATTTTGTGATTCTGCAAAAAGTACGTTTAATATTCATTTGGTTTTATGATAAAAGAGCTTATTCATATTGTTTCTTGATCATATTTATAAAAAATTGATTAATGCAGTTGTCTTAACTTTGGGCTCTCACAAAAGAATAAAATGTTGTTGAATTTCATTGTCTCATCTAATTTGTTTATGAGTGCATTGAGGACCTGCCAAGGAATGCTTTCTCCAATGTTTGCATGGTGATTATGTGCAACAGTGATGTACTACGAGCATATGATTAGTGCCTGTATTATTTTTGGGCAGAGTTTGCATTTTTCAAATCAGTTTATGCTTGAACAGTTCTTTCTTAATTTCTCTTTTCTTGCAGATATATTGATGCCGCAACCTGTCTTCTACGGTGGGGTGCAGCTGCTGATGCTTGTAATGCTGTAAATAGTCAATGCAAGGTGCTTTATGCAGATTCTAGCCTTAATAACTTCTTAAACCTTCGTTCATGTAGTTTAGAATAGCATGATGCAAGTTCCATCTGGTTTTAAATCCTAATATACATACATATATATCTATATCTATATCTATATATATATATATATATATAAGTACATATATATTTAAGATGTCAATGATTGTTGTTCTCACAGGCGTATCTTGGCGCGGTTATAGTCCATCTTTATCTACATGATTTCGTTGAAGCTCAGAAATGCTATTATGATTGCTCGCAGTGTGTAACAGAAACTAATTTATGTATTTCAAGTAGCTGACGTGAATTCTTAGCCTGTTTTTATTCACTAATTGATTGAACTGCGCAGGATTGGAGTTTTCCTGAGCAGCGATCAGGGCCACTGCGCAAGCAAGCTGCTCTCCGCTTTTAGAGAAACCGATACGGAAGAGATCAAACGCTTAGCTCAATCCAGCCCAATATCTCATCTTGATCACACCGTAAATATTATTATTATTATTTAATAATTGTGATTTTGTACATTTAAAAGTGTGCTTGTTGGTTCATTTGAGGATATACATATAAACAGGGCTGTGTTTTGGATGCAGATCATTAGGCTTGCAAGAAAGCTGCCCACAGGTGATCTGGAAGCGTTAAAATTAGATGCTGCGGATGAACAAGAAGAAGCTTTGGAAGAGGATAATCTCACTTGAAAAAAAGGTTATTATATTTCTATACGATAAAACAGAGGAAAATTTGATTATATTAAATATGCATATATGATAATATATATATATATATATATATATATATATATATATATATATATATATATATATATATTAGAACACTGCAGCTTGTTGTATTCATGTGATACAAAGGCAGTTGATTTGAGTTATTTGACAGGGATTTAAGGGGTGTTTGCAAATCCTTACATTACTGGGAATTAAATTTAGCCGTTGTAAATTAAATGGATTGTAAATTGTTGGTTAAAGAAAATGTTGACCTTTGGTTTCTTGGTCAGGGCTGCTGAGTCTTGGGGGTTCGTTCCCATTGACAACAATGTGGCTTTCAAAAAATCTGATTTGGATCTGCCTGCGATGACTACCGTTAGAAGGTCTAGGATATGGGATTCTTTTTTTGTTTTTTGAAGAAGTTGAATTTTATAAGACATATATATGGAAGTGGGATTTAAATTCTTGATCTGTCAAGAGTTTAAACTTAAGATCTCAATCATCCACAATACTACTCGTGATATGGAAATTTTGGGAATTGCTGATGAAAATAGGGACATTATGGATTGCTTTCACAAGTTGCAAATGTGAAAGGGGTTTTGATGCTAGTATTGGCAGAAATTTTCGGCTAATGTGATGGCTTGGCATGAAAGAATCTTGGCATTTTAGTTGACGCAAAGTGTAACTCATGTGACCAAACTATAGTGAACTTTGTCATGAGAGGGGCCGCATGTAGTAACGATAGCAAGGTTTGATGCTGCATGTCACTGAAAGGACCCAAGACTGCATCTTTAGTGAAGAAATTGTGTATTGGGAGGTCAATGTAAAGTGGTGAAGATGGAGTGAGCTTTGGAGTATGTGCATGGGTGTGCTGTGGGTGGGAATGAGGGGGACTTCAAATATACAGGGAGATGGACTAGAATAATGCAACTGGAGAAAGAACTGATATTGTTAGGTTCGAATAAACATCTAAATGATGATAAGCTTAATTTTCATAATATTTTACCTTCTGCTTTAGCCACTATACTTGAATTAAACAGCTAAATGATGCAACATAATCAACCATTGCAGTAGATAATGCTATTGAATTATAATTATTTGTTATTAAAAAATGAGTGAGTGTGCAAAGAATTGATAAGCATCATGTACGAATTTTTTCTCTTTTCCATGTATGGCAAAATCAACAAATGAATTACCAAATCCTAAGATGTTGAATTTTTGGATTTTACAATTCTTAAAGATTTAATCCCATAGTATGTAAAAACATATAGTTCATGATTATTATATGAAATTTTTTTGAATTGGCTTGAAATAATAAACAAATTTATGCTATAAATTTGATATTTTATTTACATCTCTATTGATGTGTAAGATGTTTTGATGAGGAAGGATTTTCTTGGTTTATCGAGTTATTTAAAGTTATTTTGAAGATTAAAAAGGTGCTAAATGTGTTGAGAAAGAATATTGATATTTATAAGAAATAATGTGGTGCTTAGATTATGAATACATATTTGTATTTCTCAAATTCTTTATCAAGTAGATCTATTATGGAAGTTATATATATATATATATATATATATATATATATAGAGAGAGAGAGAGAGAGAGAGAGATTTGGTGAGATATTTAGAGAAAAAAAAGGCTCGATGATGTATATATAGAAATTATTAGAGATATGTACAATGGGATGCAACTTGTGCTCAATTGTAATGTAGCTTGTCTAATAGTTTTTAGATTGTAATTGGATAATCAAGGCTTAGCCCTTAGATTATATTTTTTGCTTTAATTTTGGATATTTTTTTTAGCCCATTCAAAAGGGTTCTTGGTGCATACTATTTGCAGATGACATTTTATTAATTAACAAGCTTAGGGATGGAATTAAAGCAATACTTAGTTGCGAAAAATTACTTTAGAATCTAAAGATTTTTAACTTAGCAAATTTAAAATAGAATATATGAAGAATAAGTTCAAGTGTGTAAGAAGCCCAAATTTCTATGGCATAACTATTGAGAACCATATGATCAAGAAAAGCAAGAGGCTCATTAATTTTGGTTCAATTATTCAAATTAATGATACAATAGAGTGATGTGATTAACATAATCCAAGCTAGTTGGATGAAATGAAGAACCCTTTGGGAGTGATGTGCGATCGAAAAATACCTTGGATTGATGTGCCATTGAAAAATTCCCCTTAAAATTTAAAGGAAATTTAATAAAGCAGTTATATAACAAACTTCTATGGGGTTGAATGTTGGTAGCAAAGAAGAAACTTATAAAATAGAAGGATTCTTAGCTTGATGAGTGGGTATGCTCATAAGGCTAAAATGAGAAATGAATTTATTCGTAGCAAGGTTAGAGTGGGTCCAATAGTGGATAAGATTAGAGAACATCGCCTTAGATCGTTAAGTGTAGACAGTTCAATGCTGTTGTTAGATAAATTGAGTTTATAAATTTTACCCTTATTAAAAGAGTAAGAGGAAGATCTAAAAAAGCATAACATTAATATAACAGAAAGGATCTTCTTTATTTGAAACTTATGGAAGGGCTTCTATGTGATCTTGCATAATGAAAACAACGGATTTATGTAGCTAATCCTAGCTAATGTGATTAGGACTTGTTGTAGCAAAAAACATAATCAAATCATCTACATAAAAGTGTATTATTTGGGTTTTTAACCTCATCTAAATTAAGCATAATATTAGCGTACCTAAATATTTTAGCAAATTTAAATATTCTTTTACTAAAATTTAAAAAAATATTATTTATATGTTTTGTTTGATATGTGAAGGTGCCTTTTTATTGTTTTACTTGAATTTTTAAGCAGAAATGTGTTCTTCAATTGTGAACAACCCAACATTTTTATTCACATGCTTTAAAAATTCTATGTATAAAATTTCATTGAAACTCTTAAGCAAAATATCAACTAGTATATTACAATTTTCTTACTTTTAAGATATGATTGAGAAATTATACTATAGTTTATATAAAATTTATTACCATGAGTTTTCTCCACTTTGGGCAACAACATATAAGGGATCTCTTTCTATATGCAAATATTAATGCATCACACATGTATGAAGCATGCTTGTTGTGCTTATAATAGTAACATACCACAATGGTGTAGGCATAATAATGATTATGATAGGAATTAGATTAAGTTAATGTATATAATCTTTTCTTTTAGGACAACTCTTTTTTATATAAACTAAAAGAATGTTATAAGAAGTTTTTTATTTAATTATTTCAGTATTACTACTATATAGAATTCTCATTCTAAATTTTTGATGTTGGTGTGTGATCACATACTCAAATGTTTTTGCATCATATTTTTATTTAAGATTTAAGTAACTATTTTTAACAAAAAATTATAAGAAATGTTTTGTTTGCCATCTATTTTTATATTCTATAATAAAATTATCAATCATACTTTCTATTTCTTAATAAAGATGGCATGACATTTAGGGATTAAAGTGGCTTAAAGAAAGAGCTCTATAAAGCCATGAGAGTGAGGTTGGCTCCTCTTCATATGAAGATGAAAATAAGCTCTACAAAGCCAAATAGGCTCACAATATTTTTTTGTTCTTTTTAAACATTTTTTTCATGATAAAAGCTCTCCCTTAATATTTTTATCTTCTCCTCTTTTTTCTTCTTGCTAAAGCTTCATCTAGGTTGTTTGGGCAAGCAAACTTTAAGTGATAGATTTTATCAGATTGGTATAACTTGCTTAATTCTTTTCCTTATTCTATTAGCCATAAGCTTATGAAATTTAGATCTATCATACCTTTTTTTTGTATAGGCAAAACTAAGATGATGGCTCAATATAGCCATATCACCATTATTCATGTCACTTAATGATGCTGTTGCCTCTATGTGGTTCACTTATAAAGCTATGCTTTTCTTTTTCACCTTGGTGGGTATTTATTCAATAATTCTCATTCCTCTTAAAATCCTATTCAAATGCTAACAAAGAATAAAATAATTCATCAAGTATATTTATGTTTAAATATTTAAATTTTATGATGGTATTTTTTCTTTGAACCTTATGAATTTGTGAACTCCATCTAACCTTTAAGATTTGGTGTGCACTACTTGTCTTGTGATCAAATAAATTAATATATCTTAAAATTTTAATAGATTGGCTTGGCTTCATATTAACCTTCAAATCATATTAATAGATTTTTAATCTTTGAGATCCATTGATTATCATCTTAAAAATCTCAAATTCATTAATTGGCCTATAATTGTTGGAATATCACCTTATTGATGCCCTCATTAACAATGCTCAATCTATCTAATATTAGTTGTGAATTTAAGATGTGGCATCTATATATTTATCAAGAGTGAGCACATAGAAATATTTTTACTTAAGAAAATATTTTTTTGAGAGATTACAAACAAGATCTTAATATGTAATAATATTTTTACTTAAGAAATTCAAAAATAGCAAAAAAAAGAGCAAAAATGTAGATTATCTTAAAGAGATATTTTAATTTTTGTGATCATGAAAACATTGCAATTGAGGAAAATATTGAAGAATAACTTGAAGCCTCCATAATCAACATTTGTTAATATAGTTTTAACAAAAATCGAAGGGGTCAATATTCTAGATAATATGTTGATAAGTCTACCTTTGGGAGCCCAATAAAATAATAATAGTTGCAATAATTATATTACATATTATTTAGTTTAGTTACTTGAATGTTAGCACCCACAAATATGATGATGCCATCTTCCAAACCCTTAGATTGAAGGCAAACCAAACCAAGTTACTCCAAAAGATTTTTTGTCCCCAAGAAGTTAGATGAAGGCATTGACACCACTCACAGAATAGTGTTGCTGATGCAATCACAACATCATTACACCTATCTCTCATTATTGAGAGATAGATCTTATTTTTTGTTCCCAAGAAGTTTGTGTTGTTTTGTTTTTAAAAATTGAACTTAATGGTAGATGCCTAAAGCAAAGTTAGAATTATTACAACCTAAAAAGATGGCAAGGTTCATACTGACAATAAGAGAGAATGATTATGTCAATATTCTAATGAAAGAACTTAAATTCTTAAATGCCATTACAAACTGAAGAAGATAAAGAAATGATGACAAGGCAGGTGATTACAAGCCAATATATGACAAACAAGTTGATGATATATAAAATAAGTTATGTACTTTTGGTATACTATATAACTATCTTTTGTCATAACTTTTGTTTGCTAGATAATGCTATTAGTAGTTGACATTCAGCTATGAATATGCTTATTAGAAGTCATACTATAGAGAAATTTTGATATTTTTTCTTAGCTTTTACAAAATTCTAAGTTTTTTATTCAACTATTTTCATTTGTATAAAATTGTCAAATCAATTAAATTGCACTAAGAAATTATGCTCAACCCAATGATAAATAAAATGTTGAAATAATGCATTGCACTCTCTCACAAGATTACACCCATATAAATTGGAAGTTATTGGTAAGAAGTTAAAACAACATACAAAAAAAGAATAAGAGTGATGATCGCATGATCATATTAAGAAATTTAAATAAAAAAATAAAATATTCATTAAAATGAAAATAAATTAGCTACACTTATTATAATAAACATCATAGAGCCAAACCATAATATCTTTTAATTACTATAAGGCTTTTAAATAAAATATAACTTAAAGTATAAATTATAAAGTCTTCATAGCCGCATGATTTTATTAAGGAAAATATTCAAGAAAAATAATAATTTAGTTTCATTAAATTTAATGTTCATATAACATTTAAAATAGAATCATAAATAGTATTAGTGATGAACTAAGTACATAAAGTATTATAAAAAGATTATTAAGTGTAAAAACAAAATATAGAAATTATGTGAATAATGAAATGGATTAAATTCTACATGAAATAAATTAAGGAAATTGAAACTTGAATATTGAATTACATTTGAGCAAATTAATAACTAGATTAATTCCAAATTACAACATGAAGTCTTCATTTTGCTAAGTTTTTCAATAGACTATTTGACATGTATTCAAAGAGGTCCATGCACATTCTCTTGCATATTATGATACATGTATTATGGTGGTGCATACCTTTCAATAATAGATTCATTTCATATATGTTACTGTAAGAGTGCATGTTATTATATATTGCGACATATGTACCGTAATACAAATCCTTATTTAATTAATTCATTTTAAAATACATGTAATATTGTAGTGCAAGTTTTTATCATGATTCATGTAATATAGTAGTATAGGTCCTTAAATATCATAACATATGTACTATAATAGTACTAGTTTATATAATTAGAAAATTTTCAACTATCTTTAAGACTCTTAAAGTAATGACTTTATGTGAAAACTTGCTTTAAAGTTATAAAACATCCTTTATCAAATTCTTGCATACAAAATTATGCAGGAATCTAATAATGGCATACAAAACTTGAAATCACAACAATTAGAGTATTAAGGAAAATAAAGCCTATACATAAAAGAAATGTCTTAATGAAATTACAATATTTGTAATCCTATAAGGTAATTACAATAGCAACTGAATAAGGAATAATTGTCTTCACATATACAATTTAAAAATATATGAAATTTGGAAAATTATTGGTGTTTAAATTTGAAGATAACTTGTTCTCTTAACCAATATTCCTTTTATTCTAAAATCATACATGTATTTATGTTTTCAAGAAAAACTTTATTTGAGAAAAACTAAGAGAAAGGTAGAGTAAGATGAATTTTATAAAAATTAAATATGATAAACTACTTGATACTTGAGTGAAATGAGATGCTTGTATATTTAATTGTGAGATTGCACTGTTATGCTGAATTATATTTATATAAATAATTTTTATAATAAATGTGTGTGCACGAGCGCGTGCGTGCGTAAACATGCAAGTACATTACTAACTGAGCATAAACTTCATCACCCAATAATTTTTTTTTGTATATTAAAACAAATATTATATAACCCCATAAATGAATGTAAGTTCTTAAGTCAAATCATTAAAAATAAATTATATATTATGTGTACACATTTGCTTTTTTAACTCATCTTCTAGTTCATATACCACCAATACTTATTTATAGTTCTTGACATAGTTAAGCTCACTAAAAAATAATATGCTTATTAATTAAACTCAACTCATGTAGTAATCATAGCCACTAGGATGCATCTTAATCAAATATGATATTATAGTACTGTGTAAAAAAAATTTGGGATTTTCTTAGTAAGACAACATACAAATTAGAATGCTGAATTGAAATATTGCTTATAGTTTTAATATTACATATAAAACAATTTTAATCTTAAAACATTTATGAGTTGCTTGGTTAATATTATCTTTGCTCAATTAGAATGCTGAATGTTTGGGTTAAATATTGACATATTGCTTATAACTTGAATATTACAAATAAACAAATCATAATATTAACATTTTTATGAATTGTTTGGTTAAGATTATTTTTTTTATAATATTGTGTACATAATTCATCACTAATTTAAATCAAAGCTCTACAAAATAATTTTCAAAAGTTCTTTTAAAAATTTTCAAAAAAAAAAAGATGGCTTTATCCATTCAGAAAGTAATGTTTTGATTTTATCAACTAGAATGAGGTAATTGCATGCTTTAAATTTGGAATAAAATATAAGAACTATTAATCTCAAGTCAACTTTAAGAGCATCTAAGCAAAGTTTCATATTTAGCATGCCATCATTGTAGTTGCCGTCTCCCGAAACATTACAAATAAATAGAAAAAGAGTAAGAGAGATTTTCTTAGAGATTAGGACTAAAACGCACACAATGCAAAAAAATGATTTGGTTGACTATGGAAGATAGCCCATACATAATAATAGCAAAATGGTAAGGAGATTAAGGAAACCCTTGACAAACACCATTCTTACTTTCACCGAGGAATGAACATCCGAGATGCATGCTTTATTAGCATGGAGCATTTTATCATACTCATTAGCATGGAGCCTTTCATAAATAAACTATCTATTGATATTATCGAAAGATTTCTTTTGGATAATCATGGCACAAAGTATTTCATCTTTGGGCATGAGAATAAAATTGAAAATTTTCATAGCTAAGAGTATGTTGTAAAACATAAGCCTCCCTAGAATAAATGCCATTTGAGCCAATGAGAACAAAGAGCACTTTATGGAGTCTCAAAGCTAACAACATATCATTTATCTTATAAATGATATAACATAGCAAAACCAAGCAATAACCAAATATGTAGTCCGAATGAGTAATCTTAGGAATTAGGGCAATAACACAATGTGCAATACTTTACGAAGCTTTCCAAAGCGATAAAAATAGTTAACAATAGCGAAACACTCTCCAACTCCTTATTTGGAGAAAAAAATAAAAAGTGAACACATATAACCACAACACTGCATTGAAGGAGGCAATCCATTATTTGCCAAAGGCAGATGAACAATATTGCCATATGGGCAGCCAGGAGACCGAACCAAACTAGCCAAAGGCAGATGAACAATACATCCATGTGGGCAGCAGCCAGGAGACCAAGCCAAACTAGACGAACTAAAGAGGTTCTTAAATTGCTCAATTAAGTAATCATCCAAACTCATTATCTTAAGTATTAGCATATGTTTGATAAACATCACACTACTTATGCTTAAATACTTATAAGCTTAACTCTAGCCAAATGCACAAGAGCTAATAGAAGAACTGGTGAAATGAAAAGCTTATGCTTCTTAACCACTAAATTTGTTCATAAACACAAAAAGAATTATAGCATTAGAGATCACAACAAATATATCCAACATTTCCAACATTGTAAAAGGAGAACCCCAAATATGATTCATAAATTCCTATCCAATGCATCCAAGAAACTGGATTCAATTATTTATAATTTTGAAGAAAAACTAATAGGTGAACACTGTAGTAGTATATAATAGTTATGACTCAAAATTTATTATCCTAATTATTAGGTTCAAATTTTATCAGCAACACATTTACTTCAAAAAGCTACTCAATTTCCAAGCAAGAAAAATAAGTATTTCTCTGTAAAAAGAAATTATATTAACGTAGCCCAATCCAATGCAAGAAATAAATATTATATCAATTTCCAAGTAAGAAAAATAAATATTTATCTGTAAAAAGAAATTATATTAACGTAGCCCAATCCAATGCAAGAAATAAATATTATTGTATCAATCGCGATCAATGACAACCCTTATTCCATCATATACGATCATCCACTTGAACAAAATCACTACAGCCCAAAAATAAAAAATAAAAAGCAAACACCTTTGCATTTATAACTCTGAAATAAATAACTCTCCTGTAAATGGCCAATTCCTCTGCCCTGCTTCTAGCATATATATGATCGATAGGCTGCTCCTATTCTGACACTATTTTCCTTTATTTTATTTTAGATTCTTTGTTTTAGGGAATGCCGTACCCATTTCTATGCGACCTCTGCCATGTCCACGCAGTGCGGAGGCTCTCCTCGATGTCCGTGATCTTGGCCGTCCAATTGAGTTCCCTGTTAATCTTGGAAGGGTCGCTGTAGACTTCAGCATAATCTCCCGGCCTTCTCTCCAAGTAATCCACTTTAATCTCCACCCCTGTAGCTCTCTTGCATGCTTCCACAAATTCCTTCACTGTTCTTCCTGATGTGCATTGGCATAAATTGAATCTCTTTAAATTAAATATTAGCATTTCATAAAATAGGATTAAACCCTGCAATAATAATAATAATAATAACCTTTTCCAGTTCCAACATTGTAAATTCCAACATTGTTGGGCCTCGCCTTATCAAGAGCTTTTACATGAGCATCAACCAGATCTGTCACATCAATGTAATCTCTAATGCAGGTTCCATCGCGCGTAGAGTAGTCCGTTCCTTTGACCTGTGCGAACCGAACAAACGCTTCTTATTGTGCTGTTATTGGGGGATAGCAGAGGGGAAGCAAAAGAAATACTATGACACCCCAAAAAATCCTCAATTATCCCCGATCAAAAAAGGTACTTTGACAAAATTGAAAGAAAATGGGGATTTTTTGAGTAATGTATGCAAACCTCCCTAAAGAATTTTCATTCTCTACCTTCAGTCCAGGAATGATTCCCTGAGCAGCATCAAAGCACGCGCCGGAGATGCGCCCGTGCTCCCTCAGCTCAGGCCGGGGAGCCTCGCCCAGCCTTCCCTCTGGATCGGATCCGATAACGTTGAAGTATCTGATGAGGAAGGCATTGTTATTATGGGTGGGAAGCAAAACAATAAAAACATCATCATCTGTACTATATCTATAGAGCAATCCAAGTTCTTGAATATCAAGATGTTGACCGCTTTGGCCTTAGCAGCCTCACGGTTTTGCTCTTAAAGCCTAGAGTGGTTCTGCCACGAGCACACACTTAATATTGGAGTTAAAAATAGAAATTGTATTGTTATCTCAAAAAGCATATTGGTATTTAAGATTTCTGGTTTAACTATACTTAAAAAGGAAGTTTTTCAAGGCAAACCTTAGAATCATGACTGCCATATCCGTAGTCTTTGAAAAGTCAAGGATCATATCCTCAGCCATTTTCTTGGCCTTCCCATATGGATTAATCGGAAACTGCACGATTAAACACGAGAAAGCTTAAAAAACAGGTTCGTTTGGTGATATTTTTATATCAAATTTCAAATCTGATGGTGCAAAATAGCTACAAAATGAAGGTTAAATAAATTAAAAAGCATTAGAAGGAATTATTCAAAAAATTAGCATCACTAAGTAACCTGGGGGGTTTGTTCGGTTATGGGCATTTTATCGGGTTCTCCATAAGTGGCACAGGTGCTAGAGTATATCAATGTTTTAACGTCATGCCTTGCCATGGCCTCCAAAATGACCAGAGTATTTGAAGTAATGTTGTGATAATACCTGTTGAATGAAGAACAACATGCTAAAAATACTATGATTAATTTCTGAATATGCACGATTATTATAAATGACGTGAATATAATACTTCAACAAGGGTCAACAAGGGTCAGTTTTGTTGGATGCCCAGTGCAATGTTATTGAAATAACTAGTTAGTGATGGCAGAGAGTAACTAGTTCAATATTATATGTATGCTGTATGTTGTGTTGGGATAATTTTTATGTAATAATACCATAGACAAACCTTAATCTGCCAAACTTGGTAGCAATAGGAAAGGGAAGCGAGGGAAATGATCAATGTCTACATAATTTGAGTGTTATTCGAATAATGTTTGGCAGTGGCATAATTACAGAACCTCAAATAGCACAAGTAAATTACTAAACAACTCAGACTTCATCTAAAGACATACACTGCGAATGTACCAGTGAAAATAATCCATTAACCACTCGAACAACATGAACAGCATATAATTATTAAGTGCTTCAAATAAGAATCAAATCTCTTGATGTTTGAAAAATGGAGAAAAGTAAATTACTAAACATTTACAAAATAAAAAAAATAAAACTAATATTTACATAATGAAATAATATTAATATTGCCCAACGATGTGCTTAAACTGAATTAAGAACTACGCAAAGTCCTAAATCATCAATTAAACAGAATGTGCACCTGAGAGGTTCCTGAGTACTCTCACCGACATAAGCCACCGCTGCAAAGTGCATTACAGCATCAAATGCGTTTTGAGCAAATATGCGATCAATCTATATATGGTTAAAAGAAAAAATTCCCAAAAAGTCAACATTAGACGTTAACAGCTCAAATAATAAGGATACTGCTTTAGCATCACCCAAGTCAGCATAAACAAACTGAAGCCTCCCAGACTCAGGAAATAGCTTCTGAAGAATCTTAACAGCTCCAATATTCCCCCTAGAAAGATTATCCTGTAAAATTAGCGTTAAAAATAAACCCTACAAAACAACAAAACAAAAAAGATAGACCTTTTTAGAACAGCACACCCATCAGTACTTACCACTATAGTTACTCGATATGAGTCCTTTAAGAGTCGAAGACTTGCATGCGAACCAATATAGCCAGCCCCACCAGTTACTAAGACATGTCTCATCCCAGGATCATGTTTGGCAAACTATGTAAAGGCAGACAAAAATCAGTAAGATCTTATGCTTAATAAAGAAGAAAGCCAAATAATTTTCAACAAATCAAAAGCAACAAAATTTCTACCAAAAAAATTTTGTACCAAGAAAAATTTCTTAGGTGCTCACATGTCTTCCATTCAAGTTAGATTACAAAGATGAGAATAGCAAGAATTAATATGCAAAACTACATCTTTCAAAGTCAACCTTCAGAATTTATCTACACGACTAGTTCTGAATAATGAATAAAAAGTATAGAAATAAAAAAGCAAACAAAAAATAGTCTTTCAAAAGTCAGTCAGGAGATAGATAGCAGCATCAATACGATTATGATGTTTAGCCTACTGAATCAATATTAAGATGCAATGACAAACCACAGAATAAACATCATACACAAATTTCAGAATTTTTGCAGATAACATATTAAATTTTGATACAAGCTATTGAACAATTTGTTCATGGATTCTTTAATAAATGAAAAGATTGCATAAATGAGTCCATCTATTACTGATTTTTTAAGAAATAGTTCTTAAAATAGTCCTCTAACTATTGAAAAATACCCAATTTAATCATCTGATAATTAAAAAGCTCAAAATACTCCATCTCCTTTTAAAAGTTCAAATTAATCTTATTTTAATATTTTCATCTATTTTGAATGAAAAAAATTATATTAAATAAGGGCATAGGGCATTATAATAATATTGCACCACAACAATATATTAAAATGCCCTTCATTAATTCCAATGCACTATGACATAAGATGGGATAGTCATATTTGGGCATGTATGGATAGGAAAAATATCAAACATAATATGTATCAAAGAGAAGAAAAAAATTTCATTAAAATTTTCTCCCTTTTATATTTTGCATTAGATATATGCTTATGTTGATTTTGCATTAAAAATCCTAAAATCGAAAATTAATAAAACTTCAGTTAATGGAACTTCATTCAATTAAATTAAGAAATAATACGCATTCAAAAGTCTGTCATATGGGTTGGGGTGTCATTTAAACCATTAGCCCTCCATTTAAAAGATATAATGGGCTAACCTCTATTATAGTTGGCTTAAATGCATTAGACACGATAAACTTCTGGCTCCTATTTTTAACAATTTATACTTAAGCCTAGTTCAACCACAATTTACGATGATGTTGAAGAATGATCATCTTGTGATTAAGTAGTTTGTCCCAATATTTAATATGATAATTATGATTACTGATCAACGACATAATTGGTTGCCCAACTTAATTTCAATTTAAGCTAGTTCAAAGATATGTTGAGTTTCTTTATAGGTGTGGGGACTATTTCAACGTGCAGAACAAGATTTAAAAGGACGGACTTGAAGCAACAAGCAGTTAGAAACTATTAAAAGCTGCTCGCACCTCTGGAAGTTAAACTAGGAAAACTCAGCTTAGGTTTAAAATCATGCTATTAAGTTTAATGGCCCACCAATAACCTTAGTCAGCGCCTGTTAACTTTCTGATAATTTCTAAAAAAGGCCCCTCCCCAAAAGATTTGATTGCAATGGCCAATTAACCCTTAACAGCCCTCTAGTATGCTGCCGACTTATATTATAACGTTGTGTCTTGAGCAAGTTTTCTTCAAGGGTAGGATAAAGAGGGAAACTTCCATATAGGTTATACTATCGATAATGGGACAAGATTATGACAATATTGTGTAAGTTTGATACATGTTCATTGGGAAACCCTAGTCTTATTGTTTCTTCTTAAGTTGGTTCTCTCTTCTATTATTCTTCTATTTTATATAAATAAAAAGAGAAATTTTGGGTGTAGCCTATGAACATAATTAAATCATCACCAAACCATATAAATCTGTATACTAGTGCATGCATTTTTTTTTTCCATTTGTTTGCTGTTTTCTCACCCATTCATTCCACAAAAAAGGATCTAAATTAATGCCCCCTCTTCTATCCCAATAATTAGTTTCATAACAAAGTTCGAGAAAAGCATTTGTGAAAAGTGTGGTTTGATTAAAGTTAAGTTTGATGAGCCTAACTTCATATCTAAGAAGGTATATAAAATAGTTGATTACTTCTATCATAAAAAGTTACCCCTACCTTTGTCCGAGGAAGCAAAAAAGGATGAATCAAATAGAGTTGGCCTCTTTCATTAACAAGCATCCATAGTTTGGCACTAGATACTGGCGTTAAAATAATCTTCATCATTAATAAAAAAGCTATGTCAAACATGTACAATAATCATAAATGTTGTGACATTGGACTTAATTTAAAAAAGGGAGAAAGAGCATTTGTGATTAATTATATAAATTAATTTAATATGATAACAAACTAATTGAAGTCTATGAATATCGTATATGAAGATAAGATCAAGGTACCTATTCTATTATTTTCAATTCCAAAATGTTGGTTGGCAATGATGATAGCAGCGAGCAACACATCGATGAGTGCAAAAATGAAGTTAACTGACATCTGGGGTTTGAATCTTAGTGAAAGCATCTAAAGAAGAGAATTAGAATCGTCTGATTTTACAAAAGTGCTAAGACTAGAGGAAGGACCAAATCTAGAGGATAATGACTAAACAATAAATCCAAGTCCAAAGGGAGAAGGCGGTCTAAAAATTAATATACTCTAGAACTGCAATGATATAGATCACTTCAAGAAAAAATGCAAAGCAACCCCAAAGAACAAGAATTATTGTAATTATGATGATCAACATGCTAAATTAGATTAATGCCCTAGAATGTCATGGCAACAGATATAAAGCAACTACAACTAAATTTAATTGACTTGGGGTTAGACATGGATTGTATCCTTAGAGCAAAGGAGAGTTAGATTCTTGAAAGGGCTGAGAACCTTCAAAGCAAAAAATTTGGAGTGTGTTCTTTTAGATATTTAGAGACCAAACCTAATTAATACCCTTAGTTGTATGAAAAAGCCTTCGGTGTAACAAAATGTTCTTAATGAAGAAGCTATTTACCATTAACATGGCAGCTCGGTGATGGAGCAAGTGTATTGCTTCAAAACCGTTATGAACTAGTTAGTTCAATGAACGTTCGATTCGACGATAAAGTCCGAGCATTACTGCTACTTTCTTTATTGCTAGAAAGTTGGGATGCTTTGGTAATGGCAGTGAACAACTCAACAGGAGCTGATATTGTAAAGTTTGACGACGTTGTAAAGTACAACTTGAACAAAGAGGCAAGGAGAAGATTGGTGGCGATGCGTCTACATCTAGAGCCTTGTATGTTGAAAACAAAGGAATGAACTGGGAGTGAGACTTGGAGAAAAGTCGAAGCAGCTTGAGAAAAATGAAGTCAGTGAGCCAAGCCAACTGCTGGAACTATGACAAAAATATCATATCTGGCAAGATTATGAGCATTTGAGAAGAGCTGGAGGCACAAATAGGGAGAAAGGTAGACAATAAGTATAGAAGCAATGGATCTCAAAGATGAACAAGTCCTTTAATGATGGGGACCATCTTCGACGCGGGTCCCGCCGCAGAGCCTGCCCGGACCCATACCGGCCTTGATATTTCAATTTTATTTTTATGCATTTATTTTCGTCCATTTCAATTTTATTTTCGCATTTATTTTTGTCCGTTTCATGTATTGATCGGATGGACGAATATTAGCCATTTGATCGTTTATTAAAAACACTCTAAGGTCTAGATTGCTTTTAGGGTATTATAAATACCCAATGTCAGTATGTTAAATTCAGTTTTTGATAAATAGAAATTCTGAGTTTTCTCCAAACAGCGAGAACGGCTCTTATTTCCCCGGGAAACCCTAGTTTCCAAATCCTCCCTCTCCAAACCCTAGCCGCCACCTTTCGGACCCCTCCCCATGCTGCCTTTGGACTTCTCCCTGCAGGACAGCCGCTGCCACCACCCCCAGCCACCGCCACTGTCCAGCCGCCGTCGCCGCCCAGCCGCTGCTGCCAGCTGCCGCCGCCGCCCAACCGTGCTGCCAGCCGCCACTCGCCGCTGCTTCCCCCTGCCGCTGCCCCCTGCTGCCACAGCCGCTGCTGCCCCTGCTGCCGTTGCCAGCTGCAGCTGCTGTCGCTGCCAGCCGCAGCTGTTGTCGCTGCCCCTACCTCCGCTGCCTAGCCGCAGCCGCCACCGCCGCTTGCCCTAGCCACTGCTGTCCAATCGCCTCCACCGCCCAGCCGTCGTTGCCCTAGCCGCCGCAAGAAATCTACTCGGATCACCTTTCTCGCTCCCGGTTTAAACCGGCGTGTGTTTGTTCTTCCCATACCCTAAACTGAATTTATTTAATTATATTCTCATGCGATTTTCGGGTAGAAATTATTTGTAGGAACGCAAATCTAAATACAGTCGCTGCGAGTGGTTTCGGAACGGAAACGCCTCCGAACACACCCGCAAATCTATTTGATCTGGTAGCGGGGTTCGAGGCGTGACCGGAAGGATATGTTGGGCCACACCATGCCTCGAGTATTATGAAAGCACTGCTAAGGTGAATATGAAGATGGTGACCTGCACTCAATCTCCAATTGGAGGTAGTTATGTTTGTGGAGACTTGATTGCAGCCCAAAATGGTGCAACATATTTGAGTGCACCTAACTACAACATTAAGGGTGTTGATTCAAGCACGAACAAGAGTAGCAAAGTCTCAAGTGCAATGGGTAGTATGGGTACCAGTGGAGCTTGGAGTGACTTCAGGTTAAAACCATGGACCAGCTGGGTACAGGTTGGATGCAAATTGAATCGAGTGAGCTTAAAGGGTGCTGAAGAATTGGGCTAGCAAACGAGCCGACGCTTGGCCCAAGCGCCAAGACTTAAGGTTGATGGTCGAAGCTTGGGCGCTTGATGACGTCAGAGCGTTGGAGAAGATGCTCCTAAAACTCAACTAGAGTGAGGTTTGAGCGCTTGGTCACTCAAGTGCACCGAAGCACTGAGAATTGTTCATGAAGACAGCATAACTTATTGTTTGGACGTGCCCAAGTGCTAGAGGCATTAAACTTATCCAGTGGGCCAAGCTTTGGGCGCACCAAAAGTGACACTTCTTTAAATAGCGGAAACAGATACCAAGACCTAGGCACTTAGGAGCTCTTAGGCATCAGTAGTCGAACCATTTTTGGCATGCGTTATGAAAATTTTGGAACCATTTTTGGCATGCGTAAAGAAGAAATTGGACATGTGGCTAGTCTAAGAGGGACATATCTAACACATGGCAAATATCCAAAGACTCCTAAGGCTATATGGAAGTTTAGAAACTGTTTGGAGGGCTAAAAATACCTAAGATGCTTAGGGTATATGAGGTGGTGGTGCTGGGTTGAGTGCATTGGTGGCTGGTAACTGGAGCTATGGATGTTAAAAATTGTGAGAAAGTAGTTGTGAGCAAGCTGAAAAAAGCTTGAGAATTATTGAAGCGAGTGAGATCTCTCTTGTATCTCTTTTTTAATAAAATTGAAATTTTTCATAGTGTGGCTTGTGATGTTTTAATTTTTATTCTTGTTTTGATGTGTGTTTTGATTAATTTCTCAAATGTAACAAGGCCGCAAGATCCCTCGAAGCTTCCGCGACATCCTCGTTTGTGTTTGACAAGGTGAGCTCAATAGTGTGATTGACGCCAAATCAAGACGAAAACAAGCAATAAAGTTATCAACAAGCAAATGCAGTAGCTGTCCATGAAATTGAGATGATGGGTGTGAGCATAGCAAAGCACATACATAAGATGGAAATTACATGAGATAGATTCAACAAGATTTTGGAGATCAACATCTAAAGATTCAAACTTTACGAAAAATTCATTAAAATTTTGGCTCAAACTATTCACCCGATAAAATTTTGGAGCTAAAGCATATGATAAAGGTGCCATAGCATTAGCAGTGGGAGTCTAAAATATGCAATGATGTGTACAAGATTAAATATTGCTCATGCACTATGAGTTATATATAAATTAAAATTCATTTCATATCTAAAAAAAGCACAAAAAGCAACTGAGGATTAAAAGGGGTTTAATTACTGTTCTTTGCTTCAAAAACAGCAAGCCGGTCCTAAAAAGCTACTGTGATGCGTATGTGGGTAGAAACACGGGTTAAATTTAGGGAAATTTTTTGGTTATTCCACTTTCTTTAAAATTGTTCTCTGTCAATTTAGATCATTTAAGGGAGCTACTTAATATCAAAACCTCAAAAAGCAGGTTCACGGAGTTGTTTCCAAAACTCTGCTTAGGTTTTTTTCCTGTTTAAAATATAAAAATTATTGTTTTCTCTCTCCCTCCACCACCACAAATGCCAATTGCATTAGTCATTGCATTAGTGAAATCTTCACACTTGTGCCATTGTATTAAGGTAATGGAAGCCATTAGTAACCCTTGCTATGGAATTTGGGTTTCCACTAACCTTAATGCAAGTTAACCCTATAAGTTGGCTACGCTAGAAATCCATCAAGGCAATCTGTTAAATCCAAATGGTCCTCTAATAAATTGACGGCTTGTATCATAATTTTGAGTTTTTTTTAGTTAATTTTCTTAAAAATTTTGGTAGGATCTCAAGAAAAACTGCTACGTATATTATCTTATGGGTATTATAGTAGAATTTTTGCATCTTACAAAAGATAAAAATATTTTAGGACCTAAGTTTTCTTCTTTTTCTAGAGACTTGACCTCTATTGTATTATCTTTTTTCCTATGATTTTTTTAAAATAAAGGACCTCTTTGGTGTGGCATTTGGATATAAATGAAATATCACTGATCCACACAAATTTGTGTGTTCGCATGAGTGTCTCTTTTCTTCGTTTACTTATTATTTTCTTAGTTGATCATTTATGCATACTACAAAATAATATGATATGGTGATGACTCTTCTCCCCTATTAATTATACGATTAAACCAAAATGATATTATATATATTTGAGCAACACTTTAATACTCTAATGGATGCAATTTCTTAAAGACAATCCCACTTATATTTCCTGTAACAATCCTACTATATCTAAATAATAATAACTACAAGAAGAGATAGAAAAATAAGAAACAAAGTGGTGTTAAGAAACAGATAGCTTAAGAAACCTAGCAAGAATAGTAAGCATACATAAATGCCATGATTCTGCCTAACATTGGGCAAATTAAATCCTTGAGTTGCATCATATAATATTTGTAATGAATCAAACACTATCATCAGGTTTAACATAGCATATGTCTAAGCTTATCTAGAATTTCATTTTTAAAATAAATACAAACACTTTGTGATCGATCACTTGTTAGCACATACATATCTTATACAAATCTAAGTAGCCTTCACCGCTATAAACATATTGATGCAAATATAGGGTGGCAATTGCACTCAGAACTCAAAGTTCACCCATAATATGAAGTTTGTATTGACTCAAAGTTGAAGGTGATATGACCCAACTCAAAATAGTTAGTTCAACAAGTTCAATTCAAATCAAAATTAATTCGATTCATAACAGTTGCACATGTTTATATGTCAACACATGAAATACATTAAAATATACATATAAATACTCACAAATATATATTAGAAAAATATATGCATGTATATTATTTATGCATCTATATCTAATATATTTATAACAAAGCTTTAAAGTACATTTTTAATGGATATATAAAATGATATTAATCATTATTATTATTATTCAAAATTTAATTTATAGAAGGGAACTTCATTAACATACCACTGACATTGTTATTTACCAATAAAACATTAAAATTTTAAATCTTCCTCTCATAACACTCAAATTGTAATAGCACACCAAACTTAGCATTTTGTTAATGACATTATTCACTGTTTAAGAAAATTTTGTCAGCACTGGAAGTCAACTAATTTGCAAGTTTCATAATAAAAATAAAAATGTCTTTTTTTTGCTTTCCTTTGTTTTTCTCAGAAACTCTGGGATTCCTCTTCTCCTTTGGTACATGTTTACTCTTGGAGACCTTTCTACATCCATTGTCCAAGGTATTATTGCTATAATTTGAGAAATCCTCAAAAATTAAAGATTTTATGATTCAACTTCTTCACTTTGCAGTAAATACTATGTAAATCCTGCAACCAAACAAGTTCAAAACAAACTGAATGTTTTTCTTTCATCGATAAATTTTCTTGTTTCATTACAATTTTTCTTCTCAGTATATAATCTTTTTTCACTACTTTTTTTCTTCCTTGAGCTTACTATCTCACCTGCTTTTGTATCTTTGCTTCTCTATATAGTTCAATTAATATCTGGAAAATGGGTTTCCTCTATATGTGTCCAGCTATTGTATGCATATTGAAAGCATTATCATTTTCTTTGTTTGGTTTTCAACGTTGTCTCTAGTAAGCCAGATTTGGATCACCCAAGTATTCCTTGGCTTTGTTAGTAGGATAGGATTCAGACGATAATATAGATGCCAACTCAAAATAACTCCAACGAGAAATTGTTTGGGAGGTAAATTTGGTGTATTTTGAGGATCTGAGTGCTATGCAAGTAATATTTAAAGTTTAGGTGTTTATGAGTAACTTATAGAAAAATTCATAGGTAAGTGAATAAAAATCCCTATATTTAATAAAAATTAATCTCAACTAAAAATTTATAAAACAATTATAAGTCCAACTAGTATTTTATATGGAGCAGAATGTCGATATAACAAGTCCTATAGAGATCAAAATGCTAAGAAGGATAAGTAGATATACTCATAAAAATTTAAAAAGAAATGCGTTCATTCATAGTGAAGTTGGAGTGACTTCTATTAAAAACAAGCTTTGAGAAAATATTTTATATGGCTTGGAAAATATAATGCCTAAGCTATTAAATGCCCTAGCTAGAAAAGTTTAGTTTATGATTTTTACCCATTAAAAAGGAATAGGGAGGCTGAAAAAAACATGACAAAAAACTAATAGAAAAAGACTACAAACACAAAGATCTTAAGAAGGGGCTGTTATTTGACTAACACCACTTAGTGGGACAAAGACTTAGTGTTGTTGCTGTACTTGATTCAACTCAAAATTCAATCTGAAATCAAGGATTGTTGACTTATATTGAACTTATAAATTTTAAATTTCAAGTTAAGGTTAGATTTGCTTGAACTCAACTTGAAGACACTTTTATATGAATATCTTGGGGTCAAAAGTTGCCTAATTCAAAACTAAGATGGGGAGTGCAAACAAACTGATCTTTAATAATTAAACAGATCCTAGTCAAATTTTCAACAAGATTATCAAGGATGCGAGATGTAGTATTTTTAACTTTGTTGGAAGTATGAATACTAAAAAGATATTGAAATAAAAAAGAGTAATAATCTTCAGTAAATAATGAGGTAACAAAAAAAAAAGAAAAAGAATATATCTTCTGTAAATCCCTCTATTTCTCTCTCTTCTTTTACAATTTCAGCTCACTTCTCTATATTAAGTTTTGAAGTAAAAGGATGAATTCTCCCTTCATTTGGAAAGTTACTTATAAGAGGTAGCTTAAACATTTTCCAAGTTTCTATGAAGAGAGTTTGGGAAAAGAATTTGTTATTTTCATACAGTGAAAACTCACCATCACTCTTTCCATTTTCTAAACCAAATCTGAGAAATATAATTAAGAATTTTATTTATATAACAACCATCACATATTTCATAGTAAACAAACTATGTATTTATCATTTATTAATAACATTTTACCACTTGATAATTTTAAAATTAGCTTACAATAAATTATATTTCATAGTAAACAAACTATGTATTTAAAATTAGTATAAATAAATTATATTTTACTTAACTAATCAAGCATGATATAGATTGATCCTCTGATCAAGGGCCCTCATGGCAATATGCTATTGAGAGATGGCTCACTCTTCTGAGTTAGATCAAAATTTGAATAGTTAGCTTTGTCAGGAATGTACCACATTTCTCCTCTAAGAGACTCTCTTCTTTTCTCAATCCTTTGAGACTTTGATGCCTCTCTGAGTAATGGAATATTTGATCTCTAGTAAAGATCTTTAGCAACAACTCTCCTGCCCAAAATATAGCATGTCTATGAGGTTCAAGGAACGTAAGGTTCTCTACATTTTCAAAATAGTGTATATTCATATGTACTAGGAGCTCCAATTAATAGCATTGCACTAACCTCTTATAACTGTAAAAGGGCTGTATCCAATATTTTTCAGCTTCTTTTCTTCGCCGATATATGAAGCCAAAGTAAATACCTGAATTCATGTATCTTCTCCACCCTATGACGATCATATCATGTCTTGTATTATGTTAGGAGAGTTTTAAGTTTTCATCAAGCTTGCAATAGATGCTCTTCAAGAGCATTGGGCTCAATTAACTTCATCACCTTGATGATACATCTTCAGATCCTTTGTCCTCCATTGCATATCAAAAGGACTTTGTAGAAGCTAATTGAGATATGCCTCAAATGGTGTCAGACGTAGGTTCGTGTATCAATCGATAAAAATGAAATTGAATTTTTGGAAGACAGTTGTCCCAAGTCATCAACTTATTAACATGGAATCTCCTTAATAGTTGCACTAGTTTTGTTGATGACCTCCAACTACCCTTTAATTTATTGACGAGAAATAATGTTATACATCATATTCCAAGGGCCTTCTAACACCTGCTTAGAAGTTTTGGTATTTCTATCAAAGATAATTGAACTTGGAAATTTGAAGTTCCACAACGCCCCTGTTACGCTTGTGGAGCATTGAATGTAGCCCAAGGTGGTATGCCAATGTGAGATGCACCAGGACACACAGCAAGGAGCATTGAAGAGAGCAGAAACAAGAGTTGATGGTGAAACCTCGAGCACATTGGAGTGGTATAGAAGGGAGCCACTGAACAATTGCAAGCCTTAGAGTGACTTTGGTTTATCCACGGTTCAACCGAATGCGGGCTGAATGAGAAATGAAAATACAAGCTAAAGGATGTCAGAGTTCTTGGATTGGGAGCTTAAGCGACAATTGAGCGATGAGTGTTAGTCTATCGCTAAGATGGCAGTTGGGGGTCGATTAAGTGCCAAGAATCAACTGAAACTGAGAGGCCAATGCCAAGACAAACAGCTAAGAGCATTGAAGAGAGCAGGAACTAGAGTTGATGGTTAAGCCTCGAGCACATAGGAGTGGTCTAGAATGGAACCATTGGACAATTGCAACGCCTAGAGTGGCTTTGGTTTAGCCACGGTTTCACCAAATGCTAGTTGAACAAGAAAGAGACAAGGCAAGCTAAAGGATGTTGGAGTTTTGGGATTGGGCGCATAAGCGACAATTGAATGCTGGGTTAGTGTCGGTTTAACGCTAATAGCTGGACTTCGGAGCACCAAAAATCAGCTGAAGTCGATAGCTCGGCGCTTGGCACCCCCAAGCACTCGGGGGCTGAGACATAGGAGCACCGACGCTAGCAATTGAAAGAGCCAGACAGAAACTCGCGCCCAAGCGCACTGTGTAAATTTAGCCGACTTGAGGCCCGGCACTTGGGCACGCCCAAGCACGATGCGAAGCATGTTCTTGGGTTGAGTCATGCTGGGGCCAGTGGGGGTTGGTATTAGGTCTGCTTGGAGTGTTTTATAAATACCTAGAGATGTTTTAGGGTTATATGATGCTGAGAAGTAATGTAAAGGTTATGAAAGTTGTGTGAGCTTGAGGGTGTTATGAGGTACTATAAAGGAGAAGCTTGTTATGTGTGGGGTTGGGTGAAAAACTTTGAGAGCTCTAAAAATTAGAGAGTGAGATCTCTCTAATGTAATCTTCTTCTTGTTCATAATGAGTTCTTCGCTTCATAAATTTTTCCCGATTTTGAGGTTTTGCTTGTAAATCTGCGTATTTGTGTTTGTATTTGTACTTCTTGTGCCTACATTTTTCTATATTTTGTGCGTCCTATCTAGTGCTTTCTGCAAATGTGATAAAGCTAGAGATCCCTCTTTGTTCTGCTAACTTACCGATGCGCAAATAAGGATGACTAAAAGGGTGTTCAAATCACTAACAATTGGTATCAAAGCGATTGGAGCTTCGTTCAAGTAGGAGCATGGAAAACATTGCAAGATTCAACTTGCAAAAGTTCTACATGATGAACTTTGCATTATGGAGGATGCATATTAAAAATCTGTTGTATTAGAGAGTGATGTACTTACCATTCAAAGGCATTGATTAGAAAAGAAAGGAAGAATAAAAAATCCTTGCTAGAACAACCCTGAGATTGATTCAATGTCCCTTATTATATTGCATTTAACATTGTGAATGAAAAAACAATAGTGGATCTGATGAATGCCTTGACAAGGATGCACAAAAGCTCTTGACATAAAAAAAAAGGTCCTGATGAAGAGAATGTTCAACATAAAGATGGCGAATTGTGGCTCGGTGACGAAGCATGTGACCAGCTTCAACATCATCATGAGTCAACAGAGCTCGGTGGATGTCAAGTTCAACAACGTAGTTCGAGCATTATTATTGTTGTCTTCATTGTTGAAGAGCTGGGATGGTTTAGTGATGGTAGTGAGCAATTCATCAGAGGTTGCAACTTTGAAATATGACAATAAGGTTGGGCTAACCATGAAGGTGAGCAGAGGATCCAATGGTGAGATGTCGACATCCGTCTTGAATGCTAAAAATAAAAGAAGATGGCAATGGGACTCAGAGTCAAGTCAGTGCAACTCAAGAAGAGGGAAGTCGGTGAATCGAGTTAATTGTTGGAACAATAGCATTTGCAACATCAAGGAGTAAGGAGATGTGGACATTAGATTTTCAAATGAGACAAAATGACAACAGAAGGACATTCGACATATTCTAAGCCTTGGGCTTGGGACTGCTTCACGGACGCTTGGGCGCCCATCTCTTGGTGCCAGACAGCAACACTTGGCCTAAGGGGCACCTAGGTGACCCCTCCTCGGCCTACATGTGTTGTTGGTCACTTGGGGCACCCAGTTCAATGCCTAGGTGACGCCTGAGCGCCCCGAGCGACCAACAACACCTGTTGGCCGAGCAGGGGTCACTTAAGTGCCCCCAGGCCCAGTGTTGCTGTCTGGCACGGAGAGACGAGCGCCAAGGTGTCCGTGAAGCAGTCCCAAGCCCGAGGCTCAGGCGCTCAAACGCCTGCGGTGAATTAACTTGAATCCTACCATGTTAGCTATTTAAGGCACTTTAAGATTTGTTTTGTGCCCTATATTAAAGCCTAAAATGTTGGGTGCTAATGGGTGCAGCAAAGAGTGCAAAAAGGGTGTGTAAGGAGATGCAGCGGAGGACACGGCAGAGGGTTGCTGCAGTGGTTGCACCGGAAGCCGCAGTGGAAGGCTACATTAGTAATTGCATGGAAGGTTGCAACGTAGTGCTGCAGCGGTGATTGCACAAGAGCTGCAACTGTGGTTGTAGTGGAGTGTTGCATCGGTGGTTGTAACAGAGTGCTGCATCGGTGGTTGTAACAGAGTGCTGCATCGGTGGATGTAACGGAGTGCTACAGCAATACCTACAACTAAGGGCTGAAGTTGTGGTGACTGCAGTAGGAGCTAGTATGTGAGCAATTGCAAGTGTTGTTGCTCTTGTAATATGTACAATGAGGAGAGATCTTGTGAGGTGAAAAAGAGAGAAGTGTTACAGGTTTGGGTGTGTAAAAGTACTAGACAGAATAGGTATTCTCCTTCTTCCTCAGGAGTCAAGTTCTCTGTAAGCGATGCTCGTGTGCTATTATATAATCAAGAGTTGGGTTAGAGAACCAAAGGAAGGGCATAGAGAAAAGGAGGCAAGGTTTGTATGATTTCTTTGGCGGTGTAATCTTCATCTTCTTCCAAGGGTTAAGATTTCTCAAGAATAATTCTGCAAGCTTTTGATTGTCTTCATAGTAGATGTTCTTGGTGGTGTGGTTTCGTGATTTTCCCATTTTTTAGTTTTCCACTTAAATTCTTGTGTTTGGATGGTATTTCTCTGTGATTGTCCTGAGATCTGTATTATTTTAGCTCCATGAGTTTGCTTTGGATTATTTACTCTAGAACTGACGATTATTTCCTAACAATGCAATGCACACATTGGAGTGGTTTTAGAGTGGGTCACATGATAATAACAAGGCTTGGAATACCTTTGGGTTAGCCATAGTTTAATTGAATGTGAGTTGGATGCAAAATGGGTCAAGACAAGCCAAAGAATGTTGGAGTACTCAGATCAGGTGCTTAGGCATCGATTAAAAGCCCAAAAAATCAGCTAAAGTCGAGATCTTGGCGTTTGGGCGTGCCCAAGTGTTCTTGGGATGGCCTAGCAGGAAAAGCAAATCGAGACCAAGCGCCAATAGCTCAAGTAGTTAGCGAAGCCAAATCAAGACCTGAGCGCACCCAGGCACCAGCAATTGGAAGTGCCAGACAAATGCTTGGGGGTGACGAATCGTTGTGTAAATTCAGCTAACCCAAGGGCCTGACGCTTGGGTGTGCCAAGCGCCAAGGGGAGCATGATCTCAGGCTGAGTCAAGATCGAGTTAATTGAGGCCAGTAGGGGTTGGATTTAGGGCTGCTTGGAGTGTTCTATAAAGTGATGACTTTTGATTATATTATATTGGGAACTATTGTGGAGGTTATGGTGGCTATGAGAGCTTGAGGGTGCAATGAGCTGTGAAGGAGAAACTTATTGTGTATAAGGTTGAGTGAAAGGCTTTGAGAGCTCCAAGAGTTAGTGAGATTTCTTTACTATAATTTTTTTCTTGTTCATAGTGAACAATTTTCATTGTGTGGCTCCGTTATTTTTCCATTGCTTTAGAGTTTCCATGTAAATCTACATGTTTATGTTTGTGCTTCTTGTGCCTACATTCTTTTATGTTTTGTATTGCTAGTCTTGTGTTTGCTCTAAACTGACAAAGCTGGAGATCTCTAGGTTTTTTTGCAGCAACTTCCTCGTCGGTGCATAGACAATAAGTACTATAGGAGTATTAAAATCCCTAACACATACCATTGGAAGAATGCCACTATGATGTGATAGTGTGAATGAAGAGAGAATGTTGGTTCCCCAACTCAATGTTTGTTAATATCTTAAGTTCCTGAGCTCCAAAAGGCTTTAGGATCTAAGTCCTCATTAGCAGAAGAAGACCCTAGCCAATCCATGTGGCCTCTTTGATGAATGTCAATAATGGAGACGCAAGGTAGTGTGTATTTGGGGCTCTTAGAGGTTTGACCCAAAAGCAAGAGGGACAAAGTGAGGCAACAAGGTATAGTATGTCTCGTACTTGACCTTCTCTTGCATTGAAACAAGAAAACCCTAGACAACTTGCCTGACTTTGACATTTCTATAAGTCGCATAGTCTGAAACCTATTGACCAATGTGTTTAAAAGACGTATATTAGATCAAACTAGTAGAGATAGTCCCAAGGAGCTTAGCCTTGAGTAGACCACAATGCTCTCACGAAGCCAGTAAACAATTCTTAGAAGATTGGGCATTTCTATTAAATATAATTAAACTTTGGCAATTCAAAGTAAACCCAAATATTTTTGAAAATTGATTTTGTTGCCTCTTCCCTTATGATTGTGGTTTACCATGGTATCAAGATGATATTTTAATAAGACACCTACTTTTGGTAATCAGTGGTCCTCCAAAAGAATTTATGGATATGCTTTTCCATGGTCTGCTAAGGGTAGGTAATGGTAATGTAATTCACAAATTACATTCTTGACAAATATGCATACCTCTACAAATCGAGTAAGGTCTTGCCAATCCTAAAATCTCTAGTGAACTTAGGTTGATGAGCTTCATTCATCCACCCGAAATGCTCAGCTTGACCTGATATGCATAGATTATTCCCTCAGCAGAACATACCAATGTGAATACAATACCAACGGTATAAGTTTTTAATAAGCCATCAAGTAGAATCTTTCATTGGGTGGGTAACTCATGTATGTCTTTGAAACTTCATCTCCCTCATAAGCTTCTCCATAACCCAAGCTCAACTTGAAACACCTTTTTAAAGATCTTTAGCACTACTAGTTGTCTCGATAATATACATGCTATCTTATTGTAGATTCCCTTCTTGTACTTTATTACTAGATTGTATTATCTCTTTTACAAGCAATTAAGGTCTTCAATGTTTCATTACATTGTAAATAGCCAATAATTTCTTATTGTAAATAAGACAATTTTGTTATGACCCTTGAATGTCTCTCAGAAATAAGTAATGAATTTTCCTAGTTGTTAAGACTGCTCCTTAAGCATTTATCAAGGCATAAGACTCAACCTCAAAGAAGGTTAATTGGCCTCACATATCTTCTTCAATTCCCAAAGGTTGAATCTTCCTTAGCTCCCTAGCCGAAATGCTAACTCATCTTTGTAAGTTGAAGTAAAGTGCAGTTATAGCCAAAAAAACTATGATAATTTTTTAAACGTATTGACATGCATGCTATGATGAAGCTCCTTACATCAATAGAATTGTTCAGTGAAGGCCAACCATAAATGGTTGACTTCGGAGGGAGGGGGCAAACTTTATTTCTCCTCAACCCACCTCAAATTCAAATATATTAGGTACTTATTGAAGAATTTGCACTCTTTGGGTTTAGCAGTAGGTTGTAATGCCTTAGTAGTTGAAAGATCTTCTTTAGATGCTTGACATGCTTCTCAATAGGGTTATAAGCCAATATATCATTCAAATAGATTAAGACAACTTTTTTAGGTATGGTTAAAGATTTCATTCATAAGGTGCATAAACATGGCTTGTGTATTAGAGAGGCTAGACTAGTTGTTGATAAAGGCTTGACGAGTTTTGAATGTCATCATCCAAGTAGCTTTAGTTAGACTCATTCAAATTCGGTAGCATGTTGGTTTAAGACTCAATTTTGTGAACCCATTAGCTTCCTTTAGCAAGTTGAATAGATCATAGATGCAAGAGAGAAAACACCTCTTCACAGATATCTTGTTTAATGCACAATAATCTATGCATATCCTCCATCCACCATCATTTTGGAACCAACGAGAAGATAATCTACACAAGAGAGTACTTAGCTTGAAAATTCCTAGTTCTAATAATTCAACTACCCATCTTTTAATGTCCTCATTCTTTATACAAAATTTTAGTACATGTTAAGACGTTGTAGTGTAGATTCTGATTATAGTTGTATCTCATATTCCACAGCTCTTTTTGTTGATAACTCGATTGCTAAAAAGAACCATTGCATGATAAAGCTAGTTTTTGCATTCATCGATCCTCATGGCTGGCTAATGATGCTAACCTAGCTTCAATGTTGTCAATCGACCATGGTTAAGACGTCACTTGGCCAAACTTTGTTGGCCAACTTCTTTGATGAACAATAACACAGTTTTGGCAAGCATGGGCCATCAATTTAATCTCACCCTTCATCACCATTTCTACAAGAATGTGCAGCTTGTATTGGTAGAGAGTACAACTCTACTCATCTTGAATTAGCCTACATTCTTGCCTTCTCCTAGTGAACACAATCTACATGTCCCATAAATAAAAACTATCTACAATCATCTGGTAATTTCCATGCATCATATAGAATCTCATCAATTAGTTTTGAATAATTATAAACATTAAGTCTGCATTATTGATTATTCATTAGTGCACTATCTTTTAAAATCTAATGCAATGTATATAGGTATGGTTTCAAATTGTCACAAGTCCCATCTTCTTCCAAAGAATCTTTTAAGTATTTTTGGTTACCAAAGTCAAAAATGGAAATGACCAATTCTTGCTTCACATAAACTTGGAAGGTCATCATCCTCCCTTGAAATCTCTTTCCCCATTATCATATCAAGGAAAGGTGAGTGTTAAGTGTGCTAACTCTTTTGAGGTCTTTTGAGTCTTTAGCATCAATGATGACATACTTCCCCATATTGTTCTTGTTCCATACAATAATTAATGCAAGGCTCTTTCATAGTTCTCTCTCAATGTTTCATGCAAATATAGAGAAATCACACAATAGATCATTCCAAGCTATTAATGTTGAAGGTCGGATAGCCATTTCAACCGGTCGACTAGCTTTTATTGCTACTTTAATTTGTCGATTTCCAATGGTTCTTTAGCTTGCAGGCTTCTCTGCCAATTTGTAATTAGACATTTCTTGGATAAACCTATTGCCCTTATCCTTCATGGTAGATAAAGCATAGTTGTCGGTCAAAACCAAGTCTTTGCTCAAGAACTCGAGCTCAGTTACAATGTTTGAAAGCCCCCCAAAGGTACACTTCACTACCACTGAGGCATCCTTCAGTGATATGTTTATCTTTAGAGCTTATATCGAAACTTGGTTCTATAATCTTGGGTGCTTTGGTTCCTCGCACAAATTGTGCCACTTCTTCTATTGCTAAATAATATGCCCAAAGCTATTAATGTTGAAGGTCGGATAGCCATTTAAACCGGTCGACTAGCTTTTATTGCTACTTTAATTTGTCGATTTCCAATGGTTCTTTAGCTTGCAGCTTCTCTACCAATTTGTAATTAGACATTTCTTGGATAAACCTATTGCCCTTATCCTTCATGGTAGATAAAGCATAGTTGTCGATCAAAACCAAGTCTTTGCTCAAGAACTCGAGCTCAGTTACAATGTTTGAAAGCCCCCCAAAGGTACACTTCACTACCACCGAGGCATCCTTTAGTGATATGTTTATCTTTAGAGCTTATATCGAAACTTGGTTCTATAATATTGGGTGCTTTGGTTCCTCGCACAAATTGTGTCACTTCTTCTATTGCTAAATTTACACCTGGGAGAGCTTCTTGAAGGTAATCTAGCTCAAGTGTCTCCTCTTAGCCTTTATCTCCTAATTCCACTATACTAGAGCATGCTTGACTAGCTTGAGTTTAGCAAAGGTGATTTTCTATTTGGAGCTATAAAAGTAGAGGTTAAAATAACCATCCATTTTCAAAAAATAATCATACATTTTCTCAGCATTGGGGATTTTATCACAGATAGGTAATTCTGTCTTTGATTATTCTTTCAAAAAGCGCTCCTTAGATAGGTCATCCTCTACAGTGTTGATGTGCCTCTCTCATTAAATCTTGCTTCACTTTCACTAGTGTTTCTACAACCTTTATCTTCTTCTTATCATTCTCCAAAGCTTAGGCTGTGAAGTCTAGGCCCTCAAGTTGCTTCATAATAAAAGGCCACATCAATAGAAACTTTTTAATTTTTTGTGCTTGATGAAGACATCCCCATTCTCTTCTTAACACTCATGCATTTAAGATTCAAGGGCAAACAACTCTTTGTCTCAAGTTTGATATTAAGATCTAATCAATACCATACAAGCACTTCCTTCAATGAGAATATTTGTATTCTGTAATAATATGGTGAATTTTCCATAATTTCAACAAGAGTAATGTGAATGCAAGCTATAGAATTTGGGCTTAAGTTGGAGACTATGAAAAAAATAAAAAAGAGATTGAAATGGTAAAGAGTAATAATCTTCATTGAAATAAGAATGAGGCAATTGCAAAATAAAGAAGATGATAAGATACCTCTTCCTTAAACACACTCCTATCGTTTGCCTCAATTTAAACTCTTCTTTTAAAGAAGTTTCGGAGTTGAATGGGATGCATTTTCCCTTCATTGGGATGTCTATTTATACGCTTTCAAGTTAGAACATTTTCCAAGTTGGCAATGATGACAATTTAAAGAAAAATATTTGATTATAAAACTTGGAAAATTCACCATCTCTTTTTTTATGTTGAATACTTAATCTTGAAATTTTACAGTACGGCATTAATTTTTATACTCATTAGATCTTGCATGATAAAAGCAACAAGTAAAGAAACAAGTTCTTGAATTTCCATAGAGAAAATAAGTTTTTGTTTTTGTTACTCAACTGTATACAATTATCTTAAAAAATAATAATTTTATTACAGTATATTTTATAGTTTTAGTTACTCAAATGATCTAGGGCAATTTAGTTTGCTCCCATATATAAAACACACAACAAATCAAATTTTTATGGTCCACCAATTGTTAGTTTAGACAAATTTAATCTTCTTTGGTGTATGCACTTAGAGTTTGCTCTTATATATTATATCTCATAAAATGACTACTATATAAGTATAAGTGAATAATGAAGTAAACTATATCTAATTTTCCCTATTACAAAAAATTGTTATTCAAATTGTAAAATAAGATTTGAACCACAATAAAAAACTGCTACAAATATTTACCACATTGGTGCTGCCGAAACAACGAGTCTGTTTGAGAATGAATATACAAACTGTTGTGAACAACACTGCCATGATAATTTTTCCTACTAGGCGAGGCTTCTTTCTGAAATCTGAGTTATCCATTCCTGAGAGATATAATTCAAATTAAATGCAAACTCAGTTATAAAAAATAAGCACATATGTACAAAAAAATTAATAATGACCCTTTCAGGCTATGTACAATAGTCACTAAATCCAGAAGTTTTGCTATGCTTCTCAAAAAAATCTCCCATTAATATTACTGATCAGTTGACAAAGCTTACTGTAATATACTAACCGTTGCAATGCACTTAAAATAACCCACACACTTTCTCTTTCTCCCATCTCTTTCGTTTTTGGTACTTTTAGGACAAAATTTGGAAGCTTTCTTGAAACATATAGCTATTTTCTAATTCTAACATACAAGAAGGCAAACTTTAATATGGAAACATCAAAACCAATGCTAAATTTGAAACTATAACTTTCAAGCAATGTAAAGTTTTAAGGCTATCAAAGAATCAATCAATTACAATTTAAAAACGATATACTACCTACAAGTTGCCTCAAAATAGTATCGATCATATAGGAAAAAGTGGGAAAAGATTGAGAGAAGGTAGAGGAGAGCTGAAATTTATTGCCCGCCTTGAGTGTGCATATTATATCAATCTCATACTTACACTCTCGAATATGATACGGCATCGAGCTCTTACTTGGAAATAATTGAGCGCACCATAACAAAACTCATTGAAACTTTAGCAACATTAACAAAAGCCAAGAATCAATCAGCTAGAAAGTCATACTCAAAAGTCAACAATTCACACGCTTGGGATGTCATGTAGATTGCCTCAAATAAACGGAAATAACATCAGAACAAGACTAATCCAATATATCATGGAACAAACCTGAAAAAGACAATAATCTACCAGCCCTAGGCTGATTTCTGCTCCTGCTAGTGGTTAGCATATAAGGAAGTATTTGTATGGCACACAAGCACTGAAATCAAGCACGAACCATTCAGCTCATGATCAAGTATGAACACAAATAGAATTCATCACTTTTCAAAGTTGATTTCAGGAATCTTTTCAATGACTCTTCACAAATTAAAGTACTGCACGAGTCCTATCTGCAATCAAATTCAACGATTAATTGTGTCAAAATCACTTCCCAGCTTAGGCTGAGAATAGGCAATATGCATTTAGGAGCTGCATGGCAACAGGATTTGAGCAGGATTTAAGCAGGATTTATTGGAATAAATCATTAATTCTTCTAAACTGCATATAAGCATAACCGGGGATTTAACGTTAATCCAAATCCTCCGTTACGACCTCAAATCTCGCTTTTGTGAAAAAAAAAAGGTTGAATCGCACAAAACCTTCAATAAAATTTAGCGACTTAGAAATTGCATAAAGTAAGCCGAAGGAGTATGAAGAGCAGTCGCAAAAGAGAAGATCGCAGAGTTCGAAGGAAAAAAAAAACAAGATGGAATTACAAAAGAGATACACGATCGCAAAGTTGTGGAAAGAAAATAAAACCGTTAGTCAATGGAGGAGGGGAGGAAAATATTAAATTTATTCCTTATTAATACATATGCTCATTAAAATTTTAATTAAATGCTATAATGTCTTCAATTAACTACTAATGTAGCCCATTTATTGCTTTATTTACATGTCAGCTAGACTGATTATAAATTTTATTAGAAAAAATAATAAATTTGATTGCTTGTAAGCTAAAAAAAATTATGCAATATTTTGTAAGAACATATTTTTATTTGCATGTAACACATTTATTTTATATTTGCAAAAATACAACTAAATTTTTCTATGTATTGTGTATAATTTACTTTAATACCAAATTATATATACTTAGAAACAACATAAATTATTTAACATATATTTATATTTTTTTATATTATAAGTATTTGATAGATGATTACACTAATAGTTAGCAAAAAAACATTTTCCCCATTATGTAATTTTATGGATTATGTCCCGCAATCGACCCAAGTTATGTGGCAAAAGTCAGAGCCTTGAAAGAGAAAGAACATTAAGAAAAGAGTAGCTCCCATTTAACTCCAAAAAAAAAATTTTCATGAGTAAGACTGTGACATGACATTAAGCTACGTCACAACACGGCTTCTCAATTCCTAAAACCCTAATCGGACTAAGCCTTCAGTTTTTCGTTGCCTCTCACAGCTCAAAAGGCTCGCAAGCGTCGACCTTTCTCACAACCGACTGAACAGCAGGCTGGCCCCGTTTGCCTCCTTTACTTCTTCGCAGGTTTGTTGGGAAGTTGCCCGAGCTATGTCAGCGAAGGAGCCTTAGCTACGTGTGGCAGCCGTCCCCTAATCGTCCAGATCAAGAGGTGGTCGTCAACAGGCAAACCCTCACTTAGCATTCAAATTAATGAATGATCCTTCGTAATCAAATGCCGAGGGAGGATATGTGCTAAAAAGAAATGAGCAAAGGAAAGCCAATCACTGAATAAGCATACTAAAAAAAAACCTTACATTATATGAATCTATGAGGAGAAGAAGATCATTCAATTATTCTAACTCAAACATTCATTATTTATAATATGAAAATTCAAACATCCTGAAAGAATAATTTACAAACATCACAAAATATTTATACATAAATTTATTCTCACATAAGCACAAGTAAATTCTTCTTTCCCAATTATTGCTCAGCCTCCTCTTTAATTGCAGGTCCTGCTCCTTACTCCTAATCTACCGCATTTTAATTTTTAAATACGGTAGGGCACAGCAAAAAAAAAAAAAAAGTGATTAGACTTTAAATGTATAAGTACATTTTAAAAATAGGCTAAACATTATTTAAATGAATATCAATTACAAATTAAAAAAACAATGGTGTAATAAGCATAAAAATGGTAAGGTATGTAAAAAATTGTGCTCACAATGCTAAAATATCTTTTCCAACCCCGCAATAATTATATTAGTAACATTTGAATTATTTGCAATCTAAAGGAAAATATATTCAAATAAATTTGTATGCTAAGTAAAAATCAGTATAAATAAAATGAAACTGTATATATAAAATTCTGCACTGTATAAATTTTATAAAAGATTTAATCATGAAAATTCATTTCAGTCTGAAGACTGAATATATCATTCACAATCAATGAGATTATGAGAAATACAATTTATAATTTATTTATCTTGTAATTTTGTTCTGTGGACGCAGCACAAGCGAGGAGTTGAGTACATCTATTCAACTTATCTGTAAGTGAGGTCAAAATAAACAAATCCATTCCCCCTCAAAGAAATTATGTGATCTCCAGATACACCAATAGCAATAATTAAAGCAATAATATGCAATTCCAATTCTAAAAAAAATTTGGCAAAATTTCCTTTGTATTTGCTCACAATAAACATTTACAATATCGATATATAAGTCAATTAATGACTATTTCCAATTCTAATAAGAATATCAATTTATTAGTCAATCCATTGACTATTTTCAGTTCTAATATAAATCAATCCATTGACTATTTCCAATTCTAATATAAGTCAATTCATTGATTATTTTCAATTCTAATATAAGTCAATTCAATGATTATTTCTAATTCTAATATAAATCAATTCATTAATTATTTCCAATTCGAATAAGAATATCAATTTATATTAGCATTTGTATAAGATAACTTATAGCATTTGATTTTTAATTCATGGCAGCAGCACTTAGTCACTTAGATACAACGACAATTACAACAATTCTTATGAATAAAAGCTGCAATAATACTTAAAAATTGAGGGCAACAAAACAAAATGAATAACATGATCTAAAATATATGATTTGTGCTTTGTCAGCAAGTTTATCCACTTCAATATGCATTTTCAACAACTATATAAAAGAAATTCTACTAGGATATAAAATATAATTCATTGAATCATCATCACAATAATTTGTATAAATATGTAATTAAATAAACATCATAATTCTAGTTACTATTTAAATTATTCTACCTTCTTAATAACGTCTCATAGTAGGAAGATATATGCAACATTTGATTTTGTTTACATGGCATTACTTAGATCTCATGGCAACAATAGATTCACTTATACAATTGATGGCAGTATATGATCTTATCCTCAATTGATAGTAACACATTCTCTTGCACAGTTTATTGTAACATATGATCTTTCACATGATAGATGGTAGCATTTGATCAATTAATCTCATATAAGAACAAAAGATAGCATCATATGATTTATAATAGAATATGATTCATATAAATTAATTGACAGCCCATAAATTGAAATATGCATTTAATAGATATCTTAAGAAGATGACATGTGCAGCATTATATATTTTTATTAAGTGAATGAAAGCACAAGTTCTAGACTATATAACAAATGTTTAAAGATGTGGGTGATCTAGAAAAAAAAAATAGTTTAATGTGAGTCGTGCATACCTTACTGTCCTTAAAAATTATATTGTCTAAATTTCTGTCTTGGTTTGTTGAGACATCTATAGTCATAAAATATATATATATATATATAATAGATATGCATGATTTGATAAATATATAAAATCACACACTACAAATTAAAATAAAGAGGTGGAACTAAATTGATATTGAAAAAGGATGTTTGATTACAGACTAACGGTACTTTCCATACAATTGCTCATATACAAATACAAAATCAATTATCACGTAATGCATGCAGCACATACCACAAAATTCCCTGAGTAATACCTTAAAAAAATACATAAAATGAACATATAACAAGTTTCATTAAACCTCTCACATGATGCTTTGATAGGCATAACTAAACTTCATTGCCGGTAGATAATATACATTATAGTTCATTTGATATTGTTAGTCAAACAACAATTCCGTGCAACTTAAACCAAAGGACTTTTGCTTCTCCACAATAACTCCACAAGCTTCAAATATGTTAACATTAAGTACACAAAATAAGCTCCATGAAAATGCATATATATATTGTTTATTGTGTGATTCACATTCAACTTATTACTGTTTATTAACAAAACTGCTGGATAAGTCCCGGATGGGCAAACAGCTTTAAGTACATATACTTTTTCCATGAAAACCAGATCCAAAGAAGAGAACATAATGGAGTTAAATGCTGAATTAATTCATATGGCATAAAAAAAATAGAACAGCCAATAGAAAATGATCCAAACAATTCGTGGCAGCGAATATTCATAGCAGTAATATATAGCCACATTCAAATATAAGATATACCTATCATCATCTGCATTCTCTTTAAAAAAAAAAGAATATAATTACTTCACAAGTCAAACTGTTGTTTTATTGAAGAAAATAATCATAAATAATTTCAGCTTCGAATTACAAAATTAAACACAACCATGAAAAGAAAATATATTTTTATATCTTTGAGATTATTCCAAAAATATAATAGCAGCAACAACAAAACTAATAATAAGAATACAGCAACGATTTAATAGATTCTATTAAAGCAGTCCTCAAGCTAATATCAATCGCTGCCAATTCTTATTATTGAAATGACATGCTATCATTTCCACCATTAATATCCAAATCACTTCTTTATCATGCATTAAAGAAACAAGAGAAGGGCACTCAATTGCCCCTAAATTCTAAGAATACAGGAATAACAAGGTTCATTGCTATCTTTTTCAAAGAAATTAGTAATTATGTAACGGCGATTGATTACATGTTGAAGATAGCTAAAGGAAATCAGAAAATTAAATAATATATGTACTCAAATTCAGCAAATATAAAAATTTGCTTAATAGCAACATGGCATTATCATATCATGCATAATATTACACACACCTATGATTGATACAAGAACTTTCAATTTAATGCGCCAAACTAGTTATTAAAGCCTGTAATCCTAAAGTGCATGCATTCTCTTATTTTCTGCATTCATATTTAATTGATGAGCATTTGCTAGCAGTTGAAAGACATCAAACAGACATATAACACAAATAATACTAATACTTAGAAGAATACTGATGTAAAAATCAATGCAAAGTAAAACTGATGAATGCCAACATATACTGTAATAAATATAACCATTTTTTTTTCTGAATTTAGACCTTACTCTTAATATAGCTGTTGTTGCTACCTTTAATAAAGAAAGAAAATAGCCTCAATGATAATGAGAGATACAAATCTAGAGAGCTCATGTATAACTATGAAGCATTAAGTAAAAGCCAGAATCATCATATACATGCTTGCTAAGTTACTGAACTAACACCCGACCCAAACCATAATGGGCCTGCATGAATTCCAATTCTAAAATTTTTTTGGTAAAATTTCCTTTGTATTTGCTCAAATAAAACATTTACAATATCGATATATAAGTCAATCCATTGACTATTTCCAATTCTAATAAGAATATCAATTTATAAGTCAATCCATTGACTATTTCCAATTCTAATATAAGTCAATTCATTGACTATTTCCAATTCTAATATAAGTCAATTCATTAATTATTTCCAGTTCTAATATAAGTCAATTCATTGATTATTTCCAGTTCTAATAAGAATATCAATTTATATTAGCATTTGTATAAGATAACTTACAGCATTTAGTTTTTAATTCATGGCAGCAGTTATTCACTTAGATATAATGACAATTACAATAATTTTTATGAATAAAGCTGCAATAATACTTGAAATTGAGGGCATCAAAACAAAATGAATAACATGATCTAAAATATATGACTTGTGCATTTTCAGCAAGTTTATCCACTTCAATATGCATTTTCAACAACTATATAAAAGAAATTCTACTGGGACATAAAATATAATTCATTGAATCATCATCACAACAATTTGTATAAATATGTAATTAAATAAACATCATAATTCTAGTTACTATTTAAATTATTCTACCTTCTTAATAGCATCTCATAGTAGGAAGATATATGCAGCATTTGATTTTGTTTACATGGCATTACTTAGATCTCATGGCAACAATAGATTCACTTATACAATTGATGGCAGCATATGATCTTATCCTCAATTGATAGTAACACACATTCTCTTACATAGTTTATTGTAACATATGATCTTTCACATGATAGATGGTAGCATTTGATCATTTAATCTCATATAAAAACAAAAGATGGCAGCATATGATTTATGATAGCATTTGATTCATATAAATTAATTGACAGCCCATAAATTGAAATATGCATTTAATAGATATCTTAAGAAGATGACATGTGCAACATTATATATTTTTATTATGCGAATGAAAGCACAAGTTCTAGACTATGTAACAAATGTTTAAAGATATGGTGATCTAGAAAAAAAAAATAGTTTAATGTGAGTCGTGCATACCTTACTGTCCTTAAAAATTATATTGTCTAAATTTCTGTCTTGGTTTGTTGAGACATCTATAATTTCATAAAATATATATATAATAGATATGCATGATTTGATAAATATATAAAATCACACACTACAAATTAAAATAAAGAGGTGGAACTAAATTGATATTGAAAAAGGATGTTTGATTATAGACTAACGGTACTTTCCATACAATCGCTCATATACAAATACAAAATCAATTATCACGTAATGCATGCAGCACATACCACAAAATTCCCTGAGTAATACCTTAAAAAAATACATAAAATGAACAGATAACAAGTTTCATTAAACCTCTCACATGATGCTTTGATAGGCATAACTAAACTTCATTGCCGGTAGATAATATACATTATAGTTCATTTGATATTGTTAGTCAAACAACAATTCCGTGCAACTTAAACCAAAGGACTTTTGCTTCTCCACAATAACTCCACAAGCTTCAAATATGTTAACATTAAGTACACAAAATAAGCTCCATGAAAATGCATATATATATATATATTGAATATTGTGTGATTCACATTCAACTTATTACTGTTTATTAACAAAACTGCTGGATAAGTCCCGGATGGGCAAACAGCTTTAAGTACATATACTTTTTCCATGAAAACCAGATCCAAAGAAGAGAACATAATGGAGTTAAATGCTGAATTATTCATATGGCATAAAAAAAATAGAACAGCCAATAGAAAATGATCCAAACAATTGGTGGCAGCGAATATTCATAGCAGTAATATATAGCCACATTCAAATATAAGATATACCTATCCTCATCTGCATTCTCTTTAAGAAAAATAATACAATTACTTCACAAGTCAAACTGCAGTTTTATTGAAGAAAATAATCATAAATAATTTCAGCTTCAAATTACAAAATCAAATGCAACCATGAAAAGAAAATATAATTTTTATATCTTTGAGATTATTCCAAAAATTTAATAGCAGCAACAACAAAACTAATAATAAGAATACAGCAACGATTCTATTAAAGCAATCCTCAAGCTAATATCAATCGCTGCCAATTCTTATTATTGAAATGACATGTTATCATTTCCACCATTAATATCCAAATCATTTCTTTATCATGCATTAAAGAAACAAGAGAAGGGCACTCAATTGCCCCTAAATTCTAAGAATACAGAAATAAAAAGGTTCATTGCTATCTTTTTCAAAGAAACTAGTAATTATGTAACGGCAGTTGATTACATGTTGAAGATAGCTAAAAGAAATCAGAAAATTAAATAATAAATGTACTCAAATTCAGCAGATATAAAAATTTGCTTAATAGCAACATGGCATTATCATATCATGCATAATATTACACATACCTATGATTGATACAAGAACTTTCAATTTAATGCGCCAAACTAGTTATAAAAGCCTGTAATCCTAAAGTGCATGCATTCTCTTATTTTCTGCATTCATATTTAATTGATGAGCATTTGCTAGCAGTTGAAAGACATCAAACAGACATATAACACAAATAATACTAATACTTAGAAGAATACTGATGTAAAAATCAATGCAAAGTAAAGCTGATGAATGCCAACATATACTGTAATAAATATAACCATGTTTTTTTTTTCTGAATTTAGACCTTACTCTTAATATAGCTATTGTTGCTGCCTTTAATAAAGAAAGAAAATAGCCTCAATGATAATGAGAGATACAAATCTAGAGAGCTCATGTATAACTATGAAGCATTAAGTAAAAGCCAGAATCATCATATACATGCTTGCTAAGTTACTGAAGTAACACCCGACCCAAACCATAAAGGGGCTGCATGAATTTATAAAATAACTCAAACCAGTGGACTCATACTTTTATGTTAGCAAGACGGCATCATATTTTTCTCATATATGGCACATAACTTCGGCTCAAACTTCGTTTACATACTCAAAATATAAGACCACATAAAAATCGTTGAGTCTAATTGCAAATAAACCTTTCACAAATTTAGAGTTTAAGCAATCAAATTCAGATTTGGCATTAGTCCAATTGTCAAAAAAAGTTTCTCAGTGGATGTAATGGAACTTTCTAGCATGGAGATGGAATAATAAATAGAAAGCAGTAAAATGAAAGAACAAAGTACCAAAGTTGTACACAACTTACAATGTCAAAGACATGTTTTGGATCTAAATCAAACTGTCAAATTCTAACCATCATACAACTAATAAAATAAAGATTCACAAATTTCATAGAATTCTTAATAATTATATATATAAATCTTTCATCCATCAACAAGTATTAATGATGATTAATTATGGGGAAGTGGAATCAACAGCTATAATGAATGGAATACAGCAGATTAAAAAAAATGTTCACCAACTTATACAAAATGAGTTAAATAATAAAAGAAAATGAAAATGTAACAACATGTGCAAGTACTTCAAACCTTCCCAGTGATTTATATAGCTACAAAATTTTATTGTAAGTAATATATATGAATGTCTAGGGAACTTTTAAGTTGAAACTATTTAAGGCTTTTGTTAACTATACAATTGTTGATGATAAATTGAGATATACCTAGTTGAGCATATGAACGTCAAAAAGCAATAAAAATTTGTTAAATCCTTCACACTATATGGTGAAACTCAATTTGAAACCAAAGTTAAGTGTATCGGAACTAATAATGGTTGAAAGTTTACATAATAAATATTTATCAAAGTAACAAAATGAAATAATGAAATGTAAGCGGTAATACATATTTGTGGCATGAGTTTGTACTTATAGCCATCATTACCTATGAACTTCTAGGGAGAATGTGTATTTCATACAGTTTATCTAATAAATAGAATAATTACGCCATTGTTAGATGGACTACCACCATATCAAGTATTATATAATGAAGCTTCAGATTATGATTATGTTTGGCATACACCCCTGCAAATTTCAAATTTCTGAAGCACATTTGAAGCAAGATCAATCTCATACATTTTTCTTGGATGCCACCATAATACAATTATTGGATTTATAACATCACAAACTCTCATATTTTGAAATAATAAAGTGTAAATAAACTTAAATATCAGGAGTACATTATAATTCTTTTTCAAGAAAATTAAGCAACTACTCATATGTGCTGTATACCATAAATAAAGATCTTCACTTTCATATTTGGCACTTAGCATGGGCATCACAGATTTTAAATATAAAAATAAAATGTTATATTCTTCCTTATTCTAAATGCTGTTCTTTTTACTAAAACGAAAGTAAGGTCAACTGAATTGTAATAAACAAGATCACCATTCGAAGTAGAGTATCAACATTTCTTTTGACTTAGTATTTGAAATTATTTCAATTAAAGCTTTCTTAAAAATGTTATATATTTAAACTCTTTGTCAAATAATACTAGAGGATAAAATAATATATGAATCATCTAAGACGACTATCTTTAAGCTTCACTTGGCTAAAATTAGTTCAACAGCGTCATGGATATACTCATTCTTTATCACATATGTTCATGAGCACTAAAACATATACTTTTCATTGAATACTCGCAGTTGGAAAATATAAGGAAAAGGTAATATGCATCAAAACCTAATTTATATACATAAATAATCTTAGATTAAGTGCATGCCAAACGAGTAGCCATCAAGCTTGTGAATATTTTCTCTCATCTAAACAGAATCATTGATGAAATACTTTCGTGTATATAACAAAATATCCATCACAAAATTATCTATGATTCCTATGAATCCTTCAAGATGATTTCATAAAAACTATATTGGAATAAGAAATCGAGTGGAGTACCTGATTTGCGACTTTAGGGTTTAGGAAGTCGTTTCCTTTTTTCACCGATCACGATCTTCCCCCCTCTTAATGGACACGATACTTCCCTTTTTAAAACGTGAGGGTATGGGTGTGGATAGGTAAGATCGGCAGCAGTCTGATCCATGCGATTCTTCCCATTGGCGAGAGCAAGCCACGCGTCGCTCTTCTCGATCGAGGGAGAGAGCGATTCGATCGGTCGAAATTAGGGCAGAGGGTTGAATGAGATAATGAATTATGTTTATACATATATATATTAAATTATGATTTTTATTTAATTAGAATTATATGGTTATTTGATTCTAAAAGAAATTTTGAAAAAATTGCCTTTTAGTGAAATTGCGAGTGACGGACTCAAAAATACAGTCGAAACTTTAATCAGAAGTTGTCTTAATTATTTTATTTTTCAAGTTTTTTTTTGAAAATATAATAAATAATCGAGAAAAATTTGACTATCTCCAAAACTCATCAAAACTTCACCCCAAGCTAATTTGGGTGTGAGGAACGTAACGGTGGAGTCCGATTTTTAATTTAAGGTTAAAATAATTTTCTCATTTTTCTGATTTAAATAATTATCTAAAATTATGATTTTACTTATACGATCTCCAAATTTGATCAAAACTTTGGGGCTAACTTTAAATGTCAAGTTGAGTTCTTTAAAAGATATTTAAGGTTAATTGGATTGTTAAATACTGATTAATAACATTGGGTTGTTACACAGAGTGTGAAAGAAAGACAAGTAATAACATCCATACGATCCAAATAAGAACTATTCAACTCATAATATATAAGCATGAAAAAAAGAAGAAGTTTAAACCAGTATTATTACAAAACGACATTTAAGTTTAAGCAGTAAAGTAAAAATCACTCAATCCTCACAAAGCGACAAAAAGAACTATGAGTCTTCTTCTGCAAGCTCCTCCTCCTAAACCAGATCTCCAGAAAGTTCCACACCTCGAAAAACTCAAAATATATCATTATAGTTTCACAATGATAGGGCCCCAGCCAACAAAAGAAAAATCTAATTAGATAAAATGTCTAAGTATATTTTAGGCTGTAAATTATTAATTTAAATCATATCACAACATCTAAGCAAAGTAAGAGCACTAAAGTATTAAAGAAAGGTGATAAAATTATAATTAACATAATTATAATTCATACAAGGTGTAAGGTAAGCATGTACCTCAACTCAAGCTGCAGAAAAAGGTTAAGTAGCACATAATGAAATCTACTAAGCATAAGGAAATTCCTAAGTAATATGATCAACTTAAGACATGCTGGTTACAATATAAAATGAAAATATTAAACTGAAAGTAAAATTCTAATATCCTAATATGTCATAAAGTAAAAGTGAACTGCTGAAAAGTACAATGTATATGTAAAGCTGTAAGTACTAAGGAACTGCTGTATATAAGTATGCTGAACTGTAATGCAAAAGATATGCTAGAATTGTAAAGTAATGGTAAAGTAAATATAAAGTAAATATATAAAGTAAAGTGTGGAAATACTCCTACTTAAAGATCAATATCAATAAGTCAATTTGGAGCTCAATTTGCTCCAGTCATTAAGTAGATCATTAAAATTTAGATAACAAAGAGATATCACATAGTTTACAATAATTGAAATTTCTTAAATGCTTGCTTAATTTTGAGCTTTTTTCCTTGAACATTCATACAAAATTATTATACATGAATAAAAGTTTCATAAAACTTTAAGGGAAATGTCTTATGGCAAATGGAACAAAATGATAACGCTTATTATAGGACTTCACATTTTAGAGAGGATAAATGTGAATGTTTAATCCCCCACATTATCTAGTTAGACAGACGTGCTTAACTCTTCATCTCATTCTGTTGAATACTCCCGCAAAATAAGATAATTTATTAACATAACTTCAACTAATAAGATAAGAGTTCTTTTACAATCTTATTGATTGTAAGATCTCTTCATAATTATTTAGTTATGATTACTTTTCATAGTCCTAGACTATGTTTGTCTTAGACCAAGAGTCTAAGATACTTTCTTTTCTTTCTATGCTTTACACTCTCCATTTTTAGTATTGTGTTTTGCTTACTTGCAGTTCATTTTGAATACAGTGCATATTGCTTAATCTTATTTAATGCTTCATTATATTTCACATGCTTACTTAGCATAAATTTCATTGAACATGTATCACTTTCATTTCATTTACTTAAATGTGCATAGTAGTTTTTAGCCACTTAAGATGTTTTTCTCTTATTATTTTTGGATGTAGGCTAGGACTTATATACAAGTGAGTATTCTTACTTGACTTATTTCATACTATCTTCTTTACAATTAAGTCTATTTCCTTTCCCAAACTAGAATGCTTTTATAGCTCCGCAGCTTAGATTAAATTGTAAGTCATGATAGTGATATCTTATTAACTTAAAATGTAGCCAATCTTAAAATGTATTTAGACAGTCTAGTCGAACTACACTTTTTCTTTTATTGGCTTTGTTCTATCATATTTAAATACCAAAATATGATATATCAAAGGCTCTTTGATTCAGGTAATGCAGGTCCAAGTACATGAAAAGCTTAAAAGAAATTTGTTTCCACTTATTATACATGTTTACTTGCACTTTTATTAAAAGTGAGAGAGAGTGATTACATTCATTTTACTTTTGCTCTTTTATTTTTAAATGACTTGTAAGAAGTAAATTAAATTGTTTGGTTGAGTTATTTTTATCTATCTTTGTATATCTGTATTGTGTTCCTTATTTATAATTTCTTGAGTTAAATGCGTGGATGATATTAATTTTTTGTATTGTTTATACTTGCAATGTTGTGCTACATATCTTTTAAATTATTTTCTATTGCTTATCATTTTAACTTGACAATTACTCATAAAGAGACTTGGTGTAATAATCCAAGGTTGTTACCCAGTTCAATTTTAACATAATCGTATCTTAATTATCATTCTGTTAAGTTTATCCAGTCATTAGAACCAATCCCCAAAGATTTGGTGCGATTTGGAATTAAATCAAATATTTTGAATTATTTTAATATTTAATTAATTAGGAAATTAAAGTATTTATCTTGACATCAAAATCAAAATCCGACTTCGTCGTTGTGATCGCACTCCCAAATTAGCTAGGGTGATGTTTTGGACGCATTTGGAAGTCGTCGGATTTCGCTAATATTTTAATATAATTAAGTACTTCAAAAATTAGCATAATTAAATAATCGTCAGAATTGAAATCCAACATCGTCGTTGAATTCATCACCTCCAAATTAGCATGAGGTGAATTTTTGAGATTTTTCGGAGCACGTTCATTAAAGCTGAATTTTTAACTAATTAAAAATTTAGAAGATAAATAAATGAGTACTTAATTGAGAAAATTTAATTACTTTCTTAAGTCTGTTTCTTGGCTGTCATTCCCCTTCAATTGGTGCCCCCTTACCTCCCTATTGTATATTGAAAGCTGAGGCCATCCCTCTCCCCCTCTAGCTTCTCTTAGCTCATAATGGCCTCCCCCTTCCTCCTCCTTTAAATGAAGCTCAGCCCCCCTCCTTCTTCTGCCAGCTACAAAATTTAAGGCTCTCTCTCTCCTTCCTCCATTGATACCCCTGTGCTGAAGAAGAAGGCTCATCTCCAAGTCTTAAAGAAAGCAAAGGTTCCTTCTTCCTCAACTCCTTGCAAGGCTAAGGTACCCATTTGCTTATTCTCCTTGTACCCAATTGCTACTCTTCCTTGCCTTCTTCATGTTTCTATTCTGCTTGAATGTATCATTAGAAATCCATAAATATGTATGGAAGCCATTAAGGCTCCATAAAGCATCACATTTTCCTTGAAATAAAACTGCTATATTTTTCATCTATTCTACACACCCATATATTTATCACTATTTTTCGTATAGTTAGGATGCTCCGTTTGTGTTGATTTTAGTGTCAATGGAAAGGTATCAGAAAGATCTTTCCATTGATATATGCATCACTCATAAAATGCTCTGGATTGAGAGGATTTGAGCTAAAAAAAAAATGAGGCATCTACGGGTTTCACACTAGTGAAAACACCGTCTGGCGCTGCTGCCCGAGTTGCAGAAACCGATCAACTGCAGTGCGCCACAGCGGGCTGCAGCGTCATTTTGGGAAAAATCATATAAAATCAGTTAATCAACTAATTGAACAATAACCCGCAAGTAAACCGCTGCAGCACGCCACAGCGGGCTGCAACGTCATCCCATAAAAACTATATGAAAGTAGAAAAACAAATTAATTGAACAGTGTTTCCGCAAGTTAGTCTGCCACGGCACCCTACAGCGCCCATAAACTATAAAACTGCCCAGAATTTTCTGAAAATGTCCAGAAATGGCTGAAATGGCTGAAACTTCACCATTTTCGTATTTTAATTTTGAGAATTCCTTAAAATTATAAGTGAAAAATTAACTTTGAAAAATTGCCCCTTATGACATGTGCCAAAACCTCTTATGTGCCTTAAGGATTTTTGTGCCAAATACTAAATAGTAGAACCCTTGAATGCTTGGATTGAATATGTATATCTTAATAACCAAATGGCATGAAACTTAAGTCTTTTAGATTTGTAATCAAGTGCTAATCCCTTTATTTTAATTTAGAATTTGGTTAACCTTAATTACATTTTATTCACTGTCATCTTTATATTTATATGCTTTCATGATATTAAGATGTATGTTAGAAAATTATAAATATTTATTTGGACACTTAATTGACATTAAATTATAATTGAACATAAGAATCTTGATAACTTGATTAAGTAGATGATACTTAATCTAAATCTAAAATTTGAGATCAATTATATACTAATAATATATTGATTTGTCATTAATCTTTAAATTAATATTTAATCTTAATAGTAGAAATGTTAGGGGTTAAACCCTAACTTATCTTGATCAAGATCTAAACATTAATCATTTAGTCAATTAACTTGATTGTAAGATAATTCAATTAACATTATTCCAATAATGCGTCTGATTTAATCATCTGAATCTATTGAATTAGAAGTGCTAAGGTTAATAATGAATTAGAAGTGCTAAGGTTAATAATAAATCTATGTGATTTAATCATCTGAATCTAAACTTTAAATATTTGATTTTCTCTTATATAAGATTATTAGCATAAGATAGATAATAAAATGGTAATGATTTATGGATCTAACTCTAAATAAGATATTTGATTTCATCCCATAATTATAGCATAGAAATTGATAGGATGGATTTTATTCATCTGATCTGATCACTTTAACCCAAAATTAATAAATAAATCCTGAATGTTAGCTTAAGAGGTAGAAAAGTGATCTCAGGGATCTTGCTATAGGATCGTTCTTGAAATATTTAAAAACTTTAATTATTGATACGTTGAGGTAGGAAGAACTTTTGAAACTTACTGAGGTAGGAACTTAGATGATCCTTCATTATCTTAGAAGTTAAGCTTGATACATTGTGGTAGGAATCACCTAAAGCAATTAAAATGAAACTTACTCCTTGCGGTAGAAATCAATATTGAGTGATCCTTTGATTACATCCTTGGAGCCTTGTGTAGGACACACCTATTTAGAGTAAGGATTAATAATTTTGATAAATTCTTATTGATTAAATAAAATCTTTTGAACCCAGATTATTGGTTGAGTATAGTAGGGTATACCCATAGTACTGGATTGTTTCAGTAATATTCGGGATTGGTTGATTCACTTAAATATGAACTTATAACCAGGTGCTATCCCGAGGGATTAGATGAATACAGTCTCGTTAGAGTAAATCTTCTAAGACTAAGAGTGTTACAATTAGTAAACAAGATTCTTAGTTTGAGATATAAACTGCGATCGGGTTTTGCCTCCTATCGTAGTGCGCTTCGATAAGTGCAGTTTAAGCAAACTAAGTATCTTAAGTCACTTTACGTAGACCACTTAGTATGCTTGTAATTAGGTTATTTAACAGCTTAGCTTGATATATAAATTGTGATCGGGTTCTACCTCCTATCGTAGTGTGCTTCGATAAGTGCAGTTTTAAATAAGCTAAGGGTTAAATCCACCTCTCTTGGTGTGGGGCCCCTGTACTGACAATAAGGAAGTACGGTGCTCCAACTGTGGCAAATCTCCAACTTAAGTAAAGTTAGGCGAACCCAACTTGCCTTAAGGCAAGGACTTGTCACCAAGTACTAAAACATTCATCAATATAAATATCAAAGTGGTGGAAGCAATATAAAAATAGGGTAACATCCACAAGCATACATAGTAGGAAAAGAAAATGTAATATAGTAACTCATTACAATGTAAAAAGTAAAGTACATCCAGAAAATTTAATTATTACAAACTGAAATGAATAACTAAAAATGAAAGACTATCGTCATCACTGGGATAACAAGACAAGGCTAGCTAGACAGTAGCTGGAAGGTCCTCCTCCTAAACTGGCTCCTCCTCAACGACACTGCCCACGAACATGTCTGAATCTAACATTTGTCGATATCACAAATGCTAGGGCCCCAGCCAACAAAATAAAAAGGTTACAGTTAGACAATTGTCTAAGTACATTTTAGGCTATTTAAAGTGAACTGAATATTAAAAGATATCACATTTAAATTTAACTATACATGCAGCAGTAAAGGGGTGTAATAAGCTATGAAAGAACTGAGATACTATAAACTATCTATTTATAGCATGCAATATGTATGTAAAGTAACATACAGACTCAAAATAAGTAAGGTAAGGCTAAGAGCAAAAATAACTACAACTACTGAATAAACATGATCATAATATGATTATGATCGAAGTAAAATATGCTGAGTATAAAAGAACATGAGTACTGAATATAATAAAATTCTAGCATCCTAAACATGCCATTTATACATATATCTAAACCATGAAAGTATACATACAACATGCAGATTAATATGAAAAGAAAGGCCACTGAGACATGTGGCAAAAGCAAAGCAATATATGATAAGTAAAGCCATTGAGACATGTGGCAAAGCGAACAAATACTGAAAAACAAATAAGGCCACTGAAGCATGTGATAAAATAAACCAGGAAGCCAAAACAATACAATACTAGTAAAGTAATAATATGCCTAAGTTCTAGTACTGCCATACCAGCCAATAGGTCATATAGGGCCTCCAATATCAATCATTCAATCAATCCCCAGCCTAGACATCCAAATATGCTAGGTCTGAGTCCAATCTATATAATACTACTACTGAAGAGGCAGACTAAACTAGGTCATATTCTACTAACTGTGACAAAACAAAATTGAATGATATATAAATTCAATACTAGCTTAGTATACATCATCCTAAGTTTTCCTATTATGCTCAAGGGCTAAAGCTCAAAATCCAAGGTATGCAAAGCAATCTAATTAAAGTAAGCAAGAGACTCAATCTAGACTCATGTGATATCTGTTGTTATCTAATTACCCAATCTAACTATCCTGAGAAGGTATAAGCTTAGGATCTCCAATATCCAGCTATCGAGTAGAATCTTAGATTTACGTCCTTAAAGTCAAATATTAGAACTTAATAAGTTCTAATCCAAAATCAAGTGATGACTATATAGTTTAGGTAAGCAAATCAATGACCTAATTTTATGAATATTTTACTCTCTTACCCAAATCTTGATCAAATAAATCAAGATTTTAAAGATTTAGAACTTAAACCCTATGTTGAGTTCAAATTCCAAATCCAAAGTGAAATTCTAAATAGGATCTAGGTTTCTCACTTATTACCCAATTTAAAGATAAAGAATCTTATAAGTTGAAAGATTCAGGAACTAAAATCTTAGTGAAAGGCTATTCTACTAATTATAAGATAAAATAATTAATTAAGAACTTGAGATCTAAGATCTATATTCAATCTTTAAGATAACTCCATTCTCTTATTAATTGAATCATCCTATACCCACATATAAGGTTTCAAAATATTAAATAATAAATCATTAAAGAGTTTCAATTGGAGGTGGTTTGATTCAAATTGAAGATCTAAGTCTAAGATCTAAGATCTAAAGATCTGAAGTTTGATCACTTTAGACATTAATTGGATTTTAACTTAGGAGATTCCAATTGCATTTTCTTTAGCAATTAGGTTCAACATCTAGCTATATTGGGCTTATTACTATAAGGATTAATAGTTCTAAACATTAGGTTAACCATTAACTCATAATAATCTCTTTAGATTACTTAAGATCTAAGAGTCTAAGTTTGATCACTTTTAGATCTTAAGCTGGATTCTTAACATAAACTTTTCCAATTCCTTATCTTTTGATACTAAGCTCTTAAGTTATTTTATCTGAGTTTATTAATGATACAATTGACAATTCTTATTATTATATTTCAATTTTCAGGTCAAATGATCCTTAAATGGAATGCTTAAGAGTTAAGTATCTTATTTAAGGATTAAATGAAGATTTGATGATTTAAGGATCATATGAATAATATTATTATTCTAAGATTTCAGAGAACATTTCCAATTTAATTTAAAGTATATTACTGAAATTTTCAATCCTTGAGGGACATTAATCCACATTTTGGTCAAAATGACCAAAATGCCCCTCTCAAGGCTAAAATTGGGATTTTAGGGTTTACTTACCCAAATTGGTTCTAATCTATTTTAATATTTTCACATGACTTAATAAAGTGGGAAACACCCAAAATTTAGGTTTTGAAGACCTAATTGATCTTAATTAGCACTAATCACTTAATTAAGCCTCTTAGGGTGATTAGTGAAATTAAGACAATTTAGGGCAATCCAACTCTACACTTAGATTCTAATTGACTTAATATAAGGTTAGGAACAACCCTCGCTCAATTTAGAAGCTTAATTAGGGTTACGTTCACTAATCCTTAATTAGGGTGATTAAGGAGTGATTAAGAAAATTAATTACCTACAATGAATTTTAAGGTCTAAAATTGTTCCTTAGGTCATAAGGAGCAATTAGAGCCCTTAAACTCACAATTTGGATAATTAGGTGATTTTATATGATTTATTTAAGAACATAAAAGTTTCAGTTAATATTTTTAAATTCAATCATTGGATCTGGAATTTTATTTTAGATTCAGATTTCTAAAATTTTTCTGATTCAAATGGTATATTGGATCATACCATTTGGATGTGTGGATCTAAAGTTATTCAATTAATTTAATCTGTATTTTTATTTAAATAAAATCATAGGATTTTATTTTCTGATTTAATTTCCTTAAGGAAAATAAATCCAGAAAATAAAATATTTACTGTTGGCCCAAAATCAAAACGCACGGGTCAGGGTCGACCCGGCCCAAAATCCTGTCTTCTTCCTCTCGACTACGCCCGCTACCCGAACCCTAATGCCAGCTTCTAGCGCCAAATTCTCCGCACTCCGGTCATGCCACGCCATGATTTTGATGGCTACACGTTCCCTGACCTCAGATGCATCGATTAAACCACAAAGCCCTAACTGGGAAGCTCAGGTTTGCCAGATGGCTGCTCGACCAAAAGCTCCCAGAAGACGCACCTGTGAGGAGATATTTCTCCTCACAAAGGCCACGAGCCGCCCAGAACTCGATCCCTACACGTTCAGGGATCGACAAGGAAGCGATAGGGTGAAACCAGAAGCCTTGGGGTGGTCTGGATCGCTGGGGGGCTGCTAGGCTATTTCGGCCGACTGGACTCGCGACTGGGTCGATCGATTCCAGTCGAATCGATCGATCTGATCGAACCTAACCCTAGATACCAGCCTACAATCATTGTCCAAATGAGCCTAAAGCCAAATGGACAACCAATTTTAATTGGGTATGCTGATTTAGACGAAATACAATTTCGTTTGGCGGTGAGCACAAGTGACGAATTCGTCGCCCGGTTCATTGCCAGACCGCTCCTTCTGGGCTCGATTGCTCAGGGAGGAGTTAAGGAAGGACCCTACTCAGCATCTACGGCTTGCAAAGAAGCAAAATGAGCTAAATCCAGCTCGATAGGGAGGAATGGGTAAGGCCGTACCTCGGTTCGGAGACTCTCAGAGAATGCAGGCCATCTTGAGTGCACGTAGAGGTTCCAGGAGCTCTGCAAGGGGGTCTGAACTCCAGACCTCACCCTCTATCAGCAGCTGCAACAAGAATGGGCGCCTGGTTCACTGAGTAGTTCCAGAACCTTCAGTGGGCTAGCGCAGGGATCACAGTGAGCAAAGGAGCTCACTGTGATTCAGGGAGGGTATTTATAGGCTGAGGCAAAACTTAGGAGTGGAAACCGAAGCTGGGACAAGGCCTTGGGCTCGGACCAGAGGTTCCTTTAGCCAACCCAGAATGGGGTGATCCCACCCTCTGGGTTGCCTTCGAAGGCTCGACCCTAAACAGGAAGGCGCTAACGACTTGGGTGAGCTGGCGGGAGAGTGGCAGACAAAATTGACGTGGCGAATTTCTGCTGTCGGCTGAATCTCTGCGAAGACGAAGGTGAACAGCAACTGGGAGATCGGGGACCATTTGATGCGCAGAGTCGTTGGGATTCGATGGCTTGATGGAAGTCCTGGGTAACGGCCGCGTGGATTGAATCTCAGACATCGGATCCCAGATGCCGATCGAGCGTCTGAGATCAAATCATGGGTGGAGTGACGCGGCCGTTGGATCCTGCGCTGTGATGCACGCCAGAGATCCTGCTGGCTTAAAACTGTACGCCGCTGTCGGGACCCCGCAGCGGATCTGCCGCGGTCCCGACAGCAAATCCCACATAATTAATTTTCTTAAATAATTTAATTTAATTAATTAAAATCCATTTAAATAAATATTAATTGTTCTAAAATTTTCCAAATTCAATTTAGGTCAAAATGAGCTCCAAAAATTCCCAAAAAATCACTATTAGCTAATTTGGGTATGAGGAACTCAAAAATGAAATTAGATTTTTAATTTTGAGATCAAAATAATTTAAGTACTTTTCAGGGCTTAAAAAAATAACCAAAAATACAAAATTTTCCAATTTAGCTCCAATTGGTTTCAAACTTCTAGGTTTAGGTTTAAATGACCCATTGAATCCAATGGAATCAAAATCAAATATTAGTTTAGCTTAATTAATCTAGTTTTAAGCTAGGGTAACAACTTAGAGTTGTTACACTTGGAAACATACAACCATGTGTATACAATCTTTTCAACTAATGATTTTAAGTAAACTCTCAATTTTAACCAATTATCAAACTAGAATATAGGAGTCAAAATCTTTTTAGCAGGATTCTGCACAATGGAAATATTGAATTCATTATCGGATTTCAAAATATTTTCTAGATTTTTGGATTTATCTTATGTAGCTAGAAGCATGAGCATGAGCATAAGCATGACGTGTGAGTATCATAATAATGTATGGATATCAGTGATGATTAATGAGTTAAGGAATGCTGCATACATTGACTAGAAAATTTTAGGATGCATCGGCAACACAGTAAATGGTATTCCCAACTGGATGTATGTATATGTTGGACCGTACCACTCATAGCAGTTCAGTGATATTTTAGTTGCATATCTGTAGCATACAGTGTTGTGGCATATTCAGATGCACAGCTTCAGTGACATACATCATAGTTTTATAGATCATTACTCAGTTTCAGATCCATTACTATTTTTAATTTACTTTCAGTATTCAATTTACAGTTCAGTTTTACTTTAATTTACTTCAATTTTGTACAGTTTTATACAGTTTTATACTTTTAACTATCTGTATAGTATTACTGCAAATTCAATTACATTATGTAAATGTTAAATGAATAACTAGGACTGATTAGATTAGTTTCAATGTGTTAGACTTATTGTCTAACATAAGATACTTTTGGGATCTAGCAATTTGCTAGATCTTGAGCATTATATTGAGCTAGGTCTGGAGGACACCCAGGAGATTCAGGAGGAGCTAGTGGAGCACTAGTGGACTCTTCTTCAGCTTTACCTTTCGCTTAGTTTAATTTAGTACTTAGCTTCCATTTCTATATTTCAGTAAACTGTTTGTAATAATTCTAGATGTGTTTTGCTTTTCATTTCTGAGACGAATATTTTATTCAGCCTCTGTGATAAAGGTTTTTGGATGTTTGCTTTAGCTTCCGCACTCTATTTATATACTACTTATACTTAGTATTGTGATGTGATCAATATACTGGAAATACTGATATCTTATATATATATTGAATTCCTATTATATTCTAAATCTAATGTATGTATTTATATAATACTTAGGATAAGGATATTACTCTTATCTTAAGTATTAGCTCTCAACCCTCCTTGAGGTTGATTTAGCAGCCCTTCAGATGGGTTTGGTGTTTCTGCTATTTCGGAGATACGGGTTATTCCTCCCCGAGTGGCGCGCCGCTTCGCCGCCGAACTGATTATACTTATCTTTTGCGCGCGGCGACGGGGCAAGGCGCTACACTTGGCCACTTAGTATTTATATTTGATTAGTTTTCTTCTAATTGTGTATTAGATGCTAAGGTAACATCCTAATATTGGATTAATCTTCTATCCAATTATTGGGGTTCTTACACTCTCAATCACATCATAGTGGATAACACTAACTATTTCCTTATGATTCATCTCAGTTGAACTAGGCAAAGCTCCTTGATGATGAGTGGACAGCTGTTGGGAGATCTAGCCTAATTGCACTTCGATAATAGAGTGTTATAGTCATCTCTGTTCTCCTCATGAATTGAGTTATTTCTGCCTTAAAGGCATTGAAGGCTCCTTCAAGGTTTTAAGTTTGAGGTTGGGGGTTATGCCCATAGTTATACCCTTGCTTATTCGATAAATTACTTTCATTAAAATTTACATTAGTATCATTATTACTTCATGAAAAATTTGGATGATTTTTCCATCCATGATTATAGGTATTGGAGTAGGGGTTATTCACCATGTTGTTTTGGTTGGCATTATTGTTCCTTAGTAAGCTTACTTGTTCGGTGTTAGAAGGTGCAAATGGGTTATTTGGTTACAGTTTTTGCTAGCGTTTTTCCTCCACGCAATTCGTAGTAAACTTCTTGAACATTATTGCATCATCAATAACGTCATTATATCTAAGGGTATCACATATTTCCAAAAAAATAGAAATATTTGAATTTGGATCTTCAGTGGTTAAACCCCTGAATTGATTATTTTATATTATATTGAGGGTTGATAGCTTAATTTCAAAATTATTAGTTGCGACTTAGGTCTCACAATTTGCATGAGGGATGCCCCTCACAGTGGGCAAGGCATACTCCCTTCAAGCTCTCCTCCTTTGTTCACCTATTTCCTCAACTGGATTATCCTCCATGTTTTTCATTTTTATGGGATTTTTGTTTAACAGGTTTTGTTCACTACTAGCTCTAAGATACGTCCGTTCAATTTCAGGATCGAATAAAATATTTAGATTTTTTCTCATATTCATACAATTCAAATATTCAGCTAGAAAGAACAATCACAACAATACTTTCAGTAATTCAGCAAAAATTAAAATTAAAAATAACTAAATTAATAAAGCTACAAGTACAATTAATGACAAATATAATTACAAAAGGATAAAAGATTATATGCAAAGTAAAGATAACTCTAAATCATTATTTACTAGCAAATTATTCTTTATACAAAACAGTTCATCGTCCCTGGGAACGGTGCCAAAAACTTGACAGGCTGTAAATACACGTCTATACTTGCACGCAAATGTACACGGTTCGAAGTAATAATTGGAATTTGAGTTCTGAGATTATCGTCCACAGGGATGGAGCATTTTGTTATTAAGGTATATTTGTTTTCAATAATGTTTAGACTATTAATATTTTGAGGTTTTTGGTCTGCTCCTAATTAATAATTCATAGATCTTAGTTTGAATTTATTGTTTGAGAAAAAGGGAGAGTTGGGTTATAATTATGTAATTTTTTATGGGACTAGTGCAAGTACTTAACTTAATCAACTTTTAATGAGCTTATTTACATGCAAAATTATAATCAAGTGAAAATAGTATTCCTTAGATTGGTCCTATAATTCCAACTATCTCATGTCTAATATACAAAATGAACTCAAGAAGGTTTAATCTTGGCACATAGACCCTTGTGTGATCGATAAAAGTTAAATTCAATTCCTTACATCTAAGTTGTCAAATAATGATTTTTTAATTCAACGATCACACAAACTTGATTCCACTCGATTAGCATCACGTGCTACTTGCCCAATTTAGCTAAGGAAGTGAATTATTGTGCTATATGGATTATGTCACATTCATCCACAAGCATGCAATTATTCACCTTCCTCCTTTAATGTATGCTAAGCTATGGAGCATAATCGATGGCTCTTGGCTCACATGCACCAACCTCTCGACTGAGATCAAAGAATATTTCTATTAGGCTCAAGAGCTTATTACTGGTCTCTAAGAACTAATTCACCTATTCCTAGCTTTATGCCAATTGGTGAGCTATGGAGTTCAAAGATGGTTAAGTTATCAAGTCAACTCATCACATCAATTTTAGGGTGTTTACACCGAGAATCTAATTTGCCCAGCAAATATAAGTTCGCGGTGAGGACCTTTATGTGCATTTCCCTAAACCTTAATGTGATTTATGGACTCAATATTTTACTCGTTCTTTAATCATTTAATTTAAGATTAAAATGTCCATCCACACTGTATGTATTCACAAGACTCATATATAAACCAATAATATAAAGATTTTATTCATTGAGAATTATCAATACAAGCACCACTTCATCCCATAACTTAGTACATAATTTGGACTAACCCTCCCCAATAGAGGTTTAGCCTTTCATTACAAATGAGATACACAAAATAAAGTACAAGGATATGAACCTTTGCATGGTTCTACAATAGAGAAAAAAAAGGAGTTTAAGAGAAAATACTAAGAATAGCCCTTAGCATTCTTTGGATTTTTTCTTATTCTCCAACTTCCTTTCCTTCTAGCTTCTGGATTTTTCTTTCCTTTCTCTTCTTGATGGTCCTCTTCTCCTTCATTGTAATAACCCAATATTATTACCTAGCTTAATTTTAGCCTAATCATATAGTAATTATCATCCCATTAAATTCATCTAGTCATTAGAACCAAACCTTGAAAGTTTAGAGCAATTCAGAGCTCAATTGATTATTTTGGAATATTTTAATATTTAATTAATTAGAAAATTGAGATATTTATTTTGATCTCGAAATTGAAATCCGACTTCGTCGTTGCGATCGTCACCCCCAAATCATGCTTTATTTTTCGTCCATTTTGTATACCCTATTATTTATCCACATTTTTTATATAGTTAAGATGCTCTGTTTGTGCCAATTTTTATGTCAATAAAAAGGTATCGGAAAGATATTTCTATTGATATATGACACCGCTCATGAAATTCTCTAGATTGAGAGTATTAGAGCTCGAAAGTAAGCCCTTGCGGTTTTCGCACCTGGCAAAAATACTGTCTGGCACTGCAGTGCGCTGCGCCCAAAGTTGCAAACTGGGCTGATACAGTGCGCTGCAGCAGGCTGCAGTGATATTTCAGGAAAAAAATTATAAAACTAATCATTAAACTAATTGAACAGTAAATTGCCAATGGACCGTTGTAGTGCGCTATAGCGCGTTGTAGCGGGCTGCAGCAGAATTTTTGAAAAACTTTAGGAAATATGAAAAATGAATTAATTGAACAGTAATTTCACAAGTTGGACCGCTGCAGCGCGCCACAGCGGGCCGCAGCGTTAAGAGCGCCACAGCGCGCTGCAGCGCTAAAAGCACCATAGCGCACTACAGTGCCCGAAGCGCTGCAGCGTGCCATAGGTGGCGCTGCAGTGTGCTAGAAGCTTGTTTGCAAAAATGCTCAGAATTGTCTAAAAATGACCCATAATTGGCTGAAATGGCCAAAAGTTTAATGTTTTTGCATTTTAAGGTCCCTAGGACCATAGTGGGACTGAATTATACTTTCAGTTATCTTTATAGTATTACTACAAATTTAATTATATTATGTAAATGTTAAATGAATAATTAGGACTGATTAGACTAGTTTCGATGTGTTAGACTTATTGTCTAACACGAGGTACTTTTAAGATCCGGCAATTTGCTAGATCTTGAGTATTATATTGAGCAAGGTCAGGAGGACATCTAGGAGATTCAGGAGGAGCTAGTGGAGCACTAGTGGACTCCTTTTCAACTTTACCTTTTGCTTAGTTCAATTCAGTACTTAGCTTATATTTCTATTTTTTGGTAAACTGTTTATAATAATTCTAGATGTGTTTTTCTTTTCATTTCTGAGATGAAAGTTTTATTCAGCCTCTGTGATAAATGTTTCTGGATGTTTGCTTTAGCTTCTGCACTCTATTTATATACTACTTATACTTAGTATTGTGATGTGATCAGTATACTAGAAATGATGATATCTTATATATATATATATATATATATATATATTAAATTCCTATTGTATTCTAAATCCAATGTATGTATTTATCTAATACTTAGGATAAGGGTACTACTCTTATCTTAAGTATTAGCTCTCAACTCTCCTTAAGGTTGAGTCAACAGCCCTTCAGATGGGTTTGGTGTTTCTGTTATTTTGGGGAGACGGGTTATTCCTCCCCGAGTGGCGCGCCGCTTCGCCGCCAAACTGATTATACTTATCTTTTGCGCGCGGCGACGGGGCGAGGTGCTACACTTGGCCACTTAGCATTTATATTTGATTAGTTTTCTTCTAATTATGAATTAGATGCTAAGGTAATATCCCAATGTTGGATTAACCTTCTATCCAATTATTGGGGTTCTTATACCCTCAATCCCATCAGAGTGGATAACACTAACTATTTCTTTATGATTCATCTCAGTTGAACTAGGCAAAGCTCCTAGCTGACGAGTGGATAGCTGTTGGGAGATCTGGCCTAATTTCACTTTGATGTTTCTAAGGGATGCCTCAATCCTTGGATTGAGGCATAATAGGGTGTTATAGTCATCTTTGATCTCCTCATGAATTGAGTTGTTTCTGCCTTAAAGGCATTGAAGGCTCCTTCAAAGTTTGAAGTTTGAGGTTGGGGGTTATGCCCATAGCTATACCCTTGCTTATTCGATAAATTACTTCTATTAAAATTTACATTAGTATCATTATTACTTCATAAAAATTTTGGATGATTTTTCCATCTATGATTATAGGTATTGGAGTAGGAGTTATTCATCATGTTGTTTTAGTTGGCGTTGTTCCTTAGTAAGTTTACTTGTTCAGTGTTAGAAGGTGCAAATGGGTTATTTGAGTTACAGTTTTCGCTAGCGTGTTTTCCTCCACGCAATTCGTAGTAAACTTCTTGAACATTATTGCGTCATCAATGACGCCATTATATCTATAAGAGTATCACATATTTCAAAAAAATTAGAAATATGTGAATTTGGATCTTCAGTGGCTAAACCCCTGAATTGATTATTTTATACCATATTGAGGGTTGATAGCTCAATTTCAAAATTGTTAGTTGCGATGTTAGGTCTCACGATTGCATGAGGGATGCCCCTCACAGTGGGCAAGGCATACTCCCTTAAAGCTCTCCCCCTTTGTTCACCTATTTCCTCAACTAGATTATCCTCTATGTTTTTTATTTTTATGGGATTTCTGTTTAACAGGTTTTGTTCACTTCTAGCTCTAAGATATGTCCATTCAATTTTAGGATCGAATAAAATATTTATATTTTTTCTCATATTCATACAATTCAAATATTCAGCTAGAAAGAACAATCACAACAATACTTTCAGTAATTCAGCAAAAATTAAAATTAAAAACAACTAAATTAACAAAGCTACAATTACAATTAATAACAAATATAATTACAAAAGGATAAAAGATTATATGCAAAGTAAAGATTGTGGCGCCCACCACCCTTAATCCGCCAAAGAATTAGGTTAAGGGTGGGGTGTCACTCTGGCTAACCCCTCACTTATCATTGGATTAGGATAGTCTCCATAATCCATCTGATTAGGAAAGGATTAACATAGAATCAAACTATCAGTCACTGTATAAGTAAATAAACAGAGTGCGGAAGCGATTTAAGGAAATGTAAACCATCCAAGCATCACAGTGTAAATAAGAATAATAGACTCAGAATATAAGCATAAAATCTAATATACAGTCAATGGTACCTGTATTATTACATAATTTAAAATGTTTAAATAAAAATAGAATGAAAACCACTCATTCTCACTTGAAGTATAAATGGACTAAACGGCAGCTTCTTCTACGGGCTCCTCCTCGGGGTAAGGCTCCATACCTAACTCCTGCTCGTCTAACTGAAAGGAGTCTGCCATTGTCGGTTTCACAATATAGGGCCCCAGCCAAAAAAGAAAAATCTGGTTAGATAATTGTCTAAGTACATTTTAAGCTGAAAATTTTTATATGTGTTAAGTAATATCACCATTCTACAACAGCTAAGCAATAATATGTGTAAGGGAGCAGCAAGCAATACAAAAGAAATAGGGAAGCTATAAATTATCATTTATAACTTAAGTAAAGAAAAGAAAAGAGGCTGAGACATGCCTCGCATACAAACTAAACAAGGAAGGGCGTATAAATATACGTAACTAAACAAGTGCAGTAAGAAAAATTCTACATCCTAAACATGCTGGTGATCAACAGAAAACATGCCAATTAAAATAAATAAACAACTCAGCAGTGGTAAGTACATATAGCAGCAAGATTCTAACATCCTAAATATATATATCAAGCAGTACAAGAAAATAGCTGATGAAATAAGAATACTGAAAAGTAAGTAACAATAACTGCATATAAAGTCACACGTGCATCGACTGCCATACAGAAAAGAGCTACTCAAGCCCATCGAATACCAAAGAAGCTTAGCACCATCACGGCTAAGTCATAAACTGTGTACCCCTAGCGACATAAGGAGGCTAGGCATATAAGCACACAAAGCAAGCGAAGGGTCTTAGCACCAGTACGGTTAAGGCCCAACTGTATGCCTCTAGCGACATACAGAGGCTAGTAAACTAAGCATACAAGGCAACCTTAATGCCAGTATGGCTAAGGCACCAACGATGTACCCCTAGCGACATACGGAGGCTAGTAAACTAGGCACACAACAAAATGGATCCTTCCCCTAACGACATAAGGAGGCTAGGCAATAAGGATATAACTGAGAGGCAGCTCATAAAATTATTATCTTTTCATAAATCACTTTAATATTTTCACAAGGAATCTAAGGAGTCTCCATATTTTCCTAACAGTTTATTTATGCATCAAATGTCTTATATGATATGCTCAAGGAAATATAGCACAAAAATCAAGGGATGTGTAAGCAACAAAGTATCAAATAGAAGCAAGAGACTCTACTAAACATGGTGATATTATTTGTTTTCTACTTAACCATTCTAATTATTCCAAGTTACACAAGTTCAGGATCACCATTTTCTTACTATCGAGTGTAACTCAGAAATTCATCCTTATAAGTTAAAAAAGGATTGGAACTGATCAGGTTCCAATCTAGTTCAATAAGATAGATGACTACGAGTTAAATCAATAAATCATATGTCTTAGTTTTGTAAATTTAGACATTCTAACTAAGATCTGATTAAGATCTTCTATACCTATAGATTATGGATTAAACACTATGAGAATTAGGTTTAATCTCATAATCCAAAGGATAAGACCTAAGTTGTAGGTTTTATTCTATAAGTGATCTACTAGTTATGGCAAATCATATTAAGTAATCAAACAGAATAGGATGAGTCTCCTACCTTAAACCTAAGGTTAAAAGACAAAATAATCAGAATGAATTGTAAAATAAAAGAAGGTCTAGAAACTAATAAACCAAGGTTTCACCCATATGGTAACCCAATTTACCCAATGAATGAACTCTAACCTATGATCTAGTCCTAGTCTCAGGAACGGTTCTTAAGGTGTAGTGCTTTTAAGACTTAACAGAAATTATTGGAATCTAACTTAAGAGTTGATTTCACTCACTTAATTAATACTAAGAAGATTATAACCTTGGTTTAAGAGTTTTGAAATGTAAACTAGAGGTTAAGAGTACATAGTTCAAACTTAGAGCAAAATGACTATTTTGCCCGTATCTTAAGGGTCAAAAAGGCAACTTTTGATTTAAGGTTAGAATTGAATTATTTTAGTTCCAATTGGTTCCTTACTGTCTAACTTGAAGATAGACAGTAAGTACGCCTAAATCGGGCGAGAAACGGTCAAATTATGGCTAAAATAAGGCTAGGGGTAATTTGGTCATTTACCTAAATTTTCACGATTCAAATCCTAAATATTATTTTATTATAATGATGACATTGAAATTCTAGGCTAGTTAGCATCTTGAATTTTCCAATTTGGAGTTGATCTGACTAAGTTATGGCTGTTTGAAGTCTAGGGGCATTTTGGTCATTTTTCACTAAAGTCAACTCTAAATTTTAGGGTTGACTTTTTATTCTGATATTCAAATGAGAAAACTAATACTACTACGGTGATGGGGCCGCTCTCCTGAGTATTTTAAGACCCATATCGACTATGTTTCGATAATTGGGTAAAAAGTTATGGAGTCTTAAAGAGGCCCAAAAATGCTACCTCGTTATGCGTACCCTGAAACGAAATTTTATATTATGCCATTTGATCCTAAATATTTTTCTGAGTATTTTAAGACCCATATTGGCTATGTTTGGATCATCCTACAAAAAGTTATTAAACTTTTAAGATTTACTATTCAAAAATATAATTTGAATTAATTTACTATTCATTTATTCTAATTGAATGATTTTACTGTTCATTCCTAAAGTTTTTATTTAATTAATCACTATTTAATTATTAATTAATTAATTAATTAATTTTACTGTAGCAAAGTAATTAGTGCTAATTACTGTTTAATTAGTCTTAATTATTTGTTAATATTAAATTAAATATAATTAATTAGGTTTTACTGTTCAAAAGTAATTAATTATCCTAATTACTGTTTAAGATTTAATTAACAGTTAATTAATCCTTAATTAATCTTTAATTATAATTATTTAATTAAAGTTACTGTTCACAAGTAATTAATTATCCTAATTACTGTTTAGGATTAAATTAACATTTAATTAATATTAATTAATCATCTAATTATTTTAATTAAATAAAGTTTACTGTTCAAAAGTAATTAACACTAATCCTGGGTTAATTTACACTAATTGTAATTAATTAGGGCTAACAGTAATTAATTAACAATAACAGTACTTTAATTAATTTCTAATTAAATGACAGTGGGCCCCACTGACACGTGGCACTTCCAGAGGCTGCCACGTGGCACTGTGGGCCCCACAGTTTGCTGACTCAGCTCGGCTGACTGGACAGTAGGCCCACCTGACACGTGGCACCGCCAGAGGCTGCCACGTGGCACTGTGGGTCCTACGGGCTGCTGACTCAGCTCGGGTGACGGGCTGTGGGCCCACCTGACACGTGGCACTACCAGAGGCTGCCATGTGGCACTATGGGTCCCACGGGCTGCTGACTCAGCTCGGGTGACCGGGCAGTGGGTCCCACCTGACACGTGGCACTGCCAGAGGCAGCCACGAGGCGTGTGGGCCCCACCTGGGCTGAGTCAGCTCGGGTGACCGGACATGTGGGCCCCACGTGACACGTGGCGGGCCCGTTGGCTGCCACGTGGCTGGGTGGGCCCCACCCGCGCTGACGGGGACCCGACCCGGATGGGTCGGGCTCGGGTCGACCCGGCCCGGCCCGAAGGCGCGACGCTTCGCCTTCCGGGGGGTTCTGCGGACCGAGCCCAGTCCGCTTCGGGGAGCTGGTACGCCCGATCGGGTTAGTTTAAGCCCGGTCGGAACGGTGGATGTGTAGATGACATCCTAATCTACATATCCTACAATTTTTGTAATGATCGAACGGTAAACGAGGGAGATCGGGGTATCTGAAGTTCAGATCGGCGAAGGTTTCAGCGGAAAAATAGGGCTGACTTCCGGGCTTGATTCCGGCTCGATCCGGGCTCCGATCGGTGAAAACTCGAAGCCTTGGGGTAGGCCGAGGTCTTATAGACCGGACGGCGACTTTGCCGAGGACTGGATGCGGCTGGATTGGCCAGAAGACGCGACGGGCCGCCGCGTGTCACGCGGGCGGAGTCGTTGAGGAAGACGACTCCGCAGCCGTTGGATCTGGGCCGATCCAACGGCTGAGATGGCGCCGTCCAGATTGACGGCGCCGTCAGCTACAGTGACGGGTCCGTTAAGTACTTAACGGCATGCCGTTAGCTACAGTAAAAATATTATTATTTTATTTATTTATTTATTTATTTTTTTTTTGAAAAATTTTCAGAAAATTTTGAACATATTTTTCTTAGCTAAATTGGGGTCAAGGAATTCAATGACGCAGTCGGATTTTCGATCCGAAGAGTATTTTGATACCTCGATTTCCAGGATATTTTTATTATTAAAATATTCGTCGAAATTTCGGCGTCTTTTGATTGACACGGAAACTTCACCCCAAGCTAATTTGGGGTCAATGAATTCAATGGCGTAGTCGGATTTTTGATCCGATGAGTATTTTGATACCTCGATTTCCGGAATATTTTTATTATTAAAATATTCGTCGAAATTTCGACGACTTCCGATTAACACGGAAACTTCACCCCAAGCTAATTTGGGGTCAAGGAACGTAATGGCGGTGCCCGTTTTTCGATCGGAGGTCAATTTAAATAGGTCAATTTCTAGGGTTTTTGGATTTCCAGAAGTCGGGATTCGATCCGTTTGACTCCTGATTTGGACTAGGTCTCAAAGGTTGCCTCCACTTGACCTAATTAGCACTTATCATTGAGTTTAAGACTTAGAGTTAGTCCTAATCAACTATGGTAACAACTCAGGTTGTTATAAAGATAACTCTAAATCATTATTTATTAGCAAATTATCCTTAATACAAAACAGTTCATCGTCCCCGGTAATGGCACCAAAAACTTGACAGGCTATAAATACACGTCTGTACTTGCACGCAAATGTACACGGTTCGAAGTAATAATTGGAATTTGATTTATGAGATTATCATCTACAGGGACAGAGCAGTTTGTTACTAAGGTATATTTATTTTCAATAATATTTAGACTATTAATATTTTGAGTTTTTTTGTGTGCTCCTAATTTACAATTCATAGATTTTAGTTTGAATTTATTGTTTGAGAAAAAGGGAGAGTTAGGTTATCATTACGTAATTTTTATGGCATTGGTGCAAGTACTTAACTTCATCAACTTTTAATGAGCTATTTACATGCAAAATTATAATCAAGTGAAAATAGTATTCCTTAGATTGGTCCTATAATTCCAACTATCTCATGTCTAGTGCACAAAATAAACTTAAGAAGGTTCAATCTTGGCACATAGACCCTTGTGTGATCGATAAAAGTTAAATTCAATTCGTTACATTTAAGTTGTCAAATATGATTTTTTAATTCAACGATCACACAAACTTGATTGATGACACTGATGCATCCAGAAATTCCCCTGTCAATGTATGCAATATTCCATAACTCATAGATCATCACTGATACTTATACATCATTATGATTCTCATACATTATTCTGATATTCACACATCATGCTTATGCTCATGCTCATGCTTCTAAACTATATGAGATAAATCTAGAAAATGCTTAAAATCTGATAATAAATCCAAAGTCCCCATTATGCAGAATCCTGCTAAAAAGATTTTGACTCCTAAATTCAAATCTCGATAATTAGTTAAAGTTGAGAGTTTACTTAAAAATCATTAGCTTGGATGATTGTATACACATATTTAGCATATTTGCAAGAAAGATAAATTTAACCCTTAGCTTGTTTAAACTGCACTTATCGAAGTGCACTACGATAGGAGGCAAAACCCGGTCACAGTTTACATCTCAAGCTAAGCTGTTAAATGCCCTAATTACAAGCATACTTAGTGGTCTACGCAAAGTGACTTAAGATACTTAGTTTGCTTAAACTACACTTATCGAAGCGCACTACGATAGGAGGCAGAACCCGGTCGCAGTTTACATCTCAAACTAAGTATCTTGTTCACTAATTATAACACTCTTAGTCTTGGAAGATTTACTTTAATGGGACTGTATTCGGCTAATCCCATAGGATAGCACCTAGTCATAAGTCCACATTGGAGTGAATCAACCAATCCTAAATATTACTGAATTAATCCAGTAATATGGGTATACCCTAATATACCCAACTAATAATATGAGTTCAGCAGATTCTATTTAATCGACAAAGATTTATCAAATATATTAATCCTTACTCTAATTAGATGTATCCTACACAAGGCTCCAAGGATGTGATCAAAGGATCACTCAACATAGGTTGCTACCACAAGGAATGAGCCACAATCTAAGTACTTTAGGTGATTTCTATCACAAGGTATCAAGTTCAACTTCTAAAGTTATGAAGAAGTAACTAGATTTCTATCTCAATAAGTTACAAATGTCCTTCCTACCTCAATGTTTCATTAGTTAAGGTCTTTAATCATTTTAATGACAAATCCTATAGCAAGACCCTTAAGATCTCACTTTTCTACTTCTTAAGGTTTACTTATTGTACTTAAGTTAAGATGATTAGATCAAATGATTAAAATTCATTTGATCCTTTCCTATTCTATAATCATGAGATAAAATCAAAGATCTTATTAGATTTAGATCATTACATAAATTATTACAATTTTATTTCCATCTTATGCTAATTGTCTTATATAAAAGAAAATCAAAGATCTAAAGTTTGGATTCAGATAGTTAAATCTCACATATTCAATGTTATTCTTAGCACTTCTAATTTGATGATTTAAGATCAATACTTAATCAAATGTATTATTGGAATAATGTAAATCAGATTCTCTTATAATAAAGTAGATTGATTAAATGATTAAGATTTAGATCTTAATCAAGATAAGTTAGGGTTTAATCCCTAACCCTTCTATCATTAAGACCAATGGTTGATTTAAAGGTCAATGGCAAATCAATATATTATTAGCATATTATTGATGTCAACTTAGGTTTGGATTAAGTTTCATCTACTTAATCAAGTTATAAAGATTCTCATGTTTAAGTGATCACATTTAAGTGTCTAAATAAGTGTTAAGGTTCTCTAATATACATCCTAAGTTCATGAACACATATAGATGAAAAGGTAACATAAAATAAAAAGGTGATTGTTGCTAATCAAAATCTAAATCAAATAAAAGAGATTAGCGTTTAATCACAATTCTAAAAAATCTAAGTTTCATGCCATTTAGATTATTAAGGTATACCTAATTGATACAAGCAATTAAAACTCTAGTACTTAGCATATGGCGTAATATGTATTTAAGATACATAGGTTTTGAGCACTTAATGAAATTGACAAAGTTTCAAATTCAATTTTCAAGTAGAATTTTATGCAGTGTTCAATTTTAACTAAAAATAGGTTCAAATTTAGTATAACTCAACCCCATTAGCAAATCTAACCGTTGGATCCTAAAATATACTTAGATAAATTGTCTAACTAAATTTTCTCTTTTTTTAGCTGGGGCCCTACATTGTGAAATCGATAATGGTAGACATAAAGCAGATAGAGGATCCAGTACCTGAGGAGGAGCAGCAGCTCGGACCAGAGCATATCTAGTTTTAGATTTATATGTGAGGATGAGTGCATTTGCATTTCCATTTTATTTAAACTTTAAATGTTGTAATAATACAGGTACCATTGACTGTGCATTTGGATTTATATGCTTATATTCTGAGCCATATTTTGCACTTATATTATATTGTGATGCTTAGATGTCATTTATTACTTCCGCACTCTGTACGTTTACTTATATAATGACTGTTAGATTGATTATGTGTTAATCTTTCCCTAATCAGGTGGATTGTAAATTCCATTCTAATCCAATGATAAGTGAGGGGTTAACTAGAGTGACACTCCACCCTTGGCTTAATCCTTTGGCGGATTAAGGGTGCGGGTCGCCACACCATTATAAAGCATAGTAGTATGCAGGCATACTCTTTTTTTTCTTTGTATCTTATTAATAAAACATGTTTTGCAAGGTTTGTAATAATATTATCAAGAACTTAATTGTTAATTATGACAATAACAAATTTATTGTTGTTGTAACAAGAAGGTGTAAAATTCAAATATGACAACAAAATAATAAAATATTTTAAACATAAACTTAGTATCATCTCTAGCAAGCAATCAATTGAATTCCAAATCAACATTTGATAATGCCATATGAGGATTTGTGATTGCGTCCATTGAAGGTAATGCAAATAGCTTTATTGAAGGAGATAAGGGTGAATTGGTTGTGCACTCTTTTGTGAGAATAATTCAAGAGAAATATGACAGTGCTTTAATATACACAATTAAATCCCATGAATGCCTCCATTGATTATTGATGAGCTTGAATTAAGAATTATTAATTTATGATATAGAAAAACACTTCAAAAATACCCGAATTACTATAAGAAAGTATGAGAATGCATAAAAAAAAGGGAAATGAGTACCCACATATAAATACATTTACTATTGCCAAAAGAAAATTTTGAAGAATTATAGCAATACTCTATAATAGCATTCATGGTGAATTCCAATCAAAATTACTAGTACATTTTGTCTTGCTATCATCATAATCAATAGATAGAAATATTGTGATTGGCTATATAACTTGGAGATCAAGAAGTCTTATAATAACTCAATAGAAAACCCATATCGATAATAGCGCTAGTTTGGTTCGATGTTGTTAAAATTTATCTATAAGAACTAAATAAGAACAACTTATCTCAGCAAAAAGCTCACACTTAACTAGATGCAGCAAAATAGGAGCGATATTTTAATCTACTTAAGGAAATGTAGAAAGATTATGTGCCTCAAAGCATTAATTATACATAAAAAAAAAATGTGGCAAACCTTAAAGATGAAAAGCAGGAAATTGAATTTAACAAGAAATAGAATAGCTTAAAAATAAAAGTTTGTTTGCATGCTAGAATAAACAACCAAAACTGAAGCTTCATTCATCTCTACTTGATGTAGAACTAAGCTTAGCTCAAAAGTAAGTTCAATTTCAGCTCAACAAAAATAAAATAAACAAATTTCTTCATTATTCAATCCAAAATAGGATATAATCTCCCAATGACTTTAATGTGCAAGTCATGAATTCAGATGGAACCTTAATATGAAAATCCCAATATATAAATGGAAAAATGACGAATAAGAAACCAAAAAAAATGAGAAGCCGAGCTTCAATCGGTTCTACCGAACTCGAATGAAGATGACACTATAGTCCTCTAGCATTCGAACCATTTGATAGGGTAAGGAAGGTACCTGGAGTTGACAGACGAAGCCAACCTAATGCATTAGGAGGAGCTCTCGGCCAAGCCGAGGGGGAAGGTGACGGCTGCTCTTGGCTGGATGGAGTTTGGCCTAGGAGGTGGAGAGGTGGTTGGCCGAGTGGAGGAGAGAGGATGCAAACCATGAGAAGAAGAGAGGGAGAGCCACACAGCACGGGATGCTCGACCAGAGGATGAAGGGAGAAGAAATAAGAGGGGCGGAGCTTGCGAGGGCTAGCGGCGGAGACTGCAAGGATGAGACGAGTCGAGCGAGTGGGAGGAGAGGCGTCGGGCGAGTGAAGGGGTGGGTCGGCTGTTAGATTTAGGGTAAGGCGTGCGATTGAGAGAGGAAAGAAAGCACGAAGGAAAATAAGGAGAAGAATTGAAGTAATTTAATTTAAATTAAGAAATTAAACTAATATTTAAGTAATTATTAATACCACATTTCCTTAATTAAAATGGCTTTTAAATTAGTTTTAGAAAATTCTGATTAAATCACTCTAATTAATTGAGGGGTGAGGAACACAATGACGAAGTCGGATTTCGATTTCGATGAGTATTTAATTTTCTCATTTTTTGGGGTATTTAAATATTATTAAAATACTCGATAAAATTTTAATGGCTTCCGATTGACACAAAAATATCAACCTAGCTAATTTGGGGGTAATGAGCGCAATGGCGAAATCCAATTTTTGATATGAAGTCAAAATAATAGGTCAATTTTTAGTGTTTCTAAAATTCCCAAAATTAAAATTTGATCTGTTTGACTCCTGATTCGGACTAGATTTTTATGGTAAATTTCTAATGATTTAATTAATGCACTAAGATCAAAATTAGAACTAAAATTAGTCCTAATTATATTGGGTAACAACTTGGGTTGTTACAGTACCCGCTTGAACGCGTTGTGGCGCGCTTGGGCGTGTCGTGGAAGTTTTCTTCCTGAATTTTTGTTTTGCTCAGATTTAGCTCAGCTCCTCTCTTTTTTTTTCCTGAAATTAATGAGAAACCCATCAAAGTATACTATTCAAGCTTAAAAGTATTTGTATTTCTTATCTTATTTTATTATAAATCTTATATTTATCAGCTGTTACAGGGCGTGAGCAACACCATGTTCTTGACAGAGATTGAAGAAGACAACAAAGGTTCAAGGCTAAAAGAAGAGTGATTCCAAATAGGTCTCCAATTGGGAGATTGTTGGGATATTAAGACTATTCAGATCATCATGGATGTGTTGATAAAGCTCTAATGGGCTTCCGGGAGGTTCCGCGGTGATATAGGACAAGTTGGGAGAGTTTATGTACTGTAGCACATTGTGGCATGTCGTATCACGCCATGATGCTCAGCATCCAAAGAATGGGTGATTTGACCTAAACCTGATCAAAGTAAGATGAAAATCAAGATCCACATGTATTTTGAATAAAAATTAAATAAAAATATCTTCAAATAAATCGTAATGAGGGGATCATATTGCGAAAGTTTGAGAGCATTTAGGATCCCGGATCATCCTAAATTAATTTGCGAAGTTTAAACTTCAGGAATTGATAATAAATAAAATATAAATCAGAATTTAGAAATTTTAGTATATTTAGGTCAAACATCAAATAAGGATGCTATGTTTTAAGTTTCGCTAATTTTCAAGCGTTGGATTTATTGTAGTGAAGTTTCAAAATCTTCACTTAAAAATTAATATAAAGTAAAATACTCGTTAAAATTAAATAATTTTTGGATGCGTGCGTTCATCTCGTCGAAATGCTTGTTTCGGTATCAAGTTTGTAATTTTTGGAGTTTAATCGGCGATCAATCAAAGCTCGAAAGTTTCAGGCGATCCGTAATCGTTCTATCGCGATATAAGACTCCTAAATATTAGAGATGCATACTTAAATACTTCTTGCTCAACCTTAAGAGACCTAAAAATCCTCCCTAACCTTCAGCCAATTTTCTTTCTTTCTTGTGCGATGCAAGGCGCAGCCTCTCCCTTCTCTCCATGGCCGAGAGCGCCTCTCCCTCTATAACAGCTCAAACTCTTAAGCACCAAGGTATTGTCTATTTTGGCCTGAAAGGCCTCTCAGTTTTACCCACAGAAGATAACTTCCCAGTAGATCACCCATCCTGGGAGTGCTCCCACCTGAGTACGCTTAACTTTGGAGTTCTTATCAGGAACTCTACCATTATCTGAAAAAGCACCTCGATGTTTAAGAGTTTTCCTTATTACTACTTAAGTAGGTCATCACAATCTCCCCAACTTAAGTAACCGACATCCTCGTTAGTATCCATACACAGATTCAAGAACCATCCATTGGGTAAATAGGACTAGAGGTGACCCCTACAGGGGCAAGAGGTACCCATAACTATGTAGCACCTTAACCATCATGGGTTCAAGTGGTTGCTCACATGAAGTGGTACTTTGCCCTGTATGACACTTATCTCCTATCTGACACCCTATGGTTTGCTCTGATACGTGATGTCTTTCAGGCTAAAGCAGACAATATCTTGGTACTTAAGAGTTTGGGCTATTACAAATGGTATCAGAGCAAATCATATGATGTCAGATGTGCGCTAAGTTGCCATACAGGGCAAAATACCTCTTCATGTGAGCAGCCTCTTGAACCCATGATGGTTAAGGTGCTACATGATTGTGGATACCTCTTGCACGTGTAGGGGTCACCTCTAGTCCTATCTACTCAATGGATGGTTCTTGGATCTGTGTGTGGATACTGGCGAGGACTTCAGTTACTTATGTTGAGGAGATTGTGAAGACCCACTTAAGTAGTAATAAGTGAAATTTTTAAATATCGAGATGCCTTTTCAGATAATGATGGAGTTCCTGATAAGAACTCCAAAGTTAAGCGTGCTCAGGTGGGAGCACTCCCAGGATGGGTGACCTGCTGGGAAGTTATTTTCTGAGGGCAAAATCGTGAGGCTTTCAAGCCAAAACGGACAATACCTTGGTACTTAAGAGTTTGGGCTATTACACCCTCCTCTCCATGGCCAAGAGTGCCTCTCCTTCCTCTCCATGGCCAAAAGAATCTCATTTATGGCCAAGAGCCCCTCTTCTCGTCGACTGAACAGCCGAGAGAAATCGTTTCCTTTATGGTCGAGAGTCGTAGCACTTTCCTCTTGGTCGAGTAGTCGATTCCCTTCCTCATTGTCATCGGCCGATTAGTAGCTTCTTATATTGATCATGCTCCACTCACTCCATTCGGAGGTGCATCCCTTCATCTAGTCGAATGGCAGCCACCTCTTCCTTCTTGCTAACATTATGTCTATTTCTGATTTGGTAACTCTCCATACTTATTAAAAAACTTGAATTTTATTTATCATTCATGCTGAGTTAAGATAAATAAAGATGAATATATTATGGTTAGCTAGCAAGGAAGATTGTATGTCGATTGTTATTAGCAAGATTTTATCGATTTGATGTATTAATCTTCTTAATTATTATGTATGCAAGAAAGAAAATATATATGATCATATTCTTAGAGATAGAGCATTAAAAAAAAGGATTATAGATAATAGCCATGTGATGCAATGTTAAGAATGACTTAGGTGATGTGGATGAAAGTTTGATAATATACATATGAAAAGCCAAATAAAAATATATGTATGGTTAGATTAAATCGGATAAATTATAATATATATTTAATATAATAGTTGATTAATTAAAAATTGTTGCATTTATCTTGAATCAATTTTTAGGGAAGATTGGTTGGGCTAATAATGATGTTATTTATAATTTCTTTAATATCAAATAAATTTTATTAAGCATTTTATGTAACTAGTTAATTAGTTCATCGTACGTCTTTAATCGACTAATTGAGTTATATTCGTAAGTCATAATTTGAATGTTTTATTAATAATGTTAAAACATATTATGTTATATTATAATCAACAAAGTTGCACAATCATAAGTTTTTAATGTAATTATATTGTACAATAAGCACAAATTGATTGGGGATTATTATAAAGTAAGCTAAGCTAAACCAATTTAAGTGCAAAATAATGCATCTTTAGGTTTATATCTTTTTCACTAAACTGATTTAAATAATAAAAATATTGACTAAATCCTCAAATCATAATTAGCACAAAAGTTGGCTCCTCTTAATCTTTTTCTCTATTATGATAGATAATGGCTCAATCAGTTCAACATTCAGAATTAATCCATCAATTTGTTTTCATTTCTCAATCAGAGAAACTCGTCCATACTCCATGCAAGGTCAAAGGTTTAAGGCTCTTAAGCCATGTGTTGTAGAAGTTCAAAGTCGCTCGTGCCAGGTACGTTAAGTACTTAAAATTTGTATTGAGTTCAAATAAGCTAAATCATTTTACTTAGTTCTATATAAAGTACGTACATCACTTGTATAATTCTTATTTTCTTGAATCCTATGTTAAGACTTAAGTTTATTTTGTAAACTATTTTGAAGAAAATATTATAAAGTGCATGTTAGTGTTACCATCTTGTTAAAATGTGAGAGTTTATGTAGAATTACCTTGACTATTATTTCACACTTACATTTATCAATAATAAATGAATTAATAACATGTGATTTATTTATTAAATTAAATTTTATATGTTAGATTATTATGTTTTGCAAAGGATTAAGGTGATTTGATTTTCATCTTGAACTTAAGCTTGTATCTTAATTTTTTTATTAAATAAGATAACTAGCATGAATTGATCCTAAGCTAATCATTAAAAGATATTTTATTTATCAATCAAACAAATGTTAAGTTCTTAGTGATTTGTCTCATCACTTGAGTGCTTAAAGTAAGGTAGAATTAAGAAATTAGCATACTTGATTTTTCATGAAAAATCAATGATTGAACTCATGAATCTGCATGAAATTACACCACCTTAAATTTAGTATCAACCCATATGAATTATGAAAGTTGTGAATGTAAGTATTTAGAAGTTTTGAGTCTCTTAAGTGTTAAATTAGACTGTGTTTGAATGAATTTTACACCTTTAGATAAGGTAACTTTGAGGAAGGAAATGGCTTATTATTTATAAATTGAGGTAAGCCTTTAGATGAACCACTTGAACCTTAGATGATTAAAGCCTATAATTTGTGGTAGTAATGACCTAATGAAGCATAGTTTGAGCCTGTTAAATATGGCAGATCACCAAAATTAAGTGACATTCATGTCATATCTTTGGAACCATTTTGATTAGATACCACTTCAATGGATGATTGATTCATTAGATTGCAAATCATTGATCATTAAATAGATTGTTAGAATGTCAATATTATTATTATCATGTGAAATGGTAGTGCATATCCATAGAACTAACTTGATTCAGTAGGATATGGAATTTGTTGATTTATCCTGTATAGAACTGTAGAGTTTCGGTCTTATCTTAAGTAATTAGATAAGTACAATTCAGGATAAACATCCTAAGTTCAAAGTATGCTATAAGTTGGTGATTGAACAGCTTAGCTTGAAAGAATAATCTGTAAGAGGATATTTTCTCTTATCTTTGTGCGCATTGATAAGTGTAGTTAAACAAACTAAGTGTTAAAATAACCTTTCTTATGACACACTAATCATGTTTACGTACTACTAAATATGTGATGAATTAGGATGCTATAAAAGTATAATTTGAGTAAATATTGACTTCAGTAAAATTAAACTTGAATTATATAGCTCATACGGTTAAATATACTGATTTATATAGCAGTCAAGTGAAAGTGCATATTAAAGGGAACATGTTAAATAGTTAGATAACAAGAAGGAATATTTACTTTTGTCTATTTATTTTCTAGTTTTGATGATTTGATAGCAATTTGTGTAGTAAACTCCTTGGCATATCATGAATCATATATGCATATCATATCATTAGCGGAGCAGTTCTGCTCACCTAGGAAATGTGGGATACCTTGTGGTATTAAAGTCATACATATTTGTGGCAAGTTTAGTGGCATATTCAGATACATTTTCAATGGCATACATCACAATTCTATATTCAATTTTGTTTAGTTTACAATTTCTTTTCAATTGATTTACTTTTCAGCGATGTGTATAATTACAATTTTCTTGCTTTTAATTTCAGTGTTTGGATTTACATTTACAGTTTTCTTTTATTTTTCTATAGTTTGATTTTTGTTTTCTGTTATGTTGAATAATATCCATTAAATACAAGAACATACAATTTGCAGTTTAAATTGTACTTAGACTTTATAAGTCTAACAATATTTTTCTTTTTTAGCTTTGCCCTGTCATATATGTACATATGGCATAATCAGGTTATAGATTAGATCCAGCGCATGAGGAGTAATCTTGTGATAGGAGGTCAAAGTAATGTATGTGACTTGCAGAAAGTAAATTGCTAATTTAAATTTCTTTTGGCCAGTTTTTAATTTCAATGTAATAAATGAGTTTTTTTCTTATTATTATGCATTTTTTGTATTGTATATGAATGGATAAATGTGAAATATATTTGGATGCCTTTTTCTTTATTTACTGCACTACTTTATTATTTATGTTTTTGTCTGAATCTTACACATCTTGTATTTAGTGTCACACATATCTCATCTAATATCTATGATACTTAATCCTAGTTGAGTTAGTGTTAACAATGGTTAGGAGGTGGCCATTGCAGTCCATTTTCCTTGAAATAAGTAATTATAATGTTTATAACTCTGGTTAGGCTCAATTGGGAGTGTTGATAGTCTCTTTAGACACCCTAGTCTTGACATAAATAAGGTAGTTCACCCTTTATTCATTTAAAATTTGGATTTAAGATCTACATTCTTTCTTAAGTCTTAGATCAATATTATATTAGTATTAGATTATATTGATTTGCCTCAACATAATTTTCTCTAAGTTAACCCTTAGTCCAATTTCATTTAAATTTAGTCTAAGCCTTAGAAGATAATAATATGGATGTATGATTATATTCCATAACCCTTGAATTCAGTAAAATTAGTGTTATTTGATCTTATTGAGATTAATTAGACTCAATGAGATTCTCTTAAATTTATCCTTAAGTCTACCTTTGAGTAATTTAGACCCTTAATGCTTAGAATCCAGATTAAGAGATTTAAATCTCATGCTTGTTGTTTATTATTTTAACTTCTAAATCTTGATAAGATGTATCAAGATTGGGTTAGAGTTAATCAAATAGGACAATTGATTTAATTATTAAATTTTTGTAGGCGATATTGTTTATTTTGAATTAGAATTTGTTAAGTTCTAATGTTTAATCTTATAGGACCGTAAATCAGAGATTATACTGGATAGTAGAATATTAGATATCTTAAACTTGTATATTATCAGAATAGTTAGAATAATAAATTAGACAACAAATGATATCACATATCTTGTTGTATAAGTCATCGTTATATCCTTTATTTGATGTTTTGCTTCTTTGTACTCAAGCTTGTAAGCCTTGAGCATATTACATGACAAATTTATTATGTATTTAATGAATTTATAAGGAAATGTTGTGCATTTAAAGTCATAATATATTATTAAACAAACATGATTAAGCAAATAAATTATTCGGTGAAATATGTCATCGTATTTCTGCCTCAATTTTTTTTTGTGCAGATCGGCTCAAGACTTTTCTTCAGTGATTTTATTAGCCACTTACTGTTATGGAATATTCACTTGTGCTTATTTTTAGTTTTGTATATTATATTTTTCAGTCATATATTACAGTGACATGTCTTTTCAACTATTTTGCTTGTTTCAATCACTTTCAATTTTTTTGTGAACCTTTTAGTACTTATATATATGTATGTTATGATACTAATTTTGATTCAGTCTATGATTTATAGTTTATTGTAAATTTCAACTTACTCAATATGTTTTAATTGATCATATTCCTGTTATGAATGTTTCTTTTGTCTTTGTATATTATTGTGGTTATAAATATATTACTGTCTGATCCTTGTTGCGATTATTGGATTCAATATAGATTTTTTTACTTATCTCATATTGTTTTAAGTTATAAATTCAGTATTTATAATTTTTCTTGTCCTTTAATGATTGTTGCACCTTGTAAAATGTAGAATTGTTCATATGATATCCTTAAATTATATAATTAAATTATGCAGCCTAAAATATATTTAGATAATTGTCGAGCATAAGAATTGTATTTTATTGGCTAGGGCCTGGCATGTAAAATTAATTATATAATTAAATTATGCATCCTAAAATATAATTAGATAATTATCGAGCATAATAATTTTATTTTATTGGCTAGGGCCTGGCATGTAAAACTAATAAATCAAATTTAGAGTTGTTCATGAAGTCTTCTTCAAGAAAGAGCAAGATGATGATCATGTTGTAACTGTTTAGTTTTAGTTGATATTTTATTTGAAAGAGAGTGAATATTAATATTTCATTCTCTGTATTTTCCTTAAACTTTGATCTATAATATTATTTTAGAACTTATATGTTTTCTTTACAATACTTTTATTCTGAGAAAAATGTATTTTCTATATTTTTATACTGCTTGGATGTAATGTATAGATGTTGCCTCTTTTGCTTTTGCATTCTGTAATAATGTTAGACTATTTATTGAGGCAACTAATACTCCGAATTATTGTGATTGGTGATTAATAATTCGGAGCATTACAATAGGTATAAAAGATATCTCAATCGATATATGTGATACTAGTGATGGACCACAAATTAATCATAGTTGAGTTATTGTTAACTCAATGACAAATTAAAGGGTGACTACCACACAGCCCTCTTTAAATGCTTCTATTACAGCCATATATTCAATTTACGTAGTAGACAAGGCAACCGTATGTTGTAGTGTAGATCTCCACCCAACCGGATCTCATGCCATTGTAAATACATGGCCAGTAGTCAATCCTTTCCGATTAAAACCTCGAGTATAGTTAGAATCCACATAATCCACACATAAATCTATCATTGATGATTGCTTCTAAAAAAGTAAACTGACATCAATTAAAATCTTCAAATATCAAAATATACCTGCTTGCCAATGAGATTTCCCCAAATTATTTATACATATACGACTCACAATTCCAAATCTAAGGATTGCCTAGTACTGCTTGAAATACGTCAAGACACACTGTTCAATTTAAGGATTGTTTTGTATGTTAAATTTATAATACAATTTGATTACAATATTATCTAATTAAAATATAACTTAATTACTTTGCATTTCTTTGTGATTGTAATAACATATACTGAGCAATAGATAAGGAACACACTATAAAACTGAAACCAAATTACCACAATAACAATATCTAACTTAGAAGCATTCATCAATAAAATGGATTATACAACTCCATTAATGAAAAAGAAAAATGAAGAGTTCATCGATGTCAGCAAAAATTACAATAGAGAGCTGAGCTTTAATATAATCCAATAGTAATAGAAAAATCAACTCCATTATACATATCTCAAATAGCATATATTAATTAAGTAAAAATTCCTTCTCTCCAAAGCTCTCCAAATAACTTCTCTTAATACTGATAAGCTTTTTTTAAGATCTTTTCCTGCAGACTTCTTCCTCAATTATATGGCATAACATAACATCAAAAATAAAAAAAGTCAAGCATAATCTTGTCTAAAAATATTAATATTAAGCATACTTAAAATGTATAAGAAAATTAATGAGAAAATATTAATAAAAAACTATCTCCTTGTTCATCTTTCATAACTTTTGCGATACCATATAAAGTGGCAATCTCAGGAACCAAGATGAGTATAAAATATGTCTGTGGAAACAACAAAAATGGACAACAACACTGAAGACAAACCAGAGGAAAACTACACCTTCGCTACTCTCAATACAAGTGGAGTGGGGATTCTTCAGAAAGTTACATTAGCTAAAAACATTAAAATCATCCAGCCATGGATGATACAGAACATTGCCACAAATAAAACACAAAAAAGGATAATAAAGAAGATAACAAAAAGTTGAATGCCCGAACCTGTACATTATCCCCATTCCTTCCCGGAGTTCCAACAAGGAGCACAAAAACTAAGCGCCTTTGAGGAAACAGACCTTCTTCCTTCCAAACCCAGCCCGCATTCTAGGGTTTGTCAAAGATCCGGCCAAAAAAAGGAGCGCAAAAAAGATGAACAACACAAAATGACCAGCCAACTTTACCCCGTGACAGGCATGGATCGCTGAGCCAACTCCAACAGAAGCTTTCGCTGGCGCTCGTCTGTGTGGGGAAGACTAGCACGCAGCAACTCAACCGGCATCTCCATGTGGATTGCCTGGGTCGCCTCCGATCCGGCTGCGACAGAAGAATCCTTTGAGTTCATGGGCAATGACCGCGTTATGGTGTCGTACTTGCTTGAGCAATATTTTAGAAGAAGCACGAAGAATGCGTTGAATGATTCCTGCCACAGTGCTCGATTATGAATGCTATATGTGCTTGCAGCATGATGATTATCCTTCAAGAGCTCTGTAGCCCTCTCGACTACTGACCTTAGAACCAGAGAGGCGCCGTCGCCAGCCACACTCCCGATCGGACGAAGGGGAGGTTGTTCGGATGAACAAACAACTGCAGCAAGGCATGAGCTGAGAGTGCTTAAATCCATCCCAGACACACACAGAGATACAGTTCTGGCAAGGGAAGATGTGGTTTCGGCTGCCGCTGCGTCAGAGGGCAAACCGCCAAACAGAAACCTGAGATGGCGAAAAATGGCCATGCAAATTATTCGAGTTAGCTCGCTGCTAGGAGCGAGGCGCAGAAGAAAGCTCGACAATAGCTTGCGACCCTTTGAGAGAGACATCATGCGAAGAAAGACGAAATCGTCATTGGGATCAATTTCTATGGGCTTACCGGCGGATTTATTGGAGTCAAGCGGATCAACCAGTATGAAGGATGCTGCGATGCTTTCCAAAAGAGCCTCTCGTCTCCTTTTTAGCTCAGAGTCACTGCCATGGAGTGGATTGAACTGCAGGAACCTATCAATATCATCTATATCAAGGAGGAGGCAGAGATCGTCCTCAATGGTGATTCTAGCAGCCAGTATGGGTTCCTGCTCTAGAGGCTTTGAGGGACATTTCTGCTCGGAGCAACTTCCTGAAGCTGCAGAAGAAGATGATTCCATATCGAGCAGAGGACGAGGCCTATGGATCGAAGAGAAGGGGATCCTTCCGAGAGCTTCCACCTGAAGATATGCGTGTGGCTCACTGTTAGAGCGGGGTCTTGCAGACAGCTCCCTGATAGAATTTGGACTGAAGTGGTGCCTCAGCTTTGATCCGGCGCTTCTTTTTGCTAGGCAGGCTTGATGGTAGTAATCATCAGAGTAGGGATCGTTGCTGTGAGTTGCAACATGCTGAACTCTCAAAATGCCTTCAATCTCTTCAGAAGACATGTACTTGGATCGGAATTGAGGCCATGGGCTGCTGCTCCTTTGGTTCCCTGTGTCTAAGAACTGATTAGGAAATCGCGTGCTCTGCCTTGCCCTCTGCACTGCCATCAATCCTTGATCCCTCGAATCAGCCAATCCGAGCACTGCCTCGACCATGTGAGGCGAGGGATGGGAACCGAATAATTGAGGAAAGAAATGTGATGGAGAAGGCTGAACATTGTGAAATCTAGGTTGCTGTGATGCCATTAGACCATTTAAATGAGATAGATTCTGCTGAAAAAAGCCAGGAAAAGCACTAGCCTGCCTCAACAAACTGTTCTCTTCCTGATTACTGATGGACGATGCTGGGGAAATAAATTGAGCCATGCTTCCCCTGTAGTTCACCCCATGATAGGTATCAGAAAGATGAGGAAGAGCATCCGAGAAAGAAAAGAATTTATTCGCAGAAAAATGTGGTTGTAGTCCAGTATCTGGTGTTAAAATGTCCATACTGGGGGACATAATTTGGGAAGCCTGAGGTAATCCAAAGGACAGGGAAGGGTATGGAGTGAAGGACGAGTTGGGAAGGGGATATTGCTCAAATGAATTTAGCTGCTGCTGTTCGTATGGGGATGATGTCGTTCTGTACAAAGGTTTGGAGTCTGCAAGGCGAGAAGGAGAAGAAGAAGGATATGGATGTGACCACCAACGTTTACCATCCTGGGCATTATCAGCATCTAAATCATTCTGATCAGGACAACAGGAGAAGTCTAAGTCCCTTTCCTTATCTGCAGCAACAGAGCCTGAAAAATTAGGCAGAAAGGTTTAGTCTTTATTTTTGCTGGTGGAGAACACCAATTAAAAAGTAGTAACCATACAAACGGAAACCGAGCTCTTGATTAAAAACATTTCAGAAACAAATTGGGTTCGGATCTCAAAATAAAAACATTCTATTGGCCCAAAATAAATAAAATTTAAACTATAAAAAATATATTCAAGTATGATCCGAAAATCTAAATATTTTTCAAATTAATCAAACTGATTCCTTCGCCCTCTATACGCACCCTGTCAAAGAATATTGCCTCTTATGTTGTCTAATTTTTTTATTATTTCTGAAATGGTTCACCGACAATTAAAAAAATACTAAATTTAGTTCCATACTAGTTACAATGCTCAAAAAGATCCGAACTCCTTTTAAAATTCCATATTAATCTCAAATATTTTCCATATTAAATTTAGTAATTTGTAAAAATATAAATAAAAAAATGCTAAAATAAAAAAATATATATGTTAAAAACAAATGTTGTAGATATATTAGATACTCATAAACAAAAAAATAAATAAAATTAATATCTATTAATATATATATAATCATATTTAAATTTGTAGCAAATTATTTTTAACAATTTTTTTTTATTTTCACATAAAAATATTATATATATATATATATGTATATATATATATTTACAAATTACTAAAATGTTCTTCATAATTTTAACTTTTCCATACATTTTGAATGAAAAAAGTTAAATTAGGATTAATTTAAACTATTAAAATAGAGTTGGTGGCTATTTTAAGTACGAAAATAAATTACTATTCCAAGAAGATAATTTACCCAAGTGAATAACATTTGATACTGGGAGATTGCGTGTCCCAAGTAGAACCTTAAACCTAACCAACTATATAATCGCACAAAACATCTGATTGGGGATGATCCCGATGATTATAAAAGAGCATAGAGGATGGGTAAACCGTGCTGGAGGCCCCTACGATATATGAAGCGCTTGCTGAACACTCTGTTAAGTAGAGTTGGAAAAGTAGAATAACACAATTATAAGTTATGCATGTAGAAGAAAGATGTTTACATGGACAGCATTAAAAAAGAGCTCCTAATTGCAATATTCAAAAGGATTCTCACAATAAAAATTAAAAATAAAAGCCTTGGCTTTTTAAAATTGCATCGTCTCTCTAAGGTAAAAAGAAAAAGCACGAAAGTATTAGAATTCTTAATATAGGTTCCTTAAGAAAATGCCCATTAAATTTGGAAGAGTAGGTTTCAGATTAATTGTAGGGACTTCTAAGAATGCTACGTAGAAGATTTATAAGTTAAACATTTTGTAAAAGTATATTTTGATAATTTTTTCATTTTTTATATAATTCAGAATAAGTTCATTTGCCTCATCTCTTAAAGTGCTGGAACTTAGTTGTGTCATACAGCCGGGTGTATCTTAAGAACAGAAATAGAAATAGATTCAGAAAGAAAATTTTAGAATTTGAATGATAGAATATTAAGAAAATTAATTTAGCGTCAAATGATTGCTAAATGTATCATAATATGGTTAAATTTATTTTTGGTGAATCTAGAAAAACATTCCCTATTAAGTAACACAAATAATTGTTTAACCAAGACCAATAAAAAATACAAAGAGAAAAATTAAAATATAAAATAAAAATAATATTAATTTAAAAAGATACAAATTGGCTTGCCACAATCCAAGGGTCAATTAGAGATTCAAAAACAAGGACACCTTAAGGTTTACATGAATAATTAGACTTCATTGATGGAATAAGAAAACCATGATTAAGTTCAGTAGTTTTAAAACTAATATTAATTAATTTTAATTCAATAGATGAGTAATATTGACGTTTAGAATACTTAATAAAAATAAAATACAAAAAAGGCTATAAAAACAGATGAAATCTCAGTGAAAAGTGGAAATATTTGAGTGAGAAAAGAGATTCTTTTCTCACCAAGTTATTTAACATTATTTTGAAGGCAACAGATTTCAAGTGAGTAAAGAATAAGATTTGTGATATTTATTTACAACAACAAAAGTGATGTGCAAAATTAAGAAAAATTATAGATGAAATTAAGTTAGTACTCCACTTTATCAAACTATGAGAAACTAGTCGAACATGGAATATAATGAGACCCCAGCCCCACATCAACAATTTAGTTTAATGCTAGACAAATTGAATATAAGGTTATATATTTGCTGATAAATTTAATGATAAATCTAGATAGAAAATGCTCTTTAAATATTATTAGTTAGAACAAAACTATGATGGACGTATCTATAAGTTTTACGAAGGTAAACCAACATCAAACCTCAATCCCATTAAATGGAGACGATTACAATAAATCTTTTGTTACTAAGAATGTAAAGGAGCATAGTCAACTCAAGCTCAGCTCAATAATGGGCTCAAGCTTAAGATCAGATTTTCTCAACTCATTACCTCATTGATCCGGCTCATTGATATAAGAAATTATAATAAGCAAATAATATTTTAAAATAGGATTAATAGAGATAAAGCGTAAGCTAATTAAGTTCAACTGTTAAATTCCCATGCATAATCCCAATTTATTGGCTTATCGAACTTGAGCCAATAAATTTAGATGAGTCAAACATAAGCTCAAGTCAATTAGCTCTTAAATGCCATTGTGCTTGATCAAAATATCTCTCCATACGCTCCCAGTCTATGAGATCAGTAAATATATCTGAATTTTCTAAACCAAAACTTTTAGAAAATATTAAAAAAAAAGCTTTGTACCGCTTATACTACAAATATAAAAGATGTATAGGATAAAGTTAATATAATAATGTAATAAAAAGAATCTTGTCAAATGATTTTTCATGTTTTAATTAGAATACATCAAAGGTTTTTTCTAAGTCCATATCTTATGTTACGAACATCATTAATGGAGAGGTGCTTTGGTGCATGTAATTTATAGTCAATTTGGTTTTAAGCTAGAGAAGTCAATCATAAATGCCATGCATTTGCTGAGAGATTTGATGAAAAAAATTAGAGAGGAAAAAACTAATTATAATAACATGATTGAACCATCTGAAACAAATTTTTTAAATATTATTTAAAATACAATTATTATAACTTACTTTAAAATTATAAAAGACGTGTACGATGAAGTTTTTTTTACCAGTATTTGAATGAAAGGTGGGTTGACAAATGAATTTTGCATTTCACTAAGGGGTTGTTTGGTTTGTTGCATTTTGGGTGGAAAGTAATTATTTTACTTGGATTCTTAAAACATGGGTGATGATTTGCTATATTTTGCTATATCTCCAATATAGGAGTCTTGGCAATTGGAGATCCCCGAGCCCAACTACAATCCTCCCACCCTTGAAGATCGAATGCGAGTCCTATAGAATAAAGAGGATGATCGATTTGAGACAATCACAGGATTTATGAATGTCGCTTATGAGAGAACCACCAACCATGAGAAAAAAGTGTGCGAGTTAAAGGAAACACTACGGAACCTTCTTCCCATGATCGTTGAACTAGCAATGGAAAAAGAGCAAGAATATGAAAAGCACATTTCTGAGATTGAAGGAAAAATGCATTAGAAGACACTTTCCACTAGCCAAGCCGAGGAATGCAGCCTCAACTACCAAGAAAAGGAAAACGGCCAACAATTATAGGAAGCTTTGGGTGAAAAGCTTGAAGAAAATCATATATACTAGCATTTTCTTTAGAATAAATATGTGTAATTAAAGAGACAATGATTGTATCTTTATTCTGACTAATTTCCTTTCAACATGTAACATTAATTGCTTTCAATAATGTCATATCTTTAGATTCGAATCTTTAATTATTGCAACCAAATTGCAAATAGAGACTCTGGTGAAGGCCCCTTTGCCTTCAGAACCAACAGAGAATAAAATTGATAAAATCTTAAAGTTGATGGCCCAAAGGCAAATCAACACAAAGCCCCGGGCATCTCCCCCTGAGCAGAGGAACGGAATCGATGGAGCGCTACAGTTTTCAAGAAATTGAACCCACCATCTTAAGACGGGTCAGCTCAACCAATGGACACAGAGGACTTGATACAATACATAGAAAGTAAGTTGGAGAACTTGAAATGTCCAGCCATGGATGCAACGAGGTTGGCTAAAAGTCTATTCAAAGCTGAAGCCGAGCAATGGTGGATAGCCACCCACAAAACTCAATTCATTGGCCTGGAACTAGAAGATATTCCTAGAGACAAGTTCGCAGAGGCATTTAGAGCTCGTTACATTCCTCATTCTGCGTAGAAAATTCTAGAGAATTAATTCATCAAACTGGCCCAGGGAAACAAGTCCATCGCGACTTATGAGTTCGAGTTCACAAGGCTATCCAAGTATGCCTATAAACTAGTAGATACAGAAGCTTCAAGGTGTAGCAGATTCTTGGATGGCTTGAAGAATTCCATCCGAACAAGCTTGCTCCCTCTTAAGCACACCAAATTTGTTGAACTACTGGACTGCGCAATCATGCTAGAGCATAACGAACAATTGATAGCTAAACAACAAGAAAAGCGACAATTCCATTCCAACGACCGACATGAAACCTTTAATAGATCTTGATCTAATCATCAGGCCAACATATATCAGATCACTTCAAGGCCTGCCAGAGAAAGGGCAAATTCAAAATGTCAACGACCGCACCCTATGGACAGGTGTTATCACACAGGCAACAGGTGTTACCATGTGGCCAATTGGGACATAGTTACCGATTTTGCAAGTCTGCTAAAACTATAGATGGGGATACTATTCAGAGACCCAAAATGACTGTAGCCTCTACACCCACCCGTGCCCCGGTCCCGACAAATGCACCAAGTCCAGCAGCATCCCCTGCAACCACGTCAGCTCAAATGAGAGGACCCGCCCCGAGACAGCCAACTGCTGCAAAAGTTTACACTCTTACCCTGGTTATGGCTCTCAAAGATCACAATGTGGTGTCAAGTACTTTTAAATTAATTTGACTTACGTTTCTCATTTAAATAAAAAAAAGCATTACATGTATCCAATATTAGGTACTTTACATTTTTTTGAAATTAGATGTTGTGTTACCATCTGGTGCCCTCATGAGGGTTAAAAATTGTTGCAACTGTAATATCCCAACTAATTGTGAAACATTCAACGCCACCTTAATAGTTCTTCCCAATGCAAATTTTGATATCATCTTGAGAATGAACTGGCTATCTCATCATCTAGTTGTAATCAACTGCCAGCGTAAGAAGATCACTCTGATGAGTACTAGGAAGCCAACGACATTTATGGGAAGGCTAATACAAAAAGGGTGTGAAGCCTACCTAGAACGATGTTGGGAAGTAAAAAAGAAGACTCCATTGGGAAACATATCTAGATATCTAGATATGTTTCTCAAAGATTTGCCAGGAATACCTCATGTACGAAAAATAAATATTACTATGGATGTAATTCTTGGTACCAACCATTATCAAAGACACCATATTGAATGGCACCGAAAGAACTGCAAAACCTGAATGAGTAGTTAAAAGAATTGTCAGATAAAAGCCTTATTCGTCCTAGCATATCACATTGAGAAGCTCCTGTGCTTTTGTTAAAAAGAAAAATGGGACAATGAGAATGTGTATCAACTACAAGGAACTAAACAAGTTGACAATTAAGAATAGATATTCTCTTCACTAAATAGATGACTTATTTAATCAATTAGCCGAAGTTGTTGTTTCCTACAAGATCGACCTTCGATCTGGATATCTTCAAGTAAGAATAAAGGAAGAAGATATTTCAAAGATAGCTTTCAGAACAAGGTATGAATATTTTGAATTTTTAGTGATGTCATTTGGGTTAACTAATATCTCATCACTATTTATGGGTCATGATGTAGCGAGTTCTGAAACCCTATTTGAACAAATTTGTGATCGACTTCATTGATGATATTTTGATATATTCCAAAAATGAAAATAATCATGAGGTCCACAGTCTTAGAGACCTTAATGTATAATAAGTAATATGCAAAATTTTCTAAATGTGAGTTATGAAACTCTGTGGCTTTCCTAGGCCATGTAGTAAGCGCTGAGGGAATTCAAGCAGATCAAAAGAAAATCAGTTCCATTCAGGAATGTACTCGGCCTACAACGATAACTAAAATCATGAGTTTTTTGGGATTAGCAGTTATAGAAAGTTTGTACAGGGATTCTCCCAAATTTCAACTCCACTTACCAAACTAACGCAAAAAATTGTATAATTCATCCAAAACTCTGAGTGCGAGATTTCATTTCAAAAACTAAACGATGCTCTGACAACCGCTCCTATATTAACCTTACCACAAGAAGGCGAGGATTACCAAATATACACTAATACATCTAAAGTAGGACTCGGATGCGTATTAATGCAGAATCAGAAGATAATTGCTTATGCCTCTAAGACAGCTAAAAGTTCATGAAATGAACTATCCAGTTCACAACTTGTAGTTAGCAGCAGCTGTTTTTACGCTCAAAATATGGAAGTATTATTTGTAAGGGGTAAAATGTGAAATTGTCACCGATCACCAAAGTCTCAAATACATTTTTACTCAACAAGGCCAACGTTGTAGCTGACGCCTTAAACAGAAAATTAGTTGGCACACTCAACATAATGATCATCAACGAACATCTAGTTAAGGAACTGAATAAGCTATGAATAGATTTAGTAACAACGAAGCAATTGAATATCATTCTGGCTACAAGAACTAAATAACTAACATTAGAAAGGCGCAAAAAACTATCCCAAGAGAAAGATACAGAGTATCTAATAATGAAGCAGCTCATTTCGGAGGGAAAGAACAGAGATCTTCAAGGAAAGGACGGTTACATTTATCATGAAACTCGATTATGAGTACCTAAGGATAAAGAATTGTGAAGGGTGATATCAAAGGAAGCACATTGTTCAAGATATACTATTCATCCTAGGAACTCCAAAATGTACCACAATTTAAAGAAAATTTATTGGTGGTCTGAACTGAAGAAAGATGTACGAGAGTTTGTGGCGCGTTGCAATGCATGTATCTTAGTGAAGGTAGAACATCAAAAGTTAGGAAGTCTCTACCAGTCCCAGAATGGAAATGAATTGATATTGCCATGAATTTCATAGTGGGCTTGCCCCAAAGCAAATTAGAAGCAGATACCATATGGGTCATTGTTGATAGACACACAAAATCAGCACATTTTCTCCCAATAAAACTGATTTATTCCATGGAGAAGTTCGCCAAAACATATATCATGGATATTGCCCGACTGCACGGAATCCCAAAAACAATTACATCAGACATGAACAGTAAATTCACTTCCCGATTCTGGAAGGTCGTGCATGATGATTTGGGCACCAAACTTGCAATGAGCATTGCGTTCCATCCTCAAACAAATGGGAAAACAGAAAGAGTTAATCAAATTCTATAGGATCTTTTAAAACTGCATATTGGACTTCAGTGAAAATTGGGAAGAATATTTGCCTTTAGTTGAGTTTGCGTACAATAACAGTCATCAAACTAGCATTGAAATGGTGCCCTAAAAAGCCCTATATAAAGAAAGAGTCGTGTCTCTATCTTGGTCAGAAGTTGGAGATGTTCAAATCTATGGATTCGATCTAGTTAAAGAAACAAATAGAAAGGTTCAATTGATAAAGCTAAGAATAACTGCAGCTCAAGATCATCAAAAAAAGTACCACGATTCAAGACAAAGAATGCTGGAATTTCAAGTCAAAGATCTTGCTTATTTGAAAGTAAGCCCAATAAAGGGGGTGTATCGATTTGGCATATCAAGCAAGCTAAACTTGCGATATGTGGGGCCGTTTGAAATCATTGCCCAAATAGGGAGCTCTGCATATCGTTTTAGATTACCAAAGAATTTTTCTAAAGTACACAATATATTTCATGTATCATCCCCTACACAAATGTTTGCAAGAACCGTTTCAACAATTAGTAGTATCCGGTACTACAACTTAGCCAGACTTAACATATGTGGAAGAACTCGACAAAATCATCAAATGAGATAACTATCGATTAAGAAAGAGGATCATTCCCATGGTCAAGGTGTAATGGAGAAATCACGATGCCAAGGAAGCCACATGTGGAAGGGAGAAAGATATGAGGAAAGAATACCCCTGACTTTTCAAGAATTTAGGTAATCCTAATTAAGTCTTCTTACTTTCAATTAAAATGTCTTTTATTCGATGTAATGTCGAGGACAACATTATTTTTAAGTAGAAGAGTCTGCAATGACCCTAGGTCATTTGGACAAAGGACGTTAAAATCCCGCTATATTTAATTTATGTTATTTACCCGCAAATTTCTGTTTTCTATTAATACTAATTTCTCTATATCATTCTAACAAATTAACTCAAATGATCTCTTAACCAGAGTTAATTTATCTGTCTTAAATCAAGAGGAATAAGGAATCACAAGGGCCAGAATTAATCAAAAACTTATGAATGAAAATATTAACTTTCATAGAGCGAACAAATATTTTAAAAATCTAATAGAATTATAGTATCATTTCTGTAAACACAGCAAATTTTTAGTACTTTCTCAATAGTATAAAACAAATGTACACTGGATATTAATTTGTATACTCTTATTTGCTTTTATTGCTGCTAAAACATCATTTTGAGCATGTTTCTTGCAAATAATTCTGAAACAGTGGTTGAATAGGTTATTGACAGGGCTAGTCCATCAAGAGGCTATAACATTGTGAACCTTTGAGGGGGCCCAATTGATGAACATGCTTTTATTGAACTCAATCTCATGAAATCAAGACAAACACAAACATGAATTTTTATGCATTATTGATTATCTTTGAAATTTTGGCATGTGACATGACCATGGCAAAAATGTTTATTTAAAGGAACTATGATTATTATTTGCATTAAATCATATGTTTTCCTGCATTTATTATCATATCATTTTTGCTTTCCACTTTCGTTTAAAGTATAATATTTAATATTCTTTGTACATAGAATGTGTACTAAGACATTATTTTTATAATGCCAGACCAAGTACAGCTGAAGAAGGCTTAAGGGTGTTATAAAGAATCATGGTGCAGATTAAAAGAATAAAATTTTAGTTGTTACTTTTTCAAGAGACAAACTTTCATTTTAATATAGCATTTTGAATGTATGTTAAATTGAATGAATGATATTTTTATTTCCTATATGGCTTTGGATGTTGTTTAAAAGCTATTTTTAATCGCCAATATGATCCTGTAAAAAGATGCACTATGTTAGATTGGTTGTTACTGACCTAAAATAGGTCACCACAATATTAAATGTGAATACGACTCACTACTTTTCATTTGTTATCCCCATCACCCTAATTAATATGAATACCACTCATTATAGTTCAACAGCTTTTGCTTAATAATTACATCATTCAAATCATGCATTTTGTCAACAATTACCATGTATTTCGTTGCCAATTTGTCTTGATCACCTCATTTATGCCAAAAAGATAATTGTTTTGCACCTGTCTAAAATCACATTACTCCATAAATATTTTACAAGGTCCTGGCATTATACACAATAGTAAGCTCAAAACACCAAAATGAATACAGAATTTCATTGTCTAATGCTACTAACATTGGTGTCTAAAAAAAATTTATGTAGTAAAAATGACCTAGTAGGCTACAAAGGTGAATCCATTAAATCAAAAGAATAAAGAGATACTCTAAAAAGGTAGCCTTGATCCTACCAATGTAGGGTCCAAGGAAGATCCAGGCCGCTTGAGCTACCGTATACAATACGATGCATAAATCAAGCACAAAAAATACAGTTCCATTTTATTTATACAAGTAATAAAACTGCAAAATCCATGCCATACAGTGAAAATGTATCAAGAAAATATGAATGCAGTCTAGAAAACAAAAAATAAAAAATACTTTTACAATTAAGTTAAATAAAAAGCAATATCATAAAAAGCTTGAATATTTGCAAAGTATGGCATTTTTTAAAGTTTACATTCAACTACTTATAAAAGTAATTCACGTTTATAAGCTAGTAATAAAAGACCTTAAGACCTTTCTTCCCATCAAAAAATTACAGTTCAACAGCTTTTTCATAATAATTTCATCATTCAAATCATGCATTTTGTCAACTATTACCACATATTTCGTTAGCATATTGACTTGATCACTTCATTTATGTCAAAAAAAAATTGTTTTGCACCCATGGCTTAAATCACATTACTCCATAAATATGTTACAAAGCCCTGGCAATATATACACAATTGTAAGCTCAAAATACCAGATTGAATATAAAATTTTGTTGTGCCTAATGCTAGCATTGGTGTCCAGGGAAAAATTATGTAGTAAGAATGGCCTAGTCGTCTACTAAGGAGAATCCATTAAAACAATAGAATAAAGAGATATTCTAGAAAGGTAGCCATAAACCTCCCTAGTATGAAATTGGTGGGCTATGCATGAGAGTAGTGATCAAAAGACAATATTAATTTCCACACTACCACCCCAATGCAGGGTCCAAAGAAAGGCCAGGCCATTTGAGCCTACCGTATACAGTAATGCAAAAGCCAACCAAAAAAATACAATTCCATTTATTTTAGATAAGTAAAAAAAACTTTAAATCAATGCCACACAGTAAAAATGTATCAAAAAATGAGAATGCAATCTAGAAAACCAAAAACAAAAAATACCTTCACAATTAAGTTATATAAAAAGTAATATAATAATGGGTCTGAATAATTGCAAAGTATGAATGAATTTTTAAAGTTGACATTCAACTATTTAGCTTTTAATTCTTCCAGTCGTTGGTGCTTCCAATTAATTTAGGAAATAATGAAATGATAATTTTATGGTGATCATTTAAAAGATCATATAAACAGTTGCAGCTCCTCCAAATATAGCATAAAAGTTGTCCTCAATATTTATAATATACAACTAAAAACCCCTTCTCATTTAAAAAATAAAAGCATCAATACAAGTTATATGACAGTACAAAGAACACAAACAAAAACAGAGTTGAAAAAATAATTACAATATCCAAAATTTCATCTATAGAAAGCTAAAGGGTTATACGGCTAAATACTTTTCTTTAAATAAAGGCTGCTTGATTTTATGAGTTTAAAAATCAAATGTAGGAAAAATACTGAGAAAATGAAATACAAGAGTTTAAACATCATATATATATACTTCTAAGGAGTTCAAAACTTTGATAAGTAATTTAGTTTTGTTATTTCTTTGATAGTAAAGTAGCCAAACATCTTGAAAATTATATTAAAATGGAATGCAAAATTCTTCTGCAAAGGCAAAGAAAGGCAAATGAACTGCAAACAATGACTGGAGAGTGCCGGTGACATAGGGAGCACACCAGCAGCTGCCAATGATGCTTGATTTAACGCAGAAAGGGAGAACGGCCGACCTAGCCAGGAAAAGCTGGTTTTAGATAGGGTGTACACTGGATTTAAACTAGATAGTTGGCATGGCGAGAAACAACAATGGAGGCCTGTTGTAAATATTTGGTGAATTTAGATATCGTTTAATATGTGCACTAATAATGTAACTGAATGGAAGTACAAATCTTCCCAAACTAGCTTTCTTTTTCAATTCCCTCAAACCAAAACCCAAGACAGCGCACCTAGCTTAAAATGCAAAGACTTGGCAGGAAGAAACGGTAAAAACTATCCACAGTTTCAAACCTTAAATGAACTACCTTTGCGCGAAAGAAATTGTTAGACATTGCTGACATAGTGTATAAACGTTAAACAAGAGCCGGAATAAATAATAAAGATCATGAATTATGTGTAATTTACAGTAAAAAAAGGCTCACTCACTTTCTCTAGAAAGTGATTCTCTCCGACTAATAGCAGCTGTGCTCCTTGGTGGTGTAACAGCTTTATTCAACTGTAAGCAAAAAAACAATATAAGCACGCTCCAAAATAGCAATCTAGTAAAAGGCAAAACAGACTAGCAAACCAAGACACCTATTTTAAGCAAGAGTGCAATCACACCATAAAACAGTAAACACTGAAACATTTAGTAGTGACAAGCCCAAGTGAGATCCTATTTTGATCATGAGAATAACATACCATCAACTGTTGATGCAAACTTTGGTATATAAAGTGTAAGTTCACCAACCTATCCAATCTTTACCTCTTGTAAAGCTAAGGCTTAACCAATAGATCTTATCAATCACATCTACTTAACTTTAGAGATGCTGGAATAATCATGTATAGTATTTCTTAAGAAGAAATCCAAAATAATTTGAGATTTTAATTGCAACATTTAATAAACTGCACATGTTGAAGATTACAGGTAGCACTTAGAAACTGGCATGCCACAACTTTGCAGCACCTTCTAGTATTAAACAAGCTTTATATGGTGGTAAACCACCAACAGTAACACGGTTCATTCAGCTGCAACAATAGTCTTTGTCCTCCCTTCAGCAGCAACAAAAGCATGCAGTGGACACCATCAATCATAGGCCTGTTGTATTAGCACTATGGAGGGAATGCCCTTTCACAGATTACTGAGCAACTGAGTTGGAAAAGCAAGCAACAAAGCAGAGGGCACATGGCAGGACTTATAAAGAATACAATCTTCAGTGAGAGCTAAGCAGTCAATAATACAGTAGCGTGACTAGAAGTTCATAAAATGTCATCAAAGGTTCAAGCAACTATGATCACAAAACCTTAACAGCACCCAAAAGGACGTGAGTTCCATGATGCTGACACTTTTCTCAGTTAAAAATATGCTCTCGCAGAATGATGTGAGATCCATTTCACAAATTGTAAACCTTGATTACGAAATATGTGGGGAAAGAAAGTTGAAACAGAACTCTAAGAGATGCATCATGACATCATCTAAGCCCAAAAACCTTAATTATGGAATATTATTTTCATTCACAAAGCTGTTGTCAGGTCCCAATTCCAAAATGAAAAAGGTGAAAAATTGCATTATATAGTAGAAAATCAAAATTAAACTGATCAAACTAGCATGACATGAATTCTTAGTGAAATTGTGCTAAGATATAGTATCCCTTCAAAGCAATACATTATATTTCCTAAATACAGAGAAAATATTCAAAGACTGCTTCATCAACACCTAGATGTGTAGTAGCAAGTCAACAAGAGTTCCCGTAACATAGGCAAACGTGGGCAAAAATGTTAGTCCAAGACACTAGATTGAGAATAAGAAGCCTGAATATTTCTATTCTAACATGCAAGCTTCTGATTTGAAGGATATTTGAACAAAAGAAATTAAAATGTTAGAATCTTCAAGAAATGGTGCAGGTGAGAAAATAAAAGTTATTGACAGTTTATGTTTCAAGTTTGCCGCTTAAAGGATTGACCAAGAAATGTCATTGGAAGGAAGTCTTTAATAAAAAATTATAGGATGATATAGTATAAACTCGAAAGATGGGAAATAAAACTTTAACTTGCAAAGAAGATTTCTAGGGTGAGTATAAATATTGTAAGTTAATTCTTTCAAATAAAATTAAATGCAAATATAAAAGAATTTTTCATCATGATTTGAAATGAAAATTCCAAGAAATTCATTAAGATGAAAAATTATTTTTCCAACAAATCAAATTAAGGAAAGTTGCTAAGAAAATTTTTTCTTAAAAATCAGCAATGATTTAGTTTGGGAGAGACTAATAAAAAACAATCTTCAAGTTTATTTTGGATATTGATTTTATGATTGCCAATACTTTATTAAAAAAAATATAACATGTTGTTACTCAAAGAGGCTTGTAAAACTCATCAAATATTTTCTTGTAAGAAAGTCATCGATTAATATTCAAAGAGAACGCTTGACACCTAACATCATATATTGATTCTAGATTTGAAAATAAAATTCATAATATAAATAAATTTAAATTATCTTTGAAGGTTGGATGGTTGACTTTTAAAAATAAAAGCAATATTTTAAAGCACACACAATGAAACAATGAGACGGACGCTAATCACATATAGCAAATAAATGCTAGATATATCAATTAAATGGCTAAAGATATTTCTTAGATATCAGGCAAAAGAGTCCCAAGTAGTAAAATTCACAGATGAAAATAAGATATTAAAACAAGTTCAAAAAAATTATTGTGTAATAAATACTTTAAAAGTAAAAATAGTGAGAATCAAAGGTGCCAAATATCAATTTTTCATGAGTTCAAAAAAACAGCAAGTGATGCTAATGAATTTAAACAATTTAAAGGATTGTTTATTTTCTGGGCGAAAAATATTCCTAATACAAGCAATCTCAAAATATGGTTGGTGTTGTCTGCTATAATAAAAATGAATGTAAATTCTGGGTAGTATAAAACCCCAAAAAACCAATTTTGCATGAAGAAAATTGTGAGCATTTAAGGTTACGTTTAAAGTTAAGAAAACACTGAAGCAGCAAATTCCATAATAGGACCTCCGCCAACCCTCACAAATCATCATGGGCCTCAACCGACCCTCGTCCATCGCAGGCCCTCACCAGCCATCATGTCAACAAGATACAATCATAACATTCTGGATCTCTACGCACTCAGCCAACGCTCACGAAACATCGGTCACCCCTTTTCAATCATTGTCAGCCATCATTGCCCCACGTTAGCCATCACCAAAGAGGAAACCTCCTAGAAAATTTTGGGCTTTTGCATGCTCAATTAGCGCCTCATCGGCCATCCCAGACCCTCAACTCAACTGGCCCTTGCAAGTTGAGGGTACTTTGAAAGAAAGTGATTGAATAGATATTGAGACAAAAAGTTGTGTTTCACAAAATAAAAATTGTGTTTTACCCCTAGACAACTACTATGGAGGTCATATATTTGTATTAGTTATTTGATAGAAATTTTAAAGAGAAAAGAAGATAATTTGATATTATCATATTGTATTAAGAAACAATTCTACAAGTATTACAAGTTCTTTGGAGAATAATAAAAGACAGAGTTTGTGTTGCATATATTAAATACATAAATAAAGGAGTAATTAAATTTGCACAAATATAAAGTGTGGGTTAAATGAGTTTTTTGGAGAAAATTATCAAAATAGTCCCTTGACTATTTTAAAATGTTCAAAATATTCCTTAACTTTTGCAAATATTTTTTGTCCATTAGCTTTTGTTCAAGTGTTTTGTCACTCCATCGTCAACTCTTCTGTTAAATTTGCATTCTTCAACCATAATCCGTCGCTCGACAGCTAGAATCCAGCCGTCAATTTTAGCCGCTAGAATCAACCTAGAATCGGCTACTTGCAGCTAGAATCGCCCTTTGGAATTCAATAGCCGATTCCAGTTTGCAAGCGGCCGCTGAAATCCAGCGGCCGATTCCAGCTACAAGCGGTCAATTCCACAGCTGGAATCAGTCGCTGGATTCCAGCGGCCGAGCGGTCGACTACGGCTGAAAAATTAAATTTAACAGAAGAGTTAATGGTAAAAATGAGAATAAACACTTTTAAACAAAAGTCAAGGGACAAAACAACATTTACAAGAATTAAGAACTATTTTGAACATTTTGCAAAAGTCAAGAGACCAGTTTGATAATTTTCTCAATTTTTTTGTTTCAAATAGATTGTCTTATTTTGCTCTAAGCGGCCGATTCCAGCTACAAGCGGTCAATTCCACAGCCGGAATCAACTGCTTGCAGCTGGAATCAGTCGCTGGATTCCAGTGGCCGAGCGGTCGATTACGGTTGAAAAATCAAATTTAACAGAAGAGTTAATGGTAAAAATGAGAATAAACACTTTTAAACAAAAGTCAAGGGACAAAACAACATTCACAAGAATTAAGAACTATTTTGAATATTTTGCAAAAGTCAAGAGACCAGTTTGATAATTTTCTCAATTTTTTGTTTCAAATAGATTGTCTTAAAATTTTGCTCTTAGCCAACATATTTTTTCTTCGATTATGGAAGTTAATATTGAATACATAAAGATGAGATGCCCATGTGCATATTTGCAAATCACATTTTTTTAATTGACAAAGCTAGAGATACACATGAATTATGAAGAACACTTTAAAATCTAAATCATTTTGTTTTAGTTCATCAAAAGATGAAATGTAAGTTTAATCATAATCGAATATATACAAGTGAAGGACCACGTTATTAAAATGAGTGACATGTTTAATGTTCTTGGAACAATCACGCAATAATACAGTGAAAATGCACGCAATGTAATAAACATGATCTAGATAAATTGGGCGAAAATGGTGAACTCTTCTGCAGTATTGTGCTCACTCAAACTCAAGGAAAGTATTATAGACGCATATAAAACCTATAATGTTATGTGAATTGGAATAATGTACTACAAAAAAAAGTGCATGGATAATAATTTTAAGGTGGGTGAGTTCAACAAAAGCAATGTTGAAGTGCCTCCAATAAAAGATAAGTTCAAACAAGGTTATCTTATATGGTTTAGACATAATGAACATAGAACATTAAATGGATTAGTTTGGAATGTTGAGCTAATAAATCTTTACCATGTTGAAAGGCAATAGAGGATGAAAAAATAAGGCAAGAAACTATTACCAATGATCTTGTATACTCAAAGCTTATTGAAAAGTTGTCATTTGATTGTGCATAGTAATTAATGTAGTTTATCCCACTTAGAGTGAGGTTCAGTGGTGCAGGTGTTATTGATGTTGTACTCTCAAAGCCTGCTAGCATTCAAGAACAAATACCAATCCATAAGCAACGCATGCAAAACAGAATTTAACAATAAAAAAGGCAACCAAAAGGGAGCGGATTTTAGATTTCTCTGCATTTTAATTTGAGAAATAAAAGAATATCATAAATAAAAAAATAGAAAGTAAGGCTGTTTTGAATGAGACATTCAGAATATGAGATGAAATACATACTAGCTTTCATAATTTTAATTTACTTTGAATTTGTTTAAGTTCAAGAAATGCAATTTTGCAAAATAAGTTGTGTTTTGCTTGAGGTAAATGAATATCCTCAGACAACATAAAAGCAAAACAAAAAGAAATAATTTTGCAGCAGGCATGAAAATATAAATGACCTGAGTTGCAGTGTTTGGATTTATCGATGAAAGGTTGACAATGACCACAAAGATCATACATGAGTAGTGAAAGGGTCAGATATTAAAAGCAAAATGATGTGAACCTTGAGAATACTATCTTTATGGCACCTGGCATTGTAGCAGAATCAAGCAATGTTTGGTAAGGTGGTGCCAACTAATAGTAGGTCCAAAACTAAGACATTTCATACAATGGCATATTTTTCAAAATGGGGATTGAGCTGAGGCTTTGATTCACTGAAGAGGGCAAATCAGCATTGGGGCCATGCAACGTGAAGTGATCAGCCATATAGTGTAGGAAAATGAAATGTGCTACAACTTTCATAAACAAATTGAGTTGAACAATTGAGATTAAAAAAAGTTCACTATGTGACTTCCAAATTCAGAAAATAAGCATTTCAATGTTCCTGGATTACATCATGATTGTACTAAAAATTTACTTCTCTGCAACCAAGCACCTGAAATGCTAACATCCACGTAGCCAATTTACTTTACACATCTATTCTGCAAAACCAAGCAATCCCAATAAATAAATGATTTTGCACACTTCATAGCCACATGTTTACATTTAGGGAAAATCTTAAGCAGCATATTATAATAAACACATTGATGCCAATTACAACTATACAATAAAGAAAAAGAAAGGAAAACTATAAATTTGAGGCAACACTAAAAAAGTGCAATTCACAATATCACACTTTAACTACCTATAGATGTACAGTAAACTATGCGCGAAAGATTGTCAGGCACCTTTAAGAAAAAAAAAAAAACTCAATTAAAGCTCTTATTATACGAGTCCCGAGTACTTTTAGTATTTAGAGTAACAATCAATGAAAACCGAGCATGTTTGGTTCCCTGTTATTTGACGGCAATTCCATGTTATCTATTAATATCATCACAATAACAGCCATTCGGTTTACTGCTATGTTTGTCTTAACACTAGAAAATTTGTGAAATTACCACAACCTAATGTTATCCAAATAACACTCCAAACTTCCTCTATTTGGAAATAACATACAATCTTTTGTTTGCTTCTTCGCAGCCCTGCTTGTAATTTTGGCAAGAACGAGGATATTGTGTCCTAGATATTTGTCGCCTGCTTTATAAGCCATTGTCTCTTTGTTTTTTTAACATGTCATCTCTATATGTGATATTTTAATGAAACACTTGGTGAAATACCTAAATTTAAGAGAAAAGCTAGTTATAATATGGAGTTATATTAGCTGAAAATATCCTAACAAATTTATAACATATAAATAACACTAATCCAAACATATACTGTATTCTCCACAGTAATGTTATCTCAATGATATATTATTTGCAACCAAACAGTCCCTAAAACATATACCAGCCTTACATCCCTTTTATCATCTAACACCCTTATGAATTCAAAGTTGCAAAAAGTCAAAGAAGAGCACCTCTCCACAATTAGACAGAATATAATGCCATCAGATGAATCAGTGCGTGGAAGGAAACAGAAATATAAAAAGGTTGTAAAAGAGAAATTTGTATTTAAGTATTAGCAATAAAATTATGTTCGTGTATATCTAAGCTAAATCGGCAGCAACTACTTTAATGCTGATGTAAGCATTATCAAGTGTTTTTGAAATTCAATATAAAGTTGAACAGTAATTCACTTTCAAATAAAAAATAGCCCAATGGACTGGGACCAGACATCAGTTAAAATAATACCAACCTTCAAGAAATTGTTTGCAAGATCATCAATTTCAAAGGAATAGCCTAAGCCTTCACCCTGCAACAATCTCAAGATATAAGCACAAATTTTGATTCAAGGAATGCCGCACTAGCATATAATAATAAAACAAATTTACAATATTTCGCATTATATGCATTGTTGTCAATGATAACGCCTATATGACTGCACAAAAAGAAAAAAAATTGACTGATCAGTTAAGCAATTGCAAAAAAATCAATATATTAAAACATATATATATTGATAAAAAAGATAGTAAACTTGAGAGAAGCCATCACCGATGGTTATGACCAAATTTATTATATTTATTGTTACTATTCACATTTCACTGTAAGAACAACCATATTTTTAGGTCACATTTAAATTTGTATAAATGTGAATAGTAACCTAAAAATATGGTTGTTATTACAGTGAAATGTGAATAGTAACAATAAATATAATAAATTTGGTCATAACCATCGGTGATGGCTTCTCTCAAGTTTACTATCTTTTTTATCAATATATATATGTTTTAATATATTGATTTTTTTTTGCAATTGCTTAACTGATCAGTCTTATTTTTTTGCAATTGCTTATTTGATATTGCTCTCTTCTCCAGGCTGTATGACTCATATGTCGTGTCATTAAAATATGGTTGATTTTTTTTTTGCAATTGCTTAACCTGTTTGATGCCTTTCCCAGTCACTATACTCAAGCTAAGATCATTAATAAATTAATTCAACACATCAATTAATTATAAGGAAAGCCATGTAAATTGATATTAGCAAGTAAAAAATTACTATTTATCACTGCTAAATTATTGCTTGAATATAATGTACAACTTAAATTTTGTAATTTTCCGGTACTGTATATTGCATATTTATTGGAATTTAAGACTATGTAAGATATATAGCAATGCTAAAATCAATGTCCCTTTAAAATGGAAAAATGACAATGCAACAGTAAAAGAATACTCTTCTCAAGAGAAAATACAATTTGTCAAAATCATTACAAAAGAAGTCAAAATAAAATCTGGGACAGGCCACTACAAAACATGCAGCCTTCTAAAATTTATGGAAAAACATGTAACGCTCCAAAGAAATGTAGCAAAACTCATAATATGTGACTGTTTGGAAAGACCAACGAACATTAGTGTAATAAATTTTTAGTTGATCACCACACAACGGTTTCAATGATTTGTTATTTGGGAATGCTTGTCAACTACAAATGAGATGAATTCTTTATTTAGAAAGTAGCCATATTGTGTACATCTCATTTACCACCACTGCATTTATTTATTTAGAATATTCTTTTAAGCATAATTTGAATAAAAATTGTACTTAAAATTGAAAAGAATATATCTTCAAAATCTAAATTAAGTTCAATTATTATTTTTTGTGAACAACTTGTGTTTAGCTTGTTGAAAATCTCAAGGCACTCATTCAATTCAAAAAAAAGCCAAGCTTAAACAAATATCTCGAGCATGTATCCTTAACAAACCAATGTTTGAACATATTCAACTCATCAAATGCTCCAATATAATAAGCTTAATTAATATTAGCTGACGAAACTAAAATAAAGACAAGCCCTAAAGCTTAAAATACAAACAAGACCACCATGAGCCAACAGCCTATAAAACCTAAAGCAAATACAAGCTCACTTCAAATAATAACTTTGATTCAAACAAGTCAAATATAATTCTATATATCCTATATTGAGATGAACACAAACACAAGCTATTTGAACAATTTTGAATACATGATGAGCTCGAACAAATTCAAACTGAAACAAGCTGGGTTTTGCTCGTTTACACCCCTAATATTAACAATAAGTAACTTTTGAGAAAGCAAAAATTCATTGGGATAATTTTATTTTAAGCCCTACATCTACCTATTCACAAATTGTGAATCAAATCTTCAAATTAACACCCTAATATCATAAATTGCCAGAAAACCAATTCATTTCTCTTTCGACAAATTCTAAGACAAAATTGTGTCACAATCAAATTCATAGATTTAGTAGTTCATTTTAACATAGGTGTTTAGAAATTAAACACGCTTACTTGATAGTAACAATATTAAAATGGGGTATTATGTATACAATTATGGAAATAGTAGCAATAATAAATGTAAAAATGACAAAATGATGATAGCAAATAATAACAAATAAAATATAATTTTGAGTTGTCATGTTACATTCAGTAAAAAAACAGTAAATTAATTGCATATGATCAGATGCAACAAGTGAACAAATCAAAAAATATTAACAAAGTTATGGCAAAACTCCAATGATATGGTCTAGAGAATAAGAAGGTTTGAACTAAATAAATAATGTCATGAACAAAGGAGTCACCTCCTGTCTATTATGATGAGTTGGAAACAAAAAATCCTCATCATTAAGTCCAAATTCAGAATCTTCATTACCATCTTCCAGACCCCCAAGCTCTACTTCCTCCATAGCATGCTTTCCAAAAAACTCATACTGAGAAGCATCAAACCTAGCATCGCCTGCCAAACAAAAAAGATCTTAAAAATAAACTCAAGCAACAAGACAATTCTTCTATTAGATAACGAAACAGCAAATTAAGCAAACCAAAAGTGCAATCCATATGTTAATCATGTCATAAGGAACAAAAATATAATCCACCTTTATCTATGAACATAATTTCCCTATGAAAAATTCAAATTATATTAAGTAATCAGATAATTTAGACCAAAAATGACTATCGTTATAAATTCAATAAATAAATATATTCAAACTGAAACTGAAAGCTAACAGCAAATTAACTGAATTTGAATGCTGCTACAAATAGTATATGTTTTAAGAAAAATGCCACCACTTGAACCAAACAAGGTTCTTTTGAAGGCTTGGTCAATTCCAGTTTAAAGAATAAATGAGAGGATTTGAATATGAGTAAATAATCATATAGATACACGTGATTGGATGATTAATTATACAAATAATGAAAATAATGAATTTAAAAAATTCTAACGAACCAGACCATGCAAAAAAACAATATCCTAAACCGTTGCCGATAATCCGCATCCCCGTAGACATTAAAAACATAATCGAACCAAGGAATTCTCAACATCCTCCGGAGACGCATTCAAACAGATTATATCAAAGATCGACCAAATCAATTAAGAAAATAATACAATGAACACAACCCATTTCCATTAATTTTCAAACCGAACGTAGAAAAAAATACGGATAAAAGGATGCATGATTTACCAGCGCCGCCATCCATGCCTTCAAACTCTCCAACGCGTGAATTATTATCAGAAACCCCGCCCTCAAGGCTAAAACCCCCTAACCTTTCCATCACAATTCCTTTGCAGCCGAACCCTTCAATACAGGAGAATATCAATAGACCAAAACATCATTTCCGGGGTACAAGATGTATGAAATATTCAAGGACGGAAATTTTCTATAGAACCGAATCCAGTCGCAAACTTTTCACAGAATTTCAGATCTAAACAAAGAAACGGAGACAAGGAGCGCAAAAGGTATCATAAAAGATATTACAACTAAAGCAAAATAGTCAATTTTCTATTACAAAACGGTGGAATATATAAACGATCAGAACTACGGTAGACAAAGATCGTAGCCGAAAAAATAGAAATAGGAAATCTAGGGTTCGAGAACCGCTGAACATATATATATATATATATATATATATATATACACACGAGTATGAAATGTGCACAATGCACAGGGTGACAGCACATAAAAAAAAAAATACAGAAGATAATATCATAAAAGACGCACAATTTGCTAACTGGCAGCATGCATACAAAAGGAAAAATAAAAAAAACAGTAGCATCAAACTCGCACAATATGTGAAGGTACAAACACATTGAAAGAAAAAATACTATTGTATCTCGTACAATGCACAGGAAAAAATTTCAAAGTCTGAATGCGGCAACACGCAGAGAAAGTATAGAGGCAGCACACACTGAGAAAGTATGGATGCGACAACATACTAGTCTGAATGCGGCAACACGCAGAGAAAGTACAGAGGCAGCAACACACTGAGAAAGTATGGATGCGACAACATACTGAGAAAGTAAAAGTACTTCCTTTTTTTAAATTCCAAACTGAATAAATTCTATGAAAACAGTGTCATACACAGAAAAAAATTTCAAACCCGTACAATATTTTAATTTTATGAAAATCACCTATGTGAGCTGATTCTAAGTTGAGAACATATCTTATTTTAAGTGAATTAAGAAAAAATTAAATCCCAAAAGAACACCAACTAAACAGCTATTGAAAATGAATAGCTCCTTGTTAAACCCAATGAATTATAACAACCCGTGTTGTTACTCAAGCTAATTAGGACTAATCCTAGTCCTAATTTTAATCTTAATACACTAATTAAGCTATTAGGAGTTCACCACCAAGACCCAGTCCAAACCAGGGATTAAACAAATCAAATCCTGATTTCAAGAATTTCAAGAATCCCGGAAATTGACCTATTTATTTTCACCTTAGATCGAAAATAGGACTTCGTCATTGCACTCATTGCTCCAAATTAACTATGAGTGGTGTTTTGGTGGCAATCGAAAGTCGTTAAAATTTTGACGAATATTTAAATACCCCGAAATTGAGAAAATTAAATACTTTTCGGAATCGAAATCCAACTTCGTCGTTGCGTTCCTCACCCCTCAAATAGCTAGGGGTGAATATTTGGTGATTTTTAGAAACCATTTAATAAATTAAATAAAATTAGAAAATTTTAAATTAATTTCCAAATATAAATAAATATATTTATTTATCTTTTTCTCCTTTCTTTTTTATTCATCCTCTTAATTCTCCCGACTCCCTCCTCTCCCTGCCCTAAAAAAATCGCAAATCGCACGAGCCATCTTCTCCACTCGATCGGCCGACCCCTATTCGCACGCATCTCCCCCCCTCGCGCGACACGCGTCACCGCTCGCCCTCGCAACCTCCGCCCGACTTTCCTTAAGTCCATTCGCTCGCTCTTTTTCCCTAGCCGAGCGCTCGACCCCCTTCCTGTCGGTCTCTCCTCCCTCAACAAGGAGTCGTCGACCCCATTTCTTCTCCTCACGGCCTCGCCTCTTCACTTCTCTCATCCTTTTGGCGTAGCCAAAGATCGTCGTGGAGCTCCTCCAAGCGCCAGCCGCCTCCTTCATCTCTATGGCCGAAGTAGCACTGATCTCCCTAAGAGCCATCAAGGTACCCCCCATTATCCTTCAAGCATGATTAGAGGTGCATGCTTTGATCTTGTTAATTAGTTTCTTTCATTATTTGATGAACTTTGCACAAAGCGATAACCAAATCCGCAAATTTCTAAGATTGAATTGCTAATATTTTCTGTGAATTTCTCTAAATATTGAAATGGGGAGGTTCTGTTCACATGCAAAATTTTTTTTTACTTGAAAGGACTTTATAATCTTACTAGAGAATATGACAGAAGTGGGAGCAGTTTGAAGAGTTTAGGAGTTTGAAGGTCGTTTACTGAATTTGTGCTATCGCCTTTAGTTTTTCAAGTCATAACAACCTTTGAAACTAGTTTTACTGAACTGAATATATATATATATAAATCCGTTCCTATGTGTTGAATTAATATTATAATTTTTCGTGTATGTGTATCGCTTATGCATGCATTCTTGATCTAAAGCAGCTCATGCATAAATCAATCTATATATATATATATATATATATATATACCCGTTGAATTGTTGAATGTGACAATATCAGCATTTGATACCAAAATCTCTTATGCTTATGGTAAGGTATATTATTCAATAAATGCATCAGACAATTTAGGCATTCATAAGCTAGAAAGGAAGAAAACAAATAATTATCTTTCTCTTACTCTTGGTTGATGGCCGCCACATGCCAAAAGTATAGGAAATGGCTCAAGGTCATATGATTTTAAAATCTGCAATACAAACATGCTAGATTACTTATTACAGGACGAAAGCAACTACACTTTTACGTCAAACAAGTTGGAGGTTCTTAAGGGTTAGTTCAAGAATATTAAAAATAAAAGGCATTCATCCATATGCCTAGTCTCAACATAAATATTTAGTGAATTAAACGTAACTTCTATCAAATGATTCAAAAGGAACAAGCGCACCAAAAACTTAAACTCCATCATAAGTTAACCTCACATGCTGGTCAAATAAATAGTTCGCTAGTATATATTATGTAACGTTGTTTGCTACGAAGCTTCTATTAATAAATGTTGAACCTGATTAAGTACTTTAAAATGAAAGTTGAGGAGTTAGACTTCAGATGAGTTGCATGCGATGTCAAATACAACTTTTGAGATTCTACGTATTTTTTTTTCTAATATTAGAAATAAGAATGCTTATGGGAGCAAAATGGAGAAACAATGATTAGAGCAAAATGATAGTGCTTAATTTGAGTTAGTCAAGGAGACATAGACCCTGCGATGTATGCACATATGAGATACAAGTTAAATTTAAAGTTTTATATAAGGTATTATAATATTTTGTTTAAAAGAATCTTATCAAGGGTTATGTTAGAAATAACAACAGCGCAAACTATGGAGAATCATTTTTGTCCCATGCGAATAAAAAATTAGTAAAAGCATTAGGAGCAGAGAGGGTTCTCCAAATGACTTCAGTTGCCAACCGTAAAGACAACAAATTAAGCTTTGTATCATACAATTTAGTATTCTTGATTTACTTATTAAGCTCAATTTAGTATAGCTTTTAATCTAGTATTATCACCAACTGCTTTCTTCTCAAAGTCACTGCCGCTGCTATTTACATCAAAATTAAGGAATACAATTTATAAATTTATATATTTTATCATTTATTTCAAGTTTGCCCATTAAAATATAGAATTTAAGTTATAATTAAATTGTAATCTAGAGAACCAAAGTATTAAGCACTGAACTAGGTACCCCACCTCCTACTCTTCTTACTCTAGCAATGTTTTATTCAGTATTTTAGTGAACTCTGCTCTGACCGATAGGTTCCGACAAATTAATTCAAACTCTTTCGCAGTTCATTTAATAGAACTGAGTACCCCCATCGCTGCCTGGTATAGCTTCCATTATTGAATAGTAAAAACAACGGATTGAATAGAAATAAGCGGATTGAATAGTAATGAGCGAATTGAATAGTAATAACAACAGATTGAATAGTAATAAACGGATTGAATAGTAAAAATAGTGGATCAAATAATAATGGAATTATGAGTTGAATTGCACCTTTTTTTTGGTGCAAAATAAATAAGTATTAAGATTCATAATGGGGACTCATCTTCCATCATGCCTTCATCAAATCTTCTAATTCAATTAAGCTTTTCAATCAAATTGGCTAGACTTCATAAAATTCTTCTAAGTATTTTCTTTATGATCTTTTCACCTCATATTAGGACTACTCCTAAGATTAAGACTAGCTCATAAGTTAGATCTCCTTCATTGGTAAGTGGATTATTCAATGAATGAATCCTTGGTTTTATTATTTTTTAGATGTTTACAACTTATTTTGATTATTTTATCTTTTAACCCTAGATTTAGGATAAGGAGATTCATTTATTAAGTTTGATTCGCTTTATAAGATTTACCTTAATCAATAGATCATTATTATAATAAAATATAGATCTTATGTTTTATCCTTTGGATTATGCGATTAAGCCAAATCTCGTAGTGTTTAATTCATAATCTATAATTTAGTAGATCTTGATCAGATCTTAGATAGAACATCTAAATTCATAAAATTAGGACGTATTATTTATTGATTTAACTCGTAGTCATAATTTGATTGAATTAAATTAGAACTTGATCAGTTCTAATCCTTTCAGCTTATAAGGGCGAGCTTTTAAGTTACACTCAATAGTAGGAATTGAAGATCATGAACTTATGTAACTTAAAATAGTTAGAATGGTTTAATTAGAAAATAAATGATATCACCATGTTTAGTAGAGTCCCTTATTTACTATTTGATATTTTGTTGCTACGCATTTCTTGTATATTTGTGCCATATTTTCTTGAGCATATCATATAAGATTTTGATGCATAAATAAAATTTTAAGAAATTATGAAGACTCCTTAGATTCCTTATAAAAATATTAAGATAAATGATTAAATATAATAATTGCATGTGTTAGAGCTGCCTCTCAGTTATGTCTTCTACCTATTCTCTTTATTGACGCTAGGAGAAGACTATGTTTATATTTCTACATTGTCTCCTTGATGACGCTAGGAAAAAATTTGTTATGTGTTTTCTGCCTATGCCTCCTTGTATGATACTAAGAGAAAATCCTATATCTGCCTAGTCTCCTTGATGACGCTAGGAGTATATAGTTTTGCGCCTTAGCCTTCTTGTTGATGCTAAGATCTTTTGATATTTAGTGGGCTATATTAGCTTTTTTCTGTATGGCAATTAGTACACAGATGATCATATATAGTATTGATGTTTTATGTACAATATTTTTATTCAGTCAGATACTTCCTTATTTTGTTTATGTATATATTTTAGGATGTTAGAGTTATTATTACTATTTATATGTATCATTGTTAAGTTTTATTTATTTAACTTGTATAATTCTTATGATCACTTGCATATTTAGGAAGTAGTATTTTCTTTCACTACTTGTTCAGCTACTTATACTTATATGCCCTACTTTGATTAGCTTACATTTGAGGCATGTCTTAGTCTCATTTTTGCTTAAGTTATAAATATTGTTTATAGCTTTTTCCTCTACCTTATTATGCCAATTGCTCTCCTATTTGATATAGTTACTGCTTAGCATATATAAAATGATGATATTACAAAACACATAAAATATATCAATTTAAAATGTACTTAAAAAATTGTTTAACACAAGATTTTCTTTTTTTTTTGTTAGAGCCTTACATTGTGAAATCGACTATGGCAAATCCATATCAGGTAGAAGATCAGGTGCTAAAGGAGGTGCCTTATTTAGAGGAGGAGTTTTTAGAGGGAGATACTGCTTAATTTTCTTATAAGTGAGTATGAGAGTATTTATTTGCTTTAATTACTTAAACTTTAATGTGATGTAATAATACATGTACCCATGACTGTGTGTTTTGGATTATTATGTTATTTATTCTGAGTTATATTTCATGTTATTCATATTGTGATGATTGGATGTCTCTTATTTAAATCGCTTCCGCACTTTGTATAAATTTTTTATAAAGTGACTGAATATTTGATTATGTATTTACTCCTTCCTTTATTAGGTGGATTATATATTTTATCCTAATCCAATAATAAGTGAAGGGTTAGTCAGAGTGATACTCCACCCATTAGCTTAATCTTGTGGATTAAGGGGTGGGGCGTCACATGAATAGACTCCTAAAAAATTAGGATTTTGTTATAATTACAAAATTAGTCTACAAAGTACAAAAAAAGTTTTAAAATTTATAAAAAAAAATGAAAAAATGAAAAATAGTAATAAGTACAGCACAAATCAAAATATATGACTTCTCTCCCAATTAGCTCTAATTCAAATATCATTTTCTCAGTCTAAGATGCAAGAATAGACACCTAATGATGAGAAACAAAAGTAAAATCATACAGAATATAAGAAATTAGAAAAATTCTTCATCTTTCAGAACTTAAGTGTGGCACCTCTCTCCTTAAGCCCACCGTCATTAGGCTAAGGAGCGGAGTACTACTCGTGCAAATCCTTCACTTAACATTGGATTAGGTAAGATCTACAATCTACTGCTAAGGTAAGGATGTTCATAGAATAACTATGAGAATCAATCACTAAATTTATATACACATACAGAGTGCAGAAGCATATGAGAAGTAAATATTACATCCATTCACCATACATCAAGTAAGAAATAGTAATATAGCTCAGGAAATAATAAAGTCCAAAAAGTAAACACAATCACAGAATATGTATTATTATATCATTTTAATTAAAGTTAATGAAATACTGAAAATATAAATATCGCTCATCCTCACAATAAAGGAAAAATAGCTAAATATCCTCTAGTCCAAGCTGCTGCACCTCCTCTGTATAAGGCTCCTCCTCAGGTATAGGATCCTCAAACTGTTCAATATCTGACATTATCAGTTTCACAATGCCAGGGCCCCAGCCAATAAAGAAAATCTTATTAGACAAAATATCTAAGTACATTTTAGGTAAGTAAATTATTAAGCATTTGTTAATATCATCATTTTACTTTAAACAAAATAAAATATCTATCTAGTATGGAAGCAAGTAAGCAAATAAAAGAATAAGAATAAGTTATAAATGTAATATTTGTAACTAGACAACAGGTGAGGCAAAAGCACACCTCCAACAACAAAATAAAAAACATGCATACATGTATAATACAATAGTTAAAAGTACTAAAAGAAAAGTCTAAGCCTAACATGCTGATGATCATATGACATATGCTAATTTAAAATATAAATTTGAAGGTGGTATATATAATATGAGCAGTAAAATCTAGCATCTTATACATATATCCACTATAACTGACTGAAATAATATGCATTAATGACATAATAAACAGTAAGCTGAAAAACTATAAAGGAAATGTATAACTGCTATATCAGAAATAATTGGCCAATCCAGCCTAATATATATATATCCATCCCCATAGACTTTATGGGATAAGGCAAACATATCACTATATGATACTGTATGACTGAAGAGACAGATAATACTATGAACATCTTTTAGTTATTTTACTTTTATTTTTGTGGATAATTTCAGAAACAACTGAGGAGTTAAGCACGTTTGCAAGAATAAATGGGTCCCAAGCCTAACACACTCTTCTCAATGAGTGGTGTTAAGTATCCTGATCTTTCCTTACCCCTGTCAATTGGAGTAAATGTGCACCATAATCCACCATAAACTGAACCCAAATGCAAATGTTTTCTTAATATTCTAAGTTTTCATTTTCATACAACAACATTTTTCTTATATGATATGTCTAAGAAAAACAAGCACAAAAATTCAAGGAATGTGTATCACAAAGTCAAATAATAAGCAAGAGACCATACTAAGCATGGTGATATCATTTGTTATCTAGTTTATACGTTCTAAAGTACTCAAAGTCCTTCAAGTTCAGGATCTCCAATTCCTACTATCGAGTGTAACTTAGAAGTACGTCCTTATAGGTTTAAACAGATTATAACTAATCAAATTCTAATCTAATTCAATCAAATATGACTACAGGTTAAATTAATGAATCATAACATCCTAATTTGATGAATTCAGACATTCTATCTAAGATCTTATCAAGATCTACTAAGCTATATATTATGGATTAAACACCACAAGATTGAGCTTAATCATATAATCCAAAAGGATAAGACAATAGATCTAGACTTTATTCTAAAACTGATATATTGATTAAGGCAAATCCTATTAAGCAAATAAAACTTAATAGAATGAATCTCCTATCTTAGATCTAGGGTTAAAAGATAAAATAATCAAAATAAGTTGTAAGAGTCTAGAAACTAATAAAACTAATGATTTATTAATTGAAAAAATCTCGTTTTTTAATGAATAGAATCTAACCTATGATCTAATCATAGTCTTAGGAATAACCCTAATGTGAGATGAAAGATCATAAGGAAAAGACTTAGAAAAGATTAAGGAATTTTATTGATTTTGATTGGAAAGTTGATTTTATTCACTTAGGAGATTCTAATACACTTCTAAAGCTAATTCTAATGGTTTACTAAAGAAATTAGGAGTTAAAAATGCTTAACCTAAATTTTGGGCAAAATGACCATTTTGCCCCTACCTAAGAGTTCAAAAAGCTACTTTTTGAATTAGGGTTATAAATGGGAATTTTTTACTCCTAAGTGATTTCTTACTGTCTAACATGAAGATAGACAGTAAGCACGCTCAATTTGGATAAGAAACGGATCCTATATGCCAAAACTAAGGTTTTTGACCTAAGGGGAAATCTTATAATTTACACCTAATGGAATCTAAATTTTTGTACAGTTTACTGTTGGTTACTGTTCAAGGATTCTATAGAGTCTAAGAACACCGCATTCTGAGGTCAAACGATTGAGCTATGGCTATTTCTATTTCAAATGGCAATTCGGTAATTTTGTCGGTCAATGATGACAAAAACCAAACTTTTTCGTTTGAAGTTCAATTTCAGCAAACTTAGTTTTTATAGCTTCCTTATAATATTCTGACTGTGTTGATAAAGAGTAAACCCAATTTGGACTTCAAATGATCGAGTTATGGCCCAACTAAAGTTAGGGGTATTTTTATTATTTTTTAATTTTTGCATTACGTCATTTGATTCATTTTATTTTTCTAAGTAAAATGAGACCTATATTGACTATATTTGAATTATCCTACAAAAAGCTATTAAATTTTTAAAAATTTTGAATTAAATGATTTAAATAAATAAAGTTACTATTTATTTATTCAAATTGCATTAATTTACAATTCAATCCTAAAGTTAAATTGAATTATTAATTAATTAATCAATTATTTATAATCTATTTTTAATTATTATTAATTAATTAATAATTAATCTATTTATTTAATTAACTTAAATATTTTAATTATATTTTTATTTATTAAGATTACTGTTTAATTATGATTTAATTAATTATCTTAATGTTTAACTCATTAATTATCTAAATATATTTATTATTTATGTAATATTAATTAATCTAATCATAATTTAATTAACTAGTTATTATTTTATTAACTGATTAATATATTATGAGTTAGTGTTAATTAATTAATTTATTAATCTATTAATCCTATTGTTGATTAATCTAATTATTAGAATATATTAATATTTTCTGATTAATATTAATACTAATTAATTAATTAATTTAATTACTAACTAACTAATTAACATCATTGTCTTAATTAATATAACTTACAAAATTATTTAAATGTAATTAATTATACACTAATTATATTAATTAAGTCTAATTACAATCTTATACTAATAGTTATATACATATATATTATAGATCTAACTACAATATACTTATTTATGTTAAATATTAATCAGATTTATATATGTATTATATATATATATATATATATTTATATTATAATCTCTGCAGGTATTAATGGCGCGGGGCCACCACAGACACGTGTCGGCCCGAGATTGGGCACGGAACCGCGGGTGGGCCCCACGGTAGTTGTCATGGAAGGACAACGGACCCCATACGCGACGTACGGGTGAACCAGGGCATGCCGCGTGGAATGCGGGCCCCACTGCCCGCATGGACAGACTCACAGAAACGATTCGGGCCTGGGCTGACCTAGCCCCACCCCGAGGCTCTTCGCCTTCGCATCGATGCGAAGCGAGACGGGAGGGGCGCTAAGGCTCGGCCTCGATACGCCGATCGGACTCGATCGGGTCCGATTGAAGCTTAATCTAACACGTAATAGCAATAATCGAACTTAAATCCTAATGATCAAACAAGTGGATGAAAGGATTAGGCAGTACCTGATGGACGGTTCGAAGGCTAGGGTTCACGGGAGGAGGGTTAGATCGATGCCTGAGAGCTCTAGAGATCCTAAGCCGAGCAAAGGGTGAGCCCTACGTGCAGGAAGGGTCTTATGGACCCTCGGACGGAGTTGGCGAGGCGCGGGAGGCGCTCGATAGGCTCGAATCAGGGCAGGCGTGCCGTGTGTTGCGAGCAGAACCCTCGATGAGGGTGATGGCTCGCGGGTCGTCCGATCTGATCTCGATCGGACGGTCCCCGCGGTTCGAATCCACGGGCTCGGATCCGTTATCCTAACGGATCCGAACCGTTAACGCGTCGGATTCGAGCCGTTAAGAAATGACGGATCTGACCCGTTGACCCAATTTAAATGATATAATTTAATTAATTTAAATAATTTACATAAAATAAAAATCCTATTTTAATAATAAATTTCAAAATATTTAATCGATTTCCAAAAATTTCCAAATATTCACCCCTAGCTAATTGAGGGGTGAGAAACGTAACGACGAGATCAGATTTTTGATTCGACGAGTATTTTAATTTCCCAATTTTCGGAGTATTTAAATATTATTAAAATATTTGTCAAAATTTTGACGACTTCCGATTGATATGAAAATATCACCCATAGCTAATTTGGGGTCAATGAACGCAATGATGATATCTATTTTTTGATCTAAGGTCAATTTAAATAGGTCAATTATAGGGTTTCTGGGTTTTCCTGAAATCAGGATTCGATCTATTTGACTCCTGATTTGGACTGGTTCTTAGGGGTTAACTTTTAATGACTTAATTAACACTTAGGATCAAGATTAAGACCGAGATTAGTCATAATTGACTAAGATAACAGCTTGAGTTGTTACACTAAGTGAACTTTCACTCACAGCTCTCCTTTAAACCTTCAGAAAGGTCAGGGCTTCTCTTTTCCAAGTTGTCGCAAAAATGAGAAAAATCGAACTATAGAAGATGTGATCGAGCCCAAAATCACCGCAAAGATGAGAAAATTGGGCTGAAGAAGATTTATATTCAATCTAAAAAAAACAAAAAAAGAAAAGAAAAAAATTCATTATAAGCTAATTCTAAATGAGACAATTCTAAATCGCATGCTTTTGCATAATTTACAATGATAGTCTAATGGCAAGAAAAGTTTGAATGCAATGGAGGCCTTTTATAAATGCCCTAATTATTTATATTTTTGAGAATTATTGGTGTGATTACACAGCTACAAAATCATTTAGTGTTTTTGTGAGCTTCCGTATTAGCCCCAGAGAGGAACTTGAACTCAATGAAGACTTACTCTAAATTCCAGCATTATCAAAAGTCTACTAATAGAAAGTAAAAAAGAATAAAAGTTAAATACATACATATTAAAATTGCTTAATAAGATAGAGTCATTGAAGAGATGTTGAGGAGAGGAAAATATTGCAGAAGTCTCTGTTGGGATAAAGTTCGAGCTGTTGGAAAGAAGTTCGAGCTGAGTTGGAGAATAATAAAAATGATTGTTGAAAAAAAAGTAAGATTTACGAATACACAGAAGAGGAGTTCGCAGACTTCTTGAAGGACAAAAAATAAATCTGGAGAAGATGTTGAGCAGAGAAATTAAACATTCAAATTAGAAGCCTAATGAGATAGAGTCATTGAAGAGCTCATTCTTAGGCCATCTTTAATGCCACAACATTCTTAAATTAATGACATTATTTTTGTTTGCCAGAATAATTCTCCAACTATCTAATTAAGTCTAAATTGCTCAAGTACTTCTTAAGAAAAAGGAGAAGCTTGGGACTCTTTGGAGACAGGAAAATATAAGAAAAACTTGCATGCAGTGAAGGTGTTACCTATGTAAATAAGCCATCTTTAATGTCATTAGCATCTTGAATTAAGAAAAAAAAATCACAAAAGATTTTTATTGGAGAAATTTATCATCTCAACTAAGAGAAAAGCACTACTTATATAGCTACTAAAAATAAATATTTCTTCGCCAAAATCTCCATGATTGCTTGCAGGCAAGCAAACATCAAATGCAACTAATGATTAAATTAAAATAATTTCATACATACAAATACTTCAAATTATAACTTAAATGTTTAACACAAAAAGTGCACCCATCATTTACAGTTGATAATAATAAAAAATGAGTAAAAACACTATAAAATCAAATTATAAATTTTTAGTGCAGTATTCTCATTATTTTTTAGTGCGAAGCAATTTATTTTTAGTGAAGAAGACAAATCAACAAATGATGAAATGACTATATAACCGTATCAAAGCTCAGCATACACACTTACGAAGAGAAATGTGATCAAACTATAACAATAAGGAAATCATAAGAATTTTACAGTGCTTTCCTGGTCAATTCCCTACGTTCCGGTGCTAACAAAGAATCGTGCAGGCTTATCATCCAGCTTCTATTCATTTCACAATCGCCCTATGCTATCGAAAGGGAAGCTAATGATTATGTTATTATAGGCACAATATGTTATTATTGAAAAGATTTGAAAATAAAAAGAAAGCTTCAAGAAAATAATTTTTTGAGTGGTGAAAAAATTGTAAAAAAAATCAGGGTACTACCTAAGAAATTACATACCTAGAAATCGTCAAGAGACGCTTCTCAACTCTGCACAACACATTCTACAAAAAAAAAAATCAATAGCATCATATATTACAAATCTTATTAAAAACCTTCTAACATAGTAGATCATGTGGGCATATTTATTTGATTTTCATTGATACTATCATCACACCTACAAATAGTATTCTAAATTATCAAATAACTAAATATGTTCAACTAAACACATTATTATTTGTCATAAATAGAAGAAAGTAGTTATATACATTTGCAAATAATTATAAAGCTCTATGGCTTCTTATAGCCATTGATTATCCTAAAATTATTCAAGAAAACAACTATAAAGTTAGAACGTGAATATAAATCTTCAAAAAATTTCTCACAATAATAATTAAATGCATTCTTTTCAGTGCACCACAAATTTTCTATACAACAATAATATGGTAAATAATGTTGTGATGATAGTATATACCCAATATGTTATTTAATTTGTGAAATTAGTACACCTTTGTTGCTCGTCAATATCAAGTCATACCCAAGGTTTTCCTTTGTATTATTCAAATATATGTTGTTTGGTTCATTGTCATTCATGTTATACATAAGGTAAAATGTGGTGGCCCAGCCCCCCGTGATCCTGTTAACTCTTAAGTTAATATGATTACGGTAGATGGGTCATCTAAATGACAAGGCCCTTGCCTATAAATAGATTAGTGACTAATACTAACCCATTATAATCAAAGACTTTGTCATTTCTCATAAGATATTATCACTAAATGAAAATAAAAGACAAGCAGAGTGCGGAAGCATATGTACAAATATCTATTCATCATATAAATACAACAGTCCAGAATAAGTAAAGTACTAAAAATAAAAATAAATCCATATATTATTACAATATTTTAAATAGTTTTAAAAGAGCTGAAGTAAAACACTCATCCTCACAAATATAGAGAGAAACTAAAGATCTTCAGGTACACGCTCTTCCTCCACAGGTAGATCTCCAGACGGCTCTAACCCAAATTGCTCGAAATCTATCATTGTCGGTTTCACAATAATAGGGCCCTAGCCAACAAAAGAAAAATCTAGTTAGACAAAATGTCTAAGCACATTTTAGGGTAATTAATTTATTAAGTTCATTAGATATCACAATAAATAAATAAATATAAAAGCATATAAATAGGTGCAAGAATGCGTAAGAAAGAACAATAACAAAGTTATAAACAAACAATTTATAATTGAAACAACTAGGAAGTAAGCATATACTTTCTCCAAGCAACTACAACAAGGTCGGGTAAGTATAGAACAAGTGACTAGAAAGAAAAAAATACATTCTAAACATGCTTATGATCAATCCAAGATTATGCTAGTTAACATAAAAGTAAATGAACATGTAAATCAAGTAAGTAACTAAAAGTGAACTAGCATCCTATAAATGCAAACAACAAGTAAAACTAGCATCCTATAAGTAGAAGTAAAGCTAGCAAATGTTGAAGAACATTAAGTAAGCAAGTACTAAAATATAAACTGAAGCAGTAAGTATGAACTGAAATAAGATAAATAATTTAAGTTAAAAATGTACCTAAATTAGTAATGCCAATAAATGGTATAAAAGGATGTAAGACATGAAGTTTATAGTCTAACGTAAACCATCCTAGCCAATTTTAGGCCTAAGCTTGGTTAGACTTACTTTAGATAGACATATACCACCCTAGCCTAATATAGGTCTAGGTCTGGCCTGTACTAAAGTCTAGGTACAGGAAAAAGGCATACTAATTAGGCTACATTCTAATAATCAAATGTTTAACTTAATAATGATGATGATATATAAAATGTCGATTATGCAAAATAAGTTGATATGAAACACTTTTCAAATGTCTATGTCTAATATATGTAAATAAGGTAGAAGGCTCAAAATAAGGTAAGCATAAGCATCAAAATCAAAGTGAGCAAGAGACTCAACTAAGACATATGTAATATCCATTTGTTATCTAATTTAATCATTATATTTACTCTAAATTATACAAGTTTAGGATCTTTAAGTCCTACTATCGAGTGTAACTCAGATTCATGACCTTACAAGTTAGAAAATAATTAGAACTGATCAGATTCTAATCTTATCAAATCAATGTCGACTAAACAAGTTAAATAATAAATCAAACATCCTATTTTAATATTTTAGCATAATCCCAACCCATATTCATTGATTAAATCAAGATGAAAGGATTAAGAATTAAACTCGAAATATGGGGTTTAATCACTTAATCCAAAGGTTCATCTAAGGATCTAAGGTTTAATACCCATACTCACAGATTTGATTAAGGCAAATCCTAATGATTAAATCAATCTCATTAGGATAGATCTCTATCCTTAATTATAAGATTTAAATATTAAATAAACTAAGAAAATCTATAAACTAGTAAGCTCAAGGTTTCACCTATTGAGTAACCTAATTTACTCAATAGATGAATTCTAACCTAAGATCTATTTCTAACCTTAGGAATTAAAGCTCTTAATTACTAAGAGTATCTTTTAAACACACATCCTAACTAATGTTATAAGACTTATAAAAGGATCTAAGAAGGATTAAGGAAGGAAAGAACACTCAAATTTTACATAGGATTTTTCTTAAAGAGTTTAAGATTGAAGTTTTGATTCAAATCAAATTAAGGCTTAAACTCACTTAATTTATGTTCTAAATCATTATATTTATTATTTATAATGTTTATATTATATTTTTAGGGCCTTAAAATGCTAAACCCTAAATTTGGGCAAAATAACCATTTTGCCCCTACTTAAGGGTTCAAAAGATCAAAATTTGATATATGATTCCAAATTAAAAAATTTTAGTGGCAAAGTGTTTCTTACTGTCTAATATAAGAGTAGACTACAATTACACAAATTTTGAGTAATTATTAAGCCTTATGAGATCAAATTAATAAATTTGACTCATAGGGGCATTTTGGTAATTTGGCTGAATGAAATCTAAATTTCTTTCATTTTATTGTTGTTTACTATTTAAGGTTTTTATAGAACCTAAAATTATTAAATTCTGATAAGTATTGGCCAAGTTATGGCCAATACAAACTTAAGGGTAAAATAGGTAATTTATGGTTTCCTAATTAAGGGTTAAAATCCTAACTTTATTAATTGGTATCCAAATTGAGTAAAATCAGTGGCAATAGATCACAAATGATCCACTGATCATAATGACTAGTGGTAGGCTCAATTTGAACTATAATTGGCTAAGTTATGGCCTAATTAGGGTTAGGGTGATTAGTGAGTGATTAGTGAAATTAATCACCAAATCACTAAACTAACTACACCACTAGGTTTTAATATATTCTAGAAGTTCTCTAAAACTTAAATTGTCTAATTTTGATCATTAGATTTGCTAATATTCACTAATCAAGTTTTAGGGTAATTAGGGGTTGATTAAGAGATCTAACTGTTGAATCTAAAATATTTTTATAGATTACTGCAAATTAGGTTTTTTTGATTTAAATTAATATTTAGATTACCTAATTTGGAGTTCAATTGACCAACTTATGGTCAATTGAAGTTCTAGAGTTAATTAACCTAATTAGGGTTATGTTCTAAATGTGATTAGCCAAATTAGATCTCAAACAGTAAAACCAACACTACTAAATTGATCATTAAGCTTTGCTGATTACTTTGAGACCCATATTAGGTATGTTTAGGTTAAGAGATACAAAGTTATGACCTAATGAAGCTTTGTGATTATTTTGGAATTATTTAAATACTCTAAAATATCACTATGTGATATACTATTCCAATTGGAAATTTGATAGTTTCAATAAATTTTTTGAATTTTTTTGATCAATTTAGTATATTTAATTTCATAATTTGGACATGTATTTGATGAGATATGATTATTTAAAGTTTGGAATTTAATTTAATTAAACTTGTTTAATTCATTAATTATTAATGTAATCATCATTGCATTTTTAATTAATTTATTAATATGTCTCTGTCATAAGAATAATTATTAAATTTTATAAGCATATATATATCTTAATACAACTAATCATTTAATACAAATACATATACATTTATTTATAAGTTTTCTAACTTATTTCTGCAGATGTAGACGGTTTGACAGAAAAGGCGGGTCCCACGGCCACGTGGCGTGCGCCTATAGGCCGAGAAGAAGATGGCGGGCCCGCAGTCCAGGTCACGTGAAGTTATGTGTGAGGTGGGTCCCATGCTGTCCACGCGGCAGCCTTAGACACTTGACAACGCGTCAAGTGGGCCCCACATGTCATGATAGCTGAGGCCACGTGGAACGATCCTAATACTCGATAATCGAACGGTGGGATTGACGGAATCCGATGATTCAGATTGTTTCAAACGGACCGGATGATTTGAACCGGCCGAGCGGGATACTTCGACTTGAACCGGTTCAGAGAGGAGGCGGTTCATCTTCTTCGATTTCAGCCGACGAGGGATCCCTAGGGTTAGCAACGAATCAGTGTGGTTTAAGGATCGATCGGCGATATAAAACAATTTTGTAATAATTGATAGATAATAGAAGAAGACTAGATCAAAATCTATAGATTAGGGTTAAAGGAGTACCTTTAAGAACAAAGGTTGAATTCTAGGGTTTGCTCGAAGAAAGCTTGAGAGGATCCTTGCACCTTCTAGCTCGATCTGGATCGTGTAAACCGATGCTAAAGGTTTGTGAGGGCTCATAAAGAGGTGTTTTAATGGGGGACAGGTCGTGCGAATGCCATCTGTGAGCAAAGGACCCCCGATGCTCGCAGGGTCTTCGTGGCGCGTGGTACTTCCGTGGAGACGAAACATCTCGGCCGTCTGATCAAGCTGTCTGATCAAGCGATCAGACGGCACGGGTGCCCTATTAGATCAAACGGCTTGCTTATTAAAAGAGGTAATGGCGTTTCTTAAATGGCGGACGACACCGTTATTAGATTTTAAATAATATTATTATTTAAATTAAATAAGAAAAAAACTCTTGTAAGTTTAAATAATTAGATTTAAATTATTAGGAACTTTTCCAAAAATTTCCAATAAATCACCCCTAGTTAATTGAGGGGTGAAGAACGCAACGACGCACTAGGATTTTTATTTCGATGAGTATTTAATTATTCAATTTTTCGGGGTATTTAAATATTATTAAATTATTCGACCAAAATTCAATGACTTCCAAATGCATCCAAAATTTCACCTATAGCTAATTTGGGGGTGGTGAACGCAATGACGAAGTCAGATTTTTGATTTGAGGTATAGATTAAGAAATTAATTTTTAGGGTTTTGAAATTTTCTAGAAATCAAGTTTTGATCTATTTGATCCCTGATTTGATCCAGACCTTAGAAGTAGGTTCTAAATGATTTAATTAAGATATTAGACCCATAATTAAGACTTAGATTAGCCTTAATCGATTTAAGTAATAACCTGGGTTGTTATATAAAATTACCTTAAACATAGAGATTTAAATATAAGTTTAAAAAGCACTGCAAATAACTAAGAAGATAATTAAAGAAATAATACCAAAATAATCATAAAATTATTATACAAACAAATAATAAGGAATCCTTATTTGCTAACATTAAGGACCACATATACTCATAACAATTATAAATTTGCTCAAAATCAACTCTAATAAACTTTTAAAATACAAATTACCACCACCTCTCCCCTCATCCTACCCCACTCTCATATTATCACATCTCCCCTCCCCCACTCCCATCTCGCTTCTTCTTTCCCCCTTAACTCCTCCTAACCATCAGTTTTTTTGTCGACCTCTAGTAAAATCTCATCAACAATAAGATTGTGTTAGAAATGAGAAAAAGATAAAATATTTTTTATTCTTTTCATTTATTCTTCTTATTTTAATAATAATAATATTATTATTATTATTATATTAATGCTATTATTATTATAATATATGTCTATATTTCTTAATTTCTGTAATTTTCATTTATATCATCTTTTTTTTTTCTATATATGTATATATTTTCTTAATTTAAGCAACTTTTATTTCTGTCATTTTTTTTTATAAATATGTATATATTTCCTAATTTTTGTAACTTTTATTTCTGTCATTTTTTTTTCTATATATGTATATATTTTCTAATTTCTGCAACTTACATTTCAGTAATTTTTTTTTCTATATATATATATATATATCTAAAATTATACAACTTTTTTTTTAGTCATTTTTTTTATATATGTATATACTTCATAATTTAAGCAACTTTCATTTTAATTATTTTCTTTTTTTATATATTTATATATATTTTAATTTCTGCAACTTTTATTAATATTATTATTTTTTTTATATATATATATATTAATTTCTACAACTTTCAATTTAGTTATTTTTCTTTCATTTAATATATACATATATATATATATATTACTTAAAATTATAAAAATTATTATTTTTAATATATAAAGAAAGATAACAAATATAATATTAATATTGATATTTTTTACTAATATAAAATGAATGATATCATTCTTTTATTTGCAATTTTTGCATCGATTTTAAGCTTTGACATACTTTGATATATTTATATAAGATTTGTGCTCAAAATTTGAAATAAATAATCAGAAATTAGTATCATGAGTTCATTCAAATTGATCTCAAATCTGTATAGACAATACGTTATGTCAGAATAGACTGATATTTAGAGAAATAAGAAGACTGCACATATCCTTTGAGAGGAAATGTGTAGTTAGTCAGAAACCCACATCTCAAATAGTTAAATAGATATATTTAACTTCTTAATTATTCTATAACTTTGTCCATCATAATAAATATTATATATTAAAATTTTTTTTTTTTAAAATGAGCACATATCTTAAGTACATATATTTCATTCATAATCCTGACAATTTTGCAAGCATATCATGCATAAATATCATATTTTATTTGTATATGCTTCTCATACAAAATTATGCCACTTAATATTTATTATATACAAATTTTAATGTCCTACTAACTTTACTTAGATTTTTTTATATGATTAGATACTTTCTTGGTTCGCCCTATATATATATATATGTTAGTTCATTAATAATCTTTGGATCAAACTTTTGAGGAGAAGCTGATACATGATGGAGCAACTTAGATGCTGATTTTCTTAAAGTTTTAAATTTTTGCTTAGTGCGTAATATATTTTTTAAAATAATTATTATCTTTGTAATGAAAATATTTTCTTTATTATTCTGGTATTTCTAAATATTGCAATGAATGTGTATGTATATTTTATATGCCTCTAAATATACTGTTATACTAAACTTCGATATGATTTTGGGGAGTGAACACATAACGCTGAATTTATAATGCTAACCCAACGATGGGTCACCACAGTATTACCTTGTAGATTGTATGAAACTCTTGAGAAGACTCTAGCATAATCTATGTCAGAGGTAAAATTAAAAAAAACTCTGTGAGAATCAAACGACCTATTGTTCATTGGACCATGTAACCTTAACCCATTATTAAAACCAGAGACTAAACTAAAACTTGGCTTTTTTTTATTAAACTTTCCTACTAGGGTTAAAGAATGCGAAGTAGCAAGAACGATTGGCGGATAAACAATGTGTTACTTGGGAAGAATTTCTAAACTTTTCACGCACAAATACTAAATATACATAAGGTAAAACTAAAGGCTAATCTTTAAGATAAGTAGTATTCTTATCTTAAGTATTAGTTGGAATACTTATATACATTGGACTTGATAAACTAAAAAGGATATTTTTAATGTATATGAGTAATTTGTATGAGCATTTGCTATTGATCATATTATAATACTAAGTATAAGTAGGAATAATCAAAGTGCGGAAGCTAAAAGTATTCATCCAAATATTCATCACAGAGCTAACTAGGAGCATTCATCTCAAAAAGAAAATAAAAGAACACACATCCAGATAATTATTACAAATAATTATTTTAAATTGAAAGGAGCAAAAATATAGGTCTCTCAATCTCATAACTAAAAGCAAATAAAAGAGTAAGATTTAAGTCTTTTACTGCTCCATCGGATCATTCTGAATCTCCTGAATAGTCTCCAATACTGGCTCACCAAACTGCTTAAGATCTGACATATTATCGGATCCCAAAATGCTAGTTTCCCAGATGAAAGAAAGAAAAGTACTTCGTGTTAGACAATACGTTTAACACAATAAAAATACTACAATGTGCCTTTGTATAATTTTAAAATCATGAAGTTACTGTAGGAAATACTGAACAATTAAAAGCTTAGAAAATAAAGTAATACAATAGCTAAAAAAAATTCTATATCAAACTAATTATAAATGCTAAAAACTGAATAACAATGTTGGAAGTAAAGTGTAACGCCCCGCCCCGTCACTGCACTCTAAAGGTATAATAGATCGGCGGCGGAGCAGTGTGCCACTTGGGGAGGAATATCCCGTCTCCCTGAATGGCTGTAACCAAACCCATCTGAAGGGCTGCTGACTCAACCTCAAGGAAGGTTGAGAGTTAATACTTAAGATAAGAGTAGTATCCTTATCCAAAATATTAAACGAATATATATATATATATAGGATGTAAAACATATGAGGAATCCAATATATGTATAAGATATCAGCATTTTCAGTATACTGATCACATCACAATACTAAGTATAAGTAGCATATAACAGAGTGCAGAAGCTTAAAGCAAACATCCAGAAATATTCATCACAAGAGCTGTATGAAACATTCATCTCAAAAAATAAAAAAAATATATCCATAGTTATTATAACCAGTTTACTGAAATACATACATAAGAACTAAGTACTAAACTAAAATAAAATAAGTAGAAACACAAAGTTGAAGAAGAGTCCATTAGTGCTCCATAAGCTCCTCCTGAATCTCCTGGGTGTCCTCCTGACCTGGCTCAATATACTACACAAGATCTAGCAAATTGCTAGATCCCAAAAATATCCTGTGTTAGATAATAAGTCTAATATATCAAAACTAATCTAAATAGTTATAATTATTCATTTAGCATTTACATAATGTAAATAAAATTGCAAAAATACTGCAAAGATAACTAAAAGTATAAAATGTATAGAAATGTACAAAATTAAAGTAAGGTAAAGTAAAGCTGAACTGTAAACTGAATACTAAAAATAAACAAAAATAGTAATGGATCTAAAACTGAGTAATAGCACGTAAAATTATGATGGATGCCACTGAAACTATGCATCTGAATATGACACAATACTATATGCTTCTGATATGCAACTGAAATATCACTTAACAGTTATGAGTCATACGATTTAATGTATACATACATCTAGTTGGGAACTGTGATGCCAATGCATCCTGAAATTCTCTAGTCACTATATGCAACATTCCGTAACCCATAAATCATCACTGATACTCATACATCATTATCGATACTCAACATCATGCTTATGCTCATGCTCATGCTTCTAAGTTACATGAGATAAATTTAGAAATTCAAAAAATGCTTTAAAATTTGATAATAAATTCAAGGTCTCAATTATACAGAATCCTATTAAAATGAAAGATTATGAATCCTAAATTCAAGTATCTAAAATTAGTTCAAATTGAGAGTTTACTTAAAGATCATTAGATGGGAAGACTATATACACATATTTAGCATATTTACAAGAAATGTGATTCTTAACACTTAGTTTGATTAAGCCACCCTAACGAAGCGATCTTCGATAGGAGGCATCACCTGATGGCAATTTGTATCTCAAGCTAAGTCATTAAGATACCCAACTCATAATCACACTCAATGTACTAAAGAAGGTGACTCAAATTACGTAGTTTGTTTAAGCCACACATATTAAAGTGATCTTCGCTAAGAGGCAGCATCCGATGACAATTTATATTTTAATCAAACTAAGGAATGAGTAATTATTTATAACACTCTTAGTCTTGGAAGATTTACTCTAATAAGACTGTATTCGTCTAATCCCTTGAGATAGCACCTGGTCATAAGTCCTGTAACAACCCACGGTTGTTACCCAGCTTGAATTTAGCTTAATTGTATTATAATTATCATTACATCAAGTTCATCTAATCGTTAGAACCAAACCCTGAAGGTTTGGAGCAATTTGGAGCTAAATCTAATATTTTGGATTATTTTAATATTTAATTAATTATAAATTAACGTATTTATTTTGGCTTCGAAATCAAAATCCAATTTTGTCGTTGCAATCGCCACCCCCAAATTAGCTAGGGGTGATGTTTTAGACGCATTTGGAAGTCGTCGAATTTTTGCAAATATTTTAATGTAATTGAATGTGTCGAAAAATAGAATAATTAAGTAGTCTTCAGAATCAAATTCTGACTTCACTGTTGAATTCCTCACCCCCAAATTAGATAGAGATGACTTTTTAGGATTTTTTGGAGCACATTCCAATAATTGGAATATTTAAATAATTAAGGAAAATAAATAGGTAATTATCTGATCCCTTAGTTGCAATTTCCCTAATCTTTATTATTCTTGGATGACAGCCCTCTTGCAATTTGTGGCTGGCCATCCCTCCCCATGCCCCTTAGGCTCCTTAGCAAGCATGATAGCTTCTTACATCCTAGCTCCATAGGGTCATGATGGCATACCCCCTCACACCTCCTTCTCCTCCTTATTTAAAAAGAAGCTTAGCCCCCCCTTTTTTGGCTTGCTGAAATTTTCTTATCTCTTCCTCCATTGCTTGCTGCATTTGTGTTGAAGAAGAGGAAGGAGCTCCTCTTTAAGGTTTCGAAGAAAGGCAAAGGTCCCTCCTTCCTTCCCCCTTGCAAAGTCTAAGGTACCCGTTTGCTCCCCTCTATTTTGCATTCAACATGTTGTTATTATGCTTGAATGCATCTTGGAAAGCCTATAAGCATGTAAGAAAGTTATTGAGACTCTTAAAAGTTACATAGAAAGATGCTATGTTTTCGTTCATTCTGTATACCCTTGTATTCATCATCATTTTTAGTATAGCTAGGATGTTCCGTTTGTGCTAATTTTAGTATCGATGGAAAGGTATCAGAAATACATTTCCATTGATATATGGCACCCCTCATAGAACTCTCTGGATTGGGAGTATTTAAGCTCGAAAAAATGGCCCTCAGGGTTTCGCACCTGGCGAAATCACCGTCTACCGCTGCAGCGGGCTGCAGTGGATAGAAAAACTTAGGAAATCTATAAATTAACTAATTGAACAATAGAATTGCAAATTGGACCACTACAGCACGCTATAGCGCGCTGCATCGGTCTGCAGCGGCATTTCATGGAAACTTAGGAAAACGGCCAATAAAACTAATTGAACAGTGATTTGCAAAATGGGTCGCTACAGCGGGCAGCAGCAAAACTTGATACCTTAGGAAATGACAAAATAAATTAATTGAACAATGATTTTGTAAATCGGACCGCTCCAGCGCACCATAGCGCGCTGCAGCGGGCTGCAGCGTACCTTAGCGCGGAAAGCGCTACCACGCGCTGCCGTGCGAAAAGCGCTACAGCGCACTGCCGCGTGGAAAGCGCTACAGCGCCCAAACTTGCAAAATTTCCCAAAATTCTTTAAAAACTACCTAGTTTTGGCTGAAATGGCCAAAACTTCACTGTTTTGATATTTTAAGACCCCTAGAACCCTAGTGGGGCTAAAATATACTAAATTTGAACATATTTTAGCTAAAGTTGAGCATTGTATAAAATTCCATATTAAAATTAAATTACTGCTCAAAACTTACTATGGATCCTAAATATGTATTGTGCTAAATGCTAAGCAATAGAGTCTTAAGTGCTTTAATTGAATATGTATATCCTAACAACAATAATGGCATGAAACCTAAGTCTTTTAGATTTGTGATTAAATGCTAATCCCTTGAATTTGATTTAGAATTTGATTATCATTGATTACCCTTTTGTGTCATCTTTCTATCTATATATTTTTAGGATGTATATTTGTAACAACCCAAGTTGTTACCTTAGTTAATTAGAACTACTCTTAGTCTTAAAAATGATTATAAGTGCTAATTAGGTCGATTGGAGTCAACCTCTAGGGCCTACCCTGAAATCAGGGATCAAATGGATCGAATTTTGATTTCTGGAAAATCCAGAAACCCTAAAATTTGACCAATTTAAATTGACCTCCAATCAAAAAATGGACTTCGCCATTGCGCTCATTGACCCCAAATTAGCTTGAGGTGAAGTTTTCGTGTCAATCGGAAGTCGTCAAAATTTCGACGAATATTTTAATAATAAAAATGCCCCGGAGATCGAGGAATCAAAAAATTCACCGGATCAAAAATCCGACCTCGCCATTGCGTTACTCACCCCTCAATTATCTAGGGGTGAACATTTGGAATTTTTTTGGAATCAATTTAATTATTTAAATTAAATAGTAAATTAATTAATTTAATTTTAATTATATATTAATTAATTTATTAATCGGACGGCGCCGTCTGCCTAAAACGCGCGCCGTCTGCCTAAAACACGCGAACCCTAACCTCGGACTGATCCCTCTGCAGCTCGGAACCGTCAAATTCCAGGTACTGGATCTCCCCCATCTCGACTCCATTTCCTTCAATTATTGTCTATATACCTATTGCATGTGTTGGATTAGCGATCGAACGGTTCCGATCAAGGCTAGCCTGACCGGATCATCGGGATTTAGATCCAAATCCACTGTAACCCGTAACCCTAGGACCTAGGGTTGGGATTTGCTGGCGATACCGGCCACCTTCGGCGAGGGTCCGCCCACCGACGTGTAGGCTTCGTCAAGGGCTACCGTCGGCCGTGCGGGCCGAGGAGGTCCGGCGCCGGGAAGGCCGGCAAAAGCCGTGCCCTAGCCCGACGCCTTCGGGACGTCTTCGTGAGGGAGACGAAGTCCGGGTTGGGCTGGGTCGACCCGAGCCCTGGGTCCGCGTCAGCTAAGGTGGGACCCGCAAAGCCACGTGGCAGCCACCCGGCATGCCACGTGTCAGATGGGGCCCACAGCCCGTGCCCGCGCCTCTTCGGCTTCGACCGTGGGGCCACTGCGCCACGTGGCAGCCATCCGGCACGCCACGTGTCACGTGGGGGCCCACAGCCCATGCCCGCGGGGCATTTCAGCTTCCATATGGGGCCCACAGTGCCACGTGGCAGCCTCTGGCAGTGCCACGTGTCAAGTGGGACACACTGCCCAGTCACCTGAGACCGTTTAACTTCCTTATGGGACCCACAGCGCCACGTGGTAGCCTCTGGGCACGCCACATGTACAGTGGGGTCCACACGCAGTGCAGCACCCAATCAGTGCTGCCACGTGTCATAGGTGGAGCCCACTGCCCAGTCAGCCAGTTAATTAGTTTAATTAATTACTGTTAGTGATTAATTAAATATAGTTAGTGATTAATTAATTATAATTAGTGTTAATGATGTTCAACAGTAAACATGTAATTAATTAATAATTAAGATATTAATTAGGATTATTTTAATATTAATTAAACCTTAACAGTAATTAGAATAATTAATGATTATTAAACAGTAAACTATAATTAATTATTCTTAATTAGATATTAACATGTGATTAAGGTTAATTAAATAGTAATTAGTTAATGACTTTTCAATAGTAAAATAATAATATTATATAATTTAGTTAATTAATTAATTAATTATTGTTAATTAATAATTAAGCTTAATTAATCCCAAATTAATTAAAGGTTAATAAATTTAGAAATTATATATATAAACTTTAGGAATGAATAGTAAAATCATTCAATTTAAATAAATAAATAGTAAAATCATTCAATTTAAATAAATGAACAGTAAAATAATTTAAATTGTATTTTTGAATAATAAATCTTAAAAATTTAATAACTTTTTGTAGGATGATCCAAACATAGCAAATATAGGTCTCAAAATACTCAAAAAAATATAAGGAATCAAATAATATCAGTAAAAAATTAATTTCGGGGTACGTATAACGAGGTAGCATTTTAAGACCTCTTTAGCACCTCATAACTTTTTACCTAGTTATCAGAATATAGTCAATATGGGTCTTAAAATGCTCAAGAGAGCGGCCCCATCATTGTAGTAGTATTAGTTTTCTCATTTGGACACCAGGACAAAAAGTCAACCATAGAATTCTTAGTGAAAAATGATCAAAATGCCCCTAGACTTCAAATAGCCGTAACTTAGTCAAATTAACTCCAAATTTAAAAATTCAAGATGCTAACTAGTTTAGAATTTCAATGTCTTCAATAAACTAAAATAATATTTAGGATCTGAACCTTAAAAATTTGGAAAATAACCAAAATACCCTTGGCCTTACTTTTGGTCATAGCTTGACCGTTTGGAGTCCAATTTGGACGTACTTACTATCTACTTCAAGTTAGACAGTAAGGAATCAGTTGGAACTAAGAGAATTCAATTCTGACCCATAAGTTAAAGGTTTACTTTTTGACCCTTAGAGTAGGGGCAAAATGGTCAATTTGCCCTAAGATTGGACTAAGTACCCTTAACCTTTAGTTAACATTCCAAAATACTAAAACTAATGTTATAATCGTGTTAGTGACACATAAGTGAGTGAAATCAACTATTATGTTAGATTCCATGATTCTTCTAAGTTTTAAACACTACACCATAAGGATCTTTCCTAAGACTAGGACTAGATCTTATGTTAGAGTTCATTCATTGGGTAAATGGGTTACTCAATGGATGAAACCTTGGTTTTAATAATTTCTAGACTTTTCTTTTATTTTACAACTTATTCTGATTATTTTGTCTTTTAACCTTAGATTTAAGATAGGAAATTCATCCTATTAAGCTTGATTACTTAATAGGATTGGCCTTAACTAGTAGATCACTTATAGAATAAAACTTAAAACTTAGGTCTTATCCTTTTTGGATTATGTGATTAAACCTAAATATCGTAGTGTTTAATCCATAATCTATAGGTTTAGAAGATCTTGATCAGATCTTAGTTAAAATATCTAAATTCATAAAACTAGGACGTATAATTTATTGATTTAACTCATAGTCATCTATCTGATTGAGCTAGATTAGAACCTGATCAGTTTTAATCCCTTTTAACTTATAAGGACGAATTTCTAAGTTACACTCGATAGTAGAAAAATGGTGATCCTGAACTTGTGTAACTTATAATAGTTAGAATGGTTAAGTAGAAAACAAATAATATCACCATATTTAATAGAGTCCCTTGCTTCTATTTGATATTTTGTTGCTACACATTCATTGTATTTTTGTGCCATATTTTCTTGAGCATGTCATATAAGATTTTTGATGCATAAATAAAATGTTAGGAAAATATGAAGACTCCTTAGATTCATTGTGAAAATATTAAAGTGATTAATGAAAAGATAATAGTTATATGAGCTACCTCTCAGATATGCCCTTATTGCCTAGTCTCCTTATGTCACTAGGGGAAGGACCTGTTTTGTTGTGTGCCTTATTGCCTAGCCTCCTTATGTTGCTAGGGGTACACCGTTGGTGCCTTAGCCATACTGGTGATAAGGTTACTTTGTGTGCTTAGTTGCCTAGCCTCCTTATGTCGCTAGGGGCACACAGTTGGTGCCTTAGCCGTACTGGTGCTAAGATCCTTCAATTATTTTGTGTGCTTAGTTGCCTAGCCTCCTTATGTCGCTAGGGGTACACAGTTTGTGACTTAGCCGTGATGGTGCTAAGATCGTTCGATATTCGATGGGCTAGCTTAGCTCTTTTATATATGGCAGTTGATGCACGGATATTTATATACAGTTATGTTATTTTGTTTACTTTTTAGCATTTTTATTCAGTCAACTACTTCTTTGTATTGCTTATATGTTTTAGGATGTTAGAACATTGCTGCTATTTATATGTACCACTGCTGAGTTATTTTATCTTAATTGGCATGTTTCTTTTGATCACCAGCATGTTTAGGATGTAGTATTCCTCTTACAGTACTTATTTGGTTATCTATATTTATGCCTTACCTTGTTTAGCTTGTACTTGAGGCATGTCTTAGCCTCTCTTCTTGTTTAAGTTATAAATGATGGTTTATAGCTTTTCCTTCCTTTTGTATTGCTTGCTGCTCCCTTATACATTTGTTGCTTAGAAGTTATAGAATGGTGATATTACATAACACGTATAAAACTTATCAGCTTAAAATGTACTTAAATAATTGTCTAACCAGATTTATCTTTTTTTTGCTGGGGCCCTACATTGTGAAACCGACAATGACAGATCCTCTTCAGTTAGATGAGCAGGAGCTAGGAGTGGAGCCATACCCAGAGGAGAAGCCTTTGGAGGAAGCAGCTGTTTAGTTTTATATGTGAGGATGAGTGTACTTGCACTTTCATTTACTTCAACTTTTAAATGATGTAATAATACATGTACTTATGACTGTATATTTGGATTATATACTTATGTTCTAAGATACATTTCTTTATACTTATGTTGTGATGCTTGGATATTTTATATTGAAAATTGCTTCCGCACTCTGTATGTTTACTTAGATAGTGAATGAATGTTTGATTCTATGCTCACTCCTTCCCTTATTAGGTGGATTGTGGATTTCATCATAATCCAATTATAAGTGAAGTGTTAGCTAGAGTGACACACCACCCCTTAACTTAATTCTTGTGGATTAAGGGGTGGGGTGCCACAATATTAGAGAACTCCAATATTTAATTGAATAGTTAAATATGCTTACTTGAACATAAGAATCTTGACAACTTAATTAAGTAGATAATACTTAATCCAAACTTAAAGTTTGACATCAATAATATATTAATAATACATTAATTTGTCATTGACCTTTAAATTAACATTGGTCTTAATGATAGAAAGGTTAGGGGTTAAACCCCAGCTCATCTTGATTAAGATCTAAACCTTAATCATTTATTTAATTAACTTAATTGTAAGATAATTCAATTGACATTATTCCAAAAATGCATATGATTTGGTATTCATCTTAAATTATCAAATTAGAAGTGCTAAGGATAACATTAAATATGGGTGATTGAACCATCTGAATCCAAACTTTAGATTTTTGATTTTCTCTTATATAAGACAATTAGCATAAGATGGAAATAAAATTATAATAATTTATGTAATGATCTAACTTTAATAAGATCTTTGATTTTATCCCATAATTATAGAATAGGAAAGAATCAAATGAATTTTAATCATTTGATCTGATCATCTTAACTTAAGTATAACAAGTAAACCTTAAGAAGTATGAAAGTGAGATCTTAAGGGTCTTGCTAGAGGATCAATATTAAAATGATTAAAGACCTTAACTAATGATATATTGAGGTAGGAAGGACTTTTGTAACTTATTGAGGTAGAAACCTAGTTGCTCTTTCATAACTTTAGAAGTTGAACTTGATACCTTGTGGTAAAAATTATCTAAAGTACTTAGAATGTGGCTCATCCCTTGTGGTAGCAACCTATGTTGAGTGATCTTTTGATTACATCCTTAGAGCCTTGTATATGATACACCTAATTAGAGTAAGGATTAATAGATTTGATAAATCCTTATCGATTAAATAGAATCTGCTGAACTCAGATTGTTGGTTGGGTATAGTAGGGTATACCCATATTATTGGATTAATTCAGTAATATTCAGGATTGGTTGATTCACTCTAATGTGGACTTATGACTAGGTGCTATCCTACGGGATTAGTCGAATACAGTCTCGTTAGAATAAATCTTCCAAGACTAAGAGTGTTACAATTAGTGAACAAGATCCTTAGTTTGAGATGTAAACTACAACCAGGTCCTGCTTCCTATTGTAGTGCTCTTCGATAAGTGCAGTTTAAGCAAACTAAGTGTCTTAAGTCACTCTGCGTAGACCACTAAGTATGCTTGTAATTAGATCATTTAATGGCTTAGCTTGAGATGTAAATTGTGACCGAGTTCTGCCTCCTATCGTAGTGCGCTTCGATAAGTGCAGTTTAGACAAGTTAAGGGTTAAATCTACCTTTCTTGCAAACATGCTAAATATGTGTATACACTCTCTTAGGCTAATAATTCTTAAGTAAACACTCAACTTTAACCAATTATCGAGATTAGAATTTAGGAGTCAGAATCCTTTTAGCAGGATTCTGCCCAATGGAGACTTTGGATTCATTATCAAATTTTAAAGCATTTTCTGTATTTATCTCATGTAGTTTAGAAGTATGAGCATGAGCATAAGTATGATGTGTGAGTATCAGAATGATATATGAGTATCATAATAATATATAAGTAGCAATGATGATTTATGAGTTACGAAATATTGCATACATTATCTGGAGAATTTCAGGATGCATCGGCATCATCAGTAGACAGTATTCCCAACTGGATGTATGTGTACATTGGACCATACTACTCATAACAGTTCAGTGATATTCTGGTGGCATATCAGTAGCATACAGTATTATGGCATATTCAGATGCACAGTCTCAGTGACATACATCATAGCTTACATATGATTACTCAGTTTTAGATGTAATATTATTTTGATTTATTTATAATATTCAGTTTACAGTTTAGTTTTACTTTACTTTGCTGCTGTTTTGTACAGTTTTATATAGTTTTATGCTTTCGATTATCTTTACAGTATTTCAGCAGATTTAATTATATTATATAAATATTAAATGAATGTCTAAAACTGTTTAAATTAGTTTCGATGTGTTAGACTTATTATCTAACACGAGGTACTTTTGGGATCCGGCAATTTGCTAGATCCTGAGCAGTATATTGAGCCAAGTCAGGAGGACATTCAGGAGATTTAGGAGGAGCTCGTGGAATACTAGTGGACTCTCCTCCAGATTTCCTTTCTGTTTAGTATTTTCAGTTCAGTATTTAGTTTTATATCTATTTCAGTAAACTGTTTGTAATAATTTTGGATGTATTTTCTTTTCTTTTCTGAGACAAATATTTTATATAGCTTCTATGATAAATGTTTCTAGATGTTTACTTTAAGCTTCCATACTCTGTTATATACTACTTATACTTAGTATTGTGATGTGAGCAGTATACTAGAAATGCTGATATTTTATACATATATTGGATTCCTATTGTATTCTAAATCCAATGTATGTATTTGCCTAATACTTAGGATAATGATACTACCCTTATCTTAAGTATTAGCTCTCAACCCTACTTGAGGTTGAGTCAGCAGCCCTTCAGGTGGGCTTAGTTTTTCAGCTATTTCGGGGAGACGGGTTATTAGTCCCTAAGTGGCGCATCGCTCCGCTGCCGATATGATTGTACTTAGTTCTTTTGCGCGCGGCGACGGGGCGAGGCGCTATAAGTCCACATTGGAGTGAATCAACCAATCCAGAATACTACTAAAGTAATCCAATACTATGGTTATGAAGGATCATCTAAGATTCCCACATCAATAAGTTACAAAAGTTTTTCCTACCTCAACATATCAATATTTAAGGCCACATTTTGAGCTCAAATACTCTCAATCCAGAGCATTTCATGAGCAGTGCCATATATTAATGGAAAGGTCTTTCCAATACCTTTCTATCGATACCAAAATCAGCATAAACAGATTATCTTAACTATATGAACGATAGAGTTAAAGGTACAAAATGGATGAAAAACAGAGCATGAGATTTTCAAAGTAATATGATGCCTTAATGAGCTTCAATGGCTTCCAAATACAGTCTTGGATTTCTAAAGCTATAATCAAGCATGATAGCAATATGAAGAAGATAAAGAAGAGAAGCAAATGGGTACCTTTGCCTAAAAAGAGGAAGAAGAAACCTCTATTTTCTTCAAGGACTTGGAGAGGAGCCTTCTTCTTCAGCACAAGGTGCAATGATGGAGTGAGAAGGGAGAGCTCTCAGCTGAGCAAAATGGTAGGAGGAGGGGTTGAGGCTCCATCTTATAAGAGATGGAGACATGGCTATGAGATGAGATGAGGAGGTGACCTCACATCAAGGCATGGAGGAGAAGGACTCAACCTCACCATTGCATGTGGATAGAGGCACCGAAATAGTGAGGAAGGAGTGGGAGGTGGGTCCCAGCGTAGGAAGGAGAATGGGAAAAATGGAAATGCAATTAAATGAATACTTAATTATTCATTTCTAATTTTTTTAATTAAGATTTGGTAAACGCGCTCCAAAAATCCCAAAAATTCACCCCAAGCTAATTTGGGGGTGAGAAATTCAATTGTGAAGTTGGATTTCGATTCTGACAATTATTTAATTATTCTATTTTTTTCGGAGTATCTAATTATATTAAAATATCCGTGAAAATCCGACGACTTCCAAACGCATCCAAAATATCACCCCTAACTAATTTAGGGGTTACGATCACAACGATGAAATCAGATTTTGATTTTGAGGTCAAAATAAATATCTCAATTTTCTAATTAATTAAATATTAAAATATTCCAAAATATTTGATTTGGCTCCGAATTGCTCAAAATCTTTAGAAATTGGTTCTAATGACTAGATGAACTTAGTTAAGATATGATTAAGCTAAAATTAAGTTGAGTAATAACATTGGGTTATTACAGACTCCCCCTCTTAAAAATGATGTCGTCCTCGACATCATCACTAAGAAGGGAAAAGAAAATGCTGATAATTAAGATTTGAAATTTAGAATTTTTAGAGGTACCTAAATTTCTAAGAGGCTTGGATATTTCAATTGCATATCGGCATCTTTTTCCTAAGTAGATTCTTCAACAGAGCGATTACTCCACTGAACCCTTACTATAGGGATAGAACGATTTCTCAGCTGCCTTTGATCCCAAGCTAAGATTATGATAGGTTCCTCTATATAAGAAAGATCCTGCTGAAGAGATATTGCTGGAAGTTGGATTAGGTGAGAAGGGTTACAAAGACACCTCCGCAGAGAGGAGATGTGAAACACATTATGATATACAGAGAAATTTTCAGTAAGTTTTAATCTATACGCTGCAGAATCAATTTTCTCTATTACTTCGAACGGTCCGATGTAGCGAGGAATGAGCTTCCCGACTACACCGAAATGAAATACACCTTTTATTGGGCTTACTTTAAGATATGCAAAATCTCCAACATTGAGCTCCAGAGAATGATGATGGGCATCGTGATATTTATTATGGTGATCTTGAGCTGCTTTAATCCTCTGCTGGATCAATTGCACCTTGTTATTCATTTCTTTGACTAAATTTGAACCATACAGCTGAACACTGCCTATTTCAGACTATACTAAGAGCATACTACATTGTCTAGCATACAAGGATTTATACGGAGCCATGCCGATACTTGATTGGAAACTATTGTTATAAGCAAATTCAACTAAGGGAATATGATCTTCCCAGAAACCTATGAAATCCAAAATACATAGGCGAAGAAGGTCTTCAAGAATTTGATTAACTCGTTCAGTTTGACCATCTATTTGAGGGTGAAAAGTAGTTCTCATGGCTAGGGTAGCTCTTAAGTCTTGATGCACAACTTGCCAGAATTTAGAAGTGAATCGACTATCACGATCAGCTACAATAGACCTCGAAATCCCATGAAGCTTGATAATTTCCTTAATATATAACTTTGCCAATTTCTCTACAGAATCAGTTTGATGCATAGGAATAAAATGTGCCGATTTGGTCAGTCAATCGACAATGACCTAAATTGAATCAGCACCAGATCTTGATTTGGGTAAACCCATTATGAAGTCCATAGAAATATCAAACCACTTCTATTCAGGAATTATTAGAGAATGGAGAAGTCCTCCAGGCTTCTGATGTTCAGCCTTGACTAGATTACATGCATGGCACTTTGATACGAATTCAGCCACACTTTTCTTTATTCCAGGCCACCAGAATGACTTCTTCAGGTCTTGATACATCTTAATACTACCAAGATGTACTTAGTAACTAGAATTGAGGCATTCCACTAAAATCTCTTGATGCATGAATTTGGAAATCCATATGCGATCCCCTCGATAGATTACATTACCTCGAAACTGCAGGTCAAAGCGATGACCACTTTCGATCTCTATTTTAAATTTCAGATATTCTTCATCCTTCATTTGGGAGATGGAGACATCATGGTGAAAGGTTTGTTTGACGGTACTCATAAATATCAATTTGCTTAACATAGCACCATGAACTGGGCTGATATCGAGCCTTCTGAATTCTTCCTCTAAAGGACTTGAAGCTATTAAGGAGGAAAGCGTAGCATGACAACCGAGTGCATCAGCTACAATATTTGCTTTCCATGGATGATATTGAATGGATAAATCATAATCGCTTTTAACTTGAGCCATCTTTGCTGACAACAACTGAGTTCGCGCTGAGTAAAAATATATTTTAAGCTCTGATAATTGGTAAATATGGAACATTGGATGCCATATAGATAATGACGCCAAATCTTTAGGGCAAAGACTACGACAGCTAATTCTAGGTCATAAATGGGATAATTCATCTCATGTGGTTTTAACTGACGGGATGCATAAGTAATAACATTTCCTTCCTACATCAGCACACAGCTCAAGCCTATCCCTGAAGCATCGGTATAGGCTTGGTAGTTCAAACCTTCTTTAAGTAAGGCGAGAAATGGGGCAGAAGAAAGAGCATCTTTTAATAATTGGAATGTATTCTCACATTCCGGACTCCAGACGAATGGCACTGCCTTCTGAGTCAACTTTGTGAGAGGGGATGCTATCTATGAAACACTTTTGATGAATTTTCTATAATTCCCTGCCAGACCCAAAAAGCTTCTGATATCAGTCACAGACTTTGGCTGCGACCAATCCTGAATGGCGCTAACTTTATTTTGATCTACTTTAATTCCTTGCGCATCTATGACGTGGCCCAGAAAAGCGACTGAGTCAAACCAAAATTTGCACTTGGAATATTTTGCATAAAGCTCATGGTTTCAGAGTTCTTGTAGAACTAATCTCAAGTGCTTCTCGTGATCAGCACTATCCGTTAAATAAATCAAGATATCATCAATAAAGACGATGACGAATTTATCTAAATATGCTTTTAGTACTTGCTGCACTAAGTCCACAAAGATGGATGACGTGTTAGTTAATCCAAATGACATTACTAAGAATTCGTAATGTCAATAATGCGTTCTGAAAGCTATCTCTTCTATATCCGCATCTTTAACTCTTAGCTGATGATAACTAGATCGCAGACCGATCTTGAAAAATACCTTAGCTTCAGATAATTAATCAAATAGATCATCGATTTGCGGTAATGGGTATTTATTCTTGATAGTTACTTTGTTCAATTCTCTATAATCAATGCACATTCTCATCGATCCATCTTTCTTTTTTATGAATAAAACTGACACTCCCCAAGGAGATGAACTTGGCCAAATAAGACCTTTTTCTAGCAACTCTTCCAGCTCTTGCAGCTCCTTAGGCACCATACGATATAGAACTTTCAATAATAGTTGGATTTTCAGAATTAATTCTATAGCAAATTCTACTTCCCTAACGGAAGAAAGACTGTGTAGGTTTATAAGAAAAATATCAGGAAATTCACAGACTATTTGGTTCTCAGAAATAGACATAACTTCTTTCTTTTCTCCCAGTATTATTACAAGATATGCATCACGCCCTTTTCTGACTAGCTTTTCTGCTTTCATGGCATTGATCAATGATGCTTGAGTGCTAAATCTTCCAACAAAGGTTTTTGATTGGCTTCCACTACCCAAAGTGATTTTCTTCTTTTGGTAATTTATGGAAGCACCATATTCACTTAACCAATTCATGCCTAGGATTATAAAAATTTGTGATTGGCATTATAATTAATTTAGCTCCATAATTTTGTTCACCAATAGGAATATCTATGTTGCAGAATTGTTAGGATTACATATGAGCTCCGGAAGGTAACCAGATGCTCAATGAGTTTGCTAATCGATAGGTTGGTAGTATAAGAGTCTTCGCCCATCTTTTCGATACAAAGGAATGACTCGCTCTAGTATCGAAAAGAATTTTACAAAGTTTATCATTTATTGATAAGGTGCTTATGATTACAATAACTTAATAAGGATTTCTACTCAACATTTGAAAATATTGAAATAGTAAGGGCTAAATATTGAAATAGTAGGAACTGAATAAAATTTAATACCTGAAATAACATCATTGTCTTTAGGTGCATAGGAAGGTGTTAGCATGTATACCCTTACATGAGCTGTAGGTTGTTTGTCCTGGGGCTACTGGCCTTGACGATTATAGGCCGGCTTCTGCGCAGGTACAATTACCTTAGCATTTGAAGTAGAGGATGTCATTACAGCCAGGGCAGGCTCTCGGATGTTCCTCGGTTGTGCACGGAATACTTGTTTATGATGGGAGTGGTCGATGAGCACTCCATCAATTATTATCTTAGAATTGCATTCGAAATAGCGGTGGCTGCTTTGACCATAATTAAAACACACATCACCAAAGTGGTAGTATTTCCCATACAGATAGTACCGGTTGCATTCGGAGTTCTGGGGTTGGGATTGATCATATTCCATATTATACACCTTTGCCATCTTATAATGACCAAAATATTATTTTCTTGGTTGCATGACTATCGCCTTCCTTTTCTGGTCCAGTTTACCTTGGAATCCTTCTTGTAGACGGGTAGCTTCAATTAATTCCGTCAAACTCTTAATCCGACGGGAGACTAGGTGTAACAACCCGAGTTATTACCATAGTTGATTAAGACTAACCCTAAGTCTTAAACACAATTATAAGTGCTAATTAGGTCAATTGTAGTCAAACTCTGAGACCTAGTCCAAATCAGGAGTTAAATGGATCGAATCCTAATTTTTGGAAATCCAGAAACCCTAGAAAATTGACCTATTTAAATTGACCTCCGATCGAAAAATGGACACCACCATTGCTATTAAGTAATTACTGTTACCGTCAACTGTAGTTGACGGCGCCGTCAGATCGGATGGCGCCATCGCAGCAGTGGGATTTGATCCAGATCCAACGGCTACGGGGCCATCTCCCTCGGCCCCGTCGCCCTCACGCGCCACGCGGTGGGCCGCCGCGAATTCCGACCAATCTGGCTCCTCCCCTGCCTCGGTGAGGTCGCCGACGGGTCTATAAGACCTCGGCCGACCTCTGGGCTCCGGGTTTGCGAAAATCTGAGCCCAGATCGAGCCAGATCAAGCCCGAAAGCCTAGCTACCCGTCCGCTGTTGAACTTCAGGTACCCCGATCTCCCCTCTCCTCCATTAGATTGCAAATTTTTTTGTAGATTATTGTAGATCTAGGGTCAGATCGACGATCCATCGGACCTGATCGAGCTCGATCAGGTCTGATCAACCCGAATCTAGGTTTAGAATTTTTAGGGTTCAGTCGGCCGAAACATTAGAAACTAGGGTTCCTTTTTGCCGTCGGTCCCGGCCAACTCCGGCGGAGGTCCGCCTACCGGCGTGTAGCCCTCGTCGAGGGCTACCGTCGGCCGTGCAGGCCGAGGTGGTCCGGTGCCGGGAAGGTTGGCAAAAGCCGTGCCCTAGCCCGGCGCCCTCGGGCCGTCTTCGCGGGGAAGACGAAGTCTGGGTCGACCCGAGCTCGACCCGCCCGAGCCGAGTCCGCGTTAGCCAGGTGGGGCCCACCAAGCCATGTGGCGCCTTCTGGGCTTGCCACGTGTCCAGTGGGACCCACCAGCCGCAGCCGCGACCCTTCGGCTTCGGTCGTGGGGCCCACAGCGCCACGTGGCAGCCAGCCGGCACGCCATGTGGCACGTGGGACCAGCTGCCAAGTCACCCGCGATGCTTCGGCTCCCCAGTGGGGACCACAATGCCACGTGGCAGCCTCTGGGCCCGCCACGTCTCAAGTGGGACCCATTGCCTGGTCACCCGTGGCGGTTCAGCTTCCCATGTGGGGCCCACAATGCCACGTGGCAGCCTCTGGCAGTGCCACGTGTCAGGTGGGGCCCACTGCCCAGTCACAGAGCTGACTCAGCCCTGTGGGCCCATAGTGCCACGTGGCAGCCTCTGGCAGTGCCACGTGTCTAGTAGGCCCACTGTCTGTTAATTAAATTATTAATTAAATTACTGTTAGTGTTAATTAATTACTGTTAATGATTAATTAATGATAGTTAGTGGTTAATTAAATTAGGATTTGTGTTATTAACTTTTGAACAGTAACCTTAATTAATTAAGTATAATTAGGGATTAATCAGGTTTAATTAAATATTAACTAAACCTTAACAGTAATTAGAATAATTAATTACTATTAATAGTAAAATATACTTAATTATTCTTAAATAAATATAAACAAATAATTAAGACTAATTAAATAATAATTAGTGCTAATTACTTTACTATAGTAAAATATTAATAAATATAATTTAATTAAATAACTAATAGAGTAATTAATGTTAATTAATAATTAAGCCTAATTAATCACAGATTAATTAAGGATTAATAAATTCAGAAATTTTATATAAAACTTTAGGAATGAATAGTAAAATTATTTTATTTGAATAAATGAACAGTAAAATAATAAAAATTATATTTTTGAATAGTAAATCTTAACAGTTTAATAACTTTTTATAGGATGATCCAAATATAGCCAATATAGGTCTTAAAATACTCAGAAAAATATAAGGAATCAAATAACGTAATGTAAAAATTTATTTCGAGATACGTATAATGAGGTAGCATTTTAGGACCTCTTTAGAGCCTCATAACTTTTTACCCGGTTATCGAAACATAGTCAATATGAGTCTTAAAATACTCAGGAGAGCAGCCCCATCACCGTAGTAGTATTAGTTTTCTCATTTGGGCATCAAAATAAGAAGTCAACCATATAACTTAGAGTTGACTTTAGTGAAAAATGACAAAATTGCCCTTGGAATTCAAATGGCCATAACTTGGTTAAATCAACTCCAAATTCAAAAATTCAAGAAGCTATCTAACCTTGAATTCCAATGTCATCATTATACTGAAATAATATTTAGGATCTGAACCCTAGAAATTTAGGTAAATGACCAAATTACCACTAGCCTTATTTTAGTTATAACTTGACCGTTTCTCGCCCAATTTAGGCGTACTTACTATCTATCTTCAAGTTAGACAGTAAGAAATTAATTGAAACTAAGAGAATTCAATTCTAACTCCTAAGTTAAAAGTTGACTTTTTGACCCATAAAGTAGGGGCAAAATGGTCAGTTTGCCCTAAGATTGGATTAAGTACCCTTACCCTTTTTGGATAACATCCCAGAATGCCAAGACCAATATTATAATCATCTTAGTAACAATTAAGCAAGTGAAATAAACCCTTAAGTTAGATTCCAATAACTTATGTTAGATCTTAAGCACTACACCTTACGGACCTTTCTTGAGACTAGGACTAGATCATAGGTTAGAGTTCACTCATTGGGTAAATTTGGTTACCCAATGAATGAAACCTTGGTTTTATTAGTTTTTAGACTTTCTTTTATTTTACAACTCGTTCCGATTATTTTGTCTTCTAACTTTAGATTTAAGATAGGAGATTCATCCTATTAAGTTTGATTACTTAATAGGATTTGCCTTAACTAGTAGATCACTTATAGAATAAAACATAGAACTTAGGTCTTAACCTCTTTGGATTATGTGATTAAACCTAAATATTATAGTGTTTAATCCATAATTTATAGGTTTAGAAGATCTTGATCAGATCTTAGTTAGAACGTCAAAATTCACAAAACTAGGACGTATGATTTATTGATTTAACTCGTAGTCGTCTATCTGATTGAACTAGATTAGAACATGATCAGTTCTAATCCTTTTTAACTTATAAGGATGAATTTCTGAGTTACACTCGATAGTAGGAAAATGGTGATCCTGAACTTGTGTAACTTGGAATAGTTAGAATAGTTAAGTAGAAAATAAATGATATCACCATATTTAGTAGAGTCCCTTGCTTACTTTGATACTTTGTTGCTACGCATTCCTTGTACTTTTGTGCCATATTTTCTTGAGCATGTCAAACAAGATTTTTGATGCATAAATAAACTGTTAAGAAAATATGCAGACTCCTTAGATTCCTTGTGACAATATTAAAGTGATTAATGAAAAGATGATAATTATATGAGCTGCCTCTCAGATATTTCCTTGTTTCCTAGCCTCCTTATGTCGCTAGGGGAAGGACCTATTTTGTTGTGTGCCTAGTTTACTAGCCTTCTTATGTCACTAGGGGTATACCGTTGGTGCCTTAGCCATACTGGTGTTAAGGTTACCTTGTATGCTTAGTTTACTAGCCTCCTTATGTCGCTAGGGGCATACAGTTGGGCCTTAACCATACTGGTGTTAAGACCCTTCTCTTGCTTTGTGTGCTTATTTTCCTAGCCTCCTTATGTCGCTAGGGGTACACAGTTTTATGACTTAGCCGTGATGGTGCTAAGCTTCTTTGATATTCAATGGGCTAGATTAGCTCTTTTCTATATGGCAGTCGATGCACGTATGATTTTACATGCAGTTGTTGTTGTATACTTTTCAGTATTCTTATTCAATCAGCTATTTCCTTGTACTGCTTTTATATATATTTAGGATGTTAGAACCTTGCTGCTATTTATATGTACCACTGCTGAGTTGCTTATTTTAATTGGCATATTTTCTGTTGATCACCAGCATGTTTAGGATGTAGAACTTTTCTTACAGCACTTGTTTAATTATGTATATTTATATGCCCTTCCTTATTTAGTTTGTATGTGAGGCATGTCTCAGCTTCTTTCCATTTCTTTACTTAAGTTATAAATGACGATTTATAGCTTTTCCTTTTCTTTTGTACTGCTTGCTGCTCCTTTATACACATTATTACTTAGAAATAGTAAAATGGTGATATTACATAACCTTTATAATAATCAGCTTAAAATGTACTTAGACAATTGTCTAACCAGATTTTTCTTTTCTTTGGCTGGGGCCCTACATTGTGAAACCGACAATAGCAGATCCTCTTCAATTAGATGAGCAGGAGTTAGGAGTGGAGCCATACCCAGAGGAGGAGCCCGTAGAAGAAGCCACTGTTTAGCATTTATTTTATATGTGAGGATGAGAGTATTTGCACATTCTATTCTATTTGAACTTTTTAAATGATGTAATGATACAGGTACATTGACTGCGTATTTGGATTATATGCATATTCTGAGTTCTATTTTGATATTCATACTGTGATGCTTGGATGATTTACATTTTCTTAAATCGCTTCTGCACTTTGTACGTTTACTTATACAGTGACTGTTAGATTAATTCTATGTTAATCCTTCCCTAATCAGATGGATTATGGAGTCTATCCTAATCCAATGGTAAGTGAGGGGTTAGCCAGAGTGACACCCCACCCTTAACCTAAATCCTTTGGAGGATTAAGGGTGCGGGGCGCCACAGTTGGTATCAAAGAATTCCATAAGGTGTCAGGTCAAGATCTGCATCCTTATCTACATAATGGATGATTCTTCTGCCAATTCAGTCAATATGTCAGGAACATTGGAGTCCCATCCAAGGAATCACAATGTCACACTCAGAATAAGAAGATTGATAACCAAATACACAAGCATTAGTACTAAACAAAAATCTAAATGCTAAAATGGTTAGATACGCTAGAATGACGGTTGAAAGACATTTTCAACGATTCAATGAAAGCTGGGAAGAAATTGTCAAATACTTCCAAGGACTCGGCCTGTACGAAAAAGGGATATCAGATCTAGAGGTCAGAATGTTGAACCAATTGCTCTGAGAAAGCACCTTTAGAGGCCATGATCTCCCTGCATTGGCCGAGAGATGGCTAATGTTGGCAGATGATATAATGGGGACGATGGATATTATGGACAATATCAAGCTTGCCCTCATGACACGCCTCATGTAGGATAGGGCTAGAGACTGGTGGCATGTCACCCTTAGTGCCCTCACTTATCGGCGCGAATGGTTGTAGCGGGATGTCACCTACGAAGATTTTCGTCGCGCCTTTTCAGCCCGATATATCAAATAGGAGTCTTAGTTTTATTTACATAATTTTGTATTCTCGTTGTAACCTGGTTTTTAAGAAGTAATTTAAAAGTAATTTTTCTTTATAAATTCTAATTTGGATGTCTAGGATACCGTGCAAATATGACGGGACACGATCTCTTCGCCCACTTTAAGGACAGGTGGACATACGACGTATTCCTGGCAAGGAGATATGGGAGGGAAGTTCAGGGAGTCTCCCCAGCGGGAGCCAGCGTTCTGGAAAGGATGCTGGAAGGTGCGATATATAGGGGACTAGACTTCCTCATCCTGGACAGAGAATGGTTGCACAAAGTGACCCAAATTTTTGAAGAACTGGAATGCCCTGATGACGCGCGATTAGATATCCTGGAGATCCTCCTTCAGGACTACGCAGAAGATGGTGGGCACAGGAAGTATGGAGGTTTGAGCGACGACACGCCCACCGTCGCCGAACGCTGACCTACGCTTATTTTACTCAGGCTTTCACGAAGAGATACATATGATAGATCCTGTGTTCCATTTTCCAATGACTGTCTTTCTTTCGTACTCTATTTCCAAAATTGTACCATCCATTTTTGTTTAATAAAAAGAAAAGCTGTTATGTTGACTCTTTTTTTTCTAGAATGCTAAATGGGTGTCATCTTTTATTCAGATTTTGAGCAAAAATGAATCCTGGACAGAGCCCTTCACCTGCCCCATCCAGCACTGCATCCGGTGAGGTTAACACCTTACTGGAGGCTGTAAAAATGATGATAGAATCCCATCAGCGACAGGCAGAGGAGGTCGCCAAGGCCCAGGCCAGTCAAGCAGAACGCATGGAGCGCCTTCTGGTGTCGTAGATTAACCAGAATTGTGCATTAACAACATCTACCTCAGCACCCCAGAGTTACAACCAACAGTTCACCCCGTCCGCTGACACATTATTACATAACTTCCTCCGATTGAGGCCTCCCATGTTCAATGGGAATGCGTCAGCTGTGGACACTGAAGATTGGCTGCGAATGATAGAAAAGAACATGACCAGCATTAAGTGCCCCGAAACAAAAGTGATCCGACTGGTCACTCATCTGCTATACGGAGAGGCCGAACACTGGTGGCATCAAACACGCACCACCAAGTTCGAGGGCATCAGCTTGAAGGATATTTCCTACGATGAATTTGAAAAGGTGTTCCGGGCGGAATATATCCCATTGTTCGAATGCCGCAGTATGGTGGAGGAATTCCTCAAGTTACAACAAGGGGACCGCACCATGGCTGCGTACGATGCGAAATTCTGAAGACTCGCCAGATTCTCCTCGAGTCTGGTACCCACTGAAGAAGACCGGTGCCACCGGTTCCAAAGCGGTCTTCGGCCGTCCATACAGACCCAGGTCGTGCCCTTCCGCCTAACCAATTACCAGAAGCTGTTGGAAACTGCAAAAGTCACTAAAAAGTGTCAACAGGGGGAGGCAAAGCGGCTTGCCAGCTCGGCCATGCTACGCCAGGAGAACCCAAAGCGGGCCCGGGTGTACCAAATCGAGGCAGAGGCCCCTGCTGCGGATCTTTACAATGGCTGTGCTAGGCCGCACCCATACGGCAGATGCTTCCATGGGCAACATGTATGCTACACCTGTGGCAGGCCAGGGCATGGCTACACCCAGTGTTGCAATACCGATATGATTGACGGCACACCAATCAAATGGGTGCAGGGTCAGCCTGTATTCGATCTCTACCGACGAGCCCCCACCACGACCACGACACGTCCAGCCCTGCCACCTCCTGCTCCTCGTCCCAGTACCTCCAGTCCGCCGGCCAAGCAGCCTTACTATAATAGGCCCACTGGCCAGGCACGCGTGTATGCCCTCACGCCAGCAAAAGCCACTGAGGACAACCATGTGGTGTCAGGTACACGCTTCTAAGCCAATTCAATAATTTTTACTCATTCATGCTTAGTAAGAACCAGTAAATCATGCATCTATAATTAAGTACAATATATATAAATAGTAAGCCTTGTAACATTCTATTCGACACCGGAGCAAGCCACTCTTTCATTTTCGAAAGTTGGATAAAATCCCTCAACCTACCAGTTCACCGATTGACGACACCACTAAATGTAGGGCTGCCATCCGGAGCACAACTTCAGGCCAACCAGTTTTGCAAGTTATAAGTTCCCTTTGGAGGAGCAAAGGTTGGGGCCAAATTGATAGTATTGCCAATTGCCAACTTTGATGTTATCCTAGACATGAATTGGCTAAGACAACACGATACCACTATTAACTGCCAGAAGAAGAAGATTACCTTAGGCAATGGCAAACACGCAAAGTCCTTTGTAGGGAACTTTAGCACCAGGACTTTCCTAGTTAATGCTATTCAGGCAAAGAAACTAGTAAGCAAAGGTTGTAAGGCGTTCCTAGTAACTATACTAGGTGAAAAGAAGGAAGAGGTTCCTCTCTCCTAAAATCCAGTTGTCTGCGAGTTCACCGACATCTTTCCTGAAGATCTTCTTGGTCTTCCACCAGCCCGAGAAGTTGAATTCGCCATTGACGTGATTCCTGAAACTCAGCCTATCTCGAAGGCACCTTATAGGAGGGCACCCAAAGAGTTGCAAGAGCTACATAAGCAACTATAGGAATTGCTAGAAAAAGGTCTTATCAGACCAAGCTCTTCTCCATGGGGAGCTCCAGTCCTGTTCGTAAAGAAGTAGGATGGGTCAATGAGAATGTGCATTGACTATAGAGAGCTGAATAAGGTCACAATCAAGAACAAATATCCACTACCCCGCATTGATGACCTATTCGATCAACTGGCCGGAGCAAAGGTGTTCTCAAAGGTTTATCTGCAATCAGGTTACCACCAACTTCAGGTGAAAGACTTTGACATTGCAAAGACGGCCTTCCGAACTCGATACGGTCACTACGAATTTCTAGTGATGTCTTTTGGACTAACAAATGCACCTTCCATATTTATGGATTTGATGCAACGTATCTTGAAGTCGTATCTGGATAAATTTGTCATTGTGTTTATAGACGATATTCTGATATACTCCAAATCCAAAAGCAAACACGAGGGACACCTCCGAATTGTATTGGAAGAGCTGAGGAACCACCAACTTTACGCCAAGTACTCGAAGTGCGAGTTTTGGCTAGAGTCTGTTGCCTTTTTAGGCCATATTGTGGATGCTCAAGGAATCAGGGTGGATCAGAATAAGATCCATGCAATCCAGGAATGGGCTCAGCCCAAGATAGTGACAGAAGTCAGGAGTTTCCTGGGATTAGCAGGTTATTACAAGAAATTTGTGAAGGGATTTTCTCAGATCGCCTCCCCTATCACCAAGCTCACTCAAAAGGGGGTACCATTTGAATGGTCACCAGCGTGTGAAAAAGCCTTCCAAGCTCTCAATGATGCACTTACCTCTGCCCCCGTATTGGTCCTTCCGAGGGAGGGAGTAAATTTTCAAGTATACACGGATGCCTCGGGCATAGGCCTTGGAGCCGTATTGATGCAAGAAGGGAAGGTCATAGCTTATGCCTCGTGACAGCTAAAAGTTCATGAGAAGAACTACGCAGTCCACGACCTTGAACTAGTCGCCGTAGTGTTTGCCTTGAAAATCTGGCGACACTATCTCTACGGAGTTCAATGCTCAATCTTTATCGGCCACCAGAGTCTAAAATATATATTCACCTAGCGGGAGTTAAACTGTAGACAAAGAAGGTGGTTAGAGCTAATCAGCGACTATGACCTGGATATTCAATATCATCCTGGAAAGGCCAACATGGTGGCTGATGCCCTTAGTCGTCAGGCATCCCTAAATGCCATTATATCAGAAGGCCCGTTGGTAGAGGAATTTCACAGAATGGGTATCAAGCCTATTAGCGGGGACAGGCTCAGCCTAACTTTATCGAATACAATGTGGAACCTACCTTCCACCGGGATGTGTTTGTGTCACAGACCAAGGATGAGGAATTCTTGAACTTCAAGATGGCTATCGAGAGTGGTCGCCTACTGATCTTCGCTTCCAGAACAGTGCCATCTATCTGGGGAATCGATTGTGGATCCCTAAGTCCATGCAGCGAGAGATACTGATTGAAGGTCATAATTCAGGGTATCAAATGCATCCAGGAAGCGCGAAGATGTATCAGGATCTAAAATCATCGTTTTGGTGGCCAGGGATGAAAAAGAGCATAATAGACTTTGTGGAAAAGTGTCACGCATGTTGCCTAGTAAAGGCAGAACACCAAAGGCTAGGAGGTCTGCTTCATCCACTAGAAATCCCATAATGGAAGTGGTCGGACATATCAATGGACTTCGTCATGGGTTTGCCTCGTGTGAGATCTGGGGAAGACACTATTTGGGTCATCGTTCTTCGACTGACTAAGTTTGCGCACTTCCTTCCAATCCAACAAACTGATTCAGTCGAAAGGCTTGCCAAGTTATACGTCAAAAAAATAATTCGACTTCATGGTATCCCGAAAACTATCGTATCCGATAGAGATAGCCGATTCACATTGAAATTCTGGCAGGCCGTTCATCAAGACTTAGGCACCATGCTGGCCATGAGCACAGCTTTCCATCCTCATACAGATGCCCAAACTGAGAGAGTAAATCAAGTACTGGAAGACCTACTCCGCCTCTGTATATTAGACTTTGCTGGATCCTGAGAAGATCACATTCTCTTGGTGGAATTCGCATACAACAATAGCTTCCAGGCTAGTATCAAGATGGCTCCATACGAGGCACTTTATGGCAGGAAGTGCTCTACACCCATGTCTTGGGCCGAGACCGGAGACGTTCAGTTGTTCGGCTCAGAATTGGTCGAGGAGACGAACAACAATTACTGTTACCGTCAACTGTAGCTGACGGCGCCGTCAGATCGGACGACGCCATCGCAGCCGTTGGATTTGATCCAGATCCAACGGCTACGGGGCAGTCTCTCTCGGTCCCGTCGCCCTTAGGGCCATCGCGAATTCTGGCCAATCCGGCTCCTCCCCGGCCTCGGCGAGGTCGCCGATGATTCTATAAGACCTCGACCGACCTCTGGGCTCCGGGTTTGTGAAAATCCGAGCCCAGATCGAGCCAGATCAAGCCCCGAAGCCCAGCCACCCGTCCGTCGTTGAACTTAAGGTACCCCGATCTTCCCTCTCCTCCATTAGATTGCAACTTTTTTTGTAGATTATTGTAGATCTAGGGTTAGATCGACGATCCATCGGACCTGATCGAGTTCGATCAGGTCCGATCAACCCGAATCTAGGTTTAGAATTTTTAGGGTTCGGTCGGCCGAAACCCTAGAAACTAGGGTTCCTTTTTGCCGCCGATTCCGGCCACCTCCGGCGGAGGTCCGCCCACCAGCGTGTAGCCCTCGTCGAGGGCTACCGTCGGCCGTGCGGGCCGAGGTGGTCCGGCACCGGGAAGGCCGGCAAAAGCCGTGCCCTAGCCCGGCGCCCTTGGGCCGTCTCCGCGGGGAAGACGAAGTCCGGGTCGGGCCGGGTCGACCCGAGCCCGACCTGCCCGAGCCGGGTCCGCGTCAGCCAGGTGGGGCCCACCAAGCCACGTGGCGCGTTCTGGGCCTGCCACGTGTCCAGTGGTACCCACCAGCCGCAGCCGCGACCCTTCGGCTTCGGCCGTGTGGCCCACAGCGCCACGTGGCAGTCAGCCGGCACGCCACGTGGCCTGTGGGGCCCACAGCCTGAGCCCGCGCGGTGGTTCGGCTCCCAGTGGGGCCCACAGTGCCACGTGGCAGCCAGCTGGCACGCCATGTGGCATGTGGGGACCCACTGCCAGGTCACCCGCGATGCTTCGGCTCGTGGCAGCCTTTGGGCCCGCCACGTGTCAAGTGGGACCCACTGCCCGGTCACTCGTGGCGGTTCAGCTTCCCCTGTGGGGCCCACAATGCCACGTGGCAGCCTATGGCAGTGCCACATGTCAGGTGGGGCCCACTGCCCAGTCACAGAGCTGACTCAGCCCCTGTGGGGCCACAGTGCCACGTGGTAGCCTCTAGCAGTGCCACGTGTCTAGTGGGGCCCACTGTCTGTTAATTAAATTATTAATTAAATTACTGTTAGTATTAATTAATTACTGTTAATGATTAATTAATGATAGTTAGTGGTTAATTAAATTAGGATTAGTATTAATTACTTTTGAATAGTAACATTAATTAATTAAGTATAATTATGGATTAATCAGGTTTAATTAAATATTAACTAAATCTTAACAATAATTATAATAATTAATTACTATTAATAGTAAAATATACTTAATTATTCTTAAATAAATATAAATAGATAATTAAGACTAATTAAATAATAATTAGTGCTAATTACTTTACTACAGTAAAATATTAATAAATATAATTTATTTAATTAACTAATAGAGTAATTAATATTAATTCATAATTAAGCATAATTAATCACAGATTAATTAAGGATTAATACATTCAGAAAATTTATATAAAACTTTAGGAATGAATAGTAAAATCATTTAATTTGAATAAATAAACACTAAAATAATAAAAGTTGTATTTTTGAATAGTAAATCTTAAAAGTTTAATAACTTTTTATAAGATGATCCAAATATAGCCAATATAGGTCTTAAAATACTCAAAAAAATGTAAGGAATCAAATAATATAATATAAAAATTTATTTCGGGGTACGTATAACGAGGTAGCATTTTAGGATCTCTTTAGAGCCTCGTAACTTTTTACCCGATTACCGAAACATAGTCAATATGGGTCTTAAAATGCTCAGGAGAGTGGCCCCATCACCGTAGTAGTATTAGTTTTCTCATTTGGGCATCAGGATAAAAAGTCAACCCTAGAACTTAGAATAAATCCCAATAATTCACCATGAGCTATTTGAGGGCCGAGTAACGTAACAACGAAGTCGATTTTCAATTTCGATGAGTGTTTAATAAAGCTATTTTTTGGGGTATTTTAAATATATTAAAATAATCAAGAAAAATTCTATAACTTCTAAACACTTCCAAAACATCACGCCTAACTAATTTGGGGGTGATGAGTGCAATGGTGAAGTCAGATTTTTGATTTAAGGTCAATTTAGTTAGGCCATACTCTGACTTATTCGAATTTATAAAATTAGGATTTGGTCCAAATGACTTCTGATTTGAATCTAAACTTTAGGATTTGCTCCTAATGATATATTAAGACTACTTAAATCAAGATTTGGACCAGATTAAGTTCTGATTGACTAGGGTAACAATCTTGGATTGTTATAAGACTCATTTCTCTTACAATCATATTTAATTTATTATCTCATGAGAACGAGTATTATTATGTCATAAATGTTTGTATAACTTTAATTAAACTATGTATACACTTGAAAATATTTTCCTTATTATGGAAATAATAAAATAGGCGCAAAAGTTAGTACTTGCTTTAATTTCTAAAAGGCTTCTTATCATTCCTGACTCCAAACAAACAGAACTTTCTTACAGGTCGAACGAGTTAGAGGTGTAGTTATTTGGGAAATTACTTGCACAAATCTTCTATAATAACAGACTAATCTCAAAAAACTTTTAATTTTAGTAACTAATTTGGGCTGGACCTACTCTTGGACAGGACTGATCTTCTTTTGATAGACTTTATTCCTTCAACATCGACAACATGCCCTAATAAGGCTATCAAATTCAACCAAAGCTCACACTTAGAATATTTTGTGAAAAGCTTATTAACTTAACACTTCTAAAATTGCTCTGAGATGCTTTTCATGATCAATTTTATTCTTCAAATAAATCAAAATGTTATGGATAAAGACAATGAAAAATTTATTTAAATAAGGCTTCAAAATCCTCTACATTAGGTCCATGAATACAAATGGTGAATTAGTCAATCCAAAGGACATGACTAAGAATTCAAAATGTCCATATCCAATCCTAAATGTAGTTTTGGGAATGTCATTATCCTTAACTCTTATTTGATAATACCCTAGTCTTATATCTATTTTGGAGAATACATTAGCTATGTTAATTGATCAAATATATCATCGATCCTTAACAACATATATTTATTTTTGATGATGGTTACTTTATTTAGTTCACTATAATCTATTCACACCACATGGAACTGTCCTTATTCTTTACAAGTGGAACTGGGGCTCCTCAAGAGGACATACTAGGTCTTATAAATCCCATATATAAAAGCTCTTATAATTGCCCCCTAAGATCTTGTAGTTCTTGTGGGGCTATTCTATACGGTGCTTTAGACTTGGGTTGCGTCCCAGGGTTTAGCTCAACCGAGAACTCCACTTCTTTTATTGGGGGGTAATCTAGGCAATTCCTCAGAGAAAACATCTTTAATTTCCTTACTACTTCCATCTCTTTTATGAGTTTATCATCTTAGCTTCTACCAAAAGAGTTACTAAATACGCTTCACAACCTTTTCTTAACAACGTCTTTGCTTCCACGACATTAATCATAGAGGTAGTTATACCCAATCTATTAACAAAAATTTTATATTTACTGTCTCACAACAACCTTCTTTTTATGATAATCTATTACTATATTATATTTACTTAGCCAATTCATACCCAAAATTATATCAAAATTAGTTACTATAATGACCCAAAGATCGAGGTAAATATTTTTCAAGTATTAAATAAAAAATAAACATACATCTCAAAACATAAATAAAAGATAATATTCATTCATCTTAGAGCTAGAAATATAAATCTAAGTTCTACAAATTGTTCCAATTTAAAATGACAACATAAAAAATGCAAAATCTAAGATAATGAGTTTCCATCTCACTAGATAATTTAATCCATATTAGCTCCTGAAATCAATATAAATCTTCACCTTTAATTCACACAGCCTGTAATATTTGTCAACAATTGTCAACCAGGCATAAGTACGTAGAGCATCTACAAGTATTAATTTCTAGCATCTTAAATAGGTTGTAATTCAAATGCTTCAAAATTTGGCGGAGATAGCATCAATACAAATTAAAGCGTATGACAATTTCAATAAAGGATAATTTGCATTTTTAGTAAAGAATAGTTTGCATTGCATTGCTCAAATGAGCTCAAATAATCTCAAAAGAATAATATGAAATTAAATAAATGGAAAACTTAGCATAAACTACTTTGTGACATAAACATCTCATTTTGGGCTTAGGACTTCCAAGCTTCACTAGGAGACTCAGATATCAACATCAAAATAACTCCAGGAAGATATACAATTACCCATCCGTAATTGTTCACATTTTATTTTATTTTCACGAGTATTTCCTCTGGATCTTCTGCCCCTTTATAGTGGAGTAGATCCCTCATTTGTCCATGGGTTACTAGCAAACCATATATGTACAAGTTTAGTTTTATTCTACCTCCGAAGACTCTTAGCACAAATATTTGTCACAAGCATTTAAGAAAAGTACATATATAATTTAAGTAGCATACAAATGGGGTACATGCACTGATTGTTTATATTTTAAAAGGAAGTAATCTCAAATAATGTTAAAAATAACACAATTAGAATAATTATATGCACTTGATCCATTCATTTATCCCACATAAGTTTCCTTATATAAATCTATTAAAAAATCAATTATTATACATCAATATACCATTCAAATGCCTAATAAATGACAATTTATAAGTTTTATGCCAAAATTATGAATTTTAGTGAAAGTCCTAAAATTGATTAGCTGAGGTGACTAATGTTTATGAGATAAACTTTGGAAACCTAAATGATGGTCCAAATGACATTTTCTATTACTGATGTCTAAAATAAAGTTGTTCCTGATTATTAGGAGATTGAGCATGCCAAATTTTAGCCACTAGTTATAAATATTTTTAAAGTTATGCATGTGCAAAATTTGGGAAAAATGTTGAGTATTTCTAAAAACTTTTTAAGAAATAGTTATATTATTTCCTGAATTTTGGACATGAATATGAAGACATAAATGATAAAATTAAGTTTTGTGTTCAACTGAAAAGTTGTTCATAATATAACATAGGATAACCATGCAAAATTCCAGCTCAACCCAATGGTTAGATTAAAAATTATGACATCATAAATATGACATGAAATTTTCTAAAATATGTTAAAAACTATTTTTTGAATTTAAATGGGATATTTGCTGAAATTTTTGTAACTAAATGAAGGCTTAAAGTATAAAGAGACTTGTAAACTCTTTTGTAAAGCTATTCACAAAATATAAAAAAATAAATGTGCAATAGTACAATTTCCAAATCCAGGTATTTAAAAAGATATGACTCTTCAAAGTTGACAAAAAATCAAATAAATTTTGAAATTTTTTTAAAAATTAAAATAGAGATTTTCCTCAACTTATAACAACCCTAGGTTGTTACTCTAGTCAATTAGGCTAAACCAAGCATTAATTTTGATTATATCACTCTTAATATGTCATTAAGAGATTATCCTAAAGTTTTGGTCCAAATCAAGTGTCAAATCGACCAAATCATGATTTTGAGAATTTCAGGAACCCTAGAATTTAACCTATTTAAATTGACCTCAAATCAAAAATTGGACTTTGTCATTGCGTTAATCACCCCCAAATTAGATATAAGTGATATTTTGGAAGCATTTGAAACTCATTGGATTTTCATCGAATATTTTAATATAAACTAAATATCCTAGAAAATAGGAAAATTAAATACTCGTCGGAATCAAAATCTAACTTCACCGTTGTGTTCCTCATCCTTCAATTAGCTAAAAGTGAATTATTGGAATTTTTTTGAGCCTCATTTTTAATTCAAATTTAATTAGGAAAATGTATTTAATTAAATAGATAGTATTAAATAATAATTAACATATTCTTTATTGTGGGACCTGCCATTATTTTCTTGCTGCCGTAGACCTTAACGGGCTGGACTCGCTAGTTAAACGATGCTTTTCCTGCGTCGTTTGATCGGAACGCTCGATCTGACTGTCCACATATCATCTTCCTCTCCCAACTACGTGTGGCACACGAAGCTTGCACGCAGCATCCTTCGCATGCCATACGCATCCTCGCTATTTTAATAAATCACAAATCCTCACTTTATGGCTTATGGGACCTCGAGCATCGGGTGAGCACATAGAACCATACTTGAAGTTTTCGAAAGCCCTGCATCCTCTGCCTCATTCCTTGTCGTAGCTATTAAGGCACTCACCTCTACAATTCATACATGATCGAGCTGCTTTAAGAATTGAATTGTTGAATTACCAATCGACCTATTATGTGAATTCTTTTCTTTCATAAGTGAATTAATCATACTTGATGGATTTTGATTACTTTGCCGATCAAAAATTAGGTCCTTTTGCTGCCGTAACTTAGTCTTTATGGCATACTATCCAGAGTTAGAGTGAATTTGGGGCTAAGATTTTAGGTTCAGAAGATTGGTAAGGATCTATCCAACCAGTTGGCATAAGAATTGCTGCCTGTAAAGCTCTGTACTGCATCTCTATCGCTGCCCTAATCTCCTTCAGTTCCCGTCGCATGCTCTCTTCAGCGGTGAAGATGAAGGAGCGGGCCCCACCGCGTGTCCGCGTATCTGCCTTTGAAGACGTGGGGGTGGGACCCGCTGCTATGCTGGCACCAGTTAATGTTCAGCTGACTCGCCTACTAAGGGGTGGGACCTGCACGCCGTTTAATTTGTTTTCATTATTAGAATGAAAAAATTTAATTAAGTTAAGTTTAATTAATTTAAATAAATCAAAAACCTTAAACTCTAATATATTTTAATCCACTCATCCAAATGTATTGATATTATATCTCATTTTAATCAAAAAAATAAAAGGATTATTTTGGTAGTGTCAATTTTTCATTTGGATGAGTATTTAATATATTAACATTTTAGGACCTCCCACTCAGTTCAAAACCATAGAATATTTCAAATACTTATAACTTTGTACCTATTGATCTAAATATAGCTAATGTAGGTCTCATTTTAATCAAGAGATCATCAGGAATGTTTCTATAGTGATAATTTTTCTATTGGACTTATATTTTAACTAATGACTTTTGGGTACTATCACTAATTACCTTATTTGACCTAAAATTTTAATTAACCATAACTTAATCAATTTAGCTCCAAATTAGGTAATCCAATATACTATTTTGATCAAGAGAATCTAATTAGCACTATTATATAAGAAAATTTTAATTTTTGTAATTATATTTCTTAATTTTGCCTAATTACTTTAAAAATAGATTAGTAAAAATTAAGCTCCATAATTATCCAAAATTATAATTTCAAGTTGTTGATAGCTCCTAGTGTAGTGTAGAATACAGTGATGAAGTAATTTTTAAATTTAGTTATTAACTTTACTAATCACCTACTAATCATCCTAAATTATAATTAAGGCCTAAGTTAATCAAATATGGTCCAAATTGAGCAAACTCAATTTTATTGTGATCAGTATGCCATAGAGAAACCATAGCTACTAACTTTACTTAATTTGGATACCAAATGAAGAAGTTAGATTTTTGAACCCCTTGCTAAACTTCCTTAATTACACTTTTAGACCATAAACCTTATTTTTACTAAAACTTGGTCAATTGACCTCTCAGTTTAGTAATTTTAAACTCTATGGAATCCTTAGACGATAAACAATGATAAACTAACTAAATTCTTAGACTTCACTTAGTAAAATTACCAAATTATATTTATGAGCTAAAAACCTATAATTGAGTTCACAATGCTTAACCATTGTCTAAATTTGATGTATTTTCTGTCTATCTTCACATTAGACAATAAGTAATCATTTGGCATCAACAAATTTCAATTTAAAGCTCTAAATAAAAAAGTAGCATTTTGTGGGTGCTCACCCTTCGCGGTCATCCTAATACTGAAATCAATATGATTACAGAGAATACGGTCCCCACGCGATAAGTCAAGTCAGGTATAAACCCAACCCTCCTTAGGTGAGAGGCTTGATGCCTGGAACTGGAGGTCAAGCATTAAATATCAAATAGCGGAAGCAGATAAGAGTATAACATCCACATCACCGCACAGTAAAGGAAAGAAAAGACAGTAACTCAGCTCAATATGAAAATGCAGAAAAAGAAATACATCCAAAATATTTAATTATTATAAACAAACTTAATGAAAGAGAATTCTCTCATCCTCACAAGCAAAAATAAAAACTAGCTAAGTCTCTACAGTAGGAAGATCCTCATCTTGACCTAACTCCTCACCTGAAGAAAACTTAAATAAAATGAAGTATGTAATTTAACATACCTCAACCCAAAGATGCAACCAAAGTTAGGCAGTATATATATATATATATATATATATATATATATATATATATATATAATAATTGAATGAATTGAAAGTAAACTCATCCTATCATGTTTATGATCATATAAATATGTGCTGATTTGTATAAAGAAAATTTATACTGAAACATAAAGAATTGAAATAAAAACTAGCATCCTAAAACATACAAGTAACGGAACAGAAAAGCACTGAACTGAAATAATAATATTGAAATAAACTGAAAATGAATTGAGAACAAAAAATATGTATAGCTGATAATATATATAACTTGGCTAAATGAAGCTGCTGAACTAAAAGAGAGTCTAACAAATACTATCATAGCCAACCATAGAGTTAGGCCTGGTTAGACTTACAAGATCAGGACAAAGGAATGTATCTAAACGAGTATTTCCATAATAGAAATGGGCTAAATGAAGCCACTGAACCAAAAAGTCTAACGGATACCATCCTAGCGAACCATAGAGCTAGGCCTGGTTAGACTTATAGAAACAGACGAATACCATCCTAGCCAACCATAAAGCTAGGCTTGGCCTGTTTTATTGCAAAAGTACTGGATTGAAGAGGCAGATTAAATATAATACACTATACTGAACTAAGTACAAAAAGACTAAATGAATTGAATATACTGAATTACTAATTTAAGTAATAAGGTATTATGCATTTAAGACTAACACAGGATATTCATCAAAGTATCCCATGTTCAACTATTATGTCCAAGGTATGAAGCTCAAAATACAAGATATGTGAAGCAATAATAATCAAAGCGAACAAGAGACTCAACTAAATATATGTGATATCTTTTGTTATTTAATTTAATTTGTTATCTCTAATCTGAGATGATACAAGCTTAGGATCTCTAATATCTATCTATTCAGTACAAACCCAGATTTATGACCTTACAATTAACATTAGAACTTAACAAGTTCTAATTTATAATTAGAATGATGACTACAAAGGTTAAGTAATTAATAAATGACTTAGTTATTGTATTTTGATAGCACAAATTTGATCTTGATTATATCGATCAAGATTTAGGATTTTTGGCTCCTAACTCCAAATTAGGGTTCAAACCTGAATTATAAGTACTAATCTTCTAAGGATCTAAGGGTTCACACCCACACTTATTCTAAAGGTAGAGGATCTTAGAAGCTAAGAGATTAAGGAAACTATGATCTTATAGAAAGGCTAAATCTAGTTGTCATAAGATAAAATAATCAAACAAGAACATAAGAATCTAATATTTAAGCCCAAACTATAGTATAACCTCATTATCCTATCACTACAAGGATTTCAAAGGATTCAATTAGTTAAGAATTTTAAGAATAGAATTATTCAATTTAAACTAGATTTATAAAATGATGAACTTCTAAGGATTTAAGATCATAAAGTTAAGTTAAGATTATAAATCACATGAATTATTATAAGGCTTAAAAACTTATGGTTTACTAGTATATACTCAAATGTTAAATCAATAAGAGTTAATTGAATTCATACAGAATAAAAATTGGCAAAACAAGAAGTTCAAATTAGACCAACTTTCCTTTGAGTATAATTGAGATTAATTTAGGTCAAAATCAATGTTGTCTTAAGAAATCTAGATCATATGATAAAATAACAATATTAATTAGAAAATAAATGCTACCATTAATTAATTGTGAACTAAAATAATTGGCACTTTAATTAATAATTTAAGAAATTTAGAATTTAAATCTAGTTAAGGAAATAATTTTTTAAGCATTTTAAGTATGGATTTAAAAATCACATATATATTTATTCAATGCATAATTTCATTATAACAAGGTTTGATTTTTGTATATTCTTACATTATTAGGGTTCTGGAGCCATTAAAATGCGAAAAATCTCGAATCTGGGCAATTCCGAACAATTCTGCGGCGCCTTGCAACGCATTGTAGCGCCCACTGGCCGAGAGTCAAGCGCTACGGCGAGCTACGATGCTAGCCGATCTGAGACTTGGGCGCTACGGCGTGCGGGTAACGCCCCCTGGCCGAGAGCTAGGCGCTATGGCGCACAATGGCGTCAGAATTTTTGAGACTCAGGCACTGCAGCGCGCTGCAATGCTCCTTGGCCGAGGGCTAGGCACTATGATGCACTGTGGCGGATTTCAGCACGATGGCGCGCTGCATCACTTTTAGGCATTGCAGCGTGCTACGACACCAAATTTCCTAAGAGATGGGTGCTTTGGCGCACTGTAGCGTCCCCTGACCGAGAGCCAGGCGCTAAGGCGCGCTACGACGTAGCCAACCTAAGATGCGGGAGCTGCAGTGCGCAGTAGTTGTAACAACCTTAAGTTGTTACACTGTTTAATTTTTAACCTAATTAAGCATTAATTTTGATCACATTATATTTAGAATATCAAGTTAAGCCTATCCTGAAAATTTGAAGTCAATTAGATTTCTTTGAGTCAAATTAGCATTTTGAAAAGTCTAGAGGCCCCAAACTATACATAAAATATTTTGATATCAGTATTAAAATATTATTGCATTTTTAAGGTCCTCACCCCTAAATTAGTTAGGGGTGAAAGTTTAAAATTTAGAGATCATTTAGACTATAATTTAAATTAAATTAATCTGGTCTAATTGCATTTTAGAGTTTCCAACAATTTAATTTTGCAAATCTTTCATCAACTTATTTACCCATTGGGATTTGTTGTGCGGACCGCGGGCGATCCGTTGTGGAGCCTAAGTCGCATGACAGTGGAGTCCTGTTCCATCCCGTCATTCCTTGTATGGATCCTACAGCGGGGATCCAAGATCCGTGGAGCCGCGGATCTGCCCGACCAATCCTACGGCCAGGATCGCCCTCGCGATCGGCCGTTAGGATCTGAGTGATCCGAGCTGTTCCACCATCTGATCGATTGATCAGACGACATCCAAAGGTCCCCACTCCCTCGTGCGTCCGACAAAAGGGATCCCTCATACTGCCAGCTGCCAGACCTGTCTCCCACTTGCGCGTCCACCTCAACAAGTCATTAGGATTCCTCCTGTTTTAGTTTGGAGTCCCGACCAGGCTTCGTGACCTGGCCGAGCTCAATTTGGAAATTTGAGAGTTCGGCCATGGTCCGATCTCTCGGGCCTCCTCAGTCCAAACCAGCCCTCTGGAAGCTTCCCATGCCTCCACTGAGGCTATAAATAGCCTCAGGGTTGCTCCATTTGATCCTTGCTGATCAATTGAAGTCGGTTTCCCCTCTTGCTCCATTGCCATCTGTTCAAGCTCCCTAAGGTAAATCCAGAGCGATGCGAACTGCTGATAGTAGGTTCTCCTGGTGTTCAAGATAATTTGTGCATTCTAGAAGCTAGCTGGTGCCCTCGATCTCCCTCAACATCATCTGCGAGCCTCCGTCGAACTAAGTACCCCAATTTGCTCAGCTTAAGCCAATGAGGCTCGGACTCCTCCCCTTTTTATTCATTTGAATGCGCAATATCAAATCAAACCCAATACGATCGTGATTGTGATTTGAGCTAGCCTCGATCGATCGAGCTAAACCCATAAAGAGGCTGGGTTCGAGTAAGGACCCAGCGATCCAACCTATCTTAGACCCTCAAGTCAGAGGGCTTCGATCCGCCTCACCCCCTAAAGGTGTAGAGATCGATTCCTAGGCAAATCATGGCCTCTGTGGGGAGAATTGTCTCCTCAGAGTAGCTCCATTGAGGGAGCTCTCGGGTGAGTAAGGTCTGGGGGATCCAAATCACCTCACAAAGGGCTTCGGGTCTCCGTCGACGCGTCTGGTTACGGTGATCGTATATCGACCCTCAGTTGGTCGTGTCATGGCCTAGATGTGTGGGAATTGGCTGATTAGGGTTTCCCTAATCGGGTATTCCGTTGGAACGAGGGGTTGGGGACGAAGCCACTATGCGGGTCGGGCCGACCCATGACCCGCGCAGTGCGACAGTCCCGGGTCTCTCGGGCCCCGGCTGACCCGCGCCTTTTGTTAATGGACCGAGCCCTTTTTAATAAATCCAATTAATTGGATTTATTTTCCTTAAGGAAAATAAGCCAATTAATCTAATCATAGGAAAATTTAATTGGAAGAATGCAAATTAAATTAATGTGATAATTTTTGATCCACTAGTTCAAAACCTAAGATATTATATACCAAATTGATTAGAAAATCATCAGAAATTTGGATATAAAATAATATTGAGCTTTTAATGGTTGGATTTTTTGGATTTGCCTAATTATTGCAAAACTTAATTAGGGTTGATTAGCATGTATACTTAGCCAAATTGCATGATTTAGGTGCCATTGTATTCTTTATGCCTTGTAAAATGCATGTGCTAAGTGGTATTATTTTTTGATTTATGTATTCTTAATTATGCTATAATCTTGTATATGCATGATTAGTGAAATTTAGGGTTTATGATTATCCAAATTTAGTAAACTTAGTCTCTGATAGTTCATATAATTTAATGGATTGTATCTGCCAAGTTGTATAAAATTCCAATGGTTAGATTGTTGATTGAGTGCTAATCCTTTTATTTTGGATTAAGGTTTAATTAGTACTAATTACCTTCTGTTTCTTTGAATTTTTCTGATAATATGCATTATAACATAAACTTAACTCATTTATGCTTATACACAATTGATCTTTTTAACAAATTGGAATTAAGTAATTGAAATTCTTAATTAACCTTAAGAAATCTTAAAATCTTGATCAAGTTATTTATTCTTGATCCCAGTCTAAGATTGCCATGAATAATACATTAATAATCTACTGATTTGATATTTAATTTATAAATTAACAATTGATCTTAGTTGGATAGGGATAGAGGTTAAACTCTAACCTATTTCATTAAGATCTAAATCCTTAATCACTTAATCAAATGATTTGATTGTAAGATAATTCGATTGACATTATTCTAATAGTGCATCTAATTTAGTATTGATCTTAAACCATTGAATTAGAAGTTTTAAGGCTAATATTGAATCTGTGTGATTGAGTTATCTGAATGATTCAGCCTTAGATATTTAATTTTCTCTTATATAAGACTATTAGCATAAGATGGATAATAAAATTGTAATGCTTTATGAAATGATGTAACTCTAATAATATTTTTGATTTTATCTCATGATTGTAAAATAGAATGGGATCAGATGAATTTAATCATATGATATGATCACTTTAATCCAAGTTAATAAGTAAATCTTGAATATTAGCTTAAGTAATAGAATAATGAGATCTCAAGGATCTTGTTATATGATCGTTCTTAAAATATTTAAAAGACCTTAAATATTGACACATTAAGGTAAGAAGAACTTTTGTAACTTATTGAGATAGAATCTTAGATGATCTTTTATAACCTTAGAAGTTGATCTTAACACCTCATAGTAGGAACCACCTAAAATATTTAGAATAAAACTTCCACTCATGGTAGAAATTTATATTGAGTGATCTTTTGATGTAACAACCCAAGGTTATTACCCAACTAAATTTTAGCTCAATTATATCTTAATTATTATTCCATTAAGTTCATCTAGCCATTAGAACCAAACCCTGAAAATTGGGAGCAATTCGAAGCTCAATCATTTATTTTGGGATATTTTAATATTTTATTAATTAGGAAATTGAGGTTTTTATTTTGACCTCAAAATCAAAATCTGACTTCGCCATTGCGGTTATCACCCAAAAATTAGCTAGGAGTGATGTTTTTGACGCGTTTGGAAATCGTCAGATTTTCGCGAATATTTTAAAATAATTAAATACCCAAAAAAAATAAGATAATTAAATAATTATCATAATTGAAATCCGACTTCGCCGTTGAATTCCTCACCCCCAAATTAGCTAGGGGTGAATTTTTGGGATTTTTCGAAGCCCATTTCAAAAATCAAAATTTTTAAATAATTAAAAAAATAAATATTTATTTATTTCTAATCTTTCCTAATTTCTTTCTTAATTTGCTTTGTTGGATCCCTCCATACCCCTTAGACGCAAGCAGCAAGGCAGGGGTCTCCCATGCCTCTCCTTCTCCCCTCACCTCACTAGCCCTCTTAGCCATGCCCTCACCTCCTTCTTATTCTTTAAAGAGAAGCCTCAGCCCTCCTTCTTTAGCTTGATGTCCATCTAAAGTTTCTCCTCTTTCCCCAATGTTCAGCTGGTGTTGAAGAAGAAACCCTCCTTTCTCCATTGCTGCACTTTGAAGGAGTAGCTCATCTCCAAGTTTTGAAGAAAACAAAGGTTCCTTCTTCATCTTTTAAGGCAAAGGTACCCATTTGCTCCTCTTCCTTGTCTTCTTCATATTACTATTATACTGTTTGTATCTTTAGAAGATACATAACTCTATTTGGAAGCCATTGAGGCTCATCAAAACATCATATTACTTTGAAAATCTCATGCTCTATTTTTCATCCATTTTGTATACTTGAACCTTTAACTCTATCGTTCGTATAGTTAGGATAATCCATTTGTGCCAATTTTGGTATCAACGGAAAGGTATTGGAAAGACATTTCCATTGATATATGGAAAGGTATTGGAAAGACCTTTCCATTGATATATGGAACCGCTTATTGAATACTCTGGATTGAGAGTATTTGTGCTTGAAATGTGACCCTTCACGGTTTTCGCACAGGCGAATTCATCATCGGGCGCTACAGCGCGCTGTAGCGCCCAAAGCTCAAATAGTTTCCACTGCGGTGCATCACAGCAAGCCGCAACGGGCTGCAGTGTCATTTTGGGAAAAACCATATGAAATCAATAAATAAACTAATTGAACAGTAACTCACAATTTAGACCGCAGCAGCGCGCCATAGGGCGCCGCAGCATTATTTCGGGAAAACTATAGAAAATCAAGAGAAACATTAATTGAACAGTAACTCGCAAGTTGGACCGCTGCAACGTGCCACACTGGGCCGTAGTGTCATTTCTAGAAAACTATATGAAACCAGAAGAAAAATTAATTGATAGTGTTTCCGCAAGTTGATCCGCCACAGTGCGCCGTAGCATCCAGCTCTCAGATTGGTCCCGCCGTAGGTTGCTTCAGCATCAAAAGCACTGCAGTGCTTCACAGCAGTGTTTTCCGCCATAGGGTGCCGCAGCGCGCCGTTGCGCCCATAATTTTCTGGAAATGCCCATAAATGGCTGAAATGGCCAAAACTTCACTATTTTTGCATTTTAAGGTCCTTAGGACACTAGTGGGATTGAATTATTTTAGTTAAAATTGAGCATTGCATAAAATTGCATGTGAAAAATTAAATTTAACATTTTGTCATTTTTAACAAATGCTTAGATCCCATTATGTATTATAAAATTTTATGCCAAATATTAAAAAATAGGATTCTTGAATACTTGTATTGGCAAAGTAGGTCTTAATAACCAAATTGCATGAAACATAAGTATTTTAAAATTATAATCAAAGGCTAACCCCTTTGATTTGATTTAGAATTTGGTTAGCCTTAATTACCTTCTATTTTATATCATCTTACATTCTTATGCTTTCATGATTTTAGGATGTATACTAGAGAATTTTATAATTTATTTGGACATCTAATTGTGCTTAATTGACATTAAATTATACTTGAACATAAGAATCTTAAGAGCTTGATTAGGTAAATGATACTTAATCTAAATCTAAAAGTTAACATCAATAATACACCAATAATTCATTAATTTATCATTGATCTATAAATCAACAATTGGTCTTAATTTGGGTAAGGCTAGGGATTAAACCCTAACTTGTCTTGATTAAGATTTAAACCTTAATCACCTAAATCAAGTAACTTTGATTGAAAGATAATTTAATTAACATGATTCCAATAATACATATGATTTGACATTGATCTTAAATAATTGAATTAGAAGTGCTAAGGTAAATATTAAATATGTATGATTGAATTATCTGACTCTAAACTTTAGATCTTTAATTTTCTCTTATATAAGACTATTAGCATAAGATGAATAATAAAATTGTAATAATTTATGAAATGATCTAACTCTAATAATATCTTTGATTTCACCTCATGATTATAGAATAGAGTATGATTAGATGGATTTTATGCATCTGATATGATTACTTTAATCAAAGTTTTAAAAGTAAAATTTAAAAGTTAACTTAAGAGGTAGATGAGTGAGATCTCAAGGGTCTTACTTTAGGATCATTCTTAAAATGCTTAAAGATCTTAAATATTAATACATTTAGGTAGGAAAAACTTTGTAACTTATTGAGATTGAATCTTAGATGATCCTTCATAGCCATAGAAGTTGACCTTGATACCTCGTGGTAGAAACCACCTAAAGTACTTAGAATTGAACTTATCCCTTGTGGTAGCAGCCTACATTGAGTGATCTTTTGATCATACCCTTGGAACTTTGTGTAGGACTCACCCATTTAGAGTAGGATTAATAGCTTTGATGAATCATCATTGATTAAATAAAATCTTTTGAACCCAGATTATTGGTGAGGTATAGTACCCATAGTGTTAGATTATTTCAGTAGTATTTATGATTGGTTGATTCACTCCAATGTGGACTTATGACTAGGTGCTATCCTGAGGGATTGGATGAATACAGTCTTATTAGAGTAAACCTTCCAAGACTAAGAGTGTTACAAATAGTGAACAAGGACCTTAGTTTGAGATGTAAACTACGACCGAGTTCTGCCTCCTATCGTAGTGCACTTTGATAAGTGCAGTTTAAGAAGACTAAGTATATCAAGTCACTTTGTGTAGAATACTAAGTATGCTTGTAATTAGGTTATTTAACGGCTTAGCTTGAGATATAAACTGTGACCAGGTTCTAACTCCTATCTTAGTATGCTTCGATAAGTGCAGTTTAAAACAAGCTAAGGGTTAAATCCACTTTTTTTAGAAACATACAACTATGTGTATACAACCTTTCTAACTAATGATCTTAAGTATTATCCTAAGAAAAGATAGATATTAAAACTATAACTAGGAGTCAAAATTCTTTTAGCAAGATTCTACACAATTGAGACCTTGAATTCATTATCAAATTTCAAAGTATTTTCTAGATTTCTAGATTTACCTCATGTAGCTTAGAAGCATGAGCATGAGCATAAGCATGATATTTGAGTATCAGTGATGATGTATGAGTATCAGTAATAATTTATGTGTTACGAAATGTTGCATACATTGACTGGGGAAATTTCAGGATGCATCGGCATCGCAGTTCCCAACTAGATATTTGTATACATTGGACCGTACAACTCATAACGGTTCAGTGATATTTCGGTTGCATATCAGTAACATATAGTATTGTGACATATTCATATGCATAGTTTCAGTGGCATACAGCATAGTGTTACATGCTATCACTCAGTTTCAGATCCTTTACTATTTTTGTTTACTTTCAGTATTCAGTTCTAGTACAGTTTTACTTTACTTTACTTCAGTTCTATACCATTTTATACTATTTTATACCTTTAGTAACTTTACAGTTTTTTACAGTTTTATTTATATTATACAAATGCTAAATGAATAACTAGAACTGTTTAGATTAGTTTCGATGTGTTAGACTTATTATCTAACATGGGGTACTTTTGGGATCCAGCAATATGCTAGATCTTGAGTAGTATATTGAGCCAGGTCAAGAGGACACTCAGAAGATTCAGGAGGAGCCTATGATGCACTAGTGGACTCTTCCCTAGCTTTAATTTTCTGCTCAATTTATTTTAATTCAGTGCTTAACTTTTATGTCTATAATTCAGTAAACGGTTTGTAATAATTCTGGATGTATTTTTTTTTCTGAGATGAATGTTTCATACAGTTTCTATGATGAATATTTCTAGAAGTTTGCTTTAGCTTCCGCACTCTGTTATATACTACTTATACTTAGTATTGTGATGTGATCAGTATACTAAAAATGCTAATATCTTATATACATATATATATATATATATTAGATTCCTCATGTATTTTACATCCAATATATGTATTGGACTAATACTTAGGATAAGGATACTACTCTTATCTTAAGTATTAGCTCTCAACCCTCATTGAGGTTGAGTTAGCAGACCTTCAGATGGGTTTAGTTTCAGCCATTCTGGGAGATGGGATGTTCCTCCATTCGGGGCAACGAGGCGGGGCGCTACATTTGATCACATCCTTGGAGCTTTGTGCATGACTCACCTAATTAGAGTAAGGATTAATAGCTTTGATAAATCCTTGTTAATTAAATAGAATAGTCTAAAACTAGATTATTGGTTGGGTACAATGGGGTATGCCCATAGTGCTGTATTATTTCAATAATATTCAGGATTAGTTGATTCATCTTAATGTAGGACTATGTCTTTGTTCTATCCTGCGAGTTTAGTCAGACATAGTCCCACTTAGAATAAATCATTCAATCTTAAGAGTGTTATAACTAGGGACTTAAACTATTAGTTTATTTGAATAAAGTCACAATCGGGTGATGCCTCCTATCAAAGATTGCTTCCTTAGATGTGCTTCAAGCAAACTATATGATTCAAGTTACCCTCTTTAGAACACTAAGTGTGCTTGTGATTTTGATATTTTAGTGACTTAGATTAAGATACAAATCACCATCGGGTGATGCCTCCTATCGAAGATCAATTCGTTAGGTGTGGCTTAATCAAACTAAGTGTTAAAAACTGCCCTTCTTAAAAATATGCTAAACATGTGTATACAACATTCCCATCTAATGATTTTTTAAGTAAAAATCTCAACGTTAACAAATTATCAAAATTAGAATCAAGGAGTCATAATCCTTTTAGAAGGGTTTTGCACAATTGAGACCTATAATTCAGTATCAGATTTCAAAGAATTTCTGGAATTAAGAATTTAACCCATGTAGTTTAGAAGTATGAGCATAAGTATAAGCATAATGTATGAGTATCAGTGATTATTTATGAGTTACAAAATATTATATATATTGATCGGGGAATTTCAGAATGCATCGGCATCACAGTAAACTGTATTCCCAACTGGATGTATGTGTACATTCGACCGTACAACTCATAGCAATTCAGTGATAGTCATGTTGCATATCTGTGGCATACAGTATTGTAGCATATTCAGATGCATAATTTCAGTGACACATAGCACAGTGTTTGGTGCATTTACATCAGTTTTTGATCAATCATGGTTTTTCATTGTTTTTAGCATTCAGTTTACAGTTCAGTGTTACTTACTCAATTTTACATAGTTTCAGTTATTTAGTTACCTTTATAATTTTTCTATGGTTATATTTATTTTTCTATGGTTATATTTATTTTGTTATTATTCAGTTATTTTGTTAGTTACCTTTAGAATTGTTTAGTTTAATTTTGATGTGTTAGACTTCTTGTCTAATACGGGGGTACTTTTGGGATTCTGCAATTTACTAGATCCTGAGCAGTTTTTTGAGCCAGGACATGGGGACTCGCAGGAGATCCAGGAGGAGTTCGTGGATCTATAGTGGATCATCCTTCAGCTTAGTCACTTTCCTGCTTTATTTTAGTACTTTAGTTGAACTTTACTTCTATACTATTTAATAATCAGTTTGTAATAATTCTGGATATATTTTACTTTTCTTTTCTGAGATAAATATTTACTGCTGTTCTATGATGAATGTATTCTAGATATTTTCTTTAGCTTCTGTACTATGTTATTATATTACTATAATTAGTATTGGGGTGTGATCAACATACTAGAAATGCTGATATTTTAGAACATATATTGGATTCCTTACTTGCCTATATAATCTAATATATATATTAGTCTAATACTTAAGATAAGTATCTTACTCTTATCTTAAGTATTGACTCTCGACCCTCCTTTTAGGCTGAGTCAGCAGCCTTTAGAATGGCTTAGTTGTGGCGTATTCAGAAAGATTAGTTACGCCTTCCCGTGTAAATCGCCGCTTCACCACCAAATTTAGTTCATTTTGCGTGCGGTGATGGGGCGGGGCGCTATAGTAGCGCCTCCTGATCGAGAGCCAAGCGCTACGGCTCGAAATAGCGCTCGACGGTGATTTTGCCTGTGCGAAAATAGAAACGTGTTCCCTTTGGCACCCAAATACTCTTGAGTTATGGCACCTCAAGTGCAGTGCCATATACCGATGGAAAGGTCTTTTCAGGGCCTTTCCATTAATACCAAAATCGACATTGATACCAAAATTGACATGAAATGATTATTTTAACAATGCAAGCAATGAAGCTAAAGGTCTAGGTATACATAAATTATATTTGTAGAATTGATCATCTACCCTAAAATTTACAATCTTAATGAGCTCTAATGAACTCCATATCTCAACCATAGATTCTTTAAGATGCGAAATAAGCATAAGAACAAAATGAAATAGCCATTAGATCAACCAATGAGGGAAAAGGGGGGTACCTTATCTTGCAAAAATGAAGATTTGTTTGAGAGTTTCTTCCGTAGCTTGAGCAGCCAAGAAATGGAGAATAGGGGAAGAATGGGCTCTTTTAAAGGGGAAGAAGGGCATGGCTTTGGATGGGATAAGCTTGAATCATCCTATCACAAGCACGGAGGAGAAGACTTGAGCAAAAAATGGAGATAAGAGAAGTTGAGACTTCTTTGTGTGCATAGGGGAGAGGAAGAGCATACGTAGGAAAGGAGGGGGAGAGGGCAGTGGGTCCATCCAGAGGAAAAAGAGAAATGGATTTTCATTTTTGATAATTTTAATTTAATTTAATTAATTAAGGCTTTAAAAAAATCAGATTGATGGACGAGTTTTAGAAAATCCCAAAAATTTACCCCTATCTAATTTGGGGGTGAGGAACTCGACGGCAAAGTCGGATTTTACTTTGGAGATCAATTTAATTATCTTAATTTTTGGAGTATTTAAATATATTAAAATATTCGTAAAAATCCAACGACTTTCAAATACTTTCAAAATATTACCCCTAGCTAATTTGGGGGTGATGAGTGTAATGGAGAAGTTGGATTTTAATTTCGAGGTCAAATTAAATATCTCAATTTTCTAATTAATTTTATTATTAAAATATTTCTAATATTAGATTGAGCTCTGAATCACTCCAAAATTTTAGGGTTTGGTTCTAATGACTAGATAAGCTTAATGGAATGATAATTAGGATGTGATTAAACTAAAAATTTGGCTAAGTAATAATTTAGACCCTTATTAGGGGCAAAATGGTCATTTTCCCAAATTTAGGGTTAAGTATTATTAAGCCTTAGAATCTTAACTAATCACTAAAATTACTAATATAACTGATTTGGAGTCAACTTAAGACCTTTTAGACTCCTTAACTTGATATTTTAAAAAAAACCCTAAAATCCTCTTAAATTTCATAAGTTACTTAATATAAGTTTCATAAGGAGAATTTAACTCACCTTATTCCCTCCATAAGTTATCCAGATCAGAAATTGAAGATAGTTAAGATTAATTAACATCAATGCTTAAATTATTTACTCTTATCCTAAGTCATTCGTTAGGAATTTTTCTTAGAATTTTTCTTTAACCTTAGGATCTCTTCCTTAGAATTTAAAGATAGAAATCACGTTATAATTCATTCATTGGGTAAATAGGTTACTCAATTGATGAAACCATAGTTTTTAATAGTTTTTATATTTTATCTTTTATTATGATTATTTGATATTTTAACTTTAGACTAAGTTTAGAGATCCATATTATTAAGTTTTGATTTTGCTTAATAGGATTGTCTTAAGCTTTAGTCCATGAGAATTGGGAATTAAATCATAACCTTTAGTATTATTATTAGATTAAGTGATTAAACTATAATATTTGGAGCTTAATTCTTAATACCTCAATTTTGATTTATGGAAATTATAAATTAGGGCGAATAATTAATTATTTAACTTTTGCAAGCATTATTGATTGAATTCCATTAGAACATAATCAGTTCTAATTACTTTTAACCTTATTAGGCTGTGAATTCGAGTTTATACTGAATAGTTTGATATTGGAGATCCTAAGCTTGTATAAACTTAGAATAGCTAGAATAGATAAAATAGACAACAATAAATATCACATGTGTTTAGTAGAGTCTCTTGCTTATTATTAAATTTTATTGCTTTGCATTCCTTATATTTTGACCTTTTTACATTGAGCATAACATACAAGATAACTTGCTACATGAAATGAAAATATTAAAAATTAGGATAACATTTGCATTGGGTTCATTTTTGGACGATTATTTATGCACTTTTACTACTAATAAAGAGGTGGTAATGAGAAATAAGAATTACTTAGCACGTACTCATTGAGGAGAGTAGTGTTAATTTGGAACCCACTTTAGTCTTACAGATGTGCTTAACTCATCAGTTATTTCTGAACGTGTCCCCAAAAGTAAAGTAAAATAATTAAAATTTACTGCATATATGTATTTCTACCTCTTCAATTCAGTATAGTTTTTTGCCTTAGCTTTGAAAAGCTAAGTGATATGACATGATACTGTTATTTCTACATTAGCTTTAATAAGCTAAGTGATAAGCATACTTTAGTTCAATTTCAATTCGGTTGCTTGTTAGCCTATTCTTCTGATATGGCATATATTACATGTTATTCTTTCTTTACTGCTTCCTGCTTACCTTTACTATAGTTCAATACTTAATTTACTTACTTATATATATTAGGATGCTAGTCTTGCTTGCTTGCTTATATGTATCACAGTTTAATTTATTTTATGATGAATCTTCTTTTCAGCATTTATAATTATTTTATACTTATATAAATGCCCAACCTTCTTACAGCTTTGGGTGGAAGTATGTGCTTTACTTCCTTTTACTTAAGTTATAAACATGTTATTTATAGCTTTCTTTTATTGTAATGACCCATGTTAGGTTGGTAACAACCAATCTTATATTCTTGTTCCTAAGCCTAATTTTAGCTTACAAACTTAGGATCTCCTTAAGATGATTGTCTTAGGGAATTTTAGACTAAAATAATAATTTTTCCAAAATTCCTAATTTTGTTCTACATTTCATGCATATTTGAATCCATCTATAGATTGAATTGATTAGAATTTCCCTTGCATGTTTCAATATTTTGATATTGATACATTATCTTTAATTTATTTTACTTTTAGGTTAAGATTTATCATTATTCACTAGACTAAGAAACTGAGACTGACCCTATTGCACTGTACATATGGTTTTATCATCAAGTTAAACCAGGTTACTAATAATAAAAAAAATAAATAATAATTTTGTACTCAAAATGAAATATCTTTAGTTGGTGCCTAGTTTAATAACTAATCATCATATGAACATCAAACAAGCATTCATAGACAAAAATATCAAAGGATATCATAGGGAATTTATAAATTTATCAACCATAAAAATAGTTATTACCTCGAAAGATAATATTTCTCTTATCCTTTATTTGCATTATATTTTATGCTCTTAGTTAACAAATAAAATATGAGCTGTATTAAAAAGATATTGCACCTTCCTTTGATTTAAGATAAAAAGTATGATGCATATAAGATAATTTTAGAATTTAAATGCAAGCTCTAAAAATTTATACATATAAAATTTTCTCAAGAATTTATATCATTCAACTCTCCTTCTCTCCTCTCTCCCTCTCACTCGATCGGATGAAGATAAAAGGAAGCGGCAAGAGTTCGTACCTTAAGGTTTAGTCGAATGCACAGAAGGAGTCGGCGGACGCAAGGGATCGGGCGATCGGGCGCAGAGTCGTGCGGTGGAGTCAAGCATCCTAGCAGAGAAGAATTGGCGCTGGAAGAGATCTAGCGGAACAAGGTTTAGCACAGAGGCGGGAGGACCGGACTGTGCACGCTAGGACGTCGTCGGCCGCAAGGTTCGAGTCGCCGTTACCGTCGTATGCTGCGTGCTTTTGTCGGCTTAGGTACGCCCCTTTAGTCGAGCGAAAGAGAGGGAGAGGTGAGTGGAGTAGTGAAGAACCAAGGGGGTATGAGTTCGGTTAAATAGTGTGTGCGTGCGTAATGCACACCCGATTTCTTCGACTGTTTTGCGCAAATTACAACAAATCAGCGAGCATTTAAGGATATGGCGCATTTTGAAGGAATTGAGCGGTTAACGTTTCTTTTCTGATAAAATCATCAGTCTTAAATGCTGGCGATTTCTAAACCTTCGTTTACCTTCTTCTCTTCTAATTTAATTCAATTTAACATTAATTAGATTTGAAAAAACAGATTTTAGCGGGAGGTTTCAACGGAATGAAGACTAAAATTTTGCAGAAGATTTCAACGGAAAGGAAACTACAATATGCGGGACATTAATCAATTTCCTTATCAATGACCTAGGGTCATTACACTTATTCTTTTATAGCGTGTTGCACATATTTATGCTTTCTTAGTCATTTAATTAATGGTGATATCTTAAAATATTTTGAAACTAATGTCAGCTTAAAATATACTTAGACAAATTGCCTAATCAAAAAAAAAATTTCTTTTGGCTGGGGTCCTGTCATTGTGAAATCGATAATGACAGATTCCGAGCTGTTTGAGGTAGTTGAGCCTTCTGCACAAGTCCAACGCATAGGACAGCAACGAGGCTAGATCAGGACCGTCGCGCTATTTTGATTAAGATCCATCAGCAATTATCTTTCCCAATCGGTGATCCAATCCGCGTCGTAGGGTCTCTGGCTCGAATCGACGATTGGGATCACTCGCCTGTACACCATCTTCCTTTTCGCACGACCGAGCGCAGATGGCCAGAGGAGGTGGCATACGGTGCCCTCAGCACTCTAACCTTTTTACCCGAGGGACTCAATTTTTCTCTGGGGATTTTCATTTCTCTTTTGCGATCCTTCTGAAGTTCTTGAGGAGTTGGAGCTTTGATGTGGCCAAATCGAGGATTTCTGTGGTGCTCTCTATTCTCCATTAATTTCTTCTAGCTCAAGGTACCAACCTTCGACTCTTCCTAAGACTATAGCTTAAGATTAACTACTTAAACCCTTATATCGTTCGAACTCAAATGATTTGAGGTCATATCAATTAATTAAGTATTAAGAAGTTTTAAAGTTCAGCCGTCTGAAATTAGGGCAATGGTATGGTCGACGATCCCTATGTCCATCGACCCATTTTTCAATGAATAAAATCTAATCTATGATCTAGTCCAAGTCTTAGGAATAGTCCTAACGTAAAGTATTGTCCTAAGAAAAGATTTAGAGAAATTTAAGGAAATTTAATGTTTTTTATCTAATAACTGATTTAACATTTAGAATGATCCTATTACAGCTCTAATATTAGTTTTAGTAACTTAGAAGATAATCTTGGGTTTACAGATGCTTAACATAAATTTTTGAGCAAAATGACCATTTTCCCCTACTTTAGGATCCAAAAGCTACTTTTTGAATTAGGGTTCCCAATTGAAAATTTTTATTGCTAAATGATTCCTTATTGTCTAACATGAAGATAGACAGTAAGTACGCTCAATTTGGATAAGAAATAGGTCATAAAGGTTCAATCTAAGGTTTTTGGCCTAATAGGCATTTTAGAAAATTACACCTAATGGAATCTAAATTTTTATGCAATTTACTATTGGTTACTATTCAAGGATTCCATAGAGTTTAATAACACTGTATTCTGAGGCCAATTGGCTAAGTTATAGCTATTTCCATTTCTAAGGGAATTTCGGTAATTTTGTCGGTTAATGGGAGATAAAAATCGCACTTTTTCGTTTGAGGTCCAATTTCAGCAAACTAAGTTTCTATAGCTTTCTTATATTATATTGAGTGTGTTGACATGGAGTAAACCCAATTTAGACTTCAAATTGTCAAGTTATGACCTAACTAGGGTTATGGGTATTTTGGTCATTTCTAATTTTCTAGATTTCAGATCCTAAATATTAGTTCCGTTTATTGATGATACCAAAATTCTAATTTAGTTAATACTTTAAATTTCTGAATTTGAAGTTTGATTGACCAAGTTATGGTCACTTAAATTCTAAGGGTATTTTGGTCATTTTTAGGGTTGGGTCCTAAATGTTACTTTTCAAACTAAACTTCGAATGAGAAAACTAATACTTCCACAGTGTTGGGGCAGTTCTTCTGAGTATTTTAAGACTCATTTTGATTATATTTGGATTATTGTACAAAAAGTTATTAAATTTAAAGTTTTGAATTAAATAATTTAAATTAAATAAATTAAGTTACTATTTATTTATTTAAATCAAATGAATTCACTGTTTGTAATTTTAATTATTTAAATTAAATTAATTTTTATCATTACTATTAAGTATAATTATTATTAGCTAAATTATTTTAATAATTATTAATTAACTTAAATAAATAATCCTCTGTTTTAATTAAATCTATTTACTTAATTAATGCAACTTAATTAATCTTAATACCTAATTAATTCTCTATTATAATGATTATTATTAATCTAATCTACTATTATAGATTAATTAATCAATCTAACTACTAAATTATGATTAAGCTAATCTAATTATAATAATTATATATACATAATTATATACATAAGACTCTGTATAGCTATAGTTATATATATATATATATATATATATCTTGTGCAGGGAAAGGATGGCGGGACCCGCCACTTGCCATGTGGCGGGTCATGGCTGGCTACGGGAGAGGCGAATGGGACCCCACAAAGTACACGTGGCGTCATCCTAGCGGCCCAAGAGGCTCAGGCAGGACCCACTGCCCCGACAGACGTGACGAAGCGGGCCCCACAACTACGCGGCAACAACAGAGGTGGGCCCGCGATGCGACGCACGTGTGAACCCGCGTGCACCATCTGTCTTGGCGAGTCCCACTCCGCATCGCAAGCAAACCCAAAAACTCTCGAGCCTTTGTGCCTAACCCAGGGGGGGCTGATCTAGGGCACGTGAATGCCGCTCACCCCGGCAGCAGCGACCCATATGGCGATGGAGAGGTCAGGAGGAGATCTTCCCAAAGATGGTAGGGCCGACACCGGAGGTGGCCCAAAATGCCAGCTAGGTTGAGCCCTATGTTCGGCTGTTCGGACGTCTATCCCTAACGGTTTTCCCTGTATACGGCTTGCCAAATTTGAGAGATTAGACCGGTGTTTCGTCGGTCTGATCTGATCAACATTCAATATTGGACCAGAATAGCAAAACGAATTGATACATAGCAATTAAATTGATGGTGATGAGGGATCGACGAGTACCTTTACGAACGGTTGCGGGTGATTCGGCTTGACTTAGGGTCTGCTCGACTCCGGAGAGGTGTCTCACTGGTGCAAATGGGGCGAGGGAGCCGGACCCGGTCTTGAGGGTGTGACGACGGACCTGCCGAGGCTCAGGAGGCGTCGGTTGGCGGACTCCCGCGGCGTGGTGACACGCGGAGCGTCCGCAGAGACTCCGAGGAAGATGGGATAGAGCCCGTTCGATCAGCCGATCGAACGGCAAGGATTTGTTGTTCGATTGAACAATGCGAAGGCTGACGGCGCGGATGGGCAGGACGGCGCCGTTAATTGCTTAGTTATTAATTAAAATATATATTTTTTAATTACTTAAGTTCAGAAAAATCTCAAATATTCACCCTAGCTAATTGAGGGGTTAGGAACGCAACGACGACATCAAATTTTTAATTCGACGAGTATTTTATTTTCCCAATTTTTTGGATATTTAAATATTATTAAAATATTCGTCAAAATTTTGACGACTTCCGATTTATACGAAAACATCGCCCTCAGCTAATTTGGGGGCAATGAGCGCAATGGTGAAGTCCATTTTTCAATCTGAGATCTATTTAGATAAGTCAAATTTTAGAGTTTTTAGATTTCTTAGAAATCAGGATTCGATCCATTTGACTCCTGATTTGGACTGGGTCTTAGAAGTTGACTCATAATGACTTGATTAACACTTAGGATCAAGATTAAGGCTGCGATTAGTCTTAATTGACTAAGGTAACAACTTGAGTTGTTATAATTATAAAACCCTAGGATAGCTAACATGTCATATTTATTATTTCTCATATCAAATTATATTACTTAGGTTTGAGCTTAATTATCACTTTCTAGTTATTTGAATTAATTACAAATTACCTGATTCACCTTTTAATCTTAAGGTAGAAATCCTAAGATTGATTTATAATTACACCCATTAAGAATAGTTAGCCTTAATGTCTTTGTAATTATAGATTATTGAATCAACTAGGACTAGCCTTTAGTAATTAAACTATAGCCTAGTTTATTCATCCTAATCCTTAAAATCTTCACTTGAATTCTTTAGGAATAAGTAATAGGAGTTCTAATTCACTTAGAATACTTTAGGAATCCTATTAATTTTCTTAATCTTTAACTATTATAAAATATAGAATTTATAATTCTTAATTCATACATTTGCTTACTTTAAACCTTTCATTTTTACATTAACCTAGCTAGTTTAGTATTTATTTTGAATAGAACCTTCAAACTACAATCTAGCTAGAGAGTTTTAGTGAATTAAACCTAAACTTCTAATTTTTTAAATTGATAATTTCTTAATCTTAATCTTTCCTACTAGTCATCTAACCCTTGATTTAGTTATTATAATTGGATCTTATAGATTAAGACTAGTTTAGAACTAGTTTCTATTTGTATTGATTATACTTAGAAATTATTTTGTTATAACATAATAACTGAAATAAAACTACTACTTTCAAAACTCCAACCACTACTATAATTACAATTAACTTGAGATTAATATCTCAAAATTAATTGGAAGCTCAATTAGCTCCAATTATTAAGTAGATCATTAAAATTAGATAACTTTGGATATCACTTAGTTGCAATTATTAAATTTTCCTTGAATGCTTACTTAGCTTTGAGCCTTATTCATTTGAATCATTCATATAAGACATTGTGCATGAATAAAACTTTCATATTAAAAATAATAGGGTTTATATTGCTGAATCTGCCAAGGGCAGGCTAATAAAGAGTAATAATGAGACCTCACATTCTCAGATGGCGAATGTGAGTGTTACTTGTTTTGACCCCGCTTTCATTTACTAGTTAAACAGATGTGTTTAACTCCTCGCCTCATTCTGTATTTGCCTGCAAAATGAGTACTTTCTAAAATAACTTTAATTAATTAACATATGAGATCTTCTTCAATCTTATAGAATGTTAAGACTCATCATAGCTTTTATCTATATTACCTTTCATAGTTCTAGACTATGTGAATCTTAGACTAATAGTCTAAGATTTTACTTCGATTTCTAAACTATGCATTTTCTATATTTTAGTACTATACTTTACTTGGTTACAATTTACTTAGATTATAGTGAATGTTGTTAAAATTACATTTAAATGCTTCACTGTCCATTTTTCTTACTTAGCATAAGTTCTTTTGAACATATACATGCTTACTTCATTTACTATCATATGCACTTTAGTTTCTTTCTAGCTTATTTAGGATGCTTTTACTCTTGTTTTAATTGCAGGCTAGGATATATATTTATGTGAGTACTCTAACTTACTTTGCCTTTTCTTACTTACTTTTTCCACACTTGTATGCTTACCTTTTTGCACCCATGCTTGTGCTTATGTTATAACTAGTAGTGATATCTAATTAAACAATAAAATGCTTAGCCCAATCTTAAATTGTACTTAGACTATTTAGTCTAACCATATTTTATATTTCTTAGGTTTGCCCTATCATATTTAAATACCAAAATATGATAGATTATGTGCATTTGGAGGCTAGTGGAGATGGGCCAAGTGCTAAAAGCTAACTGCTTCCGCTTAAAATTATCATAAATATATAGCTTATAAATTTTTTGCAAGTGAGCTTTTAATTTCTTACTTTCACTTAAATTTACTGTTGGTTTATAATAACTATATCATTTACTTTACTTTCACTATGCTTGTGTTGGAACTTAGCTTTATATTTAAATGCTTGGGATGTTATGAATGGATAAATGTATGTAAATGAATATTAACTAAATCATTAGCTGCATATTTACTTTCTATGTTAATTAAAATTAATAGTATACTAGATTTTGTATAAGATTGGAAAATAGCTATTTGTTTAAGTTGAGAATCTCTTTTTATCCTTAATATGTATTAAGTGATATGTGAATTGCTTACTTTAGAGTAGATAATTATTATATATGTATTTTCACTTTAAACTTTAGTATTAGAAATGAGCAAATCCATGTAATGGATCAACTCTACTTTAGAATTGAAAATGAACAATCCCATGTAACATATTGACTTTATATTAAAATTATAAATGAGTAAATCCCATGTAACGGATTGGCTCTATATTAGAACTGGAACTAAACAATCCTATGTAATGGATTGATTTCATATTAGTTTTATGTTACTTTTCTTTCAAATTAATCTTCCATTAGAATGGAAGACTTGTATGTCTAAATTGCAGGTGTTTCTTTAGCCAAATACAGCAAAAACTATGTCGAAATTTTTAAGAATTTAATGACTTGGAATAAATTTAAAAATTATAGACTCATGTTTCACATATTAAATATTTACAAATTTTTATATCTAGAATTACAAGTACTCACATCAATTGCTTTTAAATCATATTCTCATATTTTTTCATAAAAATTCCCTTCCATCTTAACTTAAGATCATCTTCTAAATCCTTGGTCAAATACAGTATCTAATAATTTGGATTAGTTTCCTTCTAATCTAGTATTAGATATTGTGGTTACATATCAATGTTGAGTTTAGTGATTCTCAATATTTGGGTCATCACAACTCTTCCCTTCAAGTGCAAACATCACCCTAACCTCTCTAGTTCCTATCCTAGCTCTAATTAGTCCTCTAAAAGTGATATAGCCTCTTAGTAAGTCTTAGAATCCCTAATGGCATAAGCAAATCTAGAAGCTACAAAGTTGTAACCTTTCCTTTAACATTGCATATAGTACCTCCCAAGTGAGTTCTTAGCTATCTTAGCAAACCTATAAGCTAAAAATCACTTCAATCTAAGTTGCCTTAGTGAGTTTTAAGGTGATAAACCTATAACCTATATCTCCCAATTATATAGCCTTTGCCTTAAGTCTAGTAACCAATGAAGATTAATTGGCTTAGGATTATCATAAGATTAGAGTCATGTTGCCTGTATATACTTATAAATTATTTTACGATATATGTGTATACTAATGTGCACATGAAAATTGATATAAAATATATATGTTCAACATGATATATACTAATTAAATATAAAAATAGCCTAAGAAAATGTAATTGGATGCTGTATAAGAAATACACCCCAAAAAAACTACAAGTAAAGTTAGGAAGTAAAATATTGAAGTAAAAACAAATAAAATAAATTTCATTTGAATAAATTATGAAATCAATTGACTATAAAAAGTAGAGGCATACATAATCAATAAGATTGTATTATAATGTAAATATTAATTTTGTTTATTTTATTTTAATATGTTATGCAAACATATTAACTATATGTAGTGGAGTTTCATGTATAGCACACACAAACACCAAAAAGAACCCACATATAAATATATATGCCTATTAGTGAGGAAAAAGGAGAAATACATAATTTATTCTTACATGTGTATATGTGTACACTTGTATAAACAAATGCACATGGATGAGCACTTATATGCTTGTGTATGATGAGATACACCCATAAAAACATTAGCATTCGTATTTGTGAGAAATAAACCTAATTAATTGGATGGAATGTTATATGAATACATACAATTACAGGCCTTATTTGGATGGTTTAAAAGGCCAAATCTCCACTATCGTACTAGCACTTTATAACTTTTCCACTTGCTTTGATTAATAGGAACAAAGCCAAGCTAATAAGCGATCCTTTAAGCACCTAAGGGTAACGGTATTTAACACGTAAAGTAGACGATTATTACCAAAAGTAGCATATGAAATCTGCTGAGAAGTTTCTTCTAAAGCATTTGTTCAATGGTGGTATAGTGCTATGGACGGTGCTAGCTAATGCTAGGAATATTTTATCTCGAATATCCACAATAAACTAAGAATCATAACAAGAATATTTTATATTATCTCATATTACTATGAATATTTTAAACCCTAAACCCTAAATAAACATAGAAAAAATGCTAACCATTATTAATAATCTTAAATATAAATTACTGCATTTAACTGATATCACATTAATAATTGCAAATGCATCATAGCTACTCAATTACTAAGACACTCCAACAATTTCTTTACAAGCATTCAAGAGATTCAGGTACACAGGGTGAGGTTCTGCACTCTCAGAGATGATTTTCTTCAGTTCATGCAGCAGCTTAACCACAGTTTTTAAGCTGATGTTATTGACTTTGTTCTTCAGTAAATTTAGCCACGATCTCTCAGAAAAGGCTTTGATTTTCATGTCATGATGAATGATAACGAAATAAAGGGCAGCTGCAGGTTTGCCTTCTTTCATCTTCATGGAGAAGAGTTCCTTGATGATAGTGGGCGGCACGGAACGGCCATTATCGGTCAAGTGATCCCATGTTATCTTCAATATGTTCTTCTGAAAGAAGGAAATAATTTGTAAAAAAAAAGGCAACAAAGACATTCGTAATTTAGAATTGTGGAGCAAAAATAACGACGAGAAAGCACCGCAGAAAAACAATCGTAGCACAAAACAGAACATGGAAAACCGTTGATGGCAAAATTCACAAGAGAAGAGAAGCGGTGGCATTAGGAGAGAAAATTAATATGAAAAAATACAAGAACTGGCAGCCAAAATCCCCTCAAACGATCATAAGTTTAGAGGCAGACCAGGGAAATAATAACTATGCCCGCAAAAATATTTAGAGCTGACCTCTGCCATTTGGGCATTTGCTCGTTAGAGTACTCCTGTGCAGTGCATGTTAAGTTCAAACTGACTTTAAAGCACACTAAACACAACATAAAGAGAATTAATATAGCTCCAAATGGAGCATAACATGGCAGTTTAACTTGTAACAACTTCAGAAAACTAGCAAGACAATGATTCTAATATCATCGTTAGTCTTATCTTAATTATTTGGGGTTGATTTTATGAAAGCAATGTTCTGCGTTTGTTCTTAGTGAATGTTACACCATGGATTTAATCTTAATTTCAACTGCTTGACACAATGATCTATACCATCTAATTTTCTAATTACAATTTCAAAGTGTTTTAACTTTGGAAAAGCACATACAGGTCTATCAATAGACCCTGCTTAGCATATTAAATAATATGCAGAGATACCTAGAAATATGATGTGGAATAACAAAAGATACTGTCAACTAAGTTTATCCAGTTTTTAAACTGATCACTCATTTCAATGATGTTTTACTGAGTATAATAGCTCATCTACATGTGTACCTCGCTTTAAATCTTTTGTGCACATCTATATAAATAAAACAAAATAAAACAAACCTGATGAATATAAATATGAACTCCTTGGCCGCCACACCACTTCTGAGTATAATTCAAACTCCATTACAATATTTCTTATTAATTTCAAATAAATATAACACGAATCTAACAATCCTTATCTCCTTCAAACTGAATTAAGAAATTTAAACGCCTCACTTCTCTCTACCGTCAAAATTTTAGTGGCACAAAAATTTCAAAACTTTTATATGTTTTGAAAATTATATTTTAATAGTATTGATTTTGATTTATTAAGATACATGATCAACAAAGCCTTCCAACGGACATTTTATATGCAGTTTTATAAACCCTAGTTCTCTATGTTTGTTTCTAAATATCATTTATACAATCTTCAAAATTATTAATGAAAAATGGACAATTAATTTTCATAACCCATTCATAAAAAAAAGGAATGGTCAAACAAGTATAAAAGCCCATTTGAAGTCAAGAATTAAATATGTAGTTCACAAATCAAAACCACTAGATACAATATAACACCATGAATAATTTCAACCTATGTGAAAGTCAATACACAACACTTAATACAATTCTCTTCTTATATAATTGGTTAGATTTATTAGTCAATTATTAGTGCAATTGAAAGACACGTTTGCCCCGGAGATCATGGTACGTGGTAGAGAGATTCAACAGATTCTCCAGAAGTTCCAGAACGTCTTTAGCAGAAGGACTCCAACTTACAAGCAGCATTGTATTGCCTCACTTGTGGGCTTTGTGAGGAGTTTAGAGCTCTGATGCTTGAGGATCACTGTGACATACAGGCCCCTGAAAAGGGAGGACTTCAAGGGTCTAGTGAAGAGAGTCGTTCCAGAGTTTTCTCTTGGAGCTTCCATTTCCTGTCCTTGGATCACCTTTGCTAGATTAGGTCAATGCTGGCTACCATTCTAATCTATGTGATGATGATGTTGCTGATTCCGGACTCTTACCTTCTTGAGATTGAAGATATCCTCCGCAAGTTCCTGTGTGAAGGAGAGGGGGTGGTAGTGGCTTACAATATATCAGATGGTAGGAGGTTAGTCATCTAATTTCAACAAGCAAACTGGGGATCAATATCCAGGCTTTGGAGAAAGGTTCGAGTTGCGAAGCACACCCTCAGTTTTGTCAATCGGGAGAATCTTCTGTGGGTCCGTGCAATGGAGACTCATAATGAATCTAGAGGGCATGCTTTCTCAGTCAGATGGAAGGATTCAACAGTTTGGCGACTAATCAGCATGGAATGGCCGATTGTTCAAAGGCATACTCAATGGTAGGTTGGGTTCAGAGCTCTAATTTCTACCATTGAGTACGAATGGATAAGATTATGTGCCTTCCAGTGAATACCAACACTAGAAGATTTTGCTACGTAATAGAGCAAGCAGATCTTATACTTCTAGGATGATGAGAGCAGTTAGGATGGTGATCAGCTCCAACAGATCCTTGGTGATAACTTCACTGACTACATGCCACACCACATCTCGTCCGTTCTGAATACTATTCACTCGCACTACAGCAACTTCTCTAGGGTATTTCAAGTCATTTATTATACTAAGAGAGCAAGAGAGCAGTGAGCTTTCTACCATATGTGAGAGCTTCACCTTGGTCCTCATGAAGCTTGTATTCACTGGAGATTTCTTAGAGATGTCATCCCCACGAACCTCTAGCTGCGTAGGAGCGAACTTTCTACTACTACGACTTATGTCTAGGATTGCCAAATGGAGGAGGACAGGGAGTACTTTACCATCCACAGTTGTTTCATTAAATACATCTCGAATGTAATTATCAATTGGGGTTTTGCGCATTGTGACTGGGAGCAGCTTACCTCGAAAGTACGGTTGTAGCCTATGCATATATATATATATATATATAAAGATCAATAGTACAGCTCAATCAGAATCAAACTCCACGGTGTCATCACGCAGAAGGACTAAAAGTCTCATAGGGAGCACATCTCCCAATTCACATCCCGCGAGCGATAGACAAAAATAACATGAGGAAAATATAACATGAAAGCAAGGTGATCTACATTATACTCTCCGCCTCGTGAACGGATAGTCTTCTCACAGTGCTGGTGTAATATGCGGACTGCCTTGAGGCTCATGGAACTGAAGGGCCTGCTGTAGTAACATGGCAGCCTGAATCTCTACCTGTTGGGGAGGTATCCTGTATGCGAGTGCCACATGCAGAAATCAATTGACCATAATCATCCAGGATCACAGTTCCTCTAAAGGCAAACTGCTCACCAATTCTATATGAAGCGTCAATATTAGCCTTCAGCCAACGAGTCGAGGGGGCACCATCTCAAATAGGTAGAGGGGCCCTAGTGAGCCGTGGAGTCCCAGGAAACCGTCCTGTCGCACAGACATGCTCCAACAAGCGCTGAAAGAATCGAGACTGTACAAACCAGTGGATTCGGATAAGAATGCCCATGAGACACTATCTTGCTCCTCCAGGCCTAGTAGAGAGTGGAAGCAATAATCTGCCCAAAGAATCAATGGCGCCTGGAAGCCGCAAAAGTCGAAAACAACTCAAAAAAGTGCTCTCAAGAAGACAAAACTGTCAGAAGTAAATCCCAACTGACAAAAAATATCCTGGATCGCTCGAGAGAAACGATAGTGCACAACAAAGTGATCCCTGTCACAGCCCCAGACACACCCAGAAGACTGTACAAGACCACGTCGGTGGAACCAAGTCCCTGTTAGAATGGCATCTCTGAGCAGTCTCCACATGAAGCAAGCCTCCCTCGATCCCAGCGACATCTCCCAGAGGGCGGCAAAGGCCCACCTCTAATCCTCCATTTCAACGCAGTATAGCTGACTGACAAGACTCTCAGAAAAAGCATCCACCTGCCACTACAAGGTGTCCTGCTCCAACTGTGTGTCTGAACAATCGTCCGCCCATAAACCAGAATCCTCTAGACTGCAAAATCTGCACGATGGATCGAGAAGTCCTCACCTCTGTGGCGGCAGCGGAACTCCATCGCTTGGACCCATAGAAGGTCCTCACGCCTGACATAGCTGAAAGTATAGCAAGACAAGGACTCGCCGCCAAGTCCGCAGATCTCTGATGCTAAGGCCACCAGCAGCTAAAGGTAGACAGACCTCCTGCCATCTGACATAGTGCAGACCACTGCCATCCGCTCCTTCCCACAAGAACTTACGAAGGCTAGCCTTGTTGTCTAAAAGTCAGGAGTCTAGAATCGGTGCCATCATCATCAAGTAACTCGGGATCGTGGAAAGAAAACCTGATCAAGCAAAGTTGACCGGCCAGTGAAAGATGTTGACTACTCCAAGAGCCAATCCTAGCTTAACCTATTGAATCATCCCTAAATAATCAATTCGCTTCGGTGGTCTGCCCGTCACTATGACACCAAGGTATCTTAGAGAATCTCCTCTCCTGAACCCAAGACTAATGGCAATCCTACGCTGGCGACAAGCCGGAGTCCGACCACTGAAAACAATGTGATTTCTGAGAACTCAAATTGTCTGATTCAGATGTCGTACTCACTGGGAGCAACTTACCTCCATTTAGTTTGAGTGCCACTGTGATGACCCTAGGTTAGGTTAGGTATCAACCAAACTACCCTTGGGTACATCTCCGCAGGATCATATTGACAGTTAAGAGAAAATAGTATTCATACATAAATTAAATAATAGAGCCATACAACATAATAAACTTGTCAATCATTCAATTTAAAGAATATAATATCCAAAATATTACAAATTTAAATCAATATGAATAAATATTTCCGTCCAACTTTAAAGTTTAAGCAACAAATCAAAACTATATGTGCCAATGTCAGCACCACCGTAATTTAGATATCTTTTATGCTATATCAACTTCCTCCAACAGCACCTGACCTGGCAATATAAGAATAATGCCTCAATACACATATCAAGTACAAAAGATGTTAAATATCACACATAGCAAATGCGGGAAGCGGAAAACAGATAATTTTGCAGGAAATCAAAGGTTAGAGCAAAATACATAATCCTGCAAATTAAATATTTTTCTTGCCATAATATTGTCACCTGTCATATTATCAATATATAATAAGTTTCATGCATATTTGCATGTATGTCTTGATTTCACGAAGCAACGTTAGCAGTTCTGTTGAGCAAATACAGAACCATGAGGCTGGGTTCAATAAGAGCAACTCCTTCACCTAAGCCCCCTCAAAGGCTCCAGATGGCACTCTTATAACTCCCGATGGACTAGCCCGTCCCTAACCTAATAAACCACCATTTCGGAACCCTTCCATACATTCACAAGGCATAACATATACATTTCATTTATGACATTACTCTGGCATTTAACAAGCATTTCATTTCATCAACAAGGATAAAGCTCAAAGCGGTGGTGCTAAAGCGGCAATAAAAGCATTTAAGTGTAAACAGTAAAATCAATGTACCTTGGTAATTGAATGTCTGATTTTAGCACTCAAAAATCTGCTTTGTTTGCAAAAGTTATATTTGTAATATTATTAGGTTTTGAAAATGACCCATATATATAATAATAAAATATAATTTCTTACTCCCAAGTCTTTAACATTTCTTTAGAGTTGTTTCCCCCTTAAAGATTTATTTAAAATCTTCTAAACCTATGTAAGCATTCCCTAAAATTCTTATTCTATATTTCATTAAATTCTAATGTTTTATAAAGCAATGATTCTCTAAATGAACCTTTATCATGGTTGAAAATAGCATTTCATATCTCTTATTTTACTAAGGAACTAAAAGAGTGTCATCGTTGATGTATCACATAAAAGTATCTAACTCATTTGTTCGACCAATCCTAACCTCTTAACATTTTTTTCTCCCTTTTTATTAATTAACGGAACACCCTACATTTCCCGTAGTATTGCTGAAATTTGATCAATTTTTAAGTGCATAATTTCCAATATAAACATAAGTTAGCTTGAGAACATGAAAACCAAAATAAGCATAACTAAATTGTAGTTCTAAACAAGTAGCTACAAAAGAGCAACCTAAACACTTACAAAACCCTCAAGTTCTTGCAGGTCTTTTGATACACTTAAGGTACTGGCAGATAGCAACACTATTCTTATTTCATAGCAAAACATAAGTTGCTTGACTTGTATTTCAAAACATAGGTTGCTTCTTAGGTAACGAATACTTAAACTAATCTATTGATTGCACATATTTCTAAACAGCAAAGCATTAATGATAGTTGAACCTATGAACTAAATTCTGATTGAAACAACTTCAGGAATTGAATTAGTTTTAAGAACTAACACTTACATTATAAAATTGATGCATTACTAGTTTGCTTATTTAATCCCACATTTTCTACAAAATAATTAAATGAGATAGGTTAACAGTGCTTAATGATCTCAAGATATAAACTAACAGTTTAACTCTTTCAATCTACTCTATAAATCCTAAAGTTAACATAAAAAGCTCATAACAATCTCTCTGTCTCTCTTATCACAGAATTAAAGCTTCTATAAGAATACATTTTGACTTGGAGAGGAGTCACGGAGTCGGCAGGGTTCGGAGCGGATCGAAGGCGACGAAGACCTTCGAGGCTGCGGCTGCGTCCTTGCTGCTTCGAGGAGTCCCGTAAGCTGCAGCTTCGTCGTGGGCTTCCGAGGGCTACGGTACTTCCGTCGGCTATGTTGAGTGCTTACGGGATTGGTACGAGTGGAGCAAAGTGTCGCAGGTTATGTTCGGCTGCATTTCAGGTGTCGTAAGGTACATTTGTCTATATATGCTCCATTTGCCAGTTTGAAGTGTCACACCTTTCCAGCAGGAGGCGTCGCTTTCTTTGGAGGCATCCTTTTATTCAGCCGCAGGGTGAAGAGGGGGAAAAATGTGTTTGCTTTGTTTGCTCTCATTCCATTATACTACCTCCCTTATATATATATATATATATATATGTGTACATATGTATATATATACATATATACCTATGGCAGTACATAAGTATGTATATATATATATATACATTTAAACTGAGAAGTAGAAAACTAAATAAAAATGGTTAATAAATTGAGTGATGATTTGGCGGAATATCAATGTACAACGAAATCCGGCGGGAAAATCAACAGGAAAACAGAAATTTGCGGGTATTAATAGATTATAACGGTATTAATGAACAATTAGGATTGACGGGGACGTTAGCGCCTTTCTTAGTAACGACCAAGGGTTGTTACAGCCACCTCCTGCACACACTGACAATTCACTGGTTAGATTATGGCTTTACATTCTATACCAGAGTCCTTGAGGAGTTTGTTGGAAGATCCTATGAGTATAGAATTTTCTAATCAAAACAAAAGAAAATCTCAAAACGAATTCACGAAGTTCACAAGCTTGCATTATAAGGGAAAATAAACAATTTGTCAAAGATAATAAAATCTCAATGACGACCACAAAGGTTGTCAAAGAAAACAAGTCAATTGATTTTGCTACATATCTTTTAGATCATAGGGATTCTATTTTGCTGATAGGTGATCTTGATCATAAAGAGCAGTGACGTACAAATTAGGTTTCCAAGAGTATGTTTATATTAATGCATGGCTGTTGGTTATGGAATAGTGAAGATATAAGCACACGGCATTGCAACTATCCCCACGGCTAGAGTTAGGTATGTGCCAGCTTTTGAAAAAAAATCTAATATCTTTGTGTTCTCGGAGATGTAAGATATATCTTATCTAGTGATACTAATTCTCTTGACGTTTGTAGGAGTGCTTGGTTATCTTAGTAGTGAATAGAGCTAAAGGGCTATATGCGTTGCTAAGTGCAATGTCACATTTAGTTATGACATTCAACAAATTTTATAGCTCATGAAAGTAGTAATGTTATCAAGCAGCAAACTGTCAAATACTAGAAAGGTAAGTGCTATCAATATAAAACCCAGCGATGCAATATGAGATAATGCGAGAGCTTCTAAAGAAAAGGGGCATTGCAAGTGAAGCAAAAAAACCAAAATTAAGGAACTGTGTTGACAAAATGATGACAAAAAGGATGTTGCCAATATTGGGCTAGTGTGCTGCAAAACCTAAATCGTATCCTTTGTTCTTTGAAGATATCATAACTAATCATAAAGTGAAGACTGTTGAAATGTGAATATTAATTTATTTACAAGAGTCACATGCCAACAATGAAGTAAAGACTGCCAAAAAAAATTTCTTTTAATCAAATTATAGAGTTGAAAATTAGGAAAAAGCAGCAACTAACTTTTTACTATAGCACATGATTTTATACTATTAAATGTAGGAGAGAAGCAACAAAACCCCAAAACTCAAAATTCTCTTCTTTGGAGAAAAAGAACTAAGGGAATTCTTCTGGCTCAAGGGATAGCCAACGGCAAGCTCTATGAGAGAGGCACCAAATAAAGCAGCCATCACCGGCATTGAAGTCAGAGGTGATGATGATGCCAGCAACAAGGCCCATAGGAGGTTCTATGCTTTTCATATAAAATCTTGCGATAAGAACTAAAACTGCCTTTGATCGAGAGCCAAAAAGAAATGCAGATGCTGCATAATAAAGAGAAACCTTCATTGGAATTTTACACACATACCACATAAGTTTTATGTTTTACCAATTAAACATCTAAATTTTATATATTACTCTCGTAACACTCAACTTTAAACCACACCAAATTTATTAATCTCTTTTACAGACATTATTTATCATTAGAAGAAAAATTTTCTACGGCAGAATGAGGGAGACAGACCGCAGTGCTTGAGGAGATGATAAAGATGAGATCGCAGTGCATTTTAAAGAAGAAAAAAAAAATGAATATAAAAATGGAGGAAACCGAGAGTTGTTTTAATGTTAAAATATTTAAAAAATTTTACTGCCATTGTATCTATAACAACCCCAAGTCATTATCAACCAAGCTGTTAACAAACGTCATATCCGGTTACACCAAATTTCCCCGTTCGAATTCGTTGTTCATATATTTCGCGCTAAATTCCATTTTTCATTCCCCAAACCGCCAAATTCAATTTTCAATAACATAATTTCTTGCCGTTATTCGTTACCCATAAATTTAAAAGAAAAATGTCATTAATAAAGCGCAAGAAAGCGATCAATTGGTAAAAATTCGGGCGCATTGGGAATAATGGTTATTCCTGAATTAATTAGCAAAAGATTTAGCTTCAAAAATTAATTAAAAATAAAATGTTAATCCAAACTTAATAATCTTGGTGCGAGTACGTTCATCTCTACTAGACACTCGCATCAGACCAAGTTTCATAAAAATCGGAGTACAATCAGTGTCGATTTAAGTTTTAGAAGTTAAGGTTCAAATTTTACTATTTAATTTAATTGAATAAAACATTATATAAGCATCCTAAAATCGTAAACCCATAGTTCCCTCACGCGTGGCCGAGTTCCGTACGCATGTCCTCCCTCTCCTCTCACACGATCCTCCCTTTCCCTCAACATGACAAACCATCCTCGTCGTTGTCAAGGATAGGGGAGCCATCCGCAACGCACATTCGGCCTTACCTGGGAGGAGACGAGTGGCACCCAACGAGTAATACCTTGTCTGCTCGGTCCAGGCCGGCTATAAAATGGCTGAAAATCTCCTCTTCCCTCTGCACGAAGCCAACCTGCGACTCCTTCTCCATTTGGCCCGAGACCTGCATGTCATCTCCCTCTTTCGGCGATTCCAAGACCCATCGGGCAGACAACCCTAATCCTTGCTTCACGCTTGTGAGGTACTGTAATGACCCTACGTCATTTATAAGGTAAGAATTAAGTTCCCGCAATATTCAAATTCGTTAAATCCTCCCGCAAATTTCAGTTTTCCGTTAAAACTCCCGCTAAAATTTGATTTTTCAGTTTCAATCCTTAATTAAGAAAGTTTTAAAATTTGTTTAAAGCTGAAATTGAAATTAAGACCCGTCATTAACGCATATTTAAATTAGTAAAGCGTAACTTCCTCATTTAGACTCATATTCAAGGCAAATAAAATCAGCTGTCCCTCTTTAAAACTGAAAACAAATAAATCACAATTGTATTAGGAAGGAATGCTTAAGGCAATTAAGAGTATTACCCGTAATTTGCTGCTTGAGCCCGAATAAATCGGACGTGCGCTAAGTACGGACATCCTATTTAATCGGAAGGAGCCGAAAGGCTCTCATCATCCCTCGAATCCCTCTCGCCTCTCCCTCTCTTTTCCGCTCGACGTAAGAAGTGCGTACCAGCGCGCAGCAAGCGAGCAGGCAACGACGCGTCGATCCTTGATGCCGACAACGGAAGCCGACACGAGTGCAGTCGACGTCCTAGCACGCACAGTCCGGTCCTCCCGCCTCTGCGTTGAACCCTCTTCGGCTCGATTCCGCGCCCGATCGCCCGACCCTTTGCGCCGATCTCTCTATGTGCTCGCTCGATCGTAAGGTAAAGAGCTCCGCTGCTGAGTCGCGTAAGAGGATAATATATATATATATATATGTATATATATGTATATATTTATATATGTATATGTATAATAACAATAGTAATAATAAAAAAATTAGAATAGAATAAATTAATTTGACTTTAAGTTTTATGTTACAATTTTCATGAGTAGTATAATTCAATTTATCTATTGTATGCTGGATCAAAAGAGAAGCGTCTATTTCCGTGCATTAATAGCAAACCCTAAGTTTCTAAGCCCAGCTTTAGTATTATTAAATCATTCTATTAAAAGATTTAAGAAATAGAATTTGATGTGGCTATTCATTAAAATTGTATATGCTTAAACTGAAAGTATAAATTAAGTGAATGCTTTGCTATTATAGATGTCACCTGCAACTAAATTTCTATATGAGTGTGTTAGATTAGAAAAATCTATGCAATATACTAACTTTTATATAATGTAATTTGATACATTTGATTATAACCTATAAATCCTTGCATTCAAATTACGCTTGAAATTGGGAACGAAATTAGGAGTTCTTAAGAAAGCATTGTTTAACCTAAACTTTTTCTTATGACTTTGAGATTTTAAGTAGGTAAATTTAAAATTCAAGTTTAGGAACTGGAGTTTAAGTTTAAATCTTATAAATAGGTCGTTGCAAAGTTTAATAAGATCTCAATTATAAATTTTGCAGACACATCGAATTTGTGAGTGAATCATCTTGAATAAGTCAAACACCAAAGGTACACTGGATATTAATTTTATGCTTTCTATATTTTTGCTGCTTAAGCATCGCTTTGAATTTGTTTTATATTGTTATTTAATGTTTTACTCTTATTGCTAGTCATGTAAGAGAGATAAAATGATGTTTATGTATATTGTGAATGTTGCAAAGGGTTCCAAAACGGAGGTTAAATTAAGTTAGGGACGGGGCTAGTCTATCAGGAGTTATAAGGGTGCCATCTGGAGCCTTTGAGGGGGCCCAGGTGAAGGTCATGCTTAACTGCATATATGATTCCATTTGGAGCCTTTAAAGGGGGCCCAGGTGATGGTTGCCATCTGGAGCCTTGAGAGAGGCCCAGGTGAAAGTACCATCTGGTGCCTTTAAGGGGCTCAGGTGAAAGTCATGCTTAATTGCATTTTTATGAACCCAGCCTCATGGTTCTGGCTTTGCCCATCAAAACTGCTAACATTGCTTCATAATATCAAGTCATAAACATAAATATGAATTTTTATGCGATTATTGCTTTCTGTTTGAAAATTTGGCATATGACAAAATGACATTTAGTTTGCAGGAGTTGTGATTATCTTTTTGGCTATAAACTATATTTTCCATGCAATTATTATCATTTTTACTTTCCGTTTTGCTTTAAGTATATTTTTATATACATTGTATTTAGAATGTGCACTAAGGCATTATCTTTATAATGCCAGATCAAATACAGCTGGAGGCGGTTGATATAGTATAAAAGCATGGCGAGGGAAAATAACTGCCCCTCCAAGGGATAATAATTTTATGTATAATGAAAGTCATGTAATAAATTTTGGATATTATTTACTTTAAATTGAATGAATGTTATTTCTTATATTTGAATGGCTTTGGATGTTTGTTTAACTGTTATTTTACCTAACTGTCAATATGCTCCTGCGGAAAGATGCATTCGATGTTAGTTTGGTTATTACCAACCTAACATGGGTCATCACAGGTACCAACCCATTCCTAAAATGATCTTTTTATGTGCTCATTTATCTACATGTAAGATTCTATAAGCAAATCTTTTGACACCATGCTATGCTTGTAACATGAAATGAGAAGCTTATTAATAGAATAGAATAGCTATTGCCGATATAAAAAGTGAGCAACATTCAGTTGTGGTATGCGGGTGTGCATTTTCTTATTTATTAGACAAATCTTTTGTTAAAATTTCATATTCACTAACCTATCTAGAAACCTTGACCATCTTACTACTACACAATCAAATCTTGCTCATGTCAAATAAACTCATATTTCACCTATGTTTATACAAGAAGATGTTACTTTAGTAGGATCAAGTGTGATGGCTTCATCATACTCACATCACCTCCTTATGACAAAAGTGTGATAGTACCTTTCATTGAGTATTATGTACAAGAAAATCCTCTTTACCATTTTCATATTATGAGTTTAAAGAGAGACTAAGACATGCTATACTTACTAGTCTTGAATGTTTATACACCCACATTAGTATCACGCTATGACTCTTTACAATTTGGATGAATGAGTTTAGAACCTCATAGGTAGAGAAGAATGCAAACACTTAAGAATGTTCTCATCATTTGAGCACTACCAAAACTGACAAGTCAAGAATAAACACTAATGAATGTGCAAAACTCTAAGGCTCTAGTTAGGAAAATCAAGATAAAGTCAATGGCAGATATTTCAAATTTATATTGCTAACAAGAATTAATATAACACCTATTGTAGATACACTCAAATTCTGATACAATTGTCATACAACTAGGAAAAGGGTACCCATATACATTACTTTTTTTTGCACTTTTATGCTACAATTCTCTTTACTGTTGCTTTAGCTTCGCCCTAACTTGTACTTTTGTGTTTGTATGCGATGATTATTATGTCGAAAAAATGTCACAAAAACAAAATGCTTAATTTCTACTGGATGTAACAAGGATTCTCAAAAGGGACGATGAGATGGGAATGGATGAGGCTAAATCCTCGGGAGTTACAAGCATGACAACTGTTGCCTTTGAGGGAGGCCCAGTTTAAGGTATGATATTGATCATAATTTATGGAACCCCGCCTATGGTACTGGAAATTGCCCGCCAGAACCGCTACTATTTGCTTTCCCACAATATAAAAGACATATGTGCTGCAATCAATAAGTTTTTTGACAAATGTGATATGTTTTTAACAAGTATGCTATACAAAAAAGCAAATGGCATATGCATATTTGTTATACTGGGACAAACTATATTTTTATTACACAAGAAGATATATCCCACTTTATACTAACCATTATGTCCTCTACAATGTTATTATTGCTTTTATTTCCGCTTACCGCATTGTTATTTAAGAGTAACTTTTGATATGTATCGAAGTACTTAGAGTATTCTCTAATTACTGAGAATTTCAATCCGGACATTATCTTTGCAATGCTAGGTTAGGAGAAAGTAGAGGATATTAGCAGTGGATTCTAAGAGGTTGCTGAGGGTTCAAAGTTGCCGATTAAATTATTACTGTTACTACCAGTGTTAAAAAGTCTTGTAATATTTTTTTAGGACCTTTCTTTTCAAATAGAACATGTGATGAATGATCCTTTTATTTTGTTTTAAATCTTGAATTATGATGAATGGATGGATGTATTATACTTGTTCATTACTTTCGCACCCGTTTACTTTGGATTGCTCAATAGGTTCCTGCGACAAAGGGGGACTTGATACCCGGTAAGTCTCAAGACCGAACCATCATGGGGCCACCACAGTATCCCCCTTCTCTCACATGGTTTTTTTTTCAACTATTTCGTTATTTCCTGCCTTTACATAAGATCTGTTAAAAAGAGTGATAAAATTTTAATGGTATGATAGCAATATAAAAAATTTAACTATTTAATAGGTATGATATAAAGATTTTAATAGTACATGTTTGAAAATTTATATAAATTTACATTATAGTAAATATCAATATTAAATTATGAAAAGAAAAAGAAGTGAAGGTGAAAGGTGAAAGGTGGCACCACAATGGGCATGAATGGGAATGGTGGGAGAAGAGAAATAGGCGTGTGTGATTGGATAAGCAAAGAGGAAATAAATATATCACATATTAAGTTACAAGAAAGTATAATAAGTGGGTGTTTTATTAAGATGAGAAATATAAAGAGAGAGAGTAGAAATGTGACTAGATAAACTTTAGGAATAAATCATGTAAACTCATCTCTAGTGGATATTTTATTTCTGTGCAAACTTGGGCGTAGGCAAATCATACCAAATCACATAAATTCTATTGTGTTAATTTTTGTGTTCTTTTTTGCAGACTATATATACCTTGCATATTACTGAAAGAAAGATAGAAGAAAATGAAATAATTCTCATTAATTTAAATGTAGCATTACATAGGTATATATAGATACAATAAAGGCTAGCTCAGTGTTCTGTTAATAGGCTCATAAGCGCCTGGGCGTCCAGCCTCTGGCTGGTGTTGGCCAGGCTTGCACCTAGGCACCCGTCCTTTGTCTATCCAGGATGGGCTTGTGCCTGGGAGCTCATGGGCACTTTGGTGAGGATTGATACTGTTATTACCCCTCGCAAACAAATCATCCAGGTTGAAGTGGTGAGTTTGGACCGGTGTTGATTGATGCAAGTTGTAGAGAGCGACTAAAGAATGCCAGGTATTTGATCTTCCATGGAGATGTGTAAGAGGTTTATTTTTTGTTTTGAATGCAATCTCTAATGAAATGATAGTCTACTTCGACGTGTTTTGTTATGGCATGAAAGATTGGATTCTTTGTGAGAGCTATGGCTAATAGGTTTTCGCAAAACAGTCGAGTTGGACCTTCTTGACAGATGCCAAATTCTTGGAGTAATCTACGAAACCAGATGATGTCATGGATGGCGCTCTATATTTAGCTTCGGCGGATAAGCGAGATGTAATTTGTTTTTTTGAGCTAGATGAGTCGGGTTGTTATCTAGGAAGATGTATTAGCCTATAGTGGGTTTACAATCGCCTGGATCTCAATCCCAGCAAAAACTACGTATTCCCAGAGATGCATGCTTCCGAGGTTGATTGGTCGCACAATTGAAGAGAGTCTTTGACGTATCGAAGGATGCATTTTACCTGATCGAAGTGAGCTAGTGTGGGATTATGCATGTGTTGGCATACCTGTTGATTGCAAGGCTGATGTCAGGGCAAGTGTGTGATGACCCATATTAGGTTGGTAACAACCAAACTAACATCGGATGCATCTTTCCGCATTATCATATTGGCAGTTAGGTAAAATAGTAGTTAAACAAATATCCAAAGCCATTCAGATATAAGAAATATCATTCATTCAATTTAAAGCATATAATATCCAAAAATTTATTACATGAAATTCATTACACATCAAATTATTAATCCTGGAATGAGCAGTTACTTTCCCGCGATATGCCCTTAGATTATATCAACCGCCTCCAACTGTAGCTGATCTGACATTATAAAAATAATGCCTTAGTGCACATTCTAAATACAAAGGATATTAAAAATATACTTAAAGCAAAGCGGGAAGTAAAATGATAATAACTGCAGAAAATAGTGTGTTTCAAAAACAAGAAGATAAATATGTCTCCTGCAAAATAACTGTTCTTGCACATGCCAAGTTTTCAAAAAGGAAAAGCAATAATATAGCGTAAAATTCATGTTTATGTTTATGACTTGATATTATGAAGCAATATTAGTGGTTCTGTTGGGCAAGGCCAGAACCGTGAGATTGGGTTCATAAAAATGCAATTAAGCATATCCTTCACCTGGGCCCCATTAAAGGCTCCATATGGCACCTTCACCTGAGCCTCTCTCAAGGTTCCAGATAGTATCCTTCACCTGGCCCCCCGTTAAAAGCTCCAGATGGCACCTTCACCTGGGCCTCTCTCAAGGCTCCAGATGGTATCCTTCACCTGGGCCCCGTTAAAAGCTTCAGATGGAATTATATATGCAGTTAAGAATGACCTTCACCTGGGCCTAACTTAATTTAACCTCTGTATCGAAACCCTTTGCAACATTCACAATATACATAAACATCTTTTTTTATCTCTCTTACATGACTAGCAGTAAGAGTAAAACGTAATAATATGAAACTGGTTCAAAGCGATGCTTAAGCAGCAAAAGATAGAAAGCATAGAAAAGCATAAAAGTAATATCTAGTGTACCTTTTGTGTTTGACTTAACTAGAATCACTCACAACTTGATGTGTCTGCAAAACTTATAATTGACATTTTATTAATCTATGAAACTATCTATTTACAAGATTTAGAACTAATATTCGTGTTCCCTAGTTTACCTTTAGATGTTAGATCTAAATCTTATAAGAGTAGATTATACAATGAAAATGTTCATAATTCTAATTTATCATATTTTACTAAACCTTTCTTTTATCAATACCGAACCCATCTATTATGTTAGGGCAGAACAACATGCTTCATTCAAGCAATATTTCAAAACCTCTTGAGCTATTATTTATGATCTAATTTGGTATGAACTCAAGGCTTAAAGTATAAGTTAGGATATGAGGTTGATAATATTCATATTTGATTAAAATTATAACTGACTCCAAAATTTATTAAATAGCTAATTTGGACTGATTAGAGGTCTTCCTAATGTTGGCTAGTATGATCTAATCTTAGTACTGCAATATTATTATTAATCATTTTAATACTTCATAAAGCAAAATAAAAACCTAGTCTTAGGTTAAGTGATTAAATATGACTAATTGTTGATAATCCTTAAGTTCAAATCATTATAATATTAAAACTATTTTTTAATGATATAAAAATAAATTATTTAATCTATTTATGGCAATTATTTGTTAGTAATATTATTTTTATTATTATTATTATTATTATGGTTTATTATATATGTATATATATACACACACACACATATATATATATATATATATTTATATATATATATATGTATGTTTATATATATATATATATATGTATGTTTATATATATATATATGTATATATATACATATATATCCCTACGCATTTTATTCCTCCCTAATCGACTCGAAAGAAGGGCCTTACCTTACGGACGATCCGAATGCGTCGAGCGAGTCGAGCGAGCGAGCGGAGGGATCGCCGCAGAGAAGAGGTCGAGCGGAAAGGAGGAGTCGGCACTGGGACGAGAGGGTCAGATTGAGTCGACTGCGCTCCGGTCTTTGTCCTTCCGTCGGTCGCAGGTAGGGATCGACGCACCGTCGCAGGTAAGGACCCCCGTCACTCGCTCGCTACTAGGTTTCCGTCGGATGCAGTTCGTCAGTGTGGTAATGACCGAACGATTGAGAAGGAGAGGCGAGTGGAGGTTGGCTCGAGTGGTGAGGGTCTTCTGTCCCCCTCCCGATTAAATAGGACGTGCGTATGTAACGCACGTCCGATTTATTCGGCTCGAGCAGCACGTTACGGAACTCTTCCCTTAATAGCTCTACGCAAATCTTCTTAATTCAGCCGATAGTTATTGTTTTAACCATTTCAAATAGGGACAAGCTGATTCATGCCTTAATATGAGTTTAAATGAGGAAGTTATGTTTTGCTAAATTTAAATATGCTTAAATGATGATTTTAAAATTCAATTTCAGTTTAAACAAGTTTTAAAATCTTCTAAATTAAGGATTGTACTGAAATTCGAAATTTAGTGAGAGTTTTAACGGGAAACTGAAATTTGTGGGAGATTTAACGAATCGGAAATTCAATGCTTGCCTTTTTAATGACCTAGGGTCATTACAAAGTGATGGTGAGATACTGAAGAGATTTTGCTAACTTTTTGTATAGTTTAAGGTGATTGAACTGGGTACAAGACTTGAAGGGCTGCTGGTTTGCACTTGGTGTCAGAGCAGGATTGCATTGCTGCATGCCCGAGTTTTTGAGGATGCTGGATGCATAATTTTTTTGAGCAAGTATGGGGACGGTGGTGGTGTTGATAAGGTTGATGCCAAGGAAAGTGGATGGAGTGCCAAGGTGTTTCATGCGAAACCACTAGGTAAGGGTGTGAATTAGGGATGTAAGAGCGTCTTTGTGTGGTCCGGTGATGAGAATATCATTTACATAAATTAGGATGTAGATTCTTTTTGAGGTTGTCGTGTATGAGTAGGGGATGAATCAGCTTTGCTTGTTCTAAATCCCTAGGAGTGTAAGAATTCAATGAGTGTAGAGTACCATCGGCAGGGGGTTTGTTTAAGGTCGTAGATGGGCTTGTTGAGCTTGCACACATAAGTAGGATGAACGGGATCCACAAATCCTTTATGGTTGCTTCATGAAAACAGTTTCGTGGAGTTTTACATGAAGAAAAGCATTGGAGACGTCTAGTTGTAGGATAGGCCATTTGTAGTGGGTAACTGAGGTGAAGAGCATCTGTATGGTTGGTAATTTTGCAATAGGACTAAACATTTCCACGTAATCTGTAACGTAGTTTTGGTTAACCCTTAAGCTACTAAGCAAGCTTTGTAGCGATCTACTGTTCCATCATTGATGTGTTTTGTGCAAAATGTCCATTTGCATTCGATGACATTTTGATGAGGTTGAGGAAGAACTAATATCCAAGTGTGCTGATCCATTAGTGCTTTATGTTCATCAGCCAAAGCTAGTTGCCAATATTTTAGGTTGGCTGCTGCTTTGTATGAGATTGGTTCTTGTTGTGGTGGTGTGTTGTGGAATAGGTTGATAAGAGGTTTGGGTTATATGGTTCTTGTCTTTAGGCGTGTTTGCATTGGATGGGTGGGAGGAGGTGGTGTTTTTGGTATGGTTGTGGTAATGGTCTTGCGAGAAAAGGTTTGTGGGAATTGGTGGATTGTGGTAATTGTTGTTTTGGTTGGGAGAGTTTTGCAGGGATAAGAGGCATTTTATGGGAGAATGGAGATGTGAGGGGCAATGAGGAAGCTGAAGTATCAAATTTTATGGGGGAAGTGGAGTGGGTTGGCTGCTGATGGACTTCAAGAAAAGATTGGTGGAGTTCAAGTTTTCTTGTAAGTGTAGATGATGGAATGAGAGAGAGAGGAAGAATGTGGGTGAGGGGTGTATGGGTGCTGAATGGTGGTTGTTAAGAGTTGGATATGAGAAAGTATGTTTGATTAATTGTATATGATGTGAGATTAGATGGGTGGAGGTTTTTGGGTTAAAGCATATTTAATATCCTTTATGATTTGGGGAGTATCTGAGGAAGATGCAAACTATTGTTTTGGGGTTGGGTTTAATTTGTTTTGTTGGTGGTAGAAAGAGAAAACAGAGCCAAACGAACACTCGTAGGTGTTGTTACTCGAATGGGGTGCTATATAGAATTTGAAAGGTTGAGATCTTGCTTGTGTTGGGAGAAGGTAACCAAATTGATGAGATAGGTGGATGTGAGGGCCACATGAGCCCTGAATTTTTTGGGAGATTGAGTTGTATGAAGAAGGGTACAGGTTGTTTCAAGTATATGACGATGTTTGCGCTACCCCATTTTGTTGGGGAGTGTAGGGACATGACATTTGATAGTGGATGCCAAGGTGTTTGAAGAGATTTTGGAAATATTCTCCCCCTCCATTGATAAATGATAAAAATTGAAACCTTCATATGTTGGGAACTGGGCCCCATACATCGGAATGTAAAAATTCAAATATATCATAATTTTTATTTTTGAATTTAGGAAACAACAACTTATAGTGCTTTGCCATGATACAAGGAATGCATGGTGATGGCGGGTTGTTATTTTTGAGGCTAAGAAGATGCTTGAAGGGAAGTTGATGAACCTCATGGCTGGGTTGTCCTAATCGGGGTGCCAATGAACCGTAATAGTTGAGGTTGACCGCAGAATTTTCTTGGATGGAGAAGATGTAGGAGGTGGAATGATAGTGTAGAGTCTGTTGATGTAGAGGGCTTTAATTATAAGAGTACTCGTTTGGAGGTCCTTTATTGTAAAGCCATGTGGATTAAATAAGATAGAGCAAGAGTTATCATATATTAATTTGTGAATAGATAGAAGATTAAATTGGCATTGGGGCACACAAAGAAGGTGGTTGAGATGGACTTACAGTAGGGTGTTGGTAGTATGTCGGTGCCAATGTTGGATCTTTGAAGAGATTGATCGTTGTCGACTGTTACTCTGTCATTTCCTAAATAATTTTCAGCAATAGATAGGTTGTTGAGGTCATTGGTGACATGGTTAAAGGCTACTAAGTTTGATACCAACAAGGATCTGTCATTCTTTCCATGCATGCATAGGGCTGCAGGGTACTGATGCTATGAGTTGGAGTGATGGTAGTTGGAGTTCATTCTGTGCCAGTAGTCTTTTGCTGAATGGCCTAGTTTACAGCGGATCTGGCATTCGATGTAATATGATTTAGCAGTTTTCTGTATAAATGGAGCTTGCTTTCTGTGTGGATGGAGCTCCTCGGTTTGGAGGTGGTCGACGACCATGCCAACGATACAGGTTTCCTCTACCACGAAACTGGCCGGAGAACAAGGACAGAGGGGTGTTGTTGATTTGGGATGTGTTAGATAGCTGAATTTCTATATGGAGATTTTATTGGACATTGATCTCTTCACTACATAGATGAGGGTATAGGTCATCAAGACTGATAGGTGTTAGTTTAATTCGAATGGTGATTTTGAATGTATGATCTATAGATGGGAGGCTGTTTAGGATGTAAAGAATGATATCTTCATTATCGATCTTGATCTTGCAGCAGCAATATTATCCACCAGTGATTTGATTTCCAATAGAGATTCTCCCATTGACTGATCCTTGAGAGATACATGATGAAATTCGTTCTTGAGCTGAATAACTCGGGATCGATTGGAGGATTAGAGATATTTCTCGAGGATGAGCCCAACCTTCAACACAAAAATTAGCTTCTAGGATATATGGGAGGATGGAAGGTGATATTATGGAATAGTGAGAAGTGATTAGATTGCAATCAATCGACAGCCATAGTGCGTGTTTCGTTGTATCTGTGGAGGGAACGGTGGTTGTTCCGTCTAGATGGCCATGTAAGTTGTTGGCTTTGAATAGTTTTGTTACTTGAGCTTGCCATATAAGGTACTTTTCAATTGTCAAAGGATTGTTAACTAGGTTCTTGATGTTCGAAAGTAGAAATTTGAGATTTTTGAACTCCAGATTGTAGACTAGGTAGCTGTATTGGGAGCTGTACTGGGGGGTGGATTGAGAGTTGTTGTTAGTTAAAGCCATTCTTGGTTGATGTAGTTGGGGGTGGTGGAGTCGAAATTGATATGAAGGTTATTTCTTTAGATCAAGTAAAGGAAAATGAAGTTGAAAAAAAGAAATTTTGTCGATTTATTCAAGAACATGGTAAGGTCTTGGCTGTGAGAGGAAGAGGGGATGCAGTTCTTGAGCCAGAGATGAGAAAGCTGAGAGCTTAGATGAATTTTTGAAGGCTGAGAAAAGAATAGAGGGGTTCTAGATGAGGTGTAAAAGGAAGGTTCTTTGAGAAGATTGGAGGAGAAGAGGAGGTTTAGGGTGAGTGAGCAAGAATGCTCTGATACCATGAAAGAAAGTTAGAAGAAGATGAAAGGATTCTCATTAATTTGAATGTAACATTACATAAGTATATATAGATACAATAGAGACTAATTCAGTATTTTACAAACAGGCTCACATGTGCCTGGGTGTCCAGCCTCTGGCTGGCACTAGCCAGGCACCGGCTAGGCGCAAGCCTGGGCACCCGTCCTCTGTTTGTCCAAGCTGAGCTTGCGTCTGGGCGCCCAAAGTTCTATTTGGTGAAGATTGATACTATTAATTCATAGGCACCTGGGCGCCCAAAGTTCTGTTTGGTGAAGATTGATACTATTATTTCCGGGGCGCCTAGGCATCCAGCTTCTAGATGGCGCTGGCCAGGCTTGCACCTGGGCGTGCCTAGGCGACCATCCTCTGTCTATCCAGGCGGAGCTTGCCTGGGTGCCAAAAGTTTTATTTGATAAAGATTGATATTGTTATTAATTACCACGCTCCATCCCCAACAACTCCATTTCTAAAAGAGGTACAAATAAAATGTTTCAAGAGTTGGAGTATTAATACTTATTCAACGTTTCAAAGATCAATATATAGCACAACTAGAAGTTTCTGCATGAAACAGAGCTTCAAATCTATACTCAACCATTTGACCCAATATATATCTCTAGCGTCACAAATAAATATTTATCAAATGAAAAGCAACAAAAAAATTATCTATTCCGGAATCGGCAGGAATTTCAAACCAATAAAATTTGGAACAAAAAAACAGCAAATATTAGTTGAATATTCAGTTCAAGTTCAGTAGCTCTGATCAAGAATTCCCAAAATTTCATCAAATTAGCAAGAATGAAAATTTAAGACAGTGACAGCATAATTACCTTCCCAGCCCTCCAAGCATCAAATATCAGACGCATGTGCCTTCTTTCATCAAAATGATGGCCATGGCGTAGCATTGTTCGATAGAAATTCTCAAAATCGTTCCACTTGCTAGCCGCAATGCATGCCTCCATCATGGTGTTGAACGTAAATTTATCTGGAAAAACTCTTCTACTGAATTCGTCTGTCCTATATATCTCACTGCTACCAGACAACATCTTCTGAAAAAGACCTTTAGCTTCTTCAAACATTCCGTGCTCAACATATGACTTCAGCATGATGTTACAGGTGATTGCATTTGGTGAGCAGAAACTATTCATCTGGTTAAAAAGGAACGACGCATTTTCAATGTTTCCTGAGTCAAGACAAGCTTGAATTAAACCAGTGTATATCACCACCAAAGGCTTCTTTGTAACCATACAAATCTTGTTTATCTGTGTAATAAGGATTTTCTTTTAATAAACCCTTCTCAAATACAGCTGAATGCTTGTATTGAGTTACTAGTATTATTTTTTATTTTGTGCATGCATTAAGTTCATTGAATCATTCAACAAGATGTTATGGCAAAAAACATGCATGCAAAAAGTTGTCAATACAGTCCAAATAAATAAATCAACAAATATCTACTCTGATAAGGATGTTAAACCAGAAAATATGTTGATTACAATGACATCGTTGAAAGGATGCCTGTAGAATAAAGTCTCGAAGAAAAAAATTAAGAATAATTACATGACATACACAAAAAACTTGCATATGAACTATATAACACCAAAACTTCAACTTTTGCTATAATAACTACTTAAATTCACGCAAGGAAAATCTCATCAACTAGCACTAATAGGAAAAACCTAAGTAGGGATGGTAATTTTGATAAATGATAGAATTTGAGTGGCAAATTTGTCAAAATCAAAGTTTGAATTTTGATTTGTGAAATGGAAAGATTAAAGTGGTATGCACAAAATTATCGCAATATTTTAGGAACTTGGGAGCATGGTCATATCTTGAAAATATGTTGTTATTTCTTGTGGAAATCAATTAGCCAAATCTTTTGCTACATTCATTTGGTTCAGTTAATGTTGCAAAAATTAGATAGTTGTACTTGCTTTAGTACCTAAATTTTTTTTTCACTTATTCAAGAAATAATTATGCTGAATTTAAATTAGAATTTCCATAAACCAGCTCTACTAAATATGAAAATAAATATCTTAATTTAAATACAATTAAAATCTAAACAATAATCCCATAATTGAGCTGATAATAATCTTCAAAATCACAACCACATGTTCCCTTTGATTTTCCTAACCACCTGGGCTATACATGACAGTCATCATAAATGAAACTTATAAGAAAATGATATGTTTCTTTCTTGATCGTGCTTTCCTTAATATTGATTATGATGTGTGGATCCATGCATCCCCTCCTTAACTTTGCCTTTATTGAGTAACATCATCTCTCATATAATGTCAAGAACATTATGCTCTTAGTTAAAAAAGTTTAATAATATCTTGGATCCACAAGCAAAAATATAGACAACAAATTTGTGTAAGGTGGGACGTTGATTCCAAAAAAGATCATTTATTGTAAGTTTAAGCTATGAAAGGGTACGCTTGAGATTGAAGGTTCTGATAAAAGTATTATTCTCGTTGGGATGCTGAAAGAGAAAAGTTTGAAGGGAGCATCAAGGGTGAAAGATTTGATGAAAATTTGATAATACAAAATTGCAAATTTGAGTTCATTTTATCCACTTCATAATGCTACGATTACAAATGTATATATACGGAAAATTGTCAAGATATAATGACAGATAAATAGCTTGGAATAGATGAATAAATATGATTACAGCAGATGATTACAAGTTGATGGCTAGGATGCGAGAGAAGATATAGAAAGATGGTTTAAGGTGATAATCTAGAATCTTCTTGTTGATAGGCATAGTAATTGGCTTATTTATCATACCACTAAAAGTGAGGGTGTCCGATGGCACGACAACTATGGCAAAGATGTAGGAAAAATGACCTGGTAGTAGCATCGTTGTCAATATATCAATGACCTGAGATATATTGGGAATATGTTAAGCATTTAGTTTTTCATGACCATCATCTCTAGAATAAAATGACACTCATTATCAATATGTTTCATTCTTGGGCCTAAGATTAACTAGGCAGCAAAATAAATAGTGTTAATGTTGTCACGACAAATTTGTAGTGTTGGGTGAAGAAAATCAATGTCGAGAAGCAGAACTTAGATCCAATGTAATTTATTGTTTATTTAATGCAATTCTGTGTCCAGACTCAACTAGTAATCTCTCAAAAAATGCAAGAATCTATAACAACCGGGCTAAGTTTTAGGAATAAAAATTTTTAAAGATTGATTTGAATACATTAATTAGATTTTTCCCCAATAAATAGATCAAGTTTTTATTTAAAATGGGACCAAAAATTTCCTATTGGCACAAGCTCCCATAATTAATTACCCCCCCTATTTAAAAGTGGTCTTTGTTAAGAAATTTGATTATAGCTTAAAATTTAGGTTTAGTTTTAAACGCAATAGTTAAGAATTTACAAGATGGCATATTATTGAGTAGATGAAAATAAATTCAATCAAGTGATCAAGGGGTCAATCCAGATGATCGACCATGTAGTAGACAGGCCATTCTCAACATGAGCTACCCTTGAATTGTCAGGTCATTTGTTGTTCAAACAATTGTTCCTGAGTCTTCTACGCTACAGGAGATCGTCCAATCATGAAGGACAACCCTTTCCCAAGGGAATCTAAATCAACCGGCAACTACAAGTATCAATTAGGAATTAGCATACAAGCATTCCTACTGCATCTATTGAGTTATAATGCTGCCCAAGCCTCATTAGAGCTCAAGCCGCACCTAAATATATACTCAAGAATATTTCGTATGCGTGCTCCAGCAACAGGACAAGTTGCTTTTGCTACTTAAGAAGTCAGGTGGTGCCAGACAGCAGATCTTGTACCCTTAGACATGGTGTGATAACAAACCCATTCAGATGAAGCCACGTATCCGAATTTCATCCAGTAGTCAGTATAAATAAACCTAAGGGCAAGGTAACAAAAATTTTGACCCCAAGTTTGTACTCTGGTCTTCTTTCTTACTTCCTTCTTCAATCTTATATTTTAACTTTTTCCTCTTTAATAGAAAGCTTCCATCATCATGTCGTTACTCTAATTCTTGGTATGCGAGTTTGTGCTTGTAAAGTGATATTCTGTCATTCCCTTTGATTTGTATAGCTAGTTGTTAGTTAAGTTCAATCCAACAGTCAGTTGCATAAATGATATGTTGGTACTAAAGACATTGTTTATACCACAACACAACAGTAATCAAAGAGTTGTTGTTGTAAGGTTTGATCAAAGAAGAATGTAGTTTAGTGATGATGGGCTAACCAAAGAAATTTATAAAACTAGATGAGAAAAGTAAGAAAATATGTTGACCAGAGATGATAAGAGAAATGGGTGTTATGGTGTGAAGACTAATTGGATCATAAAGAGAAGAATAAACTGTGTTCTGATGGATTCCGAGACGGATCTACAAAAGCCAACATCAGGACTGGCGCCAGCAGACAGAGAGTCTAGCATCTAAGCGCCCCAGAAACAGCAAGGCGCCCAAGCGTCCGCGAAAATCCCAGCTCGAGTGTGACATGTCCTGAACTATTTATGGCACTTTGAGGGCTGGTTTGGGATTTTATATAAATGCTAACATGATGGGCTATGCTTATATGCGTGTTATTTCTGTGTGAGAGCTCTTTGGAGGCTTGCAGGCTTAAAACCCTAAAGTAAGAACAAGGAGAAATCTGGGAGAGAAGAAAAAGAAAAAGCTCAAGACGGTGAATGTTTTCTTCTTCTAAGAGATTAATAAGTTCCCTATAACTCTATAATCATCTCTTCTATAATGAATTTTCTTGTAGTGATATAGCTTTGTGATTTTTTCTATTATTGAGTTTTCCACATATACCTTTGTGTTTGAATGCCCGTGTGCTTGTGAATGTTTGTGTTGTGATTTTTTTAATTGCATGTTTTGATATATTTACGCCTTTGCTTCGGTGATTCTCAGTGGTCAAACCCCAATCCTAAGGATTTCTAAGGAGAAGAAGATCTCACGCTTTCTCAACAAGAGGTATCAGAGCGTTGCATGGTGTTAGGGTTTGTTAGCTTGAGTGGGAGCAATGGTCGACGAAATAAGACACAAGATTGAGAAGTTCAATTGAACAAACTTTGCATTTTGGAAGATGCAAATTGAGAATTTGCTCTACCAAAAGAAACTGTACTTACCATTGGAAGGAGTTAACAAGAAACCTGAAACTATGTTGGAAAGCGAATGGAAAGTCCTCGACAGGATGGCACTAGGCTTGATACACCTTTCTTTATCCTCGTCAGTTGCATTTAATATTGTGAATGAGAAGACTACAGTCGATCTCATGGCGGCCCTTACTCGAATGTATGAGAAGCCCTCGGCTTCTAACCAGGTGTTCCTAATGAAGAAGCTATTCAACATGAAGATGACAGATGGTGGCTCAATGACAGAACATTTGAATTAGTTCACTATTGTAACAAGCCAATTAAGCTCGGTGGAGATCAACTTCGACGACGAAGTTAGAGCTCTGTTGTTTTTGTCTACTTTGTCGGATAACTGGGACGGACTGGTGCCTGCAGTCAGTAAGTCTTCTAAAAATGTCGAGCTAAAATTTGATGACATTGTCGGGCTACTGTTGAATGAATAAGGAAACACTCCAACGGTGAAGCGACTACTTCATCATTATGTGTAGAATTCAGATGAAGAAGTACAGACCGGAAGTTCAATATAAGCAAGTCTAAGTCATGGCGGAAAAAATCAAAGTCGGCAAAGGGGAAAGTGGGATGCTAGAACTACGGGAAATTTGAACACTTCAAGAAGGACTATTATGCCTTGAAGAAGTCGGGAGGAGGAGGAGGTAAATACAAGAACCCCTCCGTGAATGTTAATCAAGATGCGTTGATCTTATCCCTTGTTAGCACTGAGTCCTGAGTGGTTAACTCCGGTGCTTCCATTCATGTAAATCCAAGCAAAAAAGCTTTCAAGAACTACACCAAAGGTGATTTGAGAAAAGTTTGCTTGGGAGATGACAAAGCTTGCAGCATCATTGGAAAGGGAGATGTGGAATTCAGTTGTTGAATGAGTCGGTGTGGAAGTTGAAGGATGTCAGACATGTTCCTTGTCTAAGGAGAAACTTGATTTCTGTCAGTCAACTAGCCCGCGAAGGTTATAGCACGAGTTTCACAGGAGATTCCTAGAATGTGACTAAAGGTGCATTGGTAGTTGCTCGGGGAAGTGTGGATGGGACACTTTACATGATCAATAAAGTATCTGATTCTATTTCAGCGGAAAAACTTGATGCACGTCTATGACACCAAAGGCTCTGTCATATGAGCGAGAAAGGACTGAAGTTCATGATATCTAAGAGAAAAAATCTAGGGTTGAAATCCGTGGATTTAGAATTCTGTGAAGCTTGCGTGTAGGGCAAGCAAGAGAATGTCAATTCTCAAGGAGTGGAAGAGATTTGAAGTCCTAGAAGATGGAGTTGTGCACACTAATGTGTGGGGACCAGCTCTCACATCCTCTCTTGGTGGAACCACATATTTCGTTACTTTTATTGATGACAATACTATGAAGTTATGGGTATGCTTCTTGAAGCACAAATATGATGTGTTTGAAGTGTTCAAGAAGTGACTAGCCTTAGTTGAGAATGAGATAGGCTGAAAGCTCAAGTGCCTTAGATCAAACAATGGCGGAGAATACTATGACAAAGAGTTGAAGAAATATTGTACTTTGAATGGGATATGTGGGAGTTTACTGTTCCAAGAACACCTCAGTAAAATGGTTTTGGAGAGCGCATGAATAGGACTCTTATAGAGAGAGCCAAGAACATAAGGCTACATGGTAAGTTGTCCAAGCAATTTTGGGCAGAGACTGTGAATACAGCCGCATATCTGATCAACAAGAGTCCTATAGTTCCCTTGAAAGAAGGGATACCCGATGACGCATGGAGCAGAAAAAAGATGAAATTGAATCACTTATAGGTATTTGGTTGTTCATACTATGTGCACATTGATGCAGGTTTCAGGAGCAAGCTTGATTCAAAGGCAATCAAATACACATTCATTGGCTATGGAGCAAGAGAATTTGGCTACAGATTCTGGGATTATCAGAATTAGAAATTATCAGAAGCTGGAACATCACATTCAAAGAGAATGAGATGTAAGTAGAGGAATGGAGCTCAAAAAAACTCAAAAGGAGCTTCAGATGATAAGCCAAATAATATTAAAGTGGATGACAATGCTGAGCAAGATGAAGCACAACTAGATGCTCATGATGGAGTGCAGACAGTTCCCCAGACACTAGTCACTGAGCTGATAAGATCCACTATAATATCACGTCCCACACAGAGGTATTATTCTTCATTATATTATATATGTTGCCAGCAGACTGTGGTGAACTAGAATGCTATAAAGAAATGCTTCAAATTAATGACTCAATCAAGTGGGTGTCAGCAATGGATGACGAGATGAGTCACTCATGTCCAATGAGACATGGGAATTGGCTAAACTATCAGAAGGAAAGAAAGCTCTTCAAAACAAATGGGTTTACAGGTTGAAGGAAGAATGGTTGGAAGCAAATGCTACAAGGCAAAGCTTGTGGTGAAAAGCATCCAACATAAGCATAGTGTGGACTCAGTGAGATTTTCACTCCAATAGTGAAGATGACTACTATCAGAATAGTGTTGAACATCGTGGCAGTCAAAAATCTGCATTTGTATTTCTTTATGGTGATCTAGAGGAGGAACTATTCATAATGCAGCTACAAAGTTATGAAACCCAAGAAAAGAGTGAGTTAGTCTGCAAGCTCAAGAAAAGTCTGTATGGCCTGAAACAAGTGTTGAGACAATGGTACAGAAGATTTGACAGGTTAATGTTAGACACATGATACAAAAGATGCTAGACGGATCACTGTTGTTATGTGAAGCAGTTTAGCACCTCCTATATCATTCTACTTCTGTATGCAAATGATATGTTGATAGTAAGATCAAATATGAATGAGATAAAAAGACTTAAAAGGCAAATGTCAAAGGAGTTTGACAGGAAGGACTTGGAGCCGACAAAGCAGATATTAGGGATGAGGATCAGTAGGTAAAGAAGTGCAGGGCTACTGAAGTTGTCTCAGGCTGATTATGTTGAAATAGTACTCAAGAGCTTCAACATGGAAGAGGCAAAGTGAATTTGCACTCCCCTAGCAATTCACTTCAACTTGACAAAAGAGCAGATGCCAAGGACTGAAGCCGAATGGGAACACATGGAAAAGGTTCATTATGATCAGCGATCGGGAGTTGATGTATGCGATGATTTGCACAAGGTCGAATATTGCTCATTCAGTGGGAATGACCAATAAGTACATGAGCAACCCTGGGAAGCCTCATTAGGAGGCAAATAAATAGATTCTCAAATATCTGAGAGGTGCAGTGGACAAAGCCTTATGCTTTAGAATATCCAAGATATAGCTACAAGAATATGTAAACTCTGATTTAGCCGAAGACATCGACAGCAGGAACAGCACAACCGGATATGTGTTATTTTGGGTAGTGTTGAGGTAAGCTGAATCTCTAGACTACAAAAGATAGTTGCCCTATCCAAAACTAACGCAGAGTATGTCATCACCACTGAGGCGAGCAAGAAAATGATCTGGTTGAAGAGCTTTATAGCTGAGTTGGGCAAGGAGCAAAGAGATGGAAGATTACATAATGATAGTATGAGTGATATCCACCTAACTAAGAAAGTCACATTTCACGCCATAACTGTGAGGACCCGGTACCGGGTCAGCGAAGCTAAACCAGCACCGGTTTCACATTTCATGCCATAACTGTGAGGACCCGGTACCGAGTCAGCTAAGCTAAACCAGCACTGGTTGATGTGGGTATGATAAAATAACAGCAACAAGTCCTCTAGCCGCAGGATCATATTGAGTGATTTAAGAGACAAATATATAGACATCAAATATAACTCATTTATTCATTAATTCATAAGTTCTGCTTACAAAGGTTAAAATAAAAATTATGAACTTTATAAAAGAAATAGATAGAGCCAAAAAGAAAGCGGTGGATCAGCAGGTAGCAATATCAGCACTACTCAATTCTTAGCACCTTTCCTCGATGATGAACTCCTGATCTGGGCACATTTCAAAAGTGCGGGCATTCGAATACCAGTTAGTTGTGAAACTAAGTACTGATAGATGTCATCTTTACAATTATTAAATAATAAGCAAAATAATCAATATTTGATAGGAAATAAAAGTTGTACAAACTTATCCCTGCAAACCTATTTCAATTGCACTTGAAACTTAGCATAAAAATAATTACAGTCACAAAAATAAATACAGAATTTTAGCACTTGATATCTGAGGCAAAATATGATTTTGTTGGGCAAGTACAAAATCGAGGAAAAGGGGGTTCATTTTTGTGTTACATATCCCAACTTCCCTCTATACCTACCTCAAAGGCTTATCAATATAGGCTCCTTATCACTCCTGATATCGGACAGCCCCATCCTAGCGGTTGTCTGATCAGACAAAAAGTATAAAACAACATAAAACCCTTGTTTCTCACTTATCCAAACTTATTCATATATCATTTTATGTGACTGTAAAAAGCACTTTTATCAAATTTGTGCGATGCTGAGCAAAAAAATATATTTAAACAAGAGTAATAAAAGACATCTAATACCTTATTCTATAAGTTCAAAAGTTCAACAGCTCAACAGTTCGACAGTTTGACAGTTCGGATGAGTGGCAGTTCGCTCAATCTGCATTTAGGTTTTTGATATTTTAAATTAGTCTTTTTAGCCAATATTATTATCTTCATTTCTATTCTGTTTCTCTTTCGTTTTCTCAACTTAATAGAAGTCCGTATTTTTAAGTTACCGATGTGGCAATAATATTTATAATAGCATTTGTTATTATCATTTTAATAATGATAGTGATAATAATAATGTATAAAAGACAGAATGGAAACGACTGCATAAATTGCATAACATAATAATAATAATAATAGTAATAATAAGAAAATGGAAATGACATAATAAAATGCTTGAATTGAAATAGACAATATGGAAGTAATAGTCATTTTCTAGCATTTATACTGTTCATTTTTAATTAATGACATCAATAATAATACAATGACATAATATAATAGTATATTTAGTAATAAGAAATGAAATAAGAGAAATAAATAATTAAAAATCTCATATCATTTTCTTCCTCTTTTCCTTCTCCTGTTACTTAAAGCTGGAGTTGCCGAAAGCCGGAGGGAGGTCGGACGTGGCTGAAGGGAGCTGGCAAGAGGTTGTCGGGGCAGCGGGAGCTGGCTGGTCGGATGGCTGGCTGTTGGCCTGACGGGGGAGGGCTGCAGCAGCAGGGGCTGTTGGCTAAGGGAGGGCTGCAGCAAGAGGGGCTGCTGCTGGCCGGCTGCTTGCTGGAGGACAGGAAGGAGAGGCTGGGCTGCTAGTGGTTGTGGGAGAGGGAGGAGAAGGTTGTTGCTGTGTGGGGAGAGGAGGAAAGGGCTGCTGCTGTGTGGGGAGAGGAGGAAAGGGCTGCTGCTATGTGGGGAGAGGAGGAGAGGGCTGCTGCAGTGTGAGGAGAGGAGGAAATGGGTGTTGTTGTGTGGGGAGAGGAGGAGAGGGCTCCTACTGTGTGGGGAGGGGAGGGGGGGGAGGGGAGGGCTGGCTGTGGGGCTGAGGAGGAGGAGGGGCTGCTGGGAGAGAAAGGGAGGAGAGGGCTGGCTGTGGGGCTGGGGAGGAGGGGCTGCTGTGGGCTGGCTGGGAGAGAAGGGAGAAGAGGGCTGGCTGTGTGGAGGAGAAGGAGGGAAAGGAGAGAGTATTAATAGAGAAAAAGGAGAGGGAGGGAGAGGAATAAGGAGATAAGGGGAACTTAAAGTGTCAATAAGGTGCTAATTAATGTCTTATGGGCAAAGGAATATTCTGCCTTAGTGAGGGGGGATCACAGGTAAGGCGGGGAAAGAAGGGTTTAGGAAAATTCTTAAAGAAAAAAATTTTATATAATTACTTAGACTTAAATTATTCGCATTTTTCCTCCTGATACCGAGGTGTGTTATGATTTAACGAACACCAACGTACCAATAATTTTTGATTTGGACAAACATTTTATTTTTTAATTAATTTCTAAAGTTTAAAACTTCAAAAATTAACCACGATCAAGCCGGCGCTCAGAATTTGATGAAACTTCTCGAGCAGTCTTTAAATAATATACTTAACACAACGACACTGAAATTGATGAATTCTTACACGTATTTCAATATTCTTGATTTATTAGATTTAATTAATTCAGAAAAATAAAGCGGGAGTTTTTGTTATCCGAATTCTCTTAAACTATGGCACTTTGATCTAAGAAAAATTATTTCTATCTAATGGAAATTTTGTTTGCCCTAATTTGAAATTCCCCGAGGTCCTGATGTCTAAAGCAGATTTTGACCTAATTTGAAAAATAATGACATTGGGTTGTTACAATAACGAAGCACATTCAGTTAAGGTATCACTTCATTAGACCAGATCACTACTTAAGATGGTCAGTTGGCGTTAGAAAAGATTCATACTTCGAAGAATCCCTCCGACATGCTCGCAAAGATGGTGACAGCAGAAAAACTGAAGTTATGCTCAGCTTCAGTTGGCCTCGAAGGATAAAGAAAGGCAAGGTGAGACACCACAACCTTTGCAAGGAGGGAAATCAAATTGAAAAAAAATCCAAGGTTGAAGATAGATTGATCGCAATTAATCTTCAAGTGGGAAATTGTTATTGTGTGAAGACCAATTGGGTCATAAAGGGAAGAGCAATCGATGCTCTGGTGGATTCCAGGACAGAACTATAGAAGCCAACAACAAGACTAGCGCCCAAGCTTGCCCAGGCACACTGGCACTCAGGCGTGCTACAAGCGCCCAACAAACAGTAAGTCTGGCGCCCCAGGCGCCCATGAAAACTCCAGCTCATATGTGACATGTCCAGAATTGTTTATGGCACTTTGATGGTAGGTTTGAGATTCCATTATAAAGTTAACATTATGGGTTAGGGTTGTATGTTTTTATTTTTTGTGGAGAACTCTTGGAGGCTTGAAACCCTAGGGTGAGAACAAGGAGAAATTTGAGAGAGAATAAGAATAAGAAGCTTAAAGTGGTGAATCTTTTTTTCCTCTAAGAGATTGATAAGCTCTCTGTAACTTTGTAATCATTTTCTTCTATAGTGAATTTTTTTTATGCTTGTGAATGATTGCGCTGTGATTTTTACAATTGTTTGTGTTGGTATATTTTTGTCTGTGCTTCGGTGACTCTCAGTGGTCAAACCCCAATCTTTTTCGGAGAAGATTTCGCAGTTTCTCAACAAGTAGTTGTTAGGATCTAATGCCTAAGATAATATAGCTTATTATGTATGAATGGAGGTGAGTACAGCTAGGTTATAAGTTGATGGGAAGTATATGAGAGAAGTTATAGATGTATGGTTAAGATGATAATCATAAAGTTATCAGAAGCATAAGAGGATATGAGAAAAGTTATAAGAACATGTGCCTAAAGGAGTTTTCAAAGGATTAATAGAGGGAATGCAAAGAGCTGTTTTGGAAATGAAGGGATGTAAAAGGGAGACCTGTACTATATGCTGAGTTTTTAAATTAAAACATCAATGGGTGGGATAGCACTCTTGTGGAATTATTGGGATGTTGGAAGATGAAGGGCTGCAGTTCCGCAGGACAGCAGCATAGGAAGCGGTAGGATGATTACATGGCCGTTGGGGAAGCGATTGGAAAGCTGCAGAGTCCTAGGCGGTGCTTCTTGTTTTCCAAGAACTTTACATCATTATTCCCATAACATTGAATATCATAATCATACGTTGGAGGTATAACTCTCTTTAAATTAAAGATCAAATGTACCCCTTGATTTTCCTTTTATACCACCACCTATAAATGGGACCTGCATAAATGAAACTTGTCAAGAAAAAAAAATTCTTGTATTCGTAACTTCCCTAATGATGATTATGCATGAATCCATGCCTCCTCTCCCTAAAACTACCTTTATTATATTGCATCATTGTAGTTACTAAATTTTCAGTTTAAAAATGACCAGGCAGGATCCCAAATAATAGTTTACTTGGAAAATAACTATTATCACACAACAACAATACCAAGCCTTAATCCAACTATGTGGGATCAGCTACATGAAACCTTTGTTTCCATGGTGCAAGACCAAATAGAAGCCCCTCCCTTAGTTCCAAATAGGGAAGATCCTTTCTAATGATTTATTCCCATATCTTTAGTTAGTAATATGTATTAGCACATTCTAATAGCTATTAATCAATAATATATATATTTGTTTCCATTGTCAATCGGATCTCATATTATATGTATTACACATAATATGATAAATTGAAAATTACTAGTCCAATTTTTGGTGCAATAAATATATCTTGAACATTAGTTGAAGAAAAACAAGTAATTATATATTAAATTTAACCATTAGTTAAGAATAAAGATATTAAGTAGATAATTAGTTATGAAAGGATTGCTGATTAATAATTAGTCTGGTTGAGAAATAATTAAATCCAAGTTTCTTAAATATACTAATAAAAATGTATTAAAATTATTGCTTAATTAACTAAGTATTATAACCTAATATACACTAAATATAGGTTAAGGAATTATAAATAAATAAAATCAAACAAATAATTAAGATAATTAAAGATTAAATAATTTAAATAAATATTCGCTAATAATAAAAAAATTATAATTAATTAAATTAAAACATTAGTATTTAAGCATTGTTTGATGCTTATAACATCAATTTATATTCTAACTAAATATGTTAGTTAAATAATATTGATGCTAATAAAGTAATTGTCATTTACCTGATAATAAGCATTCTATGTTTTGACATTCAAAGTAATAACAACAATACAATCAGCACAAAATACTAAATTTTAATCATCGGTGAGTTAAAATAAAAATTATATGATTATTTGCTTGGAAACCAAATTATTCTAGCTAGTCATATTAATATAAGACAATATTTAATAGGATGTTAAAAAATAATTTGGGTAGCTATTGCTAAAACTAATAACATTTATAATTTATTAGAGTTTTAAATTATATCTATATAAATTTAAGGATAATGTTAAGTTGGATCTCTAATAAACTTATCAGTATCAGAACAGTTCTAACAAAATAACTACAGGTTGTGATGATAATCTTAATAATGTCAACAAAATTATTTCATTTTATATGAGGCGCAATATGAAAAGCATGCCCATAATGATTGCTAATAGCTCAAACCTGATGCAGAGCTTCATCACATCTTCCAGCACTACAGAGACAACGAGCAAAATCATAATAGAGTCTATCAGAGCCGTCTATTCCGCGCATTTCCATATCCTTTACTGCCAATACAGCCTCTTCTACTTTGCCTTCTCTCCATAAAGTATTTACAAGGACTAAGGATAAACGCATTGTTAGTGAAAGAAAATATTTATCTGTCAGAGTATTTTTCATCAATCGCATACCTTTGTAATTTAAAGCACCTGGACAAAAGTTCTCTTGCGATTTCTTGAAAAATTGGTGAACTAAATTGTACTTGCCACATGCAAGCATGATCTGTTGAGGAAAATAAGGTGATGATAAAGTCTGAAAGGGATTGGTAAGGAAAATAAGCTGATGATAAAGTCTGAAAGAGATTGGTACTGAAGAATAAAGTAATATGCTCACAAAAGAAGAACAAAATATAGAAAGTGAATTTACAGCATCAGCTTCATTCGACTTGCTAGATAAAACTGAACTTGATGCCTTCTGCTTTCAAATGAGTGAACAAACGAACAATTTAGACATTGGAATTACCTTGTTATTTTGCGTTCAATTTAGAAAATAATGGACAATTGAAACATCAGAATTATCGTGGTTAAAACAAAATCTAAGTTTCAACACCACCAATGGAAAATGCTAAGCGTTAATTGTTGGCAACATCTTCAAAAGCTTTTGTCAACTGAACCTCAGTTTAAAAATTTAAGTTCAGTATTGATGATTTCAGGTAAAACAGAGATACCTCCCCTCCTCAATGCTTTGATAGAAAAAAAAGACTGTATGGCTTCTTACACTGAAGCCCAAAAAAAGAAGACAAATCGTCTCAATAGGTCAATCACTAGTGACGGGAGTTGAAAGCTTCAGTTTTTCCATTTTAACTTGGGTTTAGATGTAATTTCATTATTGCATACAGTTTTAAAATAGGTAACATAACTCCAAAGTTTTTGTCCTCGCATAAAACAATACTTGAAAATAATTCTAAGAACAAAAATTGACAAAAATTGAGTGCACAAGGTGAAATGAAAAGATAAATACGGAATTATTTTCAGTTAAAAACAAAAGAAAATGTATCCCTATTAGAGAGGGATACAAGGCACATGGATTGCATATCTCAACTGTTAGACATAAGCACAATGTTTGTTAATAAAAAAAGAAATTTAATTGCTCATGAAATATTTAATTCTATAATTTATCCTTTTTTGCTCTCTAGTATATATTTACATAATTCTTTTGTATTAGGCATCCCAAACTGTTTGCAATATAGTCTTTTGCATTCAAACTGCTATTCATATATGCACATGCTATACTTGTATGCATGTGTAACTTAGTAAAACATTCATTTTTAAATTTTTTAAAATTTACAATAACTATAAACAAGCTGAGTCAAGATCATATCAGTGTTGGTCTAGGCTTAAAGCTTAATTAGCTATCAAGTTAGAGTTTGAGTGTAAACAATAATTGTCAAATATGCTTGTTGGCTCAAAGTGAGCCACATATTTTTATATAAAAAATGATTAATATTTAAGCAAACTTTTTTAAATATAAAACAATGAAAATTTATGAAATAAACTATATAGTTTTTAATAAAAATAAATAAATATTTTTAACATTTGTAAAAATAAACTCAAACTAAATTCTCTGAACTCAAATATAATTTAAAGCTAGTTTATAGAGCTAATACTCAGTGTAACCAGTCAGAGTTGGCATTACTTGCTCATTAGCTTATTTGCCTGGCCACACGTCTTTTGTTAAGCAAGGCTCAAGTAGCTCATGAGTACGCACAATTAGAACCCAAATGTGTAATTTATTCATAAAAAAAAAAAATTTGTTTTTTAAATTTTAATTCCAAAAAGTATAATACATACATTTTACAAGTATACAAAATGTTAATAAAAAATACTTGTTCATAAATCTCATACTATCACATGTTAAATTTTGGTTAAAATAAATTTAAATAACAAAATTTTAAATCATATAATCCTCATTTTTTATTCAAAAGCTAAAAATTAAAATATACAATACATGTCTATGTTAATATAGGTTTAATGCAACTAACACTAGCAAAGGCTCTTTTGCTCTATCATCATATTTACCTTCCCTGTATCATATTAAATATCAAGACAAATTTTATTAGTTCAAGTCGCATTGTTGCCTCAAATTCATCTCTCTATGCAAAACTATACTCTTTTCTCTATCATGATATTATCAAAGCAGGGAACACATTAGCCAACTCCAAATGGTGAGTGGAATTATTTTTTGATGAGTCTTTAATTGCCCAAATCATAAGTAATATCTTTGATATATTACATCAACGCACATTCCAACTCATTCATTAGAACATCATTTTAAATTTAAAAATATTCAGCCAAAATGAAGATCTAATATTAATGCAGTAGCTAACTATGTCTTCAACCTCTAGAAGGTTTCTTCACATTTATCACTCCCATTAAACTATATAACTTTGAGTTCATATAGATAGGTGATGCAATTCAAGAAAAATCATTAATAAATATTTTGTCGTAATAGGCCAAACCCAAGAAACTTAAATTTCTATAAAATTGGAAGGCATAGGTTAATTAGCAATAGATTTTACTTTTCTTTGGTTCACTAAGATGCGTTTGCAAATCATATGACAACCAATCAAATGCTCAACTAAAATTCTTATTAGGAATATATTGCATACAGCTTTTTGGTCTTGACAGTTTATGACACTATATAATAGGCTGGCACGCAACATCTTATTTCTAGAATACACAGAAAAAGTTATAAATAGAAGCAATATTAAATAAATTAGTAAAAATGAAAACCCTATTCATGAAATTCATATATGTACTTAGAATCTGTAAGGCCAAAAGGCATCATTATGAGCATGTAGCCCCCATATCTTGTAGAAAAAGCTATCTTAACTGCATCTTTTTCTCAAACCCTCAACTAATGATAGTCTGACCTCAAATCAATTTTAGAAATGTTGAAGCTCCTACATGTTGATCAAATGGATCATCGACCCTCAACAAAGGATATTTATTTTTATGAGCTTATTCAAGTCTCTGCAATTAATGCATAATCTCATGCACCCATCCTTTTTTTTTTTACAAAGAGCATGGGAACACCTTACGAAGTGGTAATAGGTCTAGTAAATTTTTCTCAAATTCTTGTAACTAGATTTTATTTCTAGCAACTTTTTAGTTGTCATTCAGTAAGGAGCTTGTTTTATTAAAATAAACTTAGTATTAGAACAATGGTTAATTTTATGTCCCAAAACAAAGACACTAATGATAATTCTTCTAAATAAAACCCTTCAAACATTCCATGACAAGTGGGATCTTATAATTTCTTCACTTCTTTTATAGATTTTTCACATGTACAAAAAATGTTATACACCCTTAATAACTTAGAAGAATAAATGAAATTCAGCTCTTCCATTGGCTTGGAAGCTAACAATCACATTTAAATAAGTATAATAATTCAAGCTCTTCATAAATAAACTCTTCATTTACCTTATTATCTGATAATGTTGCTGCTTCGTTACCCCCCACACAATATGAGACCCAAGTTTGTCTCCTTAGTTTCACTTTCTGATGTATATTATGGTATGAATTGATCTAAAAAGTATTATACTTATAGCTGTTGGTCCCTCCTTTTTTCACATATTCTTCTCTTTTTTTAACTATGGGCAACTTGAGAGTATATCTTTCTTCTCTTTGTATTCCTATCAAATAGCACATCACAATAAAATCTTGAAATTAAATTTGAATCTTTACCTTTTTTCTTATGAACCATAATTAGACCAATAAACCCAATTCAGCTCATCGATCGCTTTAATGGTTTGATCAAATAGCAGCCCTGTTTTTGTCACAGTCGTCCATACAACTTGTCTTGATCTAACGTCTAATATGAATACGATGTGGCTATATACGCTTGTGTATTGTCGAACTACACTGTATGAATGAGATTTCATTTACTCTCGATTCTCTCTCACTGTTCTCGCCTCCTACGCCTCTCTTTATGATATCAGAGCGATACATTCCTCCCTCTCGATCAGAATTCCAACCGTTTGCAATCAATCGGCACGGGAACTCGTTGATCCTCTCTTCTCCAACTCTTCTACAATCGATCGGCACGGAAGCTCGCCGATCCTTTTTCTCCGACTCATTCACAATCAATTGGCACAGGAGCTCGTTGATCCTTCCCCAGCCAATCAGCCGTCATCTCGTCGATCTTTCATCAGCCGATCACAATCAATGCACTCAGCCTCAACCACTACAAATTTCAAACACATTCAGAATTTGCCTAGCCCTCCATCTCATTCTCGTACAGATTCAAATCTGCCTCCATCTTCATAATCGATAATGGAATCCACCCACGTCAAAACCAAATTCAATGAAATTCCAGGTATTGCAGTAGCACCACAAGCGTATCAGACTATAAGGACCCTTCCTAATGTCCAACATCAAGAACATCATCCACAATCCCCTCACAGCAGATAATTATCCCATTTGGAGAACTCAAATTCTTCAACTCTTCAAAGCAAACAACCTACTTTGTCATCTAGACGAAACTGAACAGCCACAGCTGCTCAACAGTACGGACTATTCCTCTTGAATCTCAGCCTATCATAATATATTTGTTGCTTTGTACTCGATTATCTCTCCCTCCATCCTTCCATACATACTTGAAGTTGAATCATGCAACAATGTGGGAGTACATTAGCCAAGCGTCTTCAATTAACCATTTGTTCTCGAGTCATTCAACTAAAGAATGAACAACACAATGTCTCATTAAGAGACAGATTCATGCATGATTACCTCTCCGAAATCAAAACCATCGTGGATAGAATTGTCACCATCGAATCCAATGTGGATATCGAAGATATTAATCTCTACACGCTCAATGGTTTTACCTCCAGTTATCAAGCCTTCAAAACAACTATCCGCACCAAATTAATACCAATAGGTCTAGATCATCTCTATTCCCTTCTCAGCATCGAGGAAATTAATGTTCTACAAGATACACACAAAGAACTTCAGCTCAACAATCCTTCCCCTGCACACCCTCCGAACCACCTCTCTGTTATCGAGAAGATTCTGTGATCAGAGACGGCTCAGCAGGGACCCGCGGCCATTTGATAGCACCATTCCGAGGCTCCTTCAATGCACCAAGAATTCCCATAATGCCTTATATAGAGTGCTAAATTTGCAGAAAGTCGGGACACTCGGCCAGAGAATACTGACACCGCATAAACGTCGGCTACAGTACCCAACCCAACCAAGTAGCAGCTCTACGCACCGATGGTCCTCCAGATTCAACTTGGTTTCTCGACTCCGGCGCCTCCACTCATGTCACCAACGACTTCAACAACATGTCCATTGTCGAGTCCTATCAAGGGACCAACAGAGTCACAATTGAAAGTGGCCAGACCCTTCTAATCTATAACATTGGAAATGGTATCATTCCCACTCCTAATCATAAGTTTCTACTCAAACATCTCCTCAATGTTCCTCATTGCAAATACAATATTCTTTCCATTCATAGACTAACCACTGATAATTCTTGTTTCATCTTGTTTGATCCTAACAGTTTTATTATGAAGGATCTCAAAACAAACATTATGCTCCCTTAGAGGTCGATGCACTAACGGATTCTACACGATACACCTGTCACCAAAACCTCCACCTCGCCAAACAATTCTTCAGTTCTCAACTTCAGCTAAAGCACCTACATGGCATCTATGGCTAGGCCATCCTAGCCGTGAGGTCCAACAGCTCCTCCACAAGCATTCTCCAAATCTTCCAAATCTCGATTTAAGCAGCACTCACCATTCTTGCTCAATTTGCATTATTGCCAAACATCATAAGCTTTTCATTCCAAAACACTCTTATATGTCTTAAAATGTTTGTGAATTCTTAAATATTGATGTATGGGGGTTACAAATTCATCAAGTGTCAGTTCAGCACTCGTGTAAAAATTCTACAATCTGACAGAGGTGGGAACTACAACTCAAATAATTTTCATAATATACTCAACAACCTTGGCATTCACCATCAAATATCTTGCCCATATACGCCACGATAAGATGGCGCATCGAACGCAAACATCAACAAGTCCCGGAGTTTACTCGAAAGATCCTCCCTCATCACCCTCTCGGTCTTCCATCTATTCATCCAATTCTAAGAAACAAATCAACTCATTGACCCCCATCACACATCTCATCTTCTTCGCCATCCTTACTTCAACATCTAAATTCTCGACCAAAATCAAATACCAAACTCCCTACACACCCTATGCTTACACACTTAAGAACAGGGACCATCAAACCTAAACCACTTTTCAATCTTATCCATTCAACTCATCCAACCGAACCTTCCTCATACAAAACAGCATCTACACACGCATTGGAGGCTTGCTATGCAAGAAGAATACATGTCCCTAATGGATCAACACGCATGGATCCCAGTGCCTCCACATCCTCACCAAAATGTGCATGGAAGTCGATGGACATACAGAACAAAATACAAGATGACAACACAGAGGCACATCATAAAGCTAGATTGGTTGCTCAAGAATTCAACCAAAACTATGGGACTAATTACTTGGGAGCATTCAGTACAGTTGTTAAGATGCCAATCATCCAAATTCTCCTAAATTGCTATTTACCATGAGTGGCCGGTGGTACAACTGGAACTGGATACCTTCAATACATTCCTCCACGGGCATCTAACTGAAATAGTATACATGAAACAACCCAAAGGATTCGAGGACCCCAACTTTCCCAATCATGTTTGCAAGCTTCATAAAGCCATCTACGGACTCAAACAGTCCCCTTGCCAATGGTATTCTACACTTACCAATTTCCTTCATTCTCAAGGGTTCCGAACAAACCACGCAGATCCCTCTCTACTTATCCAAGATGCCACACCCCACCGCATCCACATTCTCATCTATGTAGACGATATACTCATCAAAGGTTCACACCAATCCACTATCAACTATGTCATCCAAACTCATACTACTCGCTTTCGCATGAAGCAGCTCACTACTCCGTCGACATTCCTTGGTATCCAACTCTCAAAAACAGCCACTACAACCACCCTACACCAAGCCTCATATGCTTCCAGAATCCTTAAAGCAGCTGGAATGGATCTCTGCAAACTGACCCTCACTCCTACAGCCACCATCTCACTGAAATCATGTTCTCCCATCATCTTCTCCCAACCGAAACTATACAAGCAACTAGCCGGCTCTCTACAATACCTATCACCAAACCAGATCTTAGCCTTGCGTTGAACAAGATATGTCAATACAAGCATAATCCCACCACTGCTGACTTTGATCAAATCAAACACATACTCTGATACGTAAAAGACTATGCACATTAGGATCTCAATTAAACCCAAAAGCCTTCTTCTTTGTGCCTAAGATGACTCCTATTGGGTTGGAGACATGGAAAATCACAAAAAAACAATGGGATATTGCATCTTCCTCGAGGATACTCCAATGCTTGGAGTATAAAGAAGTAAAAGACCGTCTCCCGATCATCAATCGAAGCAAAATATAGATCTCTCGCTACGGCCTTCACAGACATTATTTGACTCCGCCACCTCCTGCAAGAATTTGGTGTCACTCGAGACTAGCCCACTCCCCTATTATGTGACAGCAAATCAACCATTGCTCTAGCACACAATCCGGTCTTCCATATCAGAACTAACATGTGAAAATGGATTGTCACTTTATTGGTGACAGCATTCATAAATCAGAAATTCAGCTCCTATATATCCCAACCGAAGATTAGCTGGCAGACATTCTCACAAAACCTCTCTCCACAGCAAGGTTCCACAAACTACGCTTCAAACTCATCACCACTATTCCGGATGGCTCGCTTGCAGGAGCCTAATAGAAGTCCAATTTTAATCACAGTCGTCCATACAACTTTTCTTGATCTAATGCCTAATATGAATATGTTGTAGCTATATATACTTGTGTATTGTCAAACTACATATGAATGAGATTTCATTTATTCTCGATTCTCTTTCACCATTCTCGCCTCCTATGCCTCTCTTCAATATGAGACACAAGTTTGTCTCCTCAATTTCACTTTTTTATGTATATTTTGAATATGAACTGATCCAAAAAGTATTTTTATTACAAGATTGCGTAGTCCCTCCTTTTTTCTCCTTGGTCTTCTATTTTTCTAACTTTGGACAACTTGAGAGTATATCTTCATTCTCTTTGTATTCCTATCAAACTAGCACATCACAATAGAATTTTAAAATCATATTAAAATCTTTACCTTTTTCTTATGAACCATAATTAGCCCAATAAACCCAATTCAGTTCATCGATCACTTTCATGGTTTAGTCAACCTCGCTTCTAGCCCTGATGACATCTCGGTATAGCTTTAGACTAGAACCTCCTTTTATCCATATTGTTCTTATCGCAACTTCCATGCAGGTATAACATTAACTATGAACTTTATACAGCTGTAAGTAAATCTAGCAATCTGGAGAAATGTGTAAATAGATCCCCGTTAGAAAAACCTCTTCTGAGCATATGTATGCAGCAAATCGAAAGGGCCTCCAGATGTGTAACTCTGTGATATCTTAAAATAAAATACCAAATCCCGATTGTTATTACTGCTTCACTGCATTTAAATTCATTTTATATTTGCCACTGCTACAAGTGAGATCTTCTCCCTGCTAATTAAGTCATTATTTTGTTCAACGGCTCTAATTTTGTTCAACGGCTCTAATAGCCATATTGGGATTAGGTGAACTTTCACAAATAACATGTACAACACCAACTACAGAAATTTAACAGCAATTCAAATGATAAAAAGGCTTGGCATGCTACAGCACTATCTTCTTGAAAAATAACCCAAAGCGTAAATCTTCTCAAATCCAACAGAATGTAGAGCATAGCATGAAACTTCAACCTTGATGACTTCCAACTTCTTCAAATCAAAAGGCACAAGGAGAGGCTCACCTCAGAACCCCTTTATGCAGGTTCAGAGGAAGATCCTCCCGTACACCTCCTTCTTTGACTCTTACTTTAAACTTGGGAAAAACCTTCCATTCAAATATCAATTAGTACAGCATTACACTTTTGTACATCTGACCCTATATAAAAGCGATGTTTCCACAGTACAATAAGTTGGTTTTTGTAATTACATTAACTATTAACCATCTAAGTATTGTGGGTTTAAAGAGAGATTCTTGCTTGACCTCTCTTTCCCTGACCCTCGCATTAAGCTTGAGAAAAACCTTCCATTCAAATATCACATAAAACAGCATTACACAGTTGTACACGTGACCCTGTATAAAAGCTACGTTCCACAATACAATATGTTGGTTTTTGTAATATCCTCAACTAATAACTATCAAGGTATTTCCCACTTCAATTTTAGTAGCCTCACAATTTTGCCTTCAAATGATAACTTATCAAATCACCAATCTTAGGAGTGCGGCTACAAAAGCATTGTAACTTTTGGATTTCTTATAAAAAAATATGTAGTTATTTTTAAAATATCTTGAAATTTAAGAGTTCTGCTCAGCTATACTTAAGAAGCTTTAAAGTTTTAGTAATAAGCACCATTGATAAAATTATACCACATCAATCCACACTTGGATAAACTAGGTAATACCAACTCTGTCATAGCACTAGCAGTAGCCCAATTCAAATAATCAACCTAGCCACAATAAGACTTAGCACATTTAATTAGGCAATGACACTCCTCTCTTTAATACAAGGTAAAATTGCTCACCATAAACTCTTACTCACTTTTCATAATTTTGAATGTAATACTTAATGACATAATGAAAATTGTTCACTTATCACATCTCTTGCTAGGCCAAATCTCATTATATCTCTGAAACAGCCGGATCCAAAAAAAAAAAAAAAGAATTTCATTTTTCAGCTTATCAACAAATAGTCAAACTCGAATTTCACTTGAGCTTATTATGACCAAAAAGTATGAGTTTATGTTCGGCTCATTTATAATCAAATTGTTATTGAAATAAACTCAAAATTTAATATCATACAGAATTTTATATAAAAATATTCATATATAAAAAAAAAATTATCATACAATTCTTAAAATGAATGAACTTTTATATCGCATATAATTAAATTACCAATTATAAATAGATTTTTAATGATATGTGAGTACATGTACTTTTGAAATATAACCATTTTGCATATTAAATAATATTTTATTCACAAAGTTTTAATTGAGTCGAACTTGATCAAATCTATCTATGTTTGTGTTCAGCTCTACTCAATAAAGAATTGGCTTCAAACATATGTTCAAGCCTGACTCGTTAGTTTATCGTTTGAGCCATTTTGATATCCAGATGTTATATAGATTTGTTTAGGTCCAGTTATAAGAAATAGATATGATATTTTATGAAGGCATGACCTACCGATGTAAAAAGAGATAAAAGTTGTTAACCGAGGATTGCTACAATATCCCAAATTTTCCACAAAAATTTCAAGAACTTAGAAAGCATTGTCAAAAATAAAAATGAGATTGATTGGATGCATTTATGCATAACATCCACATTTCTTTATCCCTCCTAAAACACACTCTTTCATACTTTTTTTTTTAAATTAAAGCGTTTGGAGTATCATAACATTTTTTTAAACATGCTATTAGATTCATTGATTCTAAGGATATTCAAGAGTTTAGGGTCTAAGATTCTGCTTTGACTACAAGATAAAATATATTTTACAGGATATAGTAAACATTTTTATAGGAAAGAATTTGACATTACACTTTTGTTTGGGCTCATTGTAGAAAAAATGCGTAAGAAACTTTTATTGATTCAGAATAAACAAATGTGTGAATTTTTGTGGCACAAAATTTTTTTCCTACGATTCTTAAATGCCCCCAAGATTTTAAAAAATAAGGGAGATGAAACTTTGTAATAAGGTTCACATGTAAAATAGACATGATTACTCTCAAAGTCACATAAATTTTCACTCCATTCATCACTAATTTATAGAAGTTAAAATTAAAAGGCAGGAGTAGAACCACGAAAAAAAAAACTGAACAAACGCTGAGGTCTAATAAAATTTGATTTTGCAAGAAAAAAAAGTATGAATTTTTTTTTTTTTGAATAGCCAAATATGCTAATTTTTTGTAACACTCTTTTCCCTACCTTCTTAAATGCCCCCAAGCTTTTCAAAAATAACGGATATAAAGCTTTTGTAATAGAATTCACACGTCAGAATATATGATGACAGATCTCAAAGTCACATAAATTTTCACCTCGTTCATTATCTATTTTTAGAGGCTAAGAACCAGGGGCAGAGTTAGGAAGAAAATTCAGTGGTGCGTAATTGAACTAAAGTTAAGGTCTAAGAAAAAAAATTTCAAGCTATGAACTATCCGTTGGCTAGAGAAAACGTACGCGAACCACTAAACCAAAATTTGCGGGCCTATTAAATATACTATAGTGTGTGAGTAAACATATCAAATAAAATAATACATTAGTATATTCATATACAGGAAAATTTTGAGCGCTTCATTACAGAGACATTAACTATAAAGTTCTTATAAGAACTCTACCCATTATTTTAAATGGAGCATAATTATTTTAGCCTAACTTTATTTTATATAGCCTAGCAACATTTTGTTTCCTTGTGGCATGGATATAATTCATTAATACTGTCATTTTTTCAAAACAAAAATGCAAGTTGCTGCTAATTATCTGAGCTACACTTTGTCCAGGTCTTCCACCCGAATGATCACCCTAGCAATTACACCCCCTCAGCAAATTAGGTCATCACATGTCCATTAATAGTTTTTCATGGATAATGAGGATTATGAGAACTGGTAATGAGTTTGGAAACAACAAGATGGGTTCTTTATTCATTCATCATCATCATCATCATTTTTAACATTTTAGCTGCAGACTTCATCCACTTTATAGAGTATAGTTTTTGTGGCATAATATATTTGATGAAAGATGATTGTCTTCTTTAATTGGTTTCACCGCTTCAAGAGTTCTCTAGATTTTTGCATGGTAGGAAATGCAATGGAGTGCAGATGCCAAGAGAGCGATCAAGAAGTGGAAGATGATGAAGTATGGATATTATGATCTTGTTCCTTTACAAGTCGAGCCCCGTGCGACTTAAAAAGTGGGCACGAAATAGGGTATACAATATCCATTATGATAAGCGGCACTGATAAGCACACTAAAAAACAGCTTAAAACCAAAACATAATAATTTACGAGTTTTCCCTTTTACATTCCCCTCAAGCTTAGTTGGGGGTGCACAAATAAACTTGCGCGTATAGCTTCAAACAGTGTCGGAGGAAGCGGCTTAGTGAGATTGTCTGCGAGTTGTTGTGTTGCAGAGATGTACTTGACACGGAGTTTGTTGGCTTGAACTAGTTCTCGGATAAAGTGATAATCCACCTCCACATGTTTCATCCTTGGGTGCATAGTGGATTTGGCAGATATATATGTGACAGATTGTCGCGTGAGATGGGTGGCGGTAGTTGAACTGAGTGACCTAGTTCGAACGAGAGAGATTGAACCCACATGATGTTGCTAGCTGTGTTAGCGATAGCTTCATACTCCACATCAGTGCTTGATCGAGCAACAGATTGTTGTTTCTTGGATGACCATGAGATGAGAGTGGTGTTAAGAAAGGTGTAGTAGCCAGCTATAGAGCAGCGATCATCTGAATTTCCTTCCCAGTCAGCATCACTATAGGAATGAATACGAAAATTGGAAACTTTAGATAAGTAGCTATCGAGGAATTTGGTGGACTGGAAGTATCGAAGGATTCGTTTTATTGCTTGCCAGAGAACTACTGTCGGAGACTACATGAACTGAGATACACGGTTGACGTTGTATGTAATATCGGGGCGTGTGTGCTAAACATATTGAAGGGCACCCACAATTGTGATAACCCAAGTTAGGTTAGTAACAACCAATCTAACATTGGGTATATCTTTACGAAATATCATATTGGCAGTTAAGAAATATACATATAAACAAAATCCAGAGTCATACAAGGATAAGAAATAGCATTCATTCAATTTAACATCATCCAGAATATTATATAAATATAAAATTTTGTCTCTTGAAAAAGTAACAATTAAAGTTAATTCAACATCTATTAATTTGCCATGAGATGATGTTGAATGTTTAGAAGAAAATTATTACATTTACTGTTGCCAATGGATTCTATTAAATATGTCCATTTCACCTCATATTCCATCCTTAATTGGAATCCAGCAATAGATTGAAATATAACTTTTGCAACTTAATTCAAAAAACAAAAACATAGAAGGTTTAGGTTAGCTAGCTGACAATAACATCAGCATTGCTTTCATCATAGTTTTACTACAACCTTAAACAGTTCCATTGTCCTCTATTTTCATATGGTCAACTATTATATGACATTAACATATGATCAAAATTGAGATTACATCAACCTAGTACTTCAAGGTCCTGGCAAATTTCTACCATAGGTTTTGATTTCAAAATTTAAAATGAATAACACAACACTTCTTTGCCTAAAATAGTAATTGAATGAGTAAAATGAAGAAGATCTCAATTTTGTTAGACCGCTCCCTATCTTATTCAATGATGTCAGATTCCATATAAAATCAACAACCATGAACACATAAATTCATTCATGACAGAATTTTGACCAAATTGTTAACTAGGTAATTTAACATCAACAGGCCATGATCATTTGGAAATAGAGATTTCAATATTTCTAAGTTTCTCAGATAAATCTTTATTATTAACTACTGTTAATAGGATATTCATTAGCTAATTTGATTTGTGCTTTAACATGAAGTATTGCTAACACACATTTAAGTTTCTATCTTATATCAAAATTCAAAGCAACAGGGATATTCGTACCTTAGTTATCGGGTATTCTTGAGATTGGGCGCAGAAAAAAAATTGAACTGAAGAGAAGTCACGCGGGAAGAGCGGTCGTCGGCTTCTTAATCGTTCGTTTGTGTCTCTATTGCAGACTTCCAGTTGTTCCCGTCGGATAAGGCGAGCGTCATGGGTTGGACGAGATATCGGAGAAGCGTCGAGGGGTCTAGGCTCTCCCAAGTTGTCGCGGCTTGAAGAAAGAAGGGCGAGGAGTCGAGGGAAGCTTGTTGTGAGGGGTTGTTGGTTCTGCGGAGGTTTAATAGGAAGTTTAACAGATGTTGAATTAACTTCAGTTTAACCTTAGTTATCGGGTATTCTTGAGATTGGGCACAGAAAAAAAATTGAACGGAAGAGAAGTCACGCGGGAAGAGCGGTCGTCGGCTTCTTAATCGTTCGTCTGTGTCTCTATTGCAGACTTCCAAGTGTTCCCGTCGGATAAGGCGAGCGTCATGGGTTGGACGAGAGATCGGAGAACCGTCAAGGGGTCTAGGCTCTCCCAAGTTGTCGCGGCTTGAAGAAAGAAGGGCGAGGAGTCGAGGGAAGCTTGTTGTGAGGAGTTGTTGGTTCTGCGGAGGTTTAATAGGAAGTTTAACAGATGTTGAATTAACTTTAATTTGTCTCTTGAAAAAGTAAACAGTAAAGTTAATTCAACATCTGTTAATTTGCCATGAGATATTGAATTCAGACATCAAAAATCCGATGAATTTTAAATTATGGCAAACAAAAATACCCTTAGATAAGAATAATTTTAAGATCAAAATGCCCTAATTTGGGAGAAATTCGAATAACGGAAGCTCCCGCTTTATTTTCTAAATTATTTAATTTCTAAAAAAATCAAGAACATTGAAATACGTGTCAAAATTTATCGATTTCAGTGTCGTTGTGTTAAGTATATTATTTAAAGGCTGCTCAAGAAGTTTCATCAAATTCTGAGCGCCGAATTTATCGTGGTTAATTTCTGAAATTTTTAAATTTCAGAAATTAATTAAAAATAAAATATTTGTCCGAATTGAAAATTTTCGACGCGAGGGTGTTCGTCATGTCGTAACACACCTTGTTGCCAAGTTTCGTTGTATTTGGATGCCGAACGGCGGAAAAATGCGAATAATTTAACTTTAAGTATTATTTAAGTTTTTATTTTTATTTTTTTTCCAATTCCCTAATTTCCTTCCCCCGTTCTCCCCGCCCTCTGCGACCCGCCCCGACAGGCATCTAGCGCGGAACCTTCCGCCCCAGGAAGGGGCTGCCTTCGCCGTTTTTGGCACAGGTTGGTCGGCCCACCTGACCGACCCCCCCTCTCCCCTACATAAGCGCCCCCCGCCCCTTCCTTCCTTATTCCCCCCACAACCCCCTCCTCCAAACCCTAGCCAGCCTAAACCTGCAGCCCCTCCTCCCCCTCACAGCAGCCCAGCCAGCCTCCCTTCCCCACGGCAGCCACCCTCAGCCTACTGCAGCCCTCCCTCAGCCGGCCAACAGCCAGCAAGCAGCCGTCCAGCCACCCCATTCCGGCCAACAGCCCGGCTAGCAACCCACTCCGACCTCCCTCCGCTTTCCGGCAATCCTAATCCTAAAGGTAAAATGATAAGTTTAAAAGATAGAAAAAGGGGAGAGAAAAGAGGAGAATCTTCTACTTTTTTTAATTTATACCTACTTAATAGTCATTATTATGAAAATAATAAAGGATAAAATATCGTCATTCACAATAATATGGTTTTCATTAATTAATAATGAAAACTATACATATGTTATAAACTATAATTTCAGTTCAAGCGTTTTCATTTTGACAATCATTTTTGTTATATTCTTTCATTCTTATATTATTGTTATCATTAAAATAATGTTAACAATAATATTGTATCAAATATGATTACTATCCTCAGCAAATTAATAAACACTATAATAAATATTACTGTCGCAGTATCTTAAAATCAGACTTCAATCATAATAAGAAAGCGAAAGAAGAACATAATCGAAATGAAAATAAATGTTACTCCTAAAAATATTGGCTTAAGAGCTAATTTAAAAATATCCAAAACCTAAATGCAAATTGAGCAAATTGTCACTCATCCGAACTGTTGAACTGTTGAACTGTTGAACTTGTGAACTTGTGAACTTAAAAGAACAAGGTACCGGATGTTTTTTATTACTCTTGTTTAAATATGCTTTTCTGCTCAGCATCGCACAATTTTGATAAAAGTGCTTTTTAAAATCATAAAATGATATATGAACAAGTTTGGATAAGTGAGAAGCAAGGGTTTCATGTTGATTTATACTTTTTGTCTGATCAGACTACCGTTAGGACGGGGCTGTCCGTCATCGGGAGTCATAAGGAGCCTATACTGATAAGCCTTTGAGGGGGTAGGTATAAAGGGAAGTTAAGATATGTAACACAAAAATGAACCTCCCTTTTCCTCGATTTTGTACTTGCCCAACAAAATCATATTTTGTCTCAGATATTAAGCGCTAAAATTCTGTATTTATTTTTGTGACTGCAATTATTTTTATGCTAAGTTTCAAGTGCAATTAAAACATGTTTGCAGGGATAAGTTTGTACAACATTTATTTCCTGTCAAATATTGATTATTTTGCTTATTATTTAACATTTGTAAAGATGACATCTATATGTACTTAGTTTCACAACTAACTGATATTTGAATGCCCGCACTTTTGAAACATCCAGATCAGGAGATCATCATCGAGGAAAGGTGCTAAGAACTGAGCAGTGCTGATATTGCTACCTGTTGATCCACCGCTTTCCTTCTGACTCTTTCTATTTTTAAAAGTTTGTAACTTTTCTTTTATTTTGATCTTTTGTATCCAAGACTTATGAATTAATGAATAAATGAGTTATGTTTTGATGTCTGTATATTTGTCTCTTAAATCACTCAATATGATCCTGCAGCTAGAGGACTTGTTGCTTGTTGCTGTTACTATTGCTATCCCACAAGCAAACCGGTGCTGGATATGCTCCCGCTAACCCGGCACTGGGTCCTCACAGTGTCATTCTGTTGATAGAGATTACTTATGGCCGCAATCAGGGATGTAATCGATTAACAATCTTGCCGATTTGTATATTGAAGTATCTAATCAATATAATGTGTCTAATGCAAGAAGATGTGGTCAGCAAAGAACTCCAAAGCAATGTTGATTAATAGCTTTGGCTTGCTGAGATCTTTTTTATGGTTGCAAGATTTTGAATTGTTTGTTGAAGGAACGGTGTCATTTCCTGTCAAAAGAACATCATCAACATAAACAAGAAAAGCAACCGTGGTGTGTCGTCGATATACGAATAGTGACGGATCATTGATGGTGTTAGAGTAGCCCAATCAGTGAAGTTCAACGGCCAACTTGTGAAGCCAATTTCAAGAAGATTGTTTTAGCCCAGAGTTCTTTTTGAAGACGGCAAACATGGTGAGGTGTAGAGGCAAAGACAAATCCAAGTGGTTGCTCCATGAAAATTTGTTCGATCAAATCTCCATTGAGGAAGGCATTATCAAAGTCCAGTTGCTTGATGGTCCATTGAAAGGTGAGCGCAAGACTTTAAGCAATGCGAATAGTAACAGGTTTTAAGATCGGGTTGAACGTTTGGGTGCAGTCAATCCCTTCATGTTGAGTAAATCCTTTTGCAACTAATCGGGCTTTATAACGAGAGATAAAGCCATCAGTATTGTGTTTGGTACAAAATAACCATTTACAACCGACAATGTTTGTATTTGAGGTATGGAAACGAGCATCCAGGTATTATTGTTTTGTAAAGCAGTGAATTTAACCTGCATTGTGGTGACCCATTCGGGATAGCGACAAGCTTGCTTGCAAGCGGATGAATTTGAAGGAGTAATGGAAGTGGAGTACATTTTGGGTTTAAGCAATTCGTATTTGGCTCTAGTGACCATATGATGAGTATTGGTGTTGTGATGGACAGAGGCAAGAGCAGATTCGATGATAGGGGATCTGTGACATGGCTATTGGGTGGAGTTGAGAGGAGCGGATTGCTGTTGGATGTCAGGCTACTGGTTTTTGGAAGATATGGGTGGAATGGCTTGGGTGGAGGTAAGTCTTGGAATTAATAGAGGAACTTGGATGAGAGTGTAGTGGTTGAGTGATTTAGGAGCAGGAGGGATGATATCAGGTTTGTAAGGGAAGGTATTTTTGTCAAATATAACAAACCTAGTAGTGCAGATTTTGTGAAGTTCAATGTCATAGCAAAGGTAGGCATGATGTTAATAGCTATAGCCTATAAAAATGCACTTGTGAGAGCAAGGGTCAAACTTGATAGTTGCATACGATTTGAGTCAAGAAAAGCATAAACATCCAAAAATGCAAAAAAGATTGTAATCGGGTGGGAGATTGGAGAGATATCAAATGGAGATTTTGAGGCTTTTGTAGCTGTAGGAAGCGACTGATTAGAAAATTGACAGTTTGCATTGCATGAGCCAAAAATTTAATAGGTAAAGAAGCATTGTTTCAATGATATGACGATGCTTACGCTCAGCTTTTTCATTTGCTCAGATGTGTAGGGAGCGGAGAAGCGGTAATGAATGCCCAATTTTGTGAGAACCGGAGTGAAACTCTATTATTTTCCCCTCCATTTGATTAAAAAGTTCTGATTTTGGTGTTTAAATGTGTTTCAATCATGATCTTGAAATTTAGGAAAGTAGATAAAGCATTTGATTTTCTAGTTAATGGATACAACCATGTAAAATTTGAAAAAACATTAACACAATATAGTAAACATATCCATCTAAAGATGTAGTGGGGGTAGGCCTCCAAATGTCTGAGACAATGAGTTGTAAGGGTTTAGTGTAACTATGTAAAGAATGATGTTTGGCTAATTGATAATCTGAACATAAAGGAGAGCTAATTTTATTTGGACTTGGATATGTTGTTGAGATACCAAATTGTTGATCACGTTTGTGGTAGGGTGGCCCAGACGATGATGCCAAGTGCTAGATAGAAGTCGGCTGGTGTAGGCTTTGATAGGAAGATTTTGATTTGGGAACAAGTATAGACACCATCAATTTGCAAACAGCAACACAGGGTCATCAAATGAATCCTTGTCCTCCTTGTCCTGACAATACAAAAAGTTAGGTAAAACTCAAAAATAACATTATTATCTGAGGTGAACCGGCTTACAAAGACCATGTTCTTTGTAAATGATGGAGCATGTAAGATTTTGTACAAATTTAAGGAATGGAGAGGGGAATGAAGGACAGAGGAACCTGTGCCATTTATGGAGGAGGTCGAACCATTTCCTGTTTGAATGTGTTCTTGGCCGTGTAACAGAGAGCTGATTTGAAGACTCTGAAGCCTTGAGATGATGTGATGAGTGGCACCGGTATCAAAGATCCATGGATCCGGAATTGCGGTTGAATGATATGAGCCAGGTTCGACCCCTTGAGGAAATCGGAAATTTTTGGGTGGCTTGGTACTTGGATAGTTGGAGAAATTTGATTGATGATAGCAATCCATTGCAACATGACCAATTTTGTTACATAGTTGACAAGTACCTGTAGGACGTCCTCGCCCTTGATTGCGACCGCAACCCCAACCACAACGATCGGGATGTGAGATTGATATATGTGCAGACAGAGAATGCCCATCCCATGGTAGTTCTTTTTTGGTTGAAGGAGTAAAGGGTTCGTGGCTGAGATTCTGTGATATTAGTGAGGTAGGGGCCGGTCATAAGAGGAGACTACTGAGAGAACATCATTTTGTGGTTCATCAAAATATCGTGAGCTCGTCGAGGGAGCTGGGATGACAGCAGCAAGAGAAGCATACTCGATACCTAATCCTGTGAGGATACTAAGGACAATTTGCTGGTCTGAAACAGGCGATCCGGCAATGTTTAGTTGATGAGCAATGGATCAAGCCTGTTGAAGAAACTCAGACATGGACATTGTTCCTTTCCTTAAACCCCGCATTTGCAGCTTCAATTTATGTAAACGAACTTGCGTAGAAGAGGCGTACATGGAGACTAGCGATCTCCATATGGCAGCAGCTGATTCGCAACCTACGACATGCGCAAAGGAATCAGCGGTGTTGGTGGAAATAATCCAACTCAGGATGAGTTGGTTTTGCTTAAACCTAACAGTATAATGAGAGGATTCGGATCACCATTTGAACGGGTGGGAAGCGGTGGGGAAAGGGTTACATCGATGTGATGCATTTAGATCATGAGCTCGAAAGATTGACAAGAACTAAGATCTCCATAGATGGTAGTTTGTGATGTCGAGTTTTATGGGAAGAAGATGGTGGATGTTGACTGCGACATGGCCAAATCTTTAATCGAATTAGGGTTAAGATTATCGGTGGTGGGGTTTGGGTGGGAAGAATCAGAGGTGTCAGAGGTGGACGCCATCGAACGAGAGTGAGGTGTACCTTTTTACCTCTCTTATATTATATGAAATGCAATGGAGTGCAAATTCCAAGAGAACGATCAAGAAGTGGAAGAAAACGAAGTATGGATATTTTGTTCTTATTCCTTTACAAGTGGAGCCCCGTGCGACTTAAATAGCGGGCATGAAATAGGGTATCCAACCCATCTTGATGAGTGGCTCAGATGAGCACGCTAAATAACTGCTTAAAAACAAAATGTGAGAATTTACGAATTTGCCCTTTTACACATGGGAATGCTACAAGGCATTGAGCTAGTCTCTTATTATAGCCAAGCGTGGTAAAGAAGCTAGTCTTAATTCTAAATTAAAATTAAGTAGTCAGAATATTCACTCTCACTGAAAAGCTTTCTAGTTAATTGATATTATAATAAATAGAAAAATTAATATAATAATGCCTTCAATATATTAAGTAGATGGGAGAGAAAGCAAATGAAATTGATAGTTTATGCTTATACTCTGGTATTCGGATAAGACTAGCCTTAGAATTGAAGTGGGTATCATTTTGGATAAGAATTTAAGAGATAATATAGGTAAGATTAAGAGATTGAGAGATAGAAATATATCTTTAAAACTTATAAATAAAAGAATAACTTTGAATATTGCAAGTATTTATGCCCCTCAAAATTGGATGTGTATAAAAGAAAGATTTTGGCAAAATTTAGATGAATCAATTCATAAATATCCCAAAAGGAGATGCTTTTTGTAGGAAATTTAAATAGACATGTTAAAAGGGTAACTAAAGCATGTAATAATATTCATGGTGATTTTAATTTTAGAGAGATTAATGAAGAATATTTTTGGAATTTTCCTTAGATTATAATCTTATAATTGCTAGCACTTTAAGAAAATGGATGAACATATTATCACTTATAAAAATGAGACTTTTAATACTCATATTGATTATTATCTCTTAAAAAAGGATTATTTATTATGTAAGAATTGTAAATTATTCCAAATGATTATTTGACAATTCAACATTGGTTATTGATTTTGGCTTTGAAAATAAGATATAATAAGAATAATAAAAAATCTAAAATATGTCCTACAATTTTATGGTGGAATCTTAGAAAAGATAGTATAAATATTTTAAGGGTGAAGTTTAAAAACTTGGACAAAAGGATTTTGAGGGTGAAACCAACATTAAGTGGAATTTGATTTTGCTTGTATTTGATTGCTAGTTTTATTCGTAATATAGCAAAGAGTTTATTTGGTTAATTAAAAAAGAGTTACTTAATAATAGAAAAAAATAGTGGTTGAATAATGATGTTCAAGTTAAGATTAAGATAAAAAAGCATCTTATAAGAAATGGTTAAATTGTAAGATTGAGTAGAATTGAAAGAACCACAAACTTACTTGTCGTGAATTCAAAATAATAGTTCGTGATGCGTGCAACATTTGAAAATCTATATAATAAATTAGACATTGTAGAGGGAGACATACATATTTGTAAGCTAGCCAAATTATACGATAAGAAAATAAAAAATTTAGCCCATATTAACATATAAAAAAATGATTAAAATTTTCTTTTTAGAGATAAAGAATTTAGCATTCAAGAATCAATATAATAAATTAAACACTATCGAGAAAGAAAGAATTTTTAAAGCTAGCCAAATAAAGAGATAGAAGATCAAGAGATTTAACCCATATAAATTATATAAGAAAATTATCAAACTAGTCTATTGACTCTTGTAAAATATTCAAAATAGTCCTTGACTTTTATTAAATGTTAATTTTAGTCCTTTCTCTTATTTAAATGCTTTTTGGTCTCTACCATTATTTAGCTAAAAGTCATGTTCCTTTCGTTAAAAAATTAATGATAAAGGTGTAATTCCTGCGGGTAGCAATCCTTTGTCAAGTTGCGATTTCTTCTGCAGATTCTGATTTCTTCTACAGGTTCTGATTTCTTCTAAGATTGATTGGGATTTCTTCCTGTCTCGTCATCTCTCTTTGACGCGCAGAAGGCCTCGGCAAAGGGACTCAAGTGAATTTTTACGATAACTTCTTTTGATTACAGCAGTCGATTCCAGCTGCAAGCGATCGATTCCAAAGACGCATACAATTGACATTTGTCATATGCATCTCTACAATCAACCGCTTGGAGCTGGAATCAGCCGCTGAAATCGTAAGAAATTATCGTAAGAATTCAGCTGTTGTAAGTGTCTCTAAAATAGGTCGCATGCTGCCAGGATCGACCGTTGCAACCAGAATTAGCCAGTGCAGCTAGAATTGCAACATGACGAAAAGTAGGCGAAGAAGTGCTCCGCTGAAACTATGCCTTTACCTTTAATTTTTGAACGGAAGGAACTGAACATTAGAGGAAACTAATAGGAGGGCCCAAAAAACTACTTAAATAATAGTTAAATGAACAAAAAAAATATTTACAATAGTCAATGACTATTTTGAACATTTTGCAAAAGTCAATAGACCATTTTGATAATTTTTCTCTTAAATATATCAAGAATGATGATAAAAAAATTCTTTTTATAAATGACGATATTGAATATAGATGAACGAATTATTTTACTAAGCATTTTAAGGACAGTTGTACAAATAAAATTAATATAAGTGTAATTCACGATTATAAAAATAGTCTCAATTGCACTTTCATTCGTCATATTAGTAAAGTTGAGATTTGAATGCTTTAAAAAGGATGAAAAGCAAAAAAGCAGTAAAATCAGATAACATCCCTATTAATGTATGGAGTTTTGGGGGAGAAAGAAATTTCTTGGCTTACCAAATTATTTAATGACATTTTAAAGACAAAAAATGCAGATGAGTGGAGAAAGAGTATCAATAGACATATTTATAAGAATAAAAGTGATGCTCAAGACTGTGCTAATTATAGAGAAATTAAATTAATGTCATATTTTAAAACTTAGTGAGAGAGTAATTGAATATTAACTACAAACGAATGCTTGCATTTTACAAAATCAATTTATTCTAAGTTCATCTACCATAAAAGTCATAAATATATTAAAAGGTTTGATGGAAAAATTTATGGAAAGAAAGGCTTATTATAGAGTACCAAGAGAAGCTTTAGTGAATTTTGGAGAGAAAAGGGATTAGTGTTGCATATATTGATGTTATTAGATATATGTATAATGGAATTTTTACATGTGCTCAATCGCAAGGTGGCTTGGCTCATAATTTTCATATTTTGATCGGATTACATCAAGGCTCAGCTCTCAATCCATATCTTTTTGCTTTAATTATGGATGTTCTTATTGAGCACATTTAAGTGGAGATTCCTCGAAGCCTGTTATTTGCAAATGATATTCTATTAATTTATAATACTATGGACAACTTTAAAATTCAAAGGTTTTTGTTGTCTTAGTAATCTAAAACTAAACATACGGAGTGTAAGCTCAATGTATTAGAGGCCCTAATCTCAAGGACATAACTATTGAGGACAATGTGATCAAGAAGAGAGAGAAGTTCAGGTAAATGGATTTATGTATTCAAAATAATGGCAAAATAGAGAGCGATGTGATTAATATAATCCAAGCTGGTTAAATGATATGAAGGAGCACTTCTGGAGTGTTGTGTGATTCAAAAATTCTGCTCAAAATTAAGGAAAATTTTTATAAAGCAATTATATGACCAGCTATGTTATATGGAGCTGAATGTTGGCCAATAAAGAAGAAACTCACTGCTAAAATAAGTGTTACAGAGATGAAGATGCTTAGGTGGATGAGCGAGTATACTCGTAAGGATAGAATGAGAAATGACTTTATCCATAGCAAAGTTAGAGTGGTTCCAATAGTAATCAATATTAGAGAATGCCGCATTAGATGGTTCAAGCATATTAAGCAAATATTGTGTAAAGCCCTGCTAGAAAAATTGAGTTTATGAGTTTCTCCCATTTTATAAAACGTAGAGGAAAACCCAAACAAATATGGGAAAAAACTATTAGAAAAGGTCCTCTCTATTTGGAACTTGAGGGGCTTCTACTTGATCATGCACAAATGAAACAAAGGATTCATGAAGCCAGTCACCTAGTGGGATTAAGGCTTGGTGTTATTGTTGTTGTTGTGGTATTGAATTTAAAGTTTCATGTTTTTGAGTGTTTGGTTTGTTGCAGTAGTAGCAATCTTTCTTCTTATGAACCATCTCCCAAAATCACTCTTTTGTTCCAAAAACCTCCCACCCATGTTCAACAGACTTCCACGAGCAAAACCTTCTTTTCCAACCCTAAGAATAAGCAATCCAACCATTGAAAACAGCAACATTGCTGTTACTCAAATTAGTGATATCATCTCCTTATCTTTATTACCCCTCTCACCTCTCCTTTGTAACCCCTTGTCCTCTCTTTAACATATTATTTTCCAAATACTGCATACCCTAACATAATCTATAGACCGTATACCCCCATACCCACTACCCAGTCCCTCCACATTTTTGCAACCTAAAACATCAGAGAATCTACGACCATATCATCCTCTCATTCCCGATCACACTACAACTCAAAAGCCAACCTTTTGCCTCCTTCACAACAAAAAGTAGATCACAATGTTTGGAAGATTTTTAAACTTGGTAAAATCTGGACTGGGTTTCATAAAATTGAACTCTATGACATGTCATAAAACAGGACTCAACAAATGATCATATTAATTTTTAATAAAAATATGTACTTCAGTTTTTATAAAGCAGCATTCCTAAATACTCAAACAATGACATTGTTAGGTTGAGACATTGTTGTAGATGCAATTATGTCATGCAAACAAAACTACCTCCATGATGAAGCCATAAGTTGTACTTGAAGGACTGATACCCCTCTCTTTTAATTCCTGCAAAACCCAAAATGCCCCTTCCCATTGCTTTTGATGAGCGCATGCATTCAAAACCTACATTGCAAGAGATGCTTGAGTATTACTAACATGATTGGAAATTTGAGCAAAACTTTCAAGGTTAAATGTATAAATTTTACAGAACACTTTAATGAATTTTATCATGGGATAGACTGGTCACCGCATTGTATACAATAAGGTCTGGTTCAAGACATGGATCCCACTTTTGTTGTGTTCCCAAGTCAAGCTTTTTCGCAGGTGCAGATCTCATGCAATCAATAACATTGTACAGTTCTTTTAAAAGGCCTGCTTGCCCGAGAGTAACAGCAATACAATGATATGCTGCAAGGTCCGGATAGGAACATAATTCCTTCTGCAAATATTGAAACATGATCAAACTTCTATGAGAAAAAATCCCAAATAATATAGGCATTGACAGCCATGATAAAACTCAATACCCGCATGGCATTAAAAATGTTTAGCGCCTCCAATGGTCTCCTTGTTTTTCCAAGTACATCAATTGCGGTTGTATAGATGTATCTAATTAGGAAAAGAATTGAAGTAAAGTGAAATGTCATACAGAGGTTAAATGGGATGACTGTTTAAACATCAGTAATACAAAGAACAGAAGATAACAAAATTCATAAAGATGGGGAACAATTTAATAAAGACAAGGTGAAAGTTATCTAGTATTAATAATAAGGAGATGAAACTTCATGTGTATCTTGAAAATAAAAAAAACAAATGCTTTCCTTGCAAAAATAAAAAAATTAAAATAAACATCAATGAGATCTTCAGATAAATGTAGACCTAAATCAATGCTAGCTTAGAAATACAAAGAATGAGCATCACATATACAAAGAGTTGATTAGCCCAAACAAGATCGGTGACACAGACGAGAACTGACATAAGTATATACATAAAAGGGCAAGGAATTAACTGGTTACGTAATGCTCTCCTGTACCCACAACCGCATAGAAATATTGTCGGTTTCAGAGATGAATACATAATACAAAGTTGTTCCCAAATATTCATTTGCTGACTTTCTCTAATTTCCTTTTTCTCCCTATTACCACAAATTCCTTTTTCCATTACTTCTTTGTTAGATTAGTAATAGCAAACATATTTTTACTTCATCAAATCAAATTTAAAATAACCCTAAGAAAATCAAAATAGCTGATTTCATAAGGAATAAGATCCCTTGATAGCAACATCCACAAAAAATATCTTGGGAAAGAATTGAAAAAAACTTGTACTATACATATGTTGACCACAAGATGTAATGCTAAGACTTGTCTGAAAGCAAAACTCAATTTTGCCAAATTGATTGATTTAAGCCACGTTAGAATTGAACTGAAGCAAAAATTTTATTTCAGGTATCCCTTTACACCTGTGATCATAATTTTAATTACGCATTGATTTGATGTTACTTCTAGAGCTTTTACAAAAAAATCTGTAAATTATATATATATATATATATATATATATATAATCTTGCAATGCACCGCCATCTTCGCGAAACCCTCGTGCTCGACAGCGCCATGCTTCACCGCTTCCAATGCTTGAAGTCGCTTCCCTGACCCTCTCATGCATACTGTTACAGTTCCATCAGGTAAGCAGGTGCGCTGGCAAACTGTTGTGGCTCCTCATGCGAGCCGGTGCGCTCGGAATTTCCCAATCTTCATCTTAGGCGTGAGGCGCACAACTTAGTTCCAAAATCCTTCTATAATGTTCTGATAAATGCCCCCTCATCGAGAGAGAGAGCTAGTTGAAATAAAACCAATCATAACTCCTCGAGGTAAACCTGCCCTAATTCTCTCAAAAATTGAGGTGCAAACACTAGCAAAACCCTTCGAGTTTACCATTGCTGCAAAATTTTCCAATGGAAAACCTTCAATATATGTAATTCAAAATTTATCCATAGTTTGGGGTTACCTAGTGATTTCAAGGCCGGATAAATTTATTCTTGTCATGCTTTGATCAAGTTTCCTAATGAAATAGATTACACTAGAATCTTTGCAAGAGGAATCTACTTCATTGATAATTACCCAATGAAAGTATTAAAATGGACAACATCCTTCGATCCAAGAAGTAAACCTTCCATTGTGTCTAAATGGATTAATTTTCCACTCCTTAAGGTTCACTTGATTACACAATTTTCTTTGCATTGGGATCGTATTTTAGTAAGCCGCTAAAAGTAAATCAAGAAACAACCAATCTACTTCATCCCTTGGTGGCTCGGGTGCTGCCGATCAAAATGGATTTAATTGATAATATGAGTCAGAAATTTGGATTGGAGATGTAGAAAATGACTACTTCCAAGAATATATCTTCAAAAATATTTCTTAATATTATTCTCATTATTTTACTATTGGGCATGATAAGATGCATTGTTTCAAGCTTAATTCAACTCAAAATCAAGTCTTTGTCGATGAAAAAGATTGTTTCTAAATTCTCAAAAAGTAAATAAGTATATGTCCCAAAAAATAAAAGATTCTTCCATGGTGGAAAGAATGGGTGATCCTATGGTAGATGTTCTAGTTAAGCATAATTCGAGTTGCAGTGATGGTCACCCGGACACAATCATGGAAACTTAAATAGTGGATGTTCAAGCTAATGCTCTCGATGTTAATACAGAAACTGGTGGCGACATTGGGCTGACCGAAGCTGACAATGGCAATGATGTCACTCCATTGGATTTACCAAATGGGCCATCGACCGTGGACTTGGCGTTGGTGTCCTTCAGATTGAGGTGACTCCAAACATTGATCATTACGATGGGGCTGAAGAAAATGATGAAGGTTTATTGGGTTATGAGAATTTTTCCTCAATCGGGCTTCAGAATGTGTATATGGCATCCCTAGATATTATGAGGTTGCGAGCTAAGGGAATGGTTCTCTTTACACTAGATATAAAGCTCCTCACTTTGACCGAGTTTCCTTGGAGAAGAATTTTAAGGGTTTGTGGACAGCCTCCTCGAATTTGCTTCATCAGTTCATTATTGAAACCCCAATAGTTCTGGTAAGACGAGCTATGGAAATTGACCCGGTCCAATCTGATGAGGTTAAAGTTTCACCTCTCATAGAAACCTTGGGTAATGTGGTTCACTCTCTGGTAGCGAATCGGGTAACCCTCAATCTGTTTGCTAATGCGTTTTTTTTTTCAATTGACTCTGCAAAGCCTCAATCATCATCATCTACTATACCTTTACCAGGGAATTGACTAATCCTGAAGTGAGCTTAGAACTGGATTCTGATGAGGATAAATCTAAATCTTCATAAAAGGACAAACTACAATCTTAGAAAAGAAGCGATAGAATAGTTTTCTATCAGAGTGTAATCACTTGCTTGGAGAGTTGGAGGCTTACTTTCATATTATTTTTATTTTTTCATCTTGCTAAGATCTCTACTTGTAAAAATCTCTTGCGGGAGCGTTGGTGACTGCTTGTTTTTTCTTGTTATTTTACTTTTGTTATTTATTTTATGAAGGCTGCCAATCATATTTGTTGTAATTTTTTTCATGATATATAAGAAACCCAATAGATGTTCCCAAAATTTTTTTTGGGGAAACATCTACTATTTTTTATTTGTAATTAATTGGAGTACAATAGACGAGTTGGTGGCCTCTAACAAAATAAAACCAAACCTTTCTCTCCCACTCCCACCCAAACCTCGGATTTGAGGAAGCCAGACAGGTGCAAACTCCAATTGATTTACAAATTTCCGCAAACACTCTACAATTGGTATTCAAAGATATCAAAAAGAGCCCGCATTCAGTCCAGAAAATAAGCATGTAAGAAAAAAAAAAAAAAATATATATATATATATATAAATTATTTATACATACATACATATATATGTATGTTATTTATACATATATAAAAGATATCATGCAGCCGTAATAAATAAACTATATATTAATAAACATGCTTTGCTTCTCTCCTCTCAAACCATGGCACCCATCACTGTAAAAATAAACACAGCAAGAGAAAAGAAAAAAGGAGAAAGGAGGGAAAAGAGAAAGGAGATCTGGCCCTTTCCTCATTACAATTCAGTTGTCGGTGGTTGTTTCAGAGTAGGTGACATTTCATCTACTTCAGTGGCCGAATTTGATTTTATTTAGGATATTTTCTCCATTCAATTTCTAATATAGTATGTCTTACTATTGTTAACAAGTTTGTAATGTCAGATTTTCACTTGCTATGTGCTGCTTAATATAAAATTTTAGCAATTTTAAGAAATTTTTTCTATTCAAATGATAATAACCTGACAATTTTTACAATCATATTGAAACTACTAGAGGCCCTATTTCACCCCCATGCATTGTATGAATAATCATCCTAAGATATATGTTGAGTAATCACCCTATTTCAAATTTCAAAAATATCAAAATAACATGTATTGATTAAGAAAAGTTCTTTATGGATAAACAAACACCGCATGCACTGTATGAATGTCTTAGTTTATTTCTCACTCAAAATGAATTCATTAAAGAAACCATAGCACAAACCTTTTTTCATTAGGACATATTTTGATTTTCTTCTTACCCCATCCAATTCAATGTAGATAATATCTTGTTTGGCTCGCCAAACATCACCCCATGCAAGTAATTTATATCACTTAAAGGAATTTGAGATACGTATGATAGGCAAATCATATTTTTTTCTTAGAATTGCAAATCGAACAATATATCATAGCACATTTCTCTTACAAATCAAACACAATTCCTTGAGAAATTAAGGCTTAAGCATATTAAACCCAATAATATTACCATCAATGAAACCTAAATTATGGCACATCCAATTTGTAGATTAGAAAATGTACCGTAGCATGATAAGATTCTTGTGTATCTAATTGCAAATAGATCAAGTACAAATTCAGTGTTGCTTGTGTGATAAATTTCACTCAAATCCTAAAGTATATCATCTAGCAACAATTAAGTGCATCTTTTGATACCTTAATGGCATTATTATCTTAGGTATCCCTACAATAGCTTAGCCTTTACCCTTATAGATATTTAAATTCATATTTTGAAGGATCCAGACGATAGGAAAATCATATTTGTGCTTGTCAATTTTTAAATAGTTCACTAATCTCTTGGCCATGTAAAATAAACAAACATTTATTACTCAATCTAAGGTGAAAGTTGAATATATGGTAACTAGAAGTTGGGTTACAAAAGTTCTATGAATCAAACAGCTGCTAGATGATGAGATTAAGCTATGTTTGAATCAAATAGTCCTACTAGCAGGAATCATGTTCTCCTATAGTAGATTGGGATGTGATAGGGACCATCTTCGACGCGGGTCCCGCCGCCGAGCCCGCCCGGACCCATACTGGCCTTGATATTTCAGTTTTATTTTTATGCATTTATTTTCGTCCGTTTCAATTTTATTTTCGCATTTATTTTTGTCCATTTCATGTATTGATAGGAGGGACGAATATTAGCCCTCCGATCGTTTATTAAAAACACTCTAAGGTCTAGATTGCTTTGAGGGTATTATAAATACCCAAGATGTGTATGTTAATTTCAGTTTTTGATAAATAGAAATTATGAATTTTCTCCAAACAGCGAGAACGGCTCTTGTTTCACCCGGGAAACCCTAGTTTCCAAATCCTCCCTCTCCAAACCCTAGCCGCCACCTTCCGGACCCCTCCCCTTGCTGCCTTCGGACCTCTCCCTCCAGTCGCCGCTGCCCGATCGCCGCTGTCCAGCCGCCGCTACCGCTGCCCAGCCGCTGCTGCCAGCCACCACTGCTGTCCAGCCGCTGCTGCCAACCGCCGTCGCCGCCCAGCCGCCGCTGCCGCTGTCGGCCACCACTCGCCGCTGCTGCCCCGGCTGCCGCTGCAAGCCGCAGCTGCTGTCGCTGCCCCTGCCGCCGCCTCCACCGCTGTCCAGCCGCCGCCGCCGCTATCCAGCCGCCTCCACTGCCCAGCCGTCGTTGCCCTAGCCGCTGCAAGAGATCTACTCGGATCACCCTTCTCGCTCCCGGTTTAAACTGGCGTGTGTTCGTTCTTCCCATACCCTAAACTGAATTTATTCAATTAATTTCTTGTGCGATTTTCGGGTAGAAATTATTTGCAGGAGTGCAAATCTAAATCCGGTCATTGTGAGTGATTTCGGAACGAAAACACCTCCGAACACACCCGCATGGCAAGTACAACTCGAAGTGCGAGTTACCTTTCCGGACCGGAGCCTTTCCTTTGATCCGGAACCGGTGCCGACCGCTCTTCCTGTTCGTGGCTCAGGACACCCCATTGCCAACGAAAGTTATTTTCAAATTACTGTGAAATCTTCATAGGTAAATGCTGAAGCTTAATTGATCTAAAGCGGCTACGCGAAAAGTGCTTAAATTTCCAAATACATCTTAAAGAAAAACATCTGCATTCACAAGCATTTACAAACCCTAGGATTGCATTAGAGCCCGGCAACACCAAACCCTAGTGTTGCCCTGCATCATGATGAATCATTTCTTTTCTTGTCCTTTCAATCTCATTGGGAGAAGCCCCTATTATGTTCACCCCAAATTGTAAACTAAGACTCTGGCCATAATTTACATCAGCTTTTTATTTAAGCTTTCATCTTCATCAATTATGATTTTCATGCAAGCTTTCAATCAATATTTAATATTTTCTCAACATCCCAATCAAGCAATACTCATGAGTATGCTCGCATGGTTTTCATTTCAATAATCAAGCAATGTTTTAAAGAAACAAGCAGCACAATACTAACAATACTAGCATTAACTAAGGAATTAACAATCTCTTTCTAATTCTCATAAATAGTTGAGATAAAAATTGAGGTTTACTATCAAACCTCTCATAAGTTGTTATCTTCAATGGCATGTAGGGTTACTGCATTGAATTAGTAGAGTAATAGTAAGAATTTTCAAAAATAAAATTTTTTATTCACTGTAGGGGCATTTATAGACCCTGGCCTCATGTATCTAGGTGCATGTTAGAGTGCGCCTAGGGGGGGTCTTAAAAATTACACGGACAAGCCAAAGATTTTAATGGTGTGGACACGCACGTTAGCCTCAAGCACATAGGCGCGAGCTAAACTCGTTTGGGCACATGACTAATTGGTACAAATTACGTCGGATTAATTTTTATAATATAGTTAATTTAGATACGTATCACCCATATACACATGCATTTGGACAAAGTTGAAGGCATCGGCATGACCAAATCTTCAACTCTTAGGCGTGATCAGACATCAAACTTAGAGCTAAAATGACAGAGCTCACGTGCTTGGGCATGTATGCTGCCACGTCTAGGCACCCGGCTAAAAAATTATATTAACAACCTGATCAGTGTTGTGTTGGGTACAAAATTAATGGTAAACTCTACCTCTTGGTTGAGTGGTAGTCTAGGGAGTTCTTTCGGGAACACATCAACAAATTCTCGCAACACTGGAGTTTATTCAAGTGTACTAGTAAGTTTATATGCTCCCATCTTAACGGCTAGAAACACTTGACTTCATTTCCTTATCAACCCTCTTGCTTGTGTTGAAGAAATTAGAGAAGAAAATATTTATCATTGTCCCACAAATTTTATTTTATCATTTCTTATTCCAATATACACTTTATTCCTTGTGCAATCAACGAGGATATTAAATAAGCTCATCATGTCCATTCCCAAGACAACACCAAATGCAATTATGAGAAGGATGATCATCTTGGTCTTTTAAGATCTACCATTTATTTCTAGATCACATGTGCAGTGTTAGGTAGCATTTATTACATCTCTTGAAGATAGTCTTATCCACAAAGGTTGAAGTGATTCTACTTCTAGTAGTTCAAGATTATTACCTAAATGCGGGGCAGTTAAAGAATGATTAGACATGAAATCAAAAAGAGATGAGCATAAATATGTTTGCAAAGTAATTGTACCCATAACCACATTAAAAGCATCTTTAGCCTCAGTTAGAGTAGGGTTAAAAATGCTAAACAAAAATCATCAATCAAATATTCATCCTTGCATTCTTTAGCCCAATGATTGGTTCTACCACATCTATAATATTGGTTTGGATCCGTAAAACACTTAGCGGATTTATAAGTTTTCCCATAGATAGTACAAGTCACTTCAGTATTGTGTTTGGGCTTGTTGGTCTACATTGTATGGGGTCTGATTGGGAGTGAATGTAGTACGGGGTGATGCTTTATAGAATATGAGCTAGTGAATCTACATACCTCTTCTTGAATTTATTGGCTGCCTATTGTGCATCGTAGTTTTCAAACAGTTTCACTCTTTCTACCAAATCAGCAAACTCAGTAATACACTGAAGTACTAAAATTCTCTGATAAAAGCCCCTAAATCTAATAATATAAACATTTGAAACCTAACGTCTTCCATGGAAATAAGTTCAAGGGTAAACCTAGCAAACTTCGTAAACTCCTCAAACTTTGTACAAATGAAATTGCTTGAAGCATTAATAAATTCAGATTAATATGATTAGTATAGTCTTGATTTCCCTGAATTTCCTATGACAAATTATTATTGCTTGGTTATCATTCTCCATCATTTTCTTAGGATTATATGTTAAAATTTTAGTGTTTCATAAAATAAGAGAAACTTAATATAGCTACTCCTCAACTTAAAGTCTTTTATCCATCATACTTAAATCAAACATAATGGATTCGTTCAAATTTATTCTCAAGTTCCTTAACGCATTGCTCTGATACCAAGCAATGGGATCCTGGGGATTCATCGGGTCAATGAGAAAATGGAGATTAAATTTTTCACTCATCAATATCAAAACTCATAATTTATTTAAAATAAGAAATTTCATCCATTCATCTCAAAATAAAGAAGCCATACTAAACCCATGCAAACATTCTTTATACAAGATAAAATATTTATACATTCATAGTCTAAAGTCCAATAATAAAATATATATTACTACAATATACAAGTGTTAAGAACAAAATCTTTTTCACCTTCAATAGTATCTCCAAATATCTTATTAGATGTTTTGCTCTTCCAAAAATTTAACCACTAGAATTTGGATGTATCCACCTAAAAAATATTAGGTGACAAATACTTGTCACTAAGAGTATATAAGAGAACCTAGTGAAATATTATTTTGTTTACATGTTAATTTTTGTTTTATTTTTAGGTTTACAAATAGTTTGTACCAAGATTTTCATTTATTAAGTACATGTGCCTCAGTAGATAAAATAATAGCTAAAAAACAAGTATGATATGGCTAAGTGAAGTATAGTATCTCTCACAAGTGAAAATTTGTAATTTTTGTAAGTTATGTTACCTCTTGTTTAAAGAAGTAGGCAAAAAAAGAATAGTTCAACCCAAGAAATTCATTTGGCAGTCCTTATATTGGAACAACATACAACCTAGTTTGGATAAATCTACAACTTGTTTAGTCCAAACAAACCTAACCTGCACCACCTGAACATGACCTACCCAAGAAAAATTAGTTCAAAACATACAAAATTAAATTAAATTGAAAAAACAATATGGATAAAAACTAGCATACATAATCCATCAATAAAGTAATAAATTAAGAAAATAAATCAAATATTTTGATCTAAAAAATACAATCTTTGATCCCTTACTACACAAAGGACAGCAATGTTACAATTGAGACACAGAGAAACAATGTTCGTGTCGGGAGAAGATTAATAGATGGGCAATATCATCATTTAAATGTTGGTCTACGACTTTGCTGTTACTTGTCGTAGATGGTCGACGTCTCAAGCCCTCGGCGACGAATAATCTTAGACACTAAGACAACAGGTTGGGTGTCATACCCTTCTACCAAACCCTCATACGACGAAAGGAAATATAAGAGTGACCCTTCTAGCAAACCCTCAATAGTGAAATGAGAAGAGAAAGAGAAAGAGTTGTGAGAAATTTTCTAAGAGAAAAAAAAATGTTGAACCCGAGTCATGACCTTTTTATTAAGGCTTCTCTCTCTTCTCCGCATTCTTAAATTTTAGATCAACGAAATTGAGCGGATAGGCGAATCAAAATGGGTTAAGTTCGAGTTATTCGGATATATCTAAACCCCAACTCAATTTTTAAATGACTTAATTTTTAAATCAAAATCGATCTAAATTAAAGTTGGGTCAACCCGAACTCAAATTTTTTCTAGTCTGTTTCTTGCCATGTTCCCATGCCATGTCAAAATTTGATAGCCCTAACTAGGACCGACCCTGAACTTTGTTCAAACCATACAAATCTATTGAGACCAATTATTGTTTATTCACTCCAAACAATAGACTAGGACAAACCAGTAACTCATTTTCTCCATACAATCATATTGAGAGTAACCCCTTTTTAGTTCACCTCAAATAGTTTTTTAAGGAACCCTTAACTATGTTTGAACCAAACAATCCTTCTAAGACCAATCATGTTTATTCTTCCCTTATTGTAAACTAGGATAAATATATTATTTTTTTGTCCTTTCAGTCCTACTAGACGAAAGCCCTATCATGTTCAATCAAATTGTAGACCAAGACTATGGTCATTATTTACATTAACTTTATTCAAGTTTTTATCTCCATCAATTACAATTTCATGCAACATTTCAAACAATGTTTGAAAATTTTCAAAATTTCAATCAAGTAACAATCATTGGGTATGCATGATTTTCATTTTATAAATCAACCAGTATTTTATAAGAATAGACAACACAATGCTAATAGTTATTATCATTAATACAAAAAATTAACAACCTCATTAAAACTTTCATGTAATTGATAAATAGCAAAAATGGTTGAGATAAAGTTTTTCAAGTTTACTATAAAGCTTCTCACAAGCTGCTATATTATATAGCACGTATGATCATAGCGTTGAATTAACAAAATAACTATTAAAATTTTCAAAAATAAATTTTTTCATTCACTAGAGAGATATGCCCGGCCCATGGAAGCAGAGGATTGGATCCAAGCTGTCGAAAGCAAGTTAGACAGCTTAAGGTGTCCTGCATGCAAAGCAGTGAGGCAAGCAAAATATCTGCTAGAAGGCGAAGTTGAAAGGTGGTGGAAAATCACATATGAAACCACCTTCATGGGCATCAATCTGGAGGAGATACCGTGGGCATAATTCACGGTGGCATTCAAAAGCCGCTATAATCCCCACTCGGTTCAGAAGATTCTTGAGAGCCAATTTATAATAGTAGCTCAGGGCGACCGATCTGTGGCAGCTTACGAGACTGAGTGCACAAAACTCTCTCGTTATGCACCGAAACTGGTAGATTGTGAAGCTTCGAGTTGCAGTAGATTCTTGGAGGGTCTAAAAGACAGCATTCGTACTAACATTAGTCGTGTCCCCTCTTGTAACAGACGAAAGAGCCGACACACATTTCATTTGAATCTACAAAAAGTCTGACGGGACGACATACTTGACATGACATCACGGAGTGTACGGTGGCTCTCATCCCCCGAGCCGAGCAAGGCTGTGCCCTCGTATCTTCTGAGTGCAAGACAGCCATTCATTGTAGCCGATATAGAAAACTAAGAATAAGAAAGAGAAATGACTTTCCATGGGTTTCAAAGTTCGACGATCTGAATCAACATTAACAATTGATTTGTCTCTTTTTATATTCATTGCGAAATCGCTAAGCAGCCCATCGGTCGAAGCAAGGGCTGATCTCGCTCCCCATTGAATATGGAAGCTGCGCGGCCTTGAATAGCAGATTCGACTCTCTTGCAAGCTCCTCTCAATTCGACTATGTCGTAAATCGCTTGCCTGACTAGGCTTCATACCTCCTATTATGAAATAGAGGGATAGGCATACTACTTTGAAACATGGAAGACAAGAAAGATACGATTTTAGCAGGAAAGAGAAGGACGGGGAGATAAAGGCGCTATAGAAGAGTGCTAATTTTTTAGAGTCAGGCCACCCGGTAGGGTAGGAGAGGGAGACGCCAGTCGAATGAAGAACGAGAGTTCAGTTTTGGTTGCATTAAGCACTAAGCTCACCTATTTATGGAATAGATCAAGTTCAGTTCCAGTAGCGAAGGTATCCCTAGTCAATCTCAGCTCAGACCGGAGATTCTGACTTCGAACAAAGGATTTCTCTTAGGCATACAAAATTTGTCGATCTTTTGGACTGTACAATAATGCTTGAGCACAATGAGCAGGTGATCACAAAATGACAAGGGAAGAGACTGATCACTTCTGCTAGGAACCAGGAGACTTACAAACATCCCCGTTACCCTCCACCAGCGAGAACATACCAAATGTCTGCAGAAGCTCCCAGGACCATCAAAGGCGTAGCATGTGATCGACCTCACCCGGGCAGGAGATGCTATCATGGGCAAAACTGTTGCTTTATCTGCGGGCGCACCGGTCAAGATTACCATTTCTGTATAGCCAAAAGGACGGTAGACGGAGATATTATCCCTAGGGCAAGATCTGCCCCAAGCCAGAATTTAGCACCAGCAATCCTTCCCCTTCCCTCCCTCACACCCTCACAGCAACCTCCCTTCTCTCCCAGCCAGCCCTCAACCTACCAGCCCCTCCTCCTCAGCCCCCTCCTCCGACCAGCCAATAGTAGCCAACCCAGCCCTCCTTGCCTCCTCCGGCCGGCCAGCAGCAGCCCAGCCAACCCTCCTCCAGCCGGCAAGCCACTTGCAAGCCTCTGGCCACCCCGCTCCGGCCTCCTTCTATTTTCCGACGATCCTAATCCTAAAGGTGAGAAGAGTTGGAAAAGAGGAAAATGAGGGGAAAATCTTTCTAATAATTTATTCGTTCTTTTTTACTCTATACTTAATATATCATTACTATAAAATTAATAAATTAGTCATTTACATTATTATTATTCTCATTAATTAAATAATGGGAACAATACAAATGTTATAAATATGACTATTATTTCTATTTTTCTGCAATTTAAATTCAATCATATATTATCTTCATAATAATAATGCTATAATCGCAATAACTTAAATTTCAATCAAAAATAAGAAAGTAAAAAACAATAGAATGGAAAAGAAGATAATATTATTCATAAGATTATTCGCTAAATACTAATTTAAAATTTCAAAATTAAATACAGACCCAAAATTCGAACTGTCAAACTTTGGATCCTAAAGAACAAAAGTACCCATTAGAATGACAAATATTACTTTTGCACTTTACTGCTGCTTAGCTTCACTTTGAGCCAAAAATTCATATTGAAGCTTGGCTAGTTTTTCGGAACTAACATTCGGGGTTAGTTACTGGAAAATGACATCAATAACGTTCAGGGTTGTTACTGGAAAATGACCTCAGTAACATTCGGGGTTGTTACTGAAAAATGGCATCAGTGACATTCAAGCTTGTTACTGAAAAATGACATCAGTAACATTCATGATGGGTTACTGGAAAAATAACATCAGTAACCTACATTTTGTGATAATACTTTTTGCAAAAATTTAATTATTTATTTTGCGTTATTGTCTTACTTTTCCTGCATTTTATTACCTCCTTATTTCCGCTAATCGCTTCTTTTAAAGTGTAATATTATTGTTTACTGCGGTACTTAGAGTATTCTCTAATTACTGGGATTTTCAATTCCGGTATTATTTTTTGTATAATACCAGGTCAGGTGCTTCTGGAAGAATACGCGTAATAACCCTAATTCTTAAATTTTCAACCTTGCTGATAGATCCACGTGCAAGAATCCTAATTTTATTATTTTCTGTATAATATTAGGTCAGGTGCTTCTGAACAATTTTGTTTGACACATATCAAACATTTGTTATGGTTATGTTATCTTTCTTATCTTAGAAAAGTACTTCATTCCCATACCTCGTCCCAATGAGAGCTTTGGCCCCCTTTAATTAGCACGCCTTCAAGCATGTCGCCGCCTCCTTGCCCTTCGATAGTCATTAGCTCCAACTCCTCTAAAATCAATGATGATGCTGACACACTGCCTTCTAAGCCCAATAAGGGTTGACCTGCTTGTTCTTTCACATGGATCTACTCTAAATGTCCCCCAAGATTTACTAACAGGTTGGGGTTTCACTATCGTAAAACCCTCCTCTTGCTTAGCTACAAGCCCAACTCGATGTTCCAAGACCCTCTATAAAGTGTCCCCACAATCCTACCTTTCGAAAGCAGTCGACTATTATTTGTACCTCTCCGAAGACTCTTCAAACTAGTAAAAACAATCTCAGAACAAAGAAATATGTGCACTGCACTAAGTTTCAAAGTTTCAACACCTTCATTCGTGCTTTTGTTGTTGAGTGGCAATAGCTTTCAGATGTTAGTGATAATGATGGTGTGTTTTATTTATTTCTTGCATTTTTTTATCATCCCTTTTTCCTTATCGCAATGGAGAGCAATATTCTTGAACTTTGCAGCTTTTGATATGTTTTACTTCAAGCTTATTCAATGTACAGTAAATGTTCCTCAAAACTTCTTTAGTTAGCTTAGTGTTGCTGCATTTTTATTTATTTTTAAATTTCTGCATCTTAAAAATGAATTAATGATGCACAAATTATGGGGAAACTACAATGTAACAACATATATAATAACATGCATATTATTAGTCCTCAAATTCTTCAAATTACATGTTTATCAATTCGTTAGCAAAAACAAAATCATGAAATATAAATATCAAAAAAAAATTAATAACATAATAAGATCTAATTATAATTTATTAAGCAATTCATGAATTACAAGCTCATTTAATTTTAATAATTACAAAGTATATTATTATTTTTGCACTCGATGTTGATAGTTTATTTTGAGAATCCTATTTCAGTGTACTCTAAAAAGTTCAGCATCAAGCTTATCAAAATGATTCAGCCTTCCATAAAGAAAAAGTTACGAAAAGTTCACAAGAAGTATAAAGGCATAAAGCTTAACAATACCGAAGCAAAAGAATTGAAAATAGATGCTTTAAGATTCCTTTTAAGATTTGAAAATTGATATTAGATTCTTAGCTTTTAATTTTCTCTGTTTATGCCTTCTGTAAATTACATTAAACATATCTGACATTTAAGAATAAGTAGAAGTTTGAAAGCTTAATAACTTAAATTTTAAATATATTACAATAAATATTGTGAATACAAATCTGGATTTTTATAAACACAAAATCTTTGTATCAATGAATAATATACTAATGTTTGTATTTTCCAATTCCATGTTGGTCTGACGTGTCAATATAAGTTGTACATATGTTCCATGTATGGTCGTATAAATTAACATTATATTTCAATACAAACATAGTAATTTGATTTTATACTCATTAAAGCTTAAATTCTTGGTATATACAAACCAAGAAGTTTGTACGTAAAATAAAAAATATGTATGTTATACAATTTATATAGCTTGCTCTACAACCTGAAACAGCACCTTTCGTATAGACAATTATCAAAATTTTATATATACAATCCATAAAAAATTTAAATCTAAGCAACCTCTGTAAATAGTCCTCATTTATGAGGCTTTCTACTACTCTTTAGCTACTACATATAATACAATCAGCTCTTAATTTTTCAAAGAAAACATAAGTGACAAATCAATGCCAAATTAGCTTAAGGATTTGATTATGTGAACTTCACCTCAAACCTTTTGCAATCGCTTTTCTATTATATCAATTCAATGCTCTTACTCTTGTGGGCTATACATGAGTGTTTGTGGTGGCTCAACATAGAAATGCTTCAAGGAGGGTTATTGTACCGATAATTCCACCGACAAAGCTTACTAAATGATTTATTTTAAAGACTTCTTTATATGTAGCTTGTGAAAGAGAGATTTTGCTCAAAAAAATTGAACGTTAATTCCGGTGATAACACTACTGAAGGGTGGATATAGAATATAGTGGATTCAAACCACAAAACTATCTATCTTTGCTTGTGCTTACTTTGGTATTTTTATTCTCTCTATGTTTTTCGTGTATTTGCTATTTACATTTGTCCAAAGCTCTCTTTCTAGCTCACTTAAATTCGTAATTTATAAAAATCCTATAATTCTATCCACGTGCCCTCTTGGGTTATGACATATTGCATAGATCCAACATACATGTTATCGAAATGTCTACGAATCAAATAGCCTCTAAATAAATGATAGATTGAAATTATAAAGTATTTTCTTTTGTAAATCAATAATCAGTACCTGCTCTTCTGGTACTTGGAACCTTTATGAGAATGGAACCATTTAATAACCTGGAATACCCATTTCCAATTTCTGAATGAGCCTAGTATTTGCATAACTCGCACAATAGTGTGCTCCGACAAAATGACTTTGGAGTTGTTTATCATCTTCAAAAATCGCCACTCTGGCATGTTTAATTCACTGGCATTCAACCTTCGATGAAAAAGAAAAGGAAATTAAATTCCATAGCCTAAGATTAACTCAACATTAATATAATGCAAGGAAAAAAAAATTAATGATTCAATCTCAACAAAAATCCTTCTCAAACCTTCACACTATGTACTGCAATTATTGACATGGAAAGCAAAGAATCTTTAAAAATTATTCTAGAACAAAATTTTCTTACTGCTTGGCTAGATTTCTAATCCTCTCTTCCATGTCCAAGTTCAAAACTTGCGCTCTGTTCCTCACATTTGTGAATGTTTCAAATGTCCTGGAAGTGACTTTATTCTCCAATGTAACACCATCTACCTCTCCTTCATAAATACTAGGATCAGGGGCATCTATTCTGCCAGATCTTCCCAATGTTATTGGTTCCTTTGATTTAAGCTTCCTATCATCCACCGTACCACCACAAAACATGGAATTGCTCCAATTGCTGTCTTTATAGTAAATTTCCTTTTCTGGTGCATACAAATCATGTGCTTTTGCATTATTAGCTTGGTTATGTTGATTTCCTTCCTTCCCAAGAGTCTCCATTTTACATCTTCGAGGCTTATCATTTGTGTTCATGCTGTTAGATCTTAAAGAACGATCATTTTTAGATGTACATCTATCGAAACTAAATCTTTTTCCTTCGCTAAGCACCTTATCCTCATTGGAGCCATCATATCTATAAATTTTGGAAACAATAGACTTCCCATTATCCCCATTGACCAATTCATCCCTAACATAATTAGCACTCTTTAACTCATCCGAACTTTTTGACTCTTTCCTATGTTCTTGTATTTCATTGAGCCTACGCTTTCTCATCGATTTATTCTCCAATAACTCATCCGCAAATACCTTTTCAACATCTGCGGTCTCCCTAATCAAGCCATGCATTTCACCATTCAAATCATCCCAAGTTTTGTGAGGGCTGGCATCATTCCCTATGCCATTCCTTACAGACTTAAAACTCTCTAACTCTCCACACCTTCTTAACTTCGGGCTATTTCCGAATGATTTTTTGGGTCTTTTCAGGCTCATGCTCCTGTTCTCAAAAAGTTCATCATGAACATTGGCAGCACCATCTGACTGCTCATACAAAATACTTTTTCCACTGTTAAAATGATGCGTTCTGCATGTTAAACAATCTTTCTGTTGTTCAACAACTTTCTTTGTGGCCTTCTTCTCAGCAATACCATACTTCCGAGTTAGGGCTTTTCCTCTGGCATCTTCAGCACGCCCAACCTCTTGACAAGAAAAGTTTTCTTTGCTCAGTTTCTCATTCGATTTGGACAAATTCCATTTCCCTGAGAAACTCTCTTCCGCGGACACGTGCCTTCCAGCTGATCTCTTCTGTAAACCAGGCATACTGAGAAGATATGAGGGAAAGAAGACTGAGAGGTATTGGGAGAACATTACTAATTGCTCTGTACGCTAACAGGGAAACGTATGACTATATAGTTCAACCGAAAACAAATCAAAAAGTTGAGGGTAATAAATCTTTTTTATAGTTTTTTAAAAATTTTAAGATTTTTATATTTTGAACGAAGCAATTAAAGAAATATGGTACTTGGAATAATATTGTACCAAAATTTTATCCTAAGAAAATTTTCAATTTTTTTTAGATTAACAAAGTAAATGAAATCGATTTTAAACAACCAATTTAGTTCGAATTAATTTCAAACGAATTCGATTCATATTAAATTATTCGGAAATTTGACGGTCAAACGGTAGGGTAGGAGGGGCAGTGAAGCAGGGGTAGCATGTACTGAAGATAAATTTGATTTGTCTATTAACTTTTCATATCATTTGATTCAACTAGCATCTCAGAGTCTCATGAGCCTATCTCCTGTTAGTCGATCCTATCTATATAACATTACCTTTGTCGCAGCCTATTTACTTTTATGTTCTTTCCATAGTGGACAAGTAAAATATCATGGAAGCACAAAATTTCTGAGTAAGGGTAAGCATGAGGGCATGTAGCATAAGAAGTGATTTCTCTTTCCGTTTACGAGAGTGGTAAGGTCACTCCAGAGGGAAGTAAAAGTTCCCAATTAGGCCGATGGGGCATATCGATTCGAACAAATTCGTTCGAATCGATTCAAACGATTCATAAATCTTTTGTTGTGGATGGAGAAGACCTCTACTCAGCGTTGCTCTACTCAACATCACGTAATTGTGAGTTACGCCCGATTCAGGTGTAACTGGATTTGGCTTTGGTGCTGGGACAGGCAACCATTTGTTGCTTCTTAGAGAACCACTAAATGAGATTGCTGCCAAGGAAAACATATTATCCATTGGTAGATATTCGATCCGACACATCCCCAGCCTAGTTGGCATCACATAATACCGAGAGGGAGACAGTGGACAGCGGTTGAAGGCGGATGTTGAAATGGGTTATTTGTTGTAAATAGCTAATGATGTGTTTGACCTTTGTCCAGTCATTTGTGGGGCTACGCATTGATTGACAAACTTTGTTTGCGCTAAATGTGATGTTTGGTTTGGTGTGCTACAAGTATTGAAGGACACCCGCACTGTTGTAATAAAGTGTAGGATCCATAAAGATATGTTGTCAAAAGTTTCAAGCTGTTTAGGGATAATCATTGGAGTAGCAACTGGTTTGCAGTTGTGGCGACTCATCGTTAGGTCAACATAGCTAATTCAGCGTAATACGCTCACTATCCAGAATCATATTGGGTATTTAGAAATGTATAAAATACATATTTCAACATTCATTGCAATATTCAAAAATATCAGAATAATAAAAAAAATATATTCATAATATAGATAATAATTGTCTTACAAAATTTATTACACACTAAGCAAAAATTTAAAACTTAAGAAAAATAAGCATTTAGTTTGCATTAAGTTGCTATCATGCATCAGCTCATCATCAGAGACTTGATTCAGAGATTGTTCATGATCTGCCATATATATATATATATATATATATATATATATATATATATATGACAGTGCGAACCAAGAAAAAGAAATAAAAAGAAAAGAAAATATTTAATTAGACACAAAAGTCTAAGTAATATATGCAGAATATCAAAATATATAATATTAAGCGATATTGTTTTGCATATAAGTATATACAAATAAAATAATATTTAATATTTAAGTAAACTATGATTACAAAATTATCAAAGTTATAAATGTGAATATACATATTTAGGATATGTGCTCATTCTGAAAAAAATTACAGTAAGATATAATATTTGTTCTGTTGGATAAATTTACAAAATAATCGATGAGTTAAATACGTTCATCTAACTATCAGAGATTTGGATTCATGACTAACTAGGCATTCCCTCTCAAAGGTTATGTGTAATATTCTAATTTCTCTAGATAACAGTCTGTCATATTCTAACATATTGTATGTAAAGACATTATATCAACCTGAACAAATCTATGATACTAATTTCTAATTATTTATTTCAAATTATGAGTACAAAATCTCATATAAATATATCAAAGTGAATCAAAATTTAATAACAATGCAAAACTGCAAATAAAATAATTAAATAAAAAACATAATATCTTTCATTTTTTTTTTGTAAATATATCAATAATTATAATAGTAATAATATTTGTAAATAATAATTTATATTTAATATTAGTAATAATAAATATCACTAAGGTGAGTTGTTATCCTAAGTTATTGATGCACATAATAGTGACTACATAGATGTAATTTTTATTCTATGTTTGTATATATGATTGAAATGATATTTTGCTTATATATCTAATTTTTTTTATTTCTTCACACCTGCTTTAATATTAACTATAACGACTCTATATATTGGATCATGAACCTAATCCAACATTAGGTGTTATCGTAGTACTTAATATTGGATTAGTAAGTCTTAGCCCACTATTAAGCATTATGGAGAGCCAATGGTCTCTAAAGAAGAAAACTAAATGCATAATATTAAATAAATATAAACCATTCCAGCTTTCTAGAATAAAACTAAAAACACATTACATAACATGAAAGTAAGACATCAAGAGTTGATTAAATTTATACAAACATTTAGACGTAATGAGACTCATCCTCACGGGATGCAAAAAGTAAAAAAAAGATAGCATAAAGTAAATGTGTGGTGGCCCTGCCCCGCCGTGGTCCTGTTAACCCTTAAGTTAACATGATTACGGTGGAGGGGTTACCAAATGACAAGGTCCCCACTTAAGATTAGATTAGACACACATTCTAATCCAATTTAATTAAGGACTTTGACATTCATCCCAAAAATACTATCACTAAATGATCATACATGAACTCAGAGTGCGGAAGCATAAAACATAACATCCATCCAATACAGTATAAATATAACAATACAGAATAAGTAAAGTACTGAAAAAGAAATATAAACCTATATTATTACAACATTTTCATAAGTTTAAAAGAATTGAAAGGAACTCTTAATCTCACTGAAAGAAAAACTAAAGCTACAGATCTTCAGGAACGGGCTCCTCCTCCAATGGCAAGCTCTCTATTGGATCTGCTACTCCAACAAACTCAGAACCTACCATTATCAGTTTCATAATGGTAGGGCCCCAGCCAACAAAAGAAAACTGGTTAGACAATATGTCTAAGTACATTTTATGGCAAATAATTTTATTAAATTAAGTAGATATCACCATATAAACAGAACTAAGCATAATAGGTGCAGAAAAGCGTACAAAAGAACAGTAATAAGTTATAAACCACAATTTATAACTAAACAAATAGGAAGTAATACATACCTCCTCCAAGCAACTACAACAAACACAGGTAAGCAATAGACTAAACTAAACTGTAAGAAAAGGTACAACCTAAACATGCTAATGATCAAACAGAATATGCTAGGTGACATACATAACAATATGAAATTGAAAACAACTATCATCCTAAGTAAGCATAAGAAAATAGTAAGCAAAACTAGCATCCTATATATAACATGTGCAGAAAAACTGAAAGTAAAACAGTGCTGAAATGCAAAATATGCTAGTAAAACAGTAACTGTAAGCTGAAACTACAGTGACTATATAAGTCACCAGAACTGAACACGAACTCAGCAAATCTTAGCCTGATGAGCTAAGAAACTCTGAACTGAACATCACTGAAACTCTTAGCCTGATGAGCTAAGACAGAACTGAATGTAAGTGTAATTGAATTAGTATAACCATATCAGAATCCTAACTCTGTAGTTAGTAGGGCGAGAGTCTATCCATCCTATCACTCGGACTAGGCATGGCCAATAGACTATCGGACATTAAACCCTCGAAAGGTTGCTGACCCCGAACGGGTTGATCGAAGAGGTATACTAATCAAGCTACACCTTACAAACCACTTGTGAAATGAACATAATGCTGCTTATAAATAATGTTCCAAATTTACATAAGATATTTATCAAATATCTTATATACATAATACATGTCAAGGTATAAGGCTCAAAATCAAGGAATGCAAAGCATCAAAATCAAAGTGCAAGAAACTCTATCTAAAACACAGGTGATATCCTTTGTTATCTACTTTATTCGTTCTATCTACTCTAAGTTACATAAGTTTCAGAATTATCAATTCTTACACATTCTGTAACTTAGAATCACGAATCATACTTGCTGAAGATAATTAGGACTGGCCAAATCCTAATTATGACTTAATCAAAAGACGACTATTTGGTTAAAAATGAATAAATCTTCGACCTAGTTTTGTAAATTAATTCATCCCAACCTCATCTTGATTAGCCAAATCAAGATGAATAGATTAAGAATTAGACTCCAGATGATGGGATCTAATCACTTAATCTAAAGGTATAATCTAAAGGTCTAAGTTTAGAACCCAAAACTCACAGACTAGGTTAAGGCAAATCCTAATGATAAATCAATTTCATTATGATGGATCTCTATTCTTAGTTCTAAAGTTTAAAGATTAAATAATCATTTAATAAACTAAAAAAATCTATAAACTAGAAAACTCAAGGTTTCATCTAATTGAGTAACCCAATTTACTCAATAGATGAATTCTAACTTAAGATCTATTCCTAATCTTAGGAAATAAGGCTCTTAATTACTAAGAGTATCTCTCAAGACTCACATCCTAACTAATATTATAAGACCTAAGGATGGGTCTAAGAATGATTAAGGAAAGATAAACACTCACTTAGGACTTGGGAATTTTTCTTAAGAAGCTAAGATTAAGATTTTAATCAAGGTCTAATTTAAACTTTGGATTTGATTAATTTCAATAATGAATCATTCTATTTTCTGATTCTAATGATTAGAAATTGAATTTAGGGCTTTTAAAGGCTAAACCCTAAATTTAGGCAAAATGACCATTTTACCCCTACTTAAGGGTTCAGAAGATCAACTTTTAATCTAGGGCTTAAATTTTGAAATTTTCTTTTGGAAAGTGCTTCTTACTGTCTAATATAAGATTAGACAGCAACTAAGTTAATTTTGGGTAATTATTAAGCCATAAGAGATCAAATTAGTGAATTTGACTCATAAGAGCAATTTAGTAATTTGACTAAGTGAAAGCTAAATTTTCTTTTAGATTATTGTTCTTTACTGCCTAAGCTTTCCATAGAACCTAAATTTGCTAAATTCTGATAAGTATTGGCCAAGTTATGGCTAATACAAGATCTATGGTTTAAATTTAATTAAGGGATTCTTAATTATGAGTTAAAAACCTAACTTTGCCAATTAGTGTCCAATTTTAGTAAAATTAGTGGCTATGGTTTACAAATAGCTCACTGATCACAATGATATGTGGTAGGCTCAATTTGGATCTAATTTGACTAAATTATGACCTAATTAGGGTTATGAGTGATTAGTGAGTGATTAGCAAAATTAAGCACTCAAACACTAATCAAACCTCACAAATAGATTCTAAGTGGTTCTAGGAGTCCTCTGAAACTTAAATCACTCAATTTGGATTACTAGATTTGCTAATATTCACTAATCAAGATTTAGAGTAATTAGGGGTGATTAACAAATCTAACTGTTGGATCCTAAATATTTTTACAGATTACTGTTATTTAGATTTTTCTGATCTAAATTGATATTTGGATCATTAAATTTGGAGCTCAATTGACCAAGTTAGGGTCAATTGAAGTTCTAATTCTAATTAAGCTAATTAAGGTTAGTCCCTAATTGTCATTAAGCAAATACTAATCCAAACAGCAAAATGAATACTACCAAATTAATCCTTAGGGTTTTTTGATCACTTTAAGACTCATATTGGGTATGTTTGGATTAATCTACACAAAGTTATGGTTAATTGAACATTTGAGACATAAATTTGAACTTAATTAAACCCTAAATATCATTTTACTAAATACTGGTTCAAATGTAAAATTATTGGCATCAATAAATTCCTCATATTTTTCTGATCAATTTGGTATATTTATTTGCATAATTTGGATGCTTATTTTGCAAGATATTAATGCTTGAAAATTTGGTATTTAATTAATTATTTAATACTGTTTAATTAAATTAATTAAATCTGTTATTATATATATATAAATAATTATAATTCAATTATAATTAACTGTTTATTTATATATATTTAAATTTTATTATTTACTTTTCTGCAGGAAACGTGGCGGAGCCTTATTGGCTGAGCAGAGAACGGCGGGCCCCATTGGTCAGACGGTTGTGCAAGAATAAAGGATAGAGGGAGAATCGGTACCTTAAGTTTGGACGGCTTCAAATAGACGAGGCTTGATCCGTTGGCTCTGGACTTCTCGTTTGAAACCGAGCACAACAGAGGTCCTAAGGATCTTATGGAAGCTCTAAGGCGTTGACTATGAGCGGTGGGAAGGTCCACGCGGCGCCGGCTCCGCCGCGTGTCCAGATGCAGGACACGCGCTGCATCCCTCGGCGCTCGCGAGGAAGACAAACGCGTGACCGTCCGATCTTTCGATCGGACGGTCCGCGAGATCCGTCAGATGGAACGGCCGAAAAAGAAAATGGAGCGACGGCGTTAGCTGTAAGTGGACGGCGCCGTTAACTTCAAATATTTAAAATAATTATTTAAATTAATTTATACAAATTTCATTAATTAAATCTACCCTATTAAATGCATCCCAAAAATTTTCAATAAATCACCCTTAGCTAATTGAAGGGTGAGAAACGCAACGGCTCACTCGGATTTTCTTTTCGACGAGTATTTATTTATTTGATTTTTTTTTCAGGTATTTAAATATTATTAAATTATTCGACGAAAAATCAACGACTTCCAAATGCCTCCAAAATTTCACCCTTAGCTAATTTGGGTGTTTTGAATGCAATGGCGAAGTCAGATTTTCAATCTGAGGTCTAAATAAAAAGTCAAATTTCCAGGTTTTGAGATTTTCTAGAATTCTTATTTTGACTTTGTTGACTTCTGGTTTGACCTATGTTTCAGAGATGAATTTTAAATCACTTAATTAGTGACTTAGAACCTTAATTAAGACTTAGATTAGTCTTAATTGAGCAAAGTAACAACCTGGGTTGTTACAAACTCCCCCACTTAAGAATGATGTCGTCCTCGACATCACTCAAGTGAGAAAAAGAATTTAAGCAGATATAATGAAACGAATTAAAATAAGATAAAATTGAAGAATTACCTTGATTAAAAAGGTTTGGATACTTTTGACGCATATCCACCTCTTTCTCCCAGGTGGCTTCATTACAAGACCGGTTCTTCCACTGAATTTTTATCATTGGAATAGATCGATTTCTTAATATCTTCAGATCACGATCTAGGATTTTAATTGGTTCTTCAGTGTAAGAAAGATCAGGTTGAATTTCAATTACAGGATGTTCAATAAGAGAAGAATCTCGAAGACACTTTCTTAGAGATGAAACATGAAATACATTATGTACAGTAGCGAAGTCTTCTGGAAGTTCTAATTTATAAGCTGCTGAACCAATCTTCTGTAAAATTTTGAAAAGTCTAATATACTTTGGACTGAGCTTTCCTGAAACTCCAAAACGATAGATTCCTTTCATCGGGCTCACTTTTAAGTACACAAAATCTCCTTCGCTAAATTCTAGAGGACGATGACGATTATCATGATATTTACTTTGCCTGTCTTGAGCTGTTCTAATTCTTTGTTGAATGAGTTTCACCTTCTTATTTGTTTCTTCCACTAACTCAGATCCATATAATTGAGTATCTCCTGACTCAGACCATGCTAGTGGGGATGAACATTTTCTTCCATATAGGGCTTCATATGGTGCCATTTTTATGCTGGATTGAAAACTGTTGTTGTATGCAAATTCCACTAAAAGGATATGCTCTTCCCAGGATCCAGAAAAATCCAGCATACATAAACACAGAAGATCTTCTAAGACTTGATTTACTCGTTCTGTTTGGCCATCTGTTTGGGGATGGAATGTTGTACTCATGGCCAAAGTTGTGCCTAAATCTTGATGGACAGCCTGCCAAAATTTAGAAGTAAAACGAGTGTCTCTATCAGATACAATTGTTTTAGGAATTCCGTGCAATCTGACTATTTCTTTAATATATAATTTGGCCAATTTCTCCACTGAGTCAGTTTGACGGATTGGAATAAAATAGGCAGATTTTGTAAGGCGATCTACTATAACCCATATTGAATCAGTTCCAGATTTTGATCGAGGCAAACCCATAACAAAATCCATGGATATATCAGTCCATTTCTATTCTGGGATTTCTAGTGGGTGCAATAAGCCACCAGGCTTTTGATGCTCTGCTTTTATTAAGCAACAAGCGTGACATTTTGCAACAAATTATGCAATACTTTTCTTCATTCCTGGCCACCAGAATGATTGTTTTAGGTCTTGATACATCTTAGAATTTCCTGGATGAATTTGATATCCTGAATTGTGACTTTCAATCAAGATCTCTTTTTGCATGGATTTATGAATCCAGAGACGATTATTCATGTAAATAGCACCTTTCTTAAAATGCAATTCTGGACGACGACCACTTTCTATTGCCACTTTAAGGTTTAAGTATTCATCATCCTTACTTTGAGAAATTGAAACATCTCTATGGAATGTGGGTTCTATATTATTCATGGATATCATGGTACTGACTGAATTTCCCTTAGCAAGAGAAATTTCCATTTTATGAAACTCATTCGCCAACGGACTTTCTGAAATTAAGCTGTTAAGAACAGTGTGACGGCTTAACGCATCAGCTACCACATTAGCTTTGCCTGGATGGTACTGGATATCTAAATCATAATCACTGATTAATTCCAGCCATCTTCTTTGCCTACAGTTCAATTCTCTTTGGGTAAAGATGTACTTCAGACTTTGGTGGTCTGTGAATATGGAGCATTGAACTCCGTACAAATAATGGCGCCAGATTTTTAATGCAAAAACTAATGCTGCCAATTCTAAATCATGTACATCATAGTTCCTTTCATGGGTTTTAAGCTGGCGAGATGCGTATGCTATAACTTTGCCTTCTTGCATTAATACACATCCTAACCCAATTCCAGATGCATCTGTATACACCTGATAATTAACTCCTTATTTTGGAAGAACTAAAACTGGAGCAGAAGTTAATGCGTCTTTTATAGATTGAAATGCAGTTTCACATTCTTCTGTCCAAACAAATGGAACTGCCTTCTGAGTTAATTTTGTAAGAGGTGCGGCAAGCTGAGAGAAGCCTTTAACGAACCTTCTGTAGTATCCGGCTAGACCCAGAAAACTACGAATTTCAGTAACTGTCTTGGGCTGAACCCAATCCTGAATAGTACTAATCTTACTCTGGTCTACTTGGATTCCTCGAGCATCAACTACATGTCCAAGAAATGATACAGAATCCAGCCAAAATTCACACTTAGAGTATTTAGCATATAACTCATGCTCTCTAAGCTTCTCCAGAACCAATCTCAAGTGTTCTTCATGGTCCTTTACTGTCTTGAAGTAAATTAAGATATCATCAATAAATACTATAACAAATTTATCTAGATAAGGTTTTAGAACTCTCTGCATTAAGTCCATGAACAGGGATAGGGCATTAGTGAGACCAAATGACATTACAAGAAACTCAAAATGCCCATATCGTGTTCTGAACGATGTCTTCTCTACATCTGAGTCCTTTACCTTCACTTGATGATACCCTGACCTTAAATCAATTTTAGAGAACACAACAGCACCAGCAAGTTGATCGAACAGATCATCAATACGAGGAAGTGGGTATCTATTTTTAATTGTGACTTTATTCAGCTCTTTGTAGTCTATGCACATTCTCATAGACCCATCTTTCTTCTTAACAAATAGTACTGGGACTCCCCATGGAGACACACTAGGTTTAATAAACCCCTTATTTAGCAGTTCTTGCAATTGCTCATTTAACTCTTGCAGTTCTTTCGGGGCCATTCTATATGGTGCTTTTGATAGAGGTTGTGTTCCTGAAACTACATTTATTTCAAATTCTACTTCTCTGATTGGAGGTAAACCAGGCAGATCTTTAGGGAAAATATCTTCAAAATCTCTAACAACTTTTATTTTAGAGATTGGGGTTACTTCTTTGCTATTGCCCATCAACACCATCAGAATACAACTATAACCTTTGCACACCATTTTCTTTGCTTGGACTGCATTGATTAAGGAGCTACTAGTGCTGATCTTCCCAATAAACGTTGTTGAAGCTCCTGGAGTTTGCAAAACAACCTTCTTCTTTTGACAGTTAATAATAGCGTTATGCATACTAAGCCAATTCATGCCTAGTATGATATCAAAATTTACTATAGGTAGCACAATTAACTTGGCTTGAAAGGTATGGTTATTGATTGGTATTTGAATGTCACAGAATTTGTTCGCACTAAGTTGGGCTCCAGATGGAAGTCCAACACTCAAAATCTTTGCAAGTTTGTAATATGATAGTCCTAATTTCTTGGCAAAATTTTCAGAGATAAATGAATGACTAGCCCCAGTATCAAACAATATACTGCAGGGCTCATCTTTAAAGTATAGGGTGCCTAATAATAAAAATATAGACTTTAGGAAATTCTAATTCAGTAAGAAAAACAAAAGTTGCGAATTGTACTTAAAACTACATTGTTGTCTTCTGCTGCTTCTACAGGAGTGAGATTATACACTCTTGCCTTTCCAGCAGGTCTGCTGTCAGATGTTTGAGCTGATGATTGATTTAGGTTTGAAGGCTTTGCAGCGTATTGAACCTTTGCCAGGGTTTGCTCTTGAGCAGGAGGTGGCATAAGAGTTTTCTGAGGTTCTCTGAAATTGATAGGAATGGCACGGAATACTTTATTTGTACGATTCTGATCAATAGTTACTCCATCAATTATTTTATTTGATCGACAGTCTCTATATGCATGACCTTGTCTTCCACACGTAAAACATACTCTGCCAAAATGATAACATTTCCCATAAGGATGTGGCCTATTACATGTGGCAGTTTAACTTGATGTTTCAGTGGTTTCCATTTGATATACCCTTCCTTGATTTGTTCGTTGTTGCTTGAAGTTCTGAGGGTATTTATTCATATTGAAAGCCTTTCTCTTCATGTCTTTAATATCTTGATGATGTTCTACTACCCGAGCTGTCTCAACCAGCTTCTCGAATTTGGTATGTTGTAAGGGAATTACATGATCTTTGATAGACTCTCGGAGTCCATTCTCGTATCTGAAATATCTATCTTCTTCAGTAGGAACCAAATGAGGTGAAAATCGTACGAGCTTTCGAAATTCTGAGGTATATTCCGCTACTGATCTACTTCCCTGGGTTAACCTCAATAATGACTCACCAATGATGTTCTTGGTGGAGGGTGCAATAAATGATTCTTTGAAGGCTTGGACAAACCAGCTCCATTCTATTTCATCTAATTCAAATTCTTCAAAATGTGTGTTCCTTTCTTGTTCCCACCAATGTTCTGCCTCTCCTTGCAGAAGATGAGTGGCTAGTCTTACAAATTGGTTGCTTGAACAACCAAGACTAGTGATATTTTTCTCTATAGATTTCAGCCATGTTAAAGTATCCATCGGGGTTCAGATCCTTCAAAGGTAGGCGGTCTTAACCTTAGGAAACTGTGAAGTATCCCATCTGCAGACTGCTGATAGGTATTGGGAACTTGAGGAGCGGGGGAAGCTGAAGAGGTGCTGGCATTAGTAGCAAGTATTATAGATACTAACTTTTGAATAGCTAGAGCCTGCTGATTTTGATTCTCTAATATTGCAGTAACCATATTTCTTAAAGAAGTTATTTCATCAACAGTATTGGAAGCGGCCACGGTATTATTTGGAGCATTGCTTACAGATGGTTGAGGGTTGAGTGGAGTATTGTTGGGAGAAGTAGCAGGATTCATTTTCCTGAAATCAAAAGAACTATCTTGAGTTCTTTATTACAACAAGACATAATATAACTACTGCTTTTCTCATTTATTTTTTTATTGAAATAACAGAATACATCATCATAGATTTATGAAACTATTCCCATCCTATATATTTAATGAAAAATGCTCTACGAAAGTCTTCATAATTTACTTCACGATGCTCCTCTTGGGCTTTACGAAACAGTTCTTCGTATGACATAATCCACCATTCCTTTACTTGCATACGCAGAAGACATAGCACCACTTCTAATCTGATGTGACTAGGCCATTCCATAACACCAAATATGTGGTCAACTCTCGCAAGCCATTCCCTTGCTAGTACTGGAAAGTCAAGGCCTCTATAGACGCCTTCTTTCAGTAATTTGTTTATTACTTGCGATCCTTGTTCTGATATCCCTTCAATTGTTCTTCCTTGCTTCTTACCTAATTTATGTTCATATTTCCAAATAGTCTCGAACTCCTTTAAGTAAGTCATGAATGCCATTTCTAGATGATCTTTATTCCTACAATTATAACATTCTACTTAAATTTGTTGAGCATATATATATAATTTAATAATTATCATCTTTTATAGTTATCTAATAACTTAACTTATTCTGAGTTATACTCATAATGTGATGGATGTCAATTCAAGTATTCATTTAGTGATCAAGTGGCAAAAGAACAGTCCATTAGGTAGAAAGGAATGAATTCCAATCTGACACCTTATGAAATTCTCTGATACCAACTGTGGCGGCCCTGCCCCGCCGTGGTTCTGTTAACCCTTAAGTTAACATGATTACGGTGGAGGGGTTACTAAATGACAAGGTCTCCACTTAAGATTAGATTAGACACACATTCTAATCCAATTTAATTAAGGACTTTGCCATTCATCCAAAAATACTATCACTAAATGATCATACATGAACTCAGAGTGCGGAAGCATAAAACATAACATCCATCCAATACAGTATAAATACAACAATACAGAATAAGTAAAGTACTGAAAAAGAAATATAAACCTGTATTATTACAATATTTTAATAAGTTTAAAAGAACTGAAAGGAACTCTCAATCTCACTGAAAGAAAAACTAAAGCTACAGATCTTCAGGAATGGGCTCCTCCTCCAATGGCAAGCTCTCTACTGGATCTGCTACTCCAACAAACTCAGAACCTACCATTATCAGTTTCATAATGGTAGGGCCCCAGCCAACAAAAGAAAAACTAGTTAGACAATATGTCTAAGTACATTTTAGGGCAAACAATTTTATTAAATTAAGTAGATATCACCATATAAACAGAACTAAGCATAATAGGTGCAGAAAAGCGTACAAAAGAACAGTAATAAGTTATAAACCATAGTTTATAACTAAACAAATAGGAAGTAATACATATCTCCTCCACAAGCAACTGCAACAAACACAGGTAAGCAATAGACTAAACTAAACTGTAAGAAAAGGTACAACCTAAACATGCTTATGATCAAACAGAATATGCTAGGTGACATACATAATAGTATGAAATTGAAAACAACTATCATCCTAAGTAAGCATAAGAAAACAGTAAGCAAAACTAGCATCCTATATATAACATGTGCAGAAAAACTGAAATTAAACAGTGCTGAAATGCAAAATATGCTAGTAAAACAGTAACTGTAAGCTGAAACTGCAGTGACTATATAAGTCACCAGAACTGAACACGAACTCAGCAAATCTTAGCCTGATGAGCTAAGAAACTCTGAACTGAACATCACTGAAACTCTTAGCCTGATGAGCTAAGACAGAACTGAATGCAAGTGTACTTGAATTAGTATAACCATATCAGAATCCTGACTCTGTAGTCAGTAGGGTGAGAGTCTATCCATCCTATCACTCGGACTAGGCATGGCCAATAGACTGTCGGACATTAAACCCTCGAAAGGTTGCCGACCCCGAACGGGTTGATCGAAGAGGTATACTAATCAAGCTACACCTTACAAACCACTTGTGAAATGAACATAATTATAAATAATGTTCCAAATTTACATAAGATATTTATCAAATATCTTATATACATAATACATGTCAAGGTATAAGGCTCAAAATCAAGGAATGCAAAGCATCAAAATCAAAGTGCAAGAAACTTTATCTAAAACACAGGTGATATCCTTTGTTATCTACTTTATTCGTTCTATCTACTCTAAGTTACATAAGTTTCAGAATTATCAATTCTTACACATTCTGTAACTTAGAATCACGAATCATACTTGTTGAAGATAATTAGGACTGGCCAAATCCTAATTATGACTTAATCAAAAGACGACTATTTGGTTAAAAATGAATAAATCTTCGACCTAGTTTTGTAAATTAATTCATCCCAACCTCATCTTGATTAGCCAAATCAAGATGAATAGATTAAGAATTAGACTCCAGATGATGGGGTCTAATCACTTAATCTAAAGGTATAATCTAAGGGTCTAAGTTTAGAACCCAAAACTCACAGACTAGGTTAAGGCAAATCCTAATGATAAATCAATTTCATTATGATGGATCTCTATTCTTAGTTCTAAAGTTTAAAGATCAAATAATCATTTAATAAACTAAGAAAATCTATAAACTAGAAAACTCAAGATTTCATCTAATTGAGTAACCCAATTTACTCAATAGATGAATTCTAACTTAAGATATATTCCTAATCTTAGGAAATAAGGCTCTTAATTACTAAGAGTATCTCTCAAGACTCACATCTTCACTAATATTATAAGACGTAAGGATTGGTCTAAGAATGATTAAGGAAAGATAAACACTCACTTAAGACTTAGGAATTTTCCTTAAGAAGCTAAGATTAAGATTTTAATCAAGGTCTAATTTAAACTTTGGATTTGATTAATTTCAACAATGAATCATTCTATTTTCTGATTCTAATGATTAGAAATTGAATTTAGGGCTTTTAAAGGCTAAACCCTAAATTTGGGCAATTTTACCCCTACTTAAGGGTTCAAAAGATCAACTTTTAATCTAGGGCTTAAATTTTAAAATTTTCTTTTGGAAAGTATTTCTTACTGTCTAATATAAGATTAGACAGCAACTAAGTTAATTTTGGGTAATTATTAAGCCATAAGAGATCAAATTAGTGAATTTGACTCATAAGAGCAATTTAGTAATTTGACTAAGTGAAAGCTAAATTTTCTTTTAGATTATTGTTCTTTACTGCCTAAGCTTTCCATAGAACCTAAATTTGCTAAATTCTGATAAGTATTGGCCAAGTTATGGCTAATACAAGATCTAGGGTTTAAAATTAATTAAGGGATTCTTAATTATGAGTTAAAAACCTAACTTTGCCAATTAGTGTCCAATTTTAGTAAAATTAGTGGCTATGGTTTACAAATAGCTCACTGATCACAATGATATGTGGTAGGCTCAATTTGGATCTAATTTGACTAAATTATGACCTAATTAGGGTTATGAGTGATTAGTGAGTGATTAGCAAAATTAAGCACTCAAATACTAATCAAACCTCACAGATAGATTCTAAGTGGTTCTAGGAGTCCTCTGAAACTTAAATCACTCAATTTGGATTACTATATTTGCTAATATTCACTAATCAAGATTTAGAGTAATTATGGGTGATTAACAAATCTAACTGTTGGATCCTAAATATTTTTACAGATTATTGTTATTTAGATTTTTCTGATCTAAATTGATATTTGGATCATTAAATTTGGAGCTCAATTGACCAAGTTAGGGTCAATTGAAGTTCTAATTCTAATTAAGCTAATTAAGGTTAGTCCCTAATTGTCATTAAGCAAATACTAATCCAAATAGCAAAATGAATACTACCAAATTAATTCTTAGGGTTTTTTGATCACTTTAAGACTCATATTGGGTATGTTTGGATTAATCTACACAAAGTTATGGTTAATTGAACATTTGAGACATAAATTTGAACTTAATTAAACCCTAAATGTCATTTTGCTAAATACTGGTTCAAATGCAAAATTATTGGCATCAATAAATTCCTCATATTTTTCTGATCAATTTGGTATATTTATTTGCATAATTTGGATGCTTATTTTGCAAGATATTAATGCTTGAAAATTTGGTATTTAATTAATTATTTAATACTGTTTAATTAAATTAATTAAATCTGTTATTATATATATATAAATAATTATAATTCAATTATAATTAACTGTTTATTTATATATATTTAAATTTTATTATTTACTTTTCTGCAGGACACGTGGCGGAGCCTTATTGGCTGAGCAGAGAACGGCGGGCCCCATTGGTCAGACGGCTGACTCGCATGCCACGCGTCGCCCTGCGGTTGGCTAGAGCGCTGCAAGGTGGGCCCCGCCGAGGCAGCCGAAAAGTCACGGGCCACGGGTCGGGCCCGGGCTGACCCGGTCCTAACCCGAAACGTCTTCGTCTTCACGCGATCGCTCCGACGACTGGAATCTAGGGCTTGAAAATCGACGGCGAAGACGGCGGTGCCAGACGATGAGCCGCATACCGATCGAAAGGTCTTGATTGGTACCTCAAGCACCGCCGGAGAAGACATACAACTCAGGCAATATCAAACCCTAAGGTCCCTATCGAAACGCTATATGCTTAATGGTTTCTACTGTTTAACTTTCGATAAATTGGATTGATCGAACTCATTAGAGTTCGATCGGTCCCGATAGATTGACAATCAAATTGTTGAAATAGGTTTTCGAATTGAAAAGGCTGTGCAAGAATAAAGGATAGAGGGAGAATCGGTACCTTAAGTTTGGACGGCTTCAAATAGACGAGACTTGATCCGTTGGCTCTGGACTTCTCGTTTGAAACCGAGCACGACAGAGGTCCTAAGGATCTTATGGAAGCTCTAAGGCGGTGACTATGAGCGGTGGGAAGGTCCACGCGGCGCCGGCTCCGCCGCGTGTCCAGATGCAGGACACGCGCTGCATCCCTCGGCGCTCGCGAGGAAGACAAACGCGTGACCGTCCGATCTTTCGATCGGACGGTCCGCGAGATCCGTCAGATGGAACGGCGGAAAAAGAAAATGGAGCGACGGCGTTAGCTGTAAGTGGACAGCGCCGTTAACTTCAAATATTTAAAATAATTATTTAAATTAATTTATACAAATTTCATTAATTAAATCTACCCTATTAAATGCATCCCAAAAAATTTCAATAAATCACCCTTAGCTAATTGAAGGGTGAGGAACGCAACGGCGCACTCGGATTTTCGTTTCGACGAGTATTTATTTATTTGATTTTTTTTTTCAGGTATTTAAATATTATTAAATTATTCGACGAAAAATCAACGACTTCCAAATGCCTCCAAAATTTCACCCTTAGCTAATTTGGGTGTTTTGAATGCAATGGCGAAGTCAGATTTTCAATCTGAGGTCTAAATAAAAAGTCAAATTTCTAGGTTTTGGGATTTTCTAGAATTCTTATTTTGACTTTGTTGACTTCTGGTTTGACCTAGGTTTCAGAGATGAGTTTTAAATCACTTAATTAGTGACTTAGAACCTTAATTAAGACTTAGATTAGTCTTAATTGAGCAAAGTAACAACCTGGGTTGTTACAAAATGTCCTCAATTAGTAGCTACTGGATCCGATCTACATCAGATTCAATATCCACTCTAAGCTCATGATCTACCGTATTGATATTTAATACAGTATGACAAAGCCAATAAAAGAAAAATAAGTAATTAGACTTAAAAAATCTATGTATATTTTAAGGCAATTAATCTATTTTAAATTAAATCGATATCACATTAGCCATTTTTAATTATTTAAGTAGAGCACAAAATAGTAAAAATGGAAGTAAAGTATAGTAATTGACTGCATGCAACAATTAAAAAGGTAAAAGCAATAAAAAGAGAAAAGTTGGTGACAACCTGTATCAAATAAGTAAGCAAGGAAAAGCAGGTACAGCTATACTAATAAGTGTGCAATAAAAATAGTAAAAAAATATCTACAAATGGACATATGCTAAATAACATAAGAAGAAGCAATGTAAGCATAAATGTAAGTAATAATAACATACACTGTAAGTAAGTAAGAGAATTGAAAATATAAATGAACCTAAAATATATGCAAGGAAAGAAAATCTCAATCTCAATGACTGATGCATAATAAAGGCAATCATAAATGATTGAGTAAGCATAGTCAATAGACTATGACTCACAATCAAGAAGATTGTGAGAAATATAAGAATGGTCATAAAGGACTATAAAATGCAAGTTATTTATCTTGATTTAAGTATTTTATTTTGTGAGCAAAATTATAAAATAAATGAGGAGTTAAGCACATTTACTTAACTAAGTAAAGCTAGGTTTCTCATAATCCATGCTCTCTCTCTAGGATATGTATAGTCTTCTTATTACTCCATAGCCTATCCAAGAATACTAGTCCACCACATGAAACTCCTATGCAAATGTTATAAGTTTAATTTATGCATAATATTTTATGAATGTTTCCAAAATTTTAATCTCAATGTGTTGCAGCATTTAATGATATTCAAAGGTAATGGTAAACCATTTGATATCTGTTGCTATATACTTTTTATTATCTATCATATGATTGGAGATAATTAAGCTTCTCAATTGACTTAGATATTCATTAAATATTTTCATCAATTGATATATAGTAATATATAATTAAATGAGATTTTAAAAATAATAATTTGATTAAAGTCTTATTGATGAGACAAGATAGTTTATATATATAATTACAAAGTTACAAATAAGCATCATATCATATTACTAACTAAACACTTATATAAAGTTTATAATAAACACTTCATGTAACAACCCAAGTTATTGCTATCTAAATTAGGACCAAATCCGACTCAAAAATTAGGATCCTAAGCAACTTCAAAATGATGATTATCTTCCAACACCTCATCTTTCACAACATAATCGTTAAAATTCTTATCCAAAAATGATCCTCATGTCATTGTTACAGCGATTCTTACCCGTACTAAAGTTTGAAGTCTAAACTATCAGGCTCTTTAACTTTCTCTCTCACGCAGTTAGTTTGTATAGGTCATAATACATTAATCCTCCTATTTATTATAATGTCAACTAGCGCAAAAAGCTTGGCAGTGAGAGCACCATATTCCAACAACATAATCTTAATTTAGAATCATAAAATAGCTTCTTTACCCGCATTTGCCCATAATGTGAGAATCCTTGCTTATTTAACACTACACTGGGGCATAGATGTAGCAGAATTTGCACACTTTCTATTGTATTCAGGCAATACAACACATCACTTACAGGGAAACCCAAGCTCTAGTACAATTATTTATATGATTCCTGGGATAATATGACTCAAAAAAGTCTCACGCTAATCGTTAACTACCTAATTCAACCCTCCTTTCACATCCAGAATTTGGGACAGGCAATAACGCAATTAAAAAGCTTATGTTTGGTACCTTTAAGAAATTTAATACAAATTAGAACAACTTAGCAATATTGACAAAGTGATGATCTACTTGATCCCAGTATATATAATGTTTAAGCGTAAGAACGCATGAACATTTAAAATTTTATAAAACTTACATATAAGATTAAATTTTTTGAAAAAACATATCCAACTTTCAATTTATTAAATTTAGCTTTAATTCATGAATAAATTACCAATATATTGGATAGTGTTTTCTCTCCACCCTTGTAATCCATTTCCATTTTTATTTCTCTTTATCATGGCTAGAACCAATAAATGTTTACACTAAATGAGATTTAATCTATAACTAAAAAAGTTTTACATATACATAATTCATTTGCACAACAAATTTGGTTATGATGATTCTCAGCTTAAACTACACGAGGTTCAAAACTTATGCCCAAGTTTTCTTGACAGATATCAAATGCTAAGTTCATCAAATACAAATTTTTTCAAGCCAAGAAGTATTGAAAGAATCTGCGCATTTATGTATTTTATGTTATTTTTTGTTTTGTGATGGCTAATAAGAGTTGTAAAGGCATCTGTTATATTTTGATTAATCATATTATTAGCAATGGGAGAATCCATTGATCCTATCCTAGGACTTTTTAAATTAAACCCCACAAATTAAAAATTGATGCAGTCAAAATAAACACCACAATTTCTAAAGGTGACATATAAAACCAGTGTATTAGTTTGAAGAAGAACATAACTAATGTTGAGTAAGCTTGTGGAATGGGGGATTGGTAAGGGAGCAATCTGTGTGAACTTTTATTGAGCAACCTTAGAGGTGCCTCTATTTGAATTCAAAAATGTGGATTTGGAAACTAGTTTGCTTTAAAGGGTTCTATCTCAAAATTTTATAGTAATAAAATAAATCCCAAGCAATTTGCAAATATAGGTATTTGTTTTGAGGAATTTTGAAATCAAGATAAATTTTTGAGAATTTGAAATCCACTAAGTCTCATCTCCACAGAATTTGAACAAAATCAAGCAGGTTCAAAATCTTGTAACTAAAAACATGGTGCGATGTGAAAACATAAAATGAGTTGAAGAGTGTTTGGTCAAACATCAGCAGTCTTCAGTGACCTTGGTCTGCCAAAATTGAGAATTCACCAATTGAGGTTCATCAGGACACGCTACCCTGCATCAAGCCTCACTCAGGAGAGGTGAGGTGTACCTCCAGAAGATTTGGTGGTTGTAGGCGTTGGCTAGGTAGTATAATAATTGATTGGTGTATTCCAATTGCGATGCATTAGTGGAGAATGCACCACACTAATAGTAGACACTATAAAGAAGTAGCTAGCAGTGCACCTAAGGAGGTGTGCAAGTTCTTGGTGCAGAACATCCATGTGATGAATGGCTGGTTGAGGTGGCTTGGTGTGGTCATGGCCACGATTGTCAGCAATTCCAAGAATGGCTATTAACAATGTTGAAGGAATTCAAGTGCAGGGAGTGGCTATATTCCATATGGTGATGCACTGGAACAAAAAACTTGGGTTAGCTTGATTCATTATCTCAGTTTGCAAAGAAGATGTTATTACTCTGTGCTCGTCAAGCTGAAAGGTGACTCGGCGCTCACCAAGCTGACTCAGCAAGAGAGGATCATTGGGCCCTTGGGAAGACCAAATGATCATGATTCAATTAAAAGAGCGAAAATAGACATCCGTGACATTCCTTTAGAAACATCAGATGTCGCCCACATAGTTGGTCAGGATGCGGAGGAAAGGTCGAGTGTAACACTGATGAAGTTCGTCAAAGGTGAGCGCTTGCCAGCAAAGCATGGATTCTAGATTGACGATGTTTTTGTTTTGTTCACACTGTCAAGAGCAATAAAATTAGTTCATTTGCTTTGGGCCTAATATTGTTTTATGATTTTTGAGGTTTTAAGGGGTAAATTTTTCCCCAAAATTTTGCCCCACTTCAAATCAAACACAACAAAAATATATATTTCACATAAAAATATTACTTTCACCTAAAATCCCTCAAGCCAAATAATCTCACAAAAGCATATAGTAGATATTGATCCTAATTCATAAATGTAACAAATAAATCTAACAATAAAAAAAGTTTGATGATAAACAAAATTTAAGAAAAATGAGAGATATAATAATCTGAATATAACAATCAAATAATGATCCAAAACAAAAATTAGAAATCCGAAACTAATAAAATGAATGTAAGAAAACTTCAAATATAAGCTTTTAGCCCATTTGAGATATCAAATAATCTAAAAATAGAAAACAAATTTGGTACTAAATCAAGGAGACAAGGATTAAAAAAAGGTGAAAGGAGGCCTTGAGCTAAATATGAAAGATGAAAAACCGCACTCGTACCACTTGAGTAACAGAACAACAAAATCTCGGTAGTCGGTGATCCATCTCATGGCCACATTTGCATATACAAGGGTAGAACCAATTTGGGTTCTTAGTTTCAACAACCAACTAAGTACCTTATCAACGCTGAAGACATCTGGTGATTCATCAAAAGATTGTAATATGCCTTGGTACTGTAAAATACCAGAAATTCTTTTCAAAATTATTTATTAATATTTAAATAATTTAGAACTCAGAATCGAAAACGGAGTCTACCATTGGACTCAGTAACTCCAAATTAACTAAGAGTGTTATTCTGGGAATTATTAAAAATCATTGATTTTCCCAGATATTTTCGATCACTCAGAAATTTTCGTTAAAAATAGGAATCCAATTTAAATCAAATAAAAATATAATAAAAATATCCTCTTATAACACCTATTGAAAGGATCCTACTGCAAATTTGAGCGCATATGGGATCCTGGATTGTCCTGAATAAATTCATGAAATATAAACTTCAAAGGCTAATAATATGAAAAATATAAATCGGAATTTGAAAATTTTTGTATATCTAAGTCAAGCATCATATGAGGATGCTAGATTTATTCTTATAAGAATAATTTGCGTACTCCTACCTGACTGATAATCTGAATTTTTCAGATTTTAATAATTAAAGAACTTAGAAGATCTGTCAAATTAAAAGAAAAAGAATAAAGGAAGCAGAAGAATGTAGATATTTTATTTCTTATTTTGTAAAAATTCAAACTGTTGTAACTTTTCATATATGTTTTGGCTCTATGTATAAAAGGACTGTAAAATTATTATTTTATTTTATTATGTCCTTTTTAAATCATAAAGATGTATATATTTTTAAATGAGATGAATTGTTCTTTAAAGACTCTCGAACTTCGATTCCCAGGTCGCCACAGAAATTGGTATCAGAGCGAAGTTTGAGATTATTTAAGGAATAATTCATTAGAAGAGCCAACTATATGAATATAGTTACTAAGTTATTAGAAGTTAGATTTTAAGTTGGAGAGCCAACTAAGTATAGTTTATTATTTCTCAGATTATGGATAGTCAAAACAACAACAACAACAACAATTAATCACAGGAGAAAAATGTTCCTCAAAACACTCCTAGTCACAACGAGACTGTTTCACCTAATGTTGAAGCAGTCTATCCCTTTGATCATAGTGGAGCAAATCAGATGCTCCAGTTCATGAATATGATGAATCAATTCATGAACAATCAACAAATCCAGAACCCTCATCCTATTCAGAGAAAAGCAGTAAATGAAGACATACAAATATTTCTTAAACTTCAGCCTCCCAGATTTAATAGCAAAGCAACTCCCTACCAAGCTGAGGAATGGATCCAAAGAATAGAAAATGAGTTTAAATGTGCTAAGAGTTCAGAAGACCAGAAGGTATCTCTAGCTACTTACCTTCTGACAGAAGCTGCTGAGAAGTGGTGGAAGACGACCAAGAATACCACATTCCAAAATAGAACAGAAGAAGAGATCCAATGGGAGGAATTTGTGAAAGCATTTTTGGGCAAATATGTGCCTCAATCTACTAGGCAGACAATGAGAAAAGAGCTATTAAACCTAAAGCAAGGAAGTCATTCAATAACTGAATATGAAGAGGAATTCACTCGTCTAGCCAGCTTTGCCCCAGAAATGGTTACTACTGAAGAAATCAGATGTCATTTATTCCTTAATGGATTAAGGAATAACTTTCAACATATTTTGACACCTCTTCAGATCTTAAACTTTGCTCAACTAGTAGAGAAAGCCAAACTTATGGAAGCTCAAGAAGAACAGTATTCTTCCAGGATGAAAAGGCCAGCTTTCTCTTCTCATTTTCAATCCAAGAGGCAACACTTCTCCAGACCTCAAGGAAAAGTATATAATATTCAAGGTAATTCAAGTAGACCTGCTCCGAGAACACCAAACACTTGCAGGTTTTGTGGAAGAATTCATAGTACAGATAAATGCTTCACCGGTGAAGGTCAATACCACCGATGTGGAAGGACGAACCATTCCATAAAATTCTGTCGTGCCACTTATACAGTCAATGGATATCAAATCTCAAATCAAGGAAAAGCAGTTATGAAGAATCAAGGAAGACCACCAGTAAATCAACAAAACAATATTGCATCTTCCAGTAATCCAAGAAACAATCAAGCTCAAGCTAGAATATTCAATCTATCTCAAGAAGAGGCAAAAAAAGAACCTGATGTGGTCACAAATACCATTTTATTATTTCAGTACCCATGTTCAGTTCTTTTTGATTCTGGAGCCACGCATTCTTTTATTGCGTCAAAATTAGTTCAACAATATTCTTTACCAGTAGAACAACTTTCATCAGCCCTTAAAGTTAATCTACCATCATGAGAGTTCTTAGAAACAAACATCTTCTGTAATTGCAAGATTGATATAAATGGAAATTCTTAGGAAGCTAAACTCACTGTCATCCTTATAACTAGTTTTGATATTATTCTTGGGATGGATTGGATGAGTCAGAATAAGACATTGATTGATTGTACAAAGAAAAGGGTATATATTGATAATAAAAATAAGAGAGTAACCTTTATTGGTCAAAGAAGTGCAATTATTAGTCTTATCCCAGCAAATAAGATTGAGAAATTCATTAGAAAGAAGTACCTTATATTCCTAACATTACTCTCAAGTTTTAAAGATAAAACTGCAACCTTAGAAGAAACTCCTGTAGTAAGAGAATATGCAGATGTATTTCCAGATGAACTTCCAAGTTTGCCACCTCAAAGAGAAGTGGAGTTTAGTATTGATTTAAGTCAAGGAACGAATCCTTTATCTAAAGCTCCATACAGAATGGCACCCAAAGAATTAGAAGAACTTAAGAATCAACTTCAAGAATTGACTGAAAAAGGATTTATAAGACCAAGTAATTCTCCTTGGGGAGCCCCAGTTTTATTTGTTAAGAAGAAAGATGGAAGTATGAGATTATGTATCGATTAACGGGAATTGAATAAGGTTACTATTAAGAACAAATACCCATTACCAAGGATAGATGATTTATTTGATCAGTTAGTTGGTGCTTCCATATTTTCTAAGATTGATCTGAGATCTGGTTATCACCAACTTCGTATCAAAGATGAAGATATTCCTAAATCTGCATTCAGAACAAGATATGGGCATTATGAATTTTTAGTAATGTCATTTGGGTTAACAAACGCTCCATCTTATTTTATGGATCTAATGCAGCGAATAATGAAACCCTATCTGGATTCCTTTATTATCGTCTTTATTGATGATATATTGATTTATTCTAAAAATGCTAAGGATCATGAAGAGCATCTTAGAATCACCTTGAACTTGCTAAGGCAACATCAACTGTACGCCAAATTCTCAAAATGTGAATTTTGGCTTCACTCAGTAACCTTCTTAGGCCATATAATTAGCAAGGAAGGAATATCAGTTGATCCTAGCAAAATAAGTGCAATTCAGGATTGACCCCAACCTATTTCAATAACAGAAATAAGAAGTTTCTTGGGTTTAGCTGGGTATTATCGCAAATTTATTAAGAATTTTTCTCAGATTGCAGTCCCTCTTACTCGTCTTACTCAAAAAGATGTACCTTATGTTTGGGATTTATCTTGTGAATCGACATTTAAGAAATTAAAAGAATGTTTAACCTCAGCTCCTATTCTAGTTCTGCCAGTTGAAGGAAAAGAATATCAAATTTATTGTGATGCTTCTGGAATTGTATTAGGCTGTGTTCTCATGCAAGAAGGAAAAGTAATAGCTTTTGCATCTAGACAACTCAAAATTCATGAGAAGAATTATCCAGTTCATGACCTGGAGTTAGCTGCAATAGTCTTTGCACTAAAGATCTGGAAACACTACTTGTATGGAGTAAAATGTGAAGTCTTCACAGATCACCAAAGTCTGAAGTATATTTTTACTCAAAAAGAGATCAATTTAAGACAACGAAGATGGTTAGAATTAATCAAAGATTATGATTTATCAATTCAATATCATCTTGGCAAGGCAAATATAGTAGCAGACGCACTAAGTCGAAAGGCAGTTTCACATTTACATGTTTTGACTTCTAATCCTACATTACTCAAGGAAATAGAAGATCTTCAATTAGAAGTCATATTGCCAGCAAATGCTAAGCTATTTCAGATGACTGTAGAATGTTCATTAATGGATGAGATTAAAGAAGCTCAACATCTGGATGAAAAATATAGCTCCTTATCTGCATCCATTCAATCAGGAAAGCAATTAGAACTGAATTTAAATTCAAATAAGAATATTTGGTGTGGATCCAGAATATGGATACCAAATAAAGTTGAGCTAAGAACTAAAATATTAAAAGAAGCTCACCAGTCTAGATATTCAATTCATCATGGGAATAATAAAATATATCAAGACTTGAAATTCCATTTTTGGTGGCCAGGAATGAAAAGAAGTATAGCTGAGTTTATATCAAAATGTGAAGCATGTAACTTGGTAAAAGCAGAACATCAGAAACCAGGTGGATTACTTCAACCTCTAGCTATACCTCAATGGAAATGGGAAGATATCTTCATGGATTTTATAACTGGATTTCCTCGTTCAAAATCCAATAATGATTCTATTTGGGTAATTGTGGATAGACTTACCAAATCAGCGCACTTTTTACCCATTAAGCAAACAAATTCAGTAGACAAATTGGCAAGAATTTATCTAAAAGAGATAGTAAGGTTGCATGGTATTCCAAAAACTATTATTTTTGATAGAGATAGTAGATTCACTTCAAAGTTCTGGAAAGCAGTTCATCAAGATCTTGGTTCACAGCTCTGTATGAGTACAGCTTTTCATCCACAGACTGATGGACAAACTGAAAGAGTAAATCAAACTCTAGAAGATCTTCTTCACCTTTGTGTCTTAGATTTTGGAGGAAGTTGGGATGATCATCTTTTATTAATTGAATTTTCTTATAATAACAGTTTTCAGGCAAGCATAGGAATGGCTCCTTATGAAGCCCTTTATGAAAGAAAGTATATCACTCCCTTATCCTGAAATAATGTTGGAGAGAACAGGATATTAAAATCAGATTTAATTCTTCAGGCAACAGAAAAGATAAAGATAATTCAGCATCGAATGAAAGCAGCTCAAGACAGGCAGAAGCAATATTTTGATGCTCATCATCGTCATATTAAATTTTCTATTGGAGATTTTGTATATTTTAAAGTAAACCCATTCAAAGGAGTTTCCAGGATTTGGAGTTTCTGAGAAATTAAGTCCAAGATTTATTGGACCTTTTGAAGTTTTAAAAAGATTAGGCCAGGTGGCATATCAAATCAAACTACCACCACATCTGAGTCTAATGCACGATGTGTTTCATATCTCTTCACTAAGAAAGTGCTTATCTGAACCTTCAATGAGAATAGAAGTAGAAGATATCAATTTGCAATCAAATCTCAGCTATGCGATCGAACCAGAAGAGATTCTAGATCGAGATGAAAGGAAGTTAAGAAGTAAAACTATTCCCATGATAAAGATCAAATGGAAGAACTGTCGTAAAGAAGAAGCTACATGGGAAGAATAATCAAGTCTAAGGAAAGCGTATCCTCACTTATTTCACTAGTAAGTGACTCTAATCTTGTAAATATCTTTAAAATATAGATTGATATCGGGACGACATCTCTTTTAAGTTGGAGAGAATGTAAAATATCAGAAATTCTTTTCAAAATTATTTATTAATATTTAAATAATTTAGAACTCAGAATCGAAAACGGAGTCTACCATTGGACTCAGTAACTCCAAATTAACTAAGAGTGTTATTCTGGGAATTATTAAAAATCATTGATTTTCCCAGATATTTTCGATCACTCAGAAATTTTCGTTAAAAATAGGAATCCAATTTAAATCAAATAAAAATATAATAAAAATATCCTCTTATAACACCTATTGAAAGGATCCTACTGCAAAAATTTGAGCGCATATGGGATCCTGGATTGTCCTGAATAAATTCATGAAATATAAACTTCAAAGACTAATAATATGAAAAATATAAATCAGAATTTGAAAATTTTTGTATATCTAAGTCAAGCATCATATGAGGATGCTAGATTTATTCTTATAAGAATAATTTGCGTACTCCTACCTGACTGGTAATCAGAATTTTTCAGGTTTTAATAATTAAAGAACTTAGAAGATCTGCCAAATTAAAAGAAGAAGAATAAAAGAAGCAGAAGAATGTAGATATTTTATTTCTTATTTTGTAAAAATTCAAACTGTTGTAACTTTTTATATATGTTTTGGCTCTATGTATAAAAGGACTGTAAAATTATTATTTTATTTTATTATATTTTTTTTGAATCATAAAGATGTATATATTTTCAAATGAGATGAATTGTTCTTTAAAGACTCTCGAACTTCGATTCCCCGGTCGCCACAGGTACTAATATTATATCAATAAATTTAGAATAAAATAAAATATTAACATAATAATATAGAAAAATACTAATTAATGCAAATGTTAAAATACTAATATTCTTCATTGAGTTCTTATTTATAGTATACAATCAAACAAAGGCTTATTTGTATTTTTCAATACAAGAAAATTAATCATAAAGCATGCATATAAGCTTCAAGAGAAAACTAATAAGTATTTTGCCAAGATAAACTTTTTTATAGCCCTACATATTGTTGGAAGGAGACAATGAATAAAGTTGGAGGGAGGGTAGGATGAGGATTGAGGAAGGACATTTTTTTAGGAGGCAGGTGATTGTTTAGCTACTTAATTAAACATTAGAAGTTGACCGTGGAAAAGGTGCATAAAAAGGTTTGTTATATATCATGCGAGAAAAAAAGTTCAATTGGATGTACTATTGACAATGAAGTTGGTTATACTTGTGAGGGATGAGCAAGAGAATATTCGCATATTAAAGAATGATAGTCAATGTGCTAGTGAACTCTCACATGGGAGAGACTGTTGAGATATATAAGAGCGATTAAATCACACATAATGTAGTTGTAAGAAAAAGTAATGCAAAAAAACAATAGTTGGCCCACACTCATAGGTGTTATTTGGTAGCAAAATTGCAGGATCAATAGTTGGGGACAAAGGTTTTAATATAATCCCAAATCCTATGTCACCTCTCAAATCCAATAATTTCACCTTTCCTTCACAATTTTTATCCCGTATCCTACTTTAAGTTGGATTGTGATTCCGACTGAATTAGGCAAAGGATAGAAGATGAGCATCCAAATTAATTTTTTATTTATGTTCATTTTTAAATTATGAGAACTTCATTTGAAGCAAATGTGTGGCCGATGAGATTTGAACCCAAGAAGGGATAATAAATCCTGAACTTTAACCACTGATTAATCTAATCTACAAAATCATTCACATTATTTGGTATAATTAATAAATTAAAATTAATAATTATTTATTAATTTAAGGTATTAAAATAATTTTTTTTATTTTTATCCCAAAATTAAAAATAATTATAATTAATAAAAATCTTATTATGCACTAATAATTTAATTAGAATTGTTTAAATTTTAAATTCAATTAACTGGTTATATTGAAGGTAAAATTTACATATTGATTGAAATTCCTTGCTGATATACAAATCATGCTGTGCACTAAAGAGGCAATAAAGATAGTTGCTTTTATCACATTTTGTATATTATTTATAGATCGAGCAGCGTGCATCAACCAAAACTTGAAATCCCGAAAAATACAATCAAACAATTAATATAAGAGTTGGCAAATAAGCAAACCAAACAGTTTTTCATAATTATTTTTTTTTATTAAATCACGTAATCCAAGTTACCAAACATCCCAAAACTTTAGTTTTATGCTAGGAATGACTTCAATCATTATTGGATCTGCCCACCATTAAAACCATATATCGTTCATTCCCCCCAAACAAACATGAAAACCAAAAACCCATAAATTAAGTTAAAATCCAGTTTAATCCCCAGGGTGTCTAGCCAACTTAATTTACTCCATCAGAACAAACATAATAACAAGAAAAATCTGGTTCGCAAGCATTAAAAAGTTTTTAAGATGTGACTGTTATCCAAATGTCATGCTAGTTGGCTGTCAGAGTTATTAGGATTCAAAACTTTGTTAGGAATAGACACGAATGATTAAGCCGTTCACCTGGGAAAGAAGCGCCGACGCGATCCTGAAAGGTAACCGCGCTTTCATGCGGCTGCAGAGGAACCTGTTCTGGGTTACGGGAGATATTCTGGATCGACGGTTCATGCGAAGGGCCCGTCCTCGCCGAGTTCGGAACACGGCCCATAGCTCGTCGGAGAGTTTGGCCCATTTCCGTCCTTGGTGCTTAGCAACTAACTACAGCCAGAAAAAGGAGAGTCCCATCCAATCCGACGCCTCTGCTTCGAAAACGATTCTCGGGATGTGGTGAACTGAGAATAGATTAGGGCTTGTAAGCGATCGACTAGGGTTTTGGCTGGCAAACGGCGAAGATCGAAATCGCGGCAGTTGCACTGAGCAGATCAGCTGCTGTTGCTACAACTAACTAGGATAAAATGAATTTGCAAATGCTTGTGATTTTGTATCAATCTGAGTCAAAGTTTATTGTTTTTTAAATAAAAACTATTATGATGTTTTAAATTATTTTCAAATTTTTAGAGTTTTTCTAAGTTTATCATATAACCTAAAGGAGCTGGTGTGCTAAATAAAAAAATTTATCTAATAAAATTTAAGATTATTTTATTAGTATTTTATTTAATTTATATTAAAATAATATAAATATTATTTTTAAAGTTTATATTAAAATATGTTCAAATTTTATTGAATGTATTTTTATAGGTATCACTTTAACAAGTCTAAATAATATTTCTATTTAACAAAATTGAAAGTTTTTTAAAAATTTTGATGCACTTTAGCATAACTTTTTCTTAAAATTTAGTTTGTTATTTTGTATAAAATTAAAATCTTTGAAATATAAATTTAAAATAAAATTAATTAATGATTTTATAGTATTTATATATTAATAAATCTAGTTTTTACAAAACTAATTGGGTCTTTAATTAATTTACTTTATTAGATTTGCTGAATTTTAATAATAACTCTATGGATATTTATTATAATATCAATTTAATTTTTATGCAAATGAATTAAAGAGTTAATACATACATTTATTTAAAAGCAACAAGCCTCTAAATTATACAATATAATCCATAATTAGTCAAATAAAATGTTTAAATAATCAAATGAGTAAATGTTTAATAATAATAAATAATAAATAAAAGAAATGTGAACTAATAGATTTAATGATTTGATATATATAATCTTAGATAAATGAAAAAAGCTATATTGTTTATTAGAGAGACTGTGATTAACTTAACCATTTTACAAATTTATATATAATATTTGTTATATCTATAAATTTAGCATATTCAACATAAAAAATGCTATGATTACAAACATAGTTAAATTTAGCATATTTTAAAAAAACTATAATGCTTTTGTAGCAAAGCTAGATAGCTCCGCTAATGCATTAAAACATGTTTAAGAAGAAGAGAATATGGGAATGCAATTGAAGCCACCATTTAGGAGCTTAATAGAAGGGCATATTATTTTGTAGAAAGGGCCGACAAGTAATGGTTTATGAATCACCACACCTTGTGCTTAGTAGGAAAATTCTTTCAAGTATGTGTGTGAGCTATTGTAAAATATCGGATTTTAATTGAAATTTAATTTTATTATTTTTTCTTATTCTAGTTTAAGTAAATGTCAAGCTAAAATTATAAGATTGTTAAGCATAATTTTAGAGAATTTTTGATAATTCATAGAAATTTATCCTAATTAATTTAGAAAGAATTTAATTTTTGTTTAATTCTATAAGATTATTTATTTATCAAAAATGAAATATTTTGTCATTTTTGTATTCAACACTTCCAAATTAGCTCTGTTATATGGGGAACAATTTATCTTTAAACTTCAAAAGTTATAAAATATTTCTTGGACAACTGTTGACCACCATAAAATTAACAAAATATTTAAATTCTTATTTAACTAAAATATAAATTTCATTTAAATATGATATTTTAAATCTCACATTGAGTATTTTTGTAATCAAAATTATATATTTGATGCAGTATTACTAATTATGATATTTCATTATGAATTTAAGAAACGAATTTGATTTTTTGATTAATTCTAAAATGTTAAATTTAAAAATCTTCTCATAAATAATGTCATCATCTTCTTTATACAAAATGAATATGATTAAATAAATAAATAACTAAGTAAAGTAATAAACAAAAAATTTAATAGATTGAAACTAGAGTTTGTAAAAAAGTACCACATCAAGTTAGGTATATAGATTTATTCAAATATATTATTTTGAGCTTATTTTTATTTGAATTGTAATTGTTACTTCTAATATGAAAGACTGCTTCATTTAATTATAAAATATTCATAAAAAATATGTGACAAAAAGATAAATTGAATGTGTTGTATATTTTTGGAGAGAGAAAAGCAATAGGATAAATCAAGTTAGTAGTCTTGTGTAAATAAAGAGGGATCTAGCACTTGTGAAAGAGGGCAGAAGATCTAGAAGAAATACACAGCAAAGAGGACGAGTAGTAGTAAGCTTCAAAAACTTATGATTAGGGGTTTCCATAGTCCACATTGAAATAAACATGTCTCATTTGGATTTTAAATAAAAATTTATTTAATGCTTATTCATATGTTTATTTCAACATCTAACATGCTGAGCAAGTTTGGAAATTTTAACAATATTCATATTTATTTTATTTTATGTAATTTTTTTTTTATTATGATGCTAGAAAATAATTCTTAATGAATAATCTATATATTCCTATATTGCTGATAATTGTTAGAAGTGAGCCATGATTATATTTTAAAATACTCTTATATAAATAACTATGAAATAATACATTTTATGATATATTAAACACTGTATTGCTCTGAATGTTTAAGTTATATATTTGATTTTGTTAAATTCAATGATATTATATCCAAATATGAATTATTATTTAAAAATTTTTGAACTTGAGCTCTTATATATCATATGCAGCGAACACTATTTTTATAATATTCCTTCTCTCCCAAAATGTTTATTTATAATTTGGATTAATTTTGCTTTTTAATTTCATATATTGACAATTCATTGCATAATAGATGATGTGGGACTAAACTTTTTAATTTTTTTCTTAAAAGAAGAATATATAAATATATATATATATATATAACATAAATAAAATTTGAATAAAAATAATGTGAAGTAAATTTGTTAAATTTTTCATTCCACATAATTGTATCACAATAAAATTGAAACTGTTTCTTTGTCCATTGGAAATCAATTTGAATGCTTTTTCTTGATAATTTGGCATTTTAATATATTGTATATATTATTTAATTAATTTATGATTTATGTTGTCGATCTCCGATTCGATCTTAAACCTATCACATTGGCAGTTCCCCGATTTTTTATTTCTTAATTTCTTGGCCTAATCCTGTTTGGCTCTATCTTGACTTAGTTAATGGTTGACAATTGGCAACTTAATTTGATTAGGCCAAGAAATTAAGAAATAAAAAACTACAACAAATTTGTGTGCACATCATCGCCAAAAGCAGAGGAGCTGTTTAAACGCCCGGACTCGAAGGCTGGCATGCCGCCGCGAGCGGCTGGCTTCAGAGACGGCGGCCTCTGGATTTCTACATTTCCCTCCAGCATCTGCAACACCTTGCCCATTGATGGCCTCAGTGAAGCCTGTTCCTGTATGCACCAGAAGCTCGCCAGTACTGCCCTCTCCACCTGCAGCATATCAATCTCTGAGCCATGAAGCCTGATGTCAATGACACCAGCTACATTCCCCCTGCAGCATTCCTCAAAAGCCCAATCTGAGAAGACCTTCCCGCCCGTCTCCTCCGAAACCTCGAAGTTCCGCCGCCCTCCGACAATCTCCAGCAGAACCATACCGTAGCTGTACACATCGGATACCGGCGACACAAGAGTGTTCCCTAGCCACTCCGGGGCCAAGTAGCCCCGCGTCCCGTGCACCAAGGCCAATGTCTGCTGCCTGTTCTCCTTAAAATTAGCCAGCTTTGCGAGGCCGAAATCCGAGACCTTGGCGCAGTAGTTATCGTCGAGAAGGATGTTTTCCGGCTTTATGTCGCAGTGGACGATGCAATCCCTGCACTCCTCATGCAAGTAGGAGATCCCCTTCGCCGTCCCAAGGGCAATCCTGTACCTGGTCTCCCAGCTCAGCCTCTTGGAGTTGTCGGAGAAGAGGAGGCGATCCAGGGACCCGTTCTCCATGAACTCGTACACCAGCAGCCTGTGCCGCCCCTCAGAGCAGAACCCGAGGAGCCTTACCAGATTCAAATGGTGGGTGCTGCAGAGCGCGGCCACCTCTATGCGGAACTGCTTGTCCCCCTGCTCGATGCCCTTCAGCTGCTTCACTGCCACCGCCGTCCTGTTGGCCAGAACCCCTCTGTACACCGCCCCGAATCCCCCGGACCCAAGCCTCTCCTTGAAGCCCTTCGTCGAGCGCCGCAGCTCCTTGTACGAGAACTGCACCGGAGCGGCCGACGCGTACTCCAGCAAGGTGTGCTGCACTAAAGATTGCCGCCGTTTCCTACAAAAGCAGAGCCAGAGAGTAGCCTCTATCGCCAGAAGGCCCAGAATTACGCCGACGACAGTGGCCGCAAGAATCCATGGTTTGGGTCTGGCTGAATAGCGGTTGGATTGGGAAGGCGAAACAGGGAAAGGGGCGGCCGGGGCGCAGACCTTGACAAAGGAGGTGCTGGGGAGGGAAGGGGATTGGTGCCCGCTGATAAAGGTGGATACTTTGAGATAGCAACGCCCGGATCCATCTGAAAGCGAGGTGGAGGCGACGCAGGGGCCGCCTGAGAGGCAGTTCAGCCTGCAAGCTGTGATTCCCACAAAGTACTGCTGGGTGGACAGCTCGGGAGGGTAAGTCAGGAAAAGGGTGTTGTCGAGTTCCAGCATGGTGGCACTTCCAGGGCAAGCTTCGATCTCCGTCTTCCTCTTGCATCCTTTAGTCATGTCCTTGGGATCCACCGGCTCGAAATTCTCTGAAGGGCAGTTGCAAACGGGGGAGAGGCCGTCGTAATGGCATATGCCCATGTTCCCGCACCACCCAAACACTTGGCATTGGTCGGCAACCGCCGACCACTGATTCTGCGTCGCGCTGCTTCCTCTCATCACGCTGTAAGCCCTCAAATTTCCGTCTTTGTCCAGCCTAAGAAACCGGAGCATGTCCCCGTTCTCTCCGTAGTTGCTGCTGTAAGCGATTGCCTCCCGGCTGGGAAGCATTTCGTCGAACAGGGTGAGAATCCCGTTCGACTCAAGAACGAGCGAGGGGAAATCTAGGGTTGGGTTTGAAACAAAGGAGGAATTTATGCCGTCGTTCAGATACGTGATGGAATCGTTCCAAATTAGGGTTAGGGATCCGGCCTTCGAGACGGCGAAGGAGTACGGCCCAGATTTTAGGGATTTTCCGAAAGTTAAATTTTGGGATTCGACGATGGTGTCGGTTGGATTATCGAAGGTCTGCCACAACACGGAGGCGTTTCTGCCGAATAGCTTGAGGTTGCCCGATTCTTCGAGGGCCGCGCCCGTGACGCCGCGGCCGGCCGTGCCGGACTCCCAGACGGCGATCCCTGAGCCGTTGGATAGAACTAGATTTCCGTCTAATTGGAGACTGAAAGAGCCGCCGGAATCTACGGCCGTGCCGGCGGCGAACCAGACGGGGGTTCCGCCGTTGTAGGTGATGGCGGCGAGGAAGAGCGAAGGGTTCTGAGCGTCGGAGATGAAGCCGAAAAAGAAGCTATTTTGGGGAGAGGACCAGAGAAAGGCGTCCCTCGGGAGTAGGGAAGAGCCGAGAGGTATGCCAGAATCGGCGCAGATGCTGATGAAGGCAAGGGCGAAGAGGGGGGTGATGTGGGAAAAGAGGAAGAAGGGAAAAGGCTTCATCTTTCTTCTCTCCGCGATTGCTTCTCATTCTCCTGAGATTTTCAAGCGCCGGGCTTTGATTCTCGATCGGTTCAATGGGACGGGAACGAGGAAGCCTGGAAACTGGATCGTTTTCCTTGCCAACAAATGTTCATACACTGTGCTTGCTCGTTCTGTTGCTCTTTGTTCGCACAGAAATCTTTGTTTATGTATAAAAAATGAATTTTTATCTAAAATTTGCATTATTGTGGATCACCTCTCCAAATTATTTTTAAAAAGTTAATTATAAAAATAAATAATATTATAATTTGATTTAAATATTCTTCCATTTTTTATTAGTTGTAATCGCTATATTGAATTTTACTTTTTCACTATTTAAGTACATAAATTCTAGAAATATTATTCTAACAAAAAAAAGATAATTACGAATTTATTTAACATTTGCATATATTATAGTTCACATTTCTAACGGATACAGAATAGTTTTTTAAAAATATAAATATATATTTTTTTATAAAAAATCAGGATTAAATAAACTTTTATTCATATTTTTAATGAATTTATAATCATAATTTTGATAAATAAATTTTAACTAATATCAATTTAATATTAAATTTAAAGAATTTGATAATTATTAGATACTAAAAAAATATTATTGAAGCTATTATTATATGAGCAATATAGATAAGAATTATATTAATAAAAAATATTTTTCAAAAAAAATAATATTTTTATAAATTTTTTTGTTTTTGAGAACTAATAAATGCTGAATCTTATATTGTTCCTAACTTACTCATTAGTAATTATCAAAATATATAAATGATGTGTCAATCTAATGCGACTCAAACTCAATTAGAGCTCGACTATAATAAATTTGATTTGAGTTCAAGTATGAGCTGGTTCGAATTCAAAGCCACCCTAAACACAAGCTTTAAAATTTAACTACAAAACACATAATTTAAAAATATTATATATATATTTTAAATTAACGAAATATATCATTTTTATCGCCGTTAACTTTACTACTCTCTAAGAGAAGGCAAATGCTATTCTAGCAGTGCTGCAAAGTTAAGAATGAGGATTTATTCAATTAAACAAACTTAGCAAATTCGCTCTCGGCGGGCTTAGTTCAACTTCACCCACCATTCCATTAGAAATCTTTCGTCGAAGCTTTTCTCGAGGGTTCAAATGAAGCTATTAGATGGATGAGAAAATGGTTCAAATGCAGCTATTATATGAGAAATGGGTTCAGATGCATCTATTAGACACAAAACTTGCTTTTGAGAATAAGCATTCAAAATTAAGCAGGTTGCAAGCTGAATCGGAGGCTTTCTAGAGTTCATACAAAGCACCCATTGTAGATTCGATGAAAGCTGAAGAAGCGGCGGAGTTTAGGATTTATGGTTCAGGGTCCACCTTCTTTCAAGAGCCTTTTTTCTGCCTTTGAAAAACTTTAGCCAAAAGACAAAACCGGTGAGAGGGACATTGAACCTTGCTTGCATGCAACCCAGCAAGTAACGACTCTAACATACATTCAATGAGTCATGCTCTTACATCTTTTTAGAGAATGTATAAACGCTAGAAAAATGAAGAGCGACCTTGGTGTAGTTTATTTTCTAGCGAATAGGGAGCAAAAGAAGGGAGCCTCAGTGCAACAATCTGATGTTGTTATCGAGCCATTCAGATCTAATCCTGAGCGGATTAAGATGAAATTCAAAACTTTATTTAAGTTGGATAAAAATTAAATAAAAATATTCTCAAATGAAGCGTATCAAGGGGATCATTCTACAAAAATTTGAGCGCAATCTGAATCCCGGATCGTCCTAAATAAATTCAGAAAGTTTAAACTTTCGGAGTTGATAATAGATAAAATAAAGTTGGATTTCATGAATTTTTGTAGATTTGGGTTAAGCATTATAAGAGGACACTGTGTTTTAAGTTTCGTAGTTTTTCGGGCTTCGGATTAATCGTAGTGAATTTTTGTAATTTTTCACTTAAAAAGTAATATAAAATAAAATACTAATCCAAATTCAATTATTTTTAAAAGCATGCGTTTGTCTCAACGAGACACTCGTTTTGATACCAAGTTTGTGATTTTTTTAGTTCAATTGACTATAGATCAATGCTTGAGAATTTTCAGTCATCGGATTTTGATTCAATGGCTGCGATAGAGTTCAGTTTTTTTTACCTCTCAATATAAAGCATTCTAACCTAAAGTAGAAATCCGAAAATCCTTTTCCTCTCAGCCGATTTTCCTCCCATTCGACGCAATGAGGCGCTGAAGCTCTCATTCTCTTGGTTGAACCCTCTTGCTCCTCTCCATGGCCGAGCCCTATTCCTCCTCTCCATGGCCGAACCCTCTTCTCATCCTCCACGACCGAGCTTGAGTAGCTCTCATCCTCTACGATCGAGCTCGAGCAGCCTCATCCTCCACGATCGAGCAACAACCCTCCTTCTCTTGGCCGAGCAACTCTCCTCCTCTCCATGGCCAAGCACTCCTTCTCCTCTTTATGGCCGAACAATGATTTTCTTCCCCTCATAAAAATCGATCAGCACCTCATTAATTGATCTTTCCTTTGACACTTTGGAGGTATAAATATACACTTAAGAATAATGTTGGTTGTGATTGAATGTTTAAAGTTCTTGATTTATTTTTGATGTTTGAATAAAAAATTTGAATCCATTAGATTCGATTATCTCTTGCAATCAATATCAAATGCATGTTTGTATAATTAGTGGATTATTAGCACTTTTGGTCGGAACCTATTGGCATGTAACTCATATCTAATGGAGGTTAAATTGTTGATCCATATATATGCAGTTCTCTTGTTCATTAGCAAGTGTTCTAGTCGAGTTCGGCAATATAATAATCACTATAGCTGAATCCTATGAATCCAATTATCATTGTGGTTTTATCTAATCAATGCAAGCTTAGATATTTATTAAGTAAGTATCTTAAGGTTAGAAAATCATAAGCACTATTGATTACATTTAATTGCATGAATTTATGTCAATGGCAGCCTTGGGTAACACCCAATACTTTCATGAAATCTGAATTTATTTTGTTATTTGCTGAGCTAAATTTAATAAAAGTGCATGTATTATTAGAATCATGGATGGCTTCCGTAAGTGATATCTATGCTTGTAGCCACCCTATTTTGATAAATAAATTTTAACTAATATCAATTTAATATTAAATTTAAGGATTTTGATAATCATGAGATACTAAAAAATATTATGGAAGATATTATAAGAGCAACAGAGATAAGAATTATATTAATAAAAAATATTCTTCAAAAAAATAATATTTTTATAAATTTTTTATTTTTGAGAACTAATAAATGCTGAATCTTGTATTATTCCTAACTTAGACATTAGTAATTATCAAAATATATAAATGATGTGTCAATTTAATGTGACTCAAACTCGATTAGAGCTCGACTCGAATTCAAATAAATTTGATTCGAGTTTCAGTATGAGCTGATTCGAATTCAAAGCCACCCTGAACACAAGCTTTAAAATTTAACTATAGAACACATAATTTAAAAATATTACATATATAATTTAAATTAACGGAATATATAATTTTTTATCACCGTTAACTTTCCAACTCTCTAAGAGAAGGCAAATACTATTCTAGCAATGCTGCAAAGTTAAAAATGAGGATTTATTCAATTAAACAAACTCAGCAAATTCGCCCTCGGCGGGCTTAGTTCAACTTCACCCACCCTTCCATTAGAAATCTTTCGTCGAAACTTTTCTCGGGGGTTCAAATGAAGCTATTAGATGGATGAGAAAAGGGTTCAAATGCAGCTATTAGATGAGAAATGGGTTCAGATGCATCTATTAGACACAAAACTTGCTTTTGAGAATAAGCATTCAAAATTAAGCAGGTTGCAAGCTGAACCGGAGGTTTTCTAGAGTTCATACAAAGCACCCATTGTAGATTCGATGAAAGCTGAAGAAGCGGCGGAGTTTAGGGTTTAGGGTTCAGGGTTCACCTTCTTTTAAGAGCTTTTTTTCTGCCTTTGAAAAACTTTAGCCAAAAGACAAAACCAGTGAGAGGGATATTGAACCTTGCTTGCATGCAACCCAGCAAGTAACGACTCTAACATACATTCAGTGAGTCATGCTCTGACGTATTTTTACAGAATGTAAACACTGGAGAAATGAAGAGCGACCTTGGTGAGGTATATTTTTTAGCGAATAGGGAGTAAAAGAAGGGTTATGAATATATCGGCGCTCGCTGAGAGTAATCAGGGTTATGAATATATTCATAAATTTTCATATTACTGATGGATCTACGATGCTACTTTATTATTATATTTGTTTCAGTTTAATTTTTGCTTCAAAATGATGAATATTGTATGATATGTACGTTGGCTATTTTTGTAATTTGGAATTTTGATAAATGAGAAATATTATTTGGCATTTATATGTGCATCACTTCTCTTTTAAATTGCTCAATATGATCATGCATTTTGTGAATACCTAATGTCGGGACAGTTCTCGCTGAACCAGCATCAGGCCTTCACACACCATGATATGAAAATCAATTTGTTCAAAATCCCAATTATGAAATGCGAGGCAAACTAAAAATACGATATTGATTTCAATCATTGCTTCAATTTCTAAGGTTATTGCAATAATTTTTTCTTAAATGAAAGTTGGCATGTGACAACAATAAAAATTGGCATATGAAAACAATATTAGCATGAATTTTTCCGAACTTTTTGTGCAATGGAAATTGCTTCGAAACCTCTATAGCATAAATATTTCTTGTAAGTGGTTTGCTACATTGTGATATAAAACAAAAATTAAGGCATCAAAATTGATAAGTGGTATGGGAAATGACACTCATGTAAGATTGATAGTAAGCTTGTGGTACATACGACATGCAACATTTTTTTTTCCTATGATAGTAATGCTCATTTTTCATCTCAAATGCATAAGTAATATTTTCATGTAAAAACTTAATTGCAAATCATTTGAATATTCAAGTGATTTGATATCTCTAATCATATTAAATTTTCAAACACATTTCATCTATCAGACAAGAGTGTCTTGGAGCAAATCAGATTGAGTAATTTTAAAACACTTGAAGGTGAGAACCTTTGATGTCATTATGGAATTAACACCTCTAAACCCCTATAACTTATATGCATAGATTATTTGGCCTTATTAATCCGTCTACCTTAGGAAGGAGCCTTAGTTTGGTAGTTGTGAATGAGTTCATTTATTTTACTTTAGTCTAACTCTTGTCCACTAAGAGCAAAACTTAAGTGAATTCATGAGTTTATATTTCATTTATATAAAAACTTAGGTTATATAACAACCACCATCCATAATGATAGTAGTTTAAAATACAAGAACTTGGAATTCAATGCTTTCATATAATAAAGTACAATTCATTGGATTTTAAGATGTATCAATAAATGTAGATGAAGAAGGGAAAAATATGATTGTGTAAGCGATTAAGTTCATGATGCTTGAAGATTATTTATCTTAATATTTTTGGGTTGAAGTGATGCATTACTTAAACATTTCAATATTATGGATCTAGAAACTATATATAATAATAATTTTATATATTTAAATTAACAAAAACATTATATTTTTATATAATTATAATAAATTATTATTGAGCCACTAAGCACTATCGAACATATTACTAATTAAAATAGCATGATAAGAAATCAAGCCTCAAATGTATTCAAAATCAGCCTTAATCTATGGTTTCAATGTGAAGATCACGGGATATTTGCTAGGAAATAACAGGTAATCTTACCGATAGGTGGCGACAGCTAAATCATACTTCAGCTCGAGGCAAAGGCCGCTTTTCGGGGGATCACAGCTCTACTCACTCTCAACTTCAAAGTTTTTTAAAATTATATTTAATTTTTTTGCTTTTTCCACTTATAACAGCCTCTCTTCCACTGAAAAGCTATTATGCTGCAGTTCAGGTTACACTAGATACAGACGGTGGCAGATCGAGTGAGGTTAGAAGGAAACAAGGGTTTGTTCAAGATCTTGTTTCTTTATTAGTTGATGAATCGAAAGCGTCAGAGGAAAGTAAATTGACGGTCCAAGGGAGCAAAGCCTAGGTCTTGGAGCCTGAACAGGAACTAGGCATTTCGGTTTCTGCAGTTTTCTCTGTTAGTTTTGTTTTTAGGTTTCATTTGGATGTAAGTTAATCGGATCTGGAATGGCGGATCTGTGCGGTGGAGACGGAGGGGAAGGATTTAAACCTGAGTCCAGCATCGGAGGCAATGCAGCTTCTCCGGCATTAGCACCAGCGCCGCTATTAGTATTACCTTCTGTGCTAACTTCATCGGCTTCTTTTAAGGGAGAAGGCAAGCCTTCTGGGAAAGAGAAACGGAGGCCGGTGATAAGGCCGAGCCTTGATGCAGAGGAGTTTATAAATTTGCTTCACGGATCTGATCCGGTCAAAGTGGAGCTCAATCGGCTGGAGAATGAAGTTAGAGGTGGGAATGTGGCTTGATTCCCTATATATATTAATATTCCGATTTATTTTTCTGTGATTTTTTCAATGTTCTGAAATTTTGAGTTTTTTTGTTGAGTATCCAGACAAAGACCGGGAGTTGGGCGATGCCCACGCTGAAATAAAAGCGCTGAAGCTCTCAGAGCGCGCTAGAGAGAAGGCTGTTGAAGAGGTGATTTGCGATCTAAGTTCATCACTATCCTCACTTAGTATGAACTGAAATTTTGTAAAAATGCTGGAGTGATGTTATTCTTTGTGTAAATCAATTAACTTCCATTATGTGATGTAAAACATACCTGCCTGATTTGTGATTATTTGTTACTACTGGATAGTGCCTTGAAAAGTTACTCGGCTCTCTTGATCAAGAAATGACATGATACGCTCATTTGTATAGTCATTTTCAACAAGTAGTTCAACCTGATTATTATTGACTAAATTTTAGGTCATCAATGAATCTCAAGTGAAGCGTTTATGATTGTGATAAATATAAAGGAAAGAAATTTTATGCGATATACAATGGGGTTTTAGGAGAAAATAATGTAACAAACATGGAAAATGTTTGTCCATGTTAGAAAATCTGTTTATTTGATCTTTCAAAGGACCATTATGAAGATCTTTTTATGTAAGATTCAGCTGAATCTTTGATTCATTCATCCATCAGCATCGCATTCTGTTTACTTCGGTGATACTTGTTGAAGAGAAAATCTTTTTTATCCAGTGATTTGTTCAAAAGTTCGAAGTATCATCTTTTCCATAATAGGTTTCTTTGTTGCAATGATTCATTGATTCCAAAGATAAGTTCTTGCATTAATCGATCTACTTTCAGACTATATATAGTTCAGTCGTTGAAGGGCATATGTTTCAGATGTTGGGCTTGTTTAGGTGAACCAAAATGTTTAGTTGATGAGAAATCTTGTTTTTGCTAATAGATTTTACTAGATCTGTTTCCTGAAAGGGAATATGCTTATTAATTTTGAGAATTCAGACTTATATTTGAATTTGCAAGAACTATACATTGGGATTGATACTTTTCATTGTGCTTTTCGTCCGTACTTATTGGAGAAAATGACTGTTCACCGAAGCTCTTATGTTAATATGTTGTTTGATTGCACATGTTTGCTACTAATGCTTTTAAACATTTCTTTTTATTTGTGTTGGTGCTATCTCAATAACCAAATACCTTCTAGCACTCAAATGCAAACTATCCATCAAATCCTAATAACTAGGTTGTCTCACATTGCAAAACAGTTTCTTTATTTCCATTTAGTTTTTTTTGTGCATAATCTTTGTTTATGCTTATTACCATCTGCATTCATGCAAGCTAAATTATTTATCTACAATTTTTTCCCAAAGCTTCCATACAATTATGCCATTCATTTCAACTACTCTATCAAGTTTTTTGTCATCCTATTTATTTGAGCCCTTTCTTTTTCCTGCATTTCTACTAAAAATAATCAACAAAAAGTATTTTTTTCCAAAAAAAACCTTGAAATAATGAGAAAAAGGTGTTTATTGACGGTCAATTTCATGTTTATATAAAGATATATTGCTGGCTATTGTATATATGTACGATATAATTTTGTTATATGGCAAAGTAAGAAATAGTCTATTATTGCTAGGGACAAATGCACAAATAGAGTTTAGAGAGATGCACATTATGCATATAGGAATGTAGCTCATGAGCATGTTGAGGGAATCGAGGATAATCGATGAATTTTTATAAAGTTACTTGCAATAACCAATTTATTAATATTGTTTAATATTTGATTCATTATGATAGGATCACAGTGTGATTGGCTATCCTTTTGTCAGTTAATCTTAAAATTGATATCATGAGTTTGTGCAACACTCTTACAAAGTTATATAGCATATATTTCCAACAAAGCATTGCTTGATAGTTTTTGGAGATATAAAGTCGAAGATATTCATGGTTGACATCTATTGTTCAATTTGAGGGGAGTGTTGATGTACTATTGATTCTTATGCTGTTGAATTTTCTTAATCTAACGGTTTGCCGTTCACCTATTCTTACATTCTCTTGCTATCCCTATATATTTGTGTGTTGTTGCCTTCATTATTTTCTTGTAATTAATTGCCTTATTTCCCTTATTACTTATAGCTAGGAAAGTTATTGGAAAGGCTTGAATGCTCTATATTGTTAATTCTTTTTAATTTTTTTGGATATCCTAGTTGTGGATATATGGAAAATAGGACATTCTTCTCTTCCTCTTTGTTTCTTATTTAGATAATTAGTGGATAGATTTAGAAACCTAATAGATCTTCATGCGACTTTATTAATTCTAAGATAGCATGTAATTAGTTACCATGATAATGATTTGGTGCATATTAAAGAAAAAATTATGTTCTAAAGGCTTGCTAAAGTCTTAAAGATATGTATGATTGACAATTGACCAAGATTAGAAATAATAATAAATTAATCAAGGAGTTTGTAATTGCATGAGGCTCACATCAACGATTACCACCGATTTATGTTCTTTTTACAAGTTATGAAGATACTATATGGTATTAATATGAGGTGCCGTGATGTTTGTGTTTAGTCGATATTATATGACATTGAGTAGAAAAGTAAAGAATGATGCTAATGTTATAGAACTTACATGAAAAGGGGTAGTTGAATAAATATTGAGTATATTATGTGGAATATAGTGAATGTAAATCAATTATCATGCAATTGAATAAAAAATCTAGTGACTATATTATAGGTTTTAAGGGATTATTTTTTAATATAAATATATGTATCACTTTTTAAGCTTTCTTAAAGCATACTTTATGTTGTTATTTATTCACATAAATAATGAAGCTTTATTTAGAAATTATAAATTTTCTTAATGTATTATATAATCAAGTTACTTATAATTTACATATCATTTATCTATATTATACCAATCCAAGTGTTGGGCTATATTATGTAAATGAGAATAACAAAATGAATTAGTTGCAACAAATGGGGCTGTAGCATGGGCCTTGAGAGGCATGTTTTTTTTGTTTTTCTTGGAGATTTCTTAGGGATTCCATCCCTACGAACCTCTGACTGTTTAGGAAAGGGTTCGCTGCCACTTCCACTTTTGCTTGAGACTGTCACATGGGGGAGGATAGGGAGCACCTTGTTGTCCTCTGCAGCTATACTAGAGGCCATCTCTGATATACTTATCCAATGGGATTTGTTACCATCGACATCGTGTGACTGGAGGTTGCTTCACTCTACTCGAGTACCACCTCCTACAAATGCCGATGGTTTACTAGTCAAATTATGGCCTATGTGTTGTATGAGTCTGCTCTTTATAAATGCCTCAAGCCTCTTACCACTATCATGCGGTTTCATTACTTGTTTGGGAGGAATATTTTGGTGTAACAATGCCTGGATTTTTTATATTCCTTTTCCTAAGTCTGCATTAAAAAAGCATATTAAACTCTTAGAAGATTCAATGAAAGTAATGCGGCCAATGATAAGATAATTATCACAATATTCATACTATTTTTGGGTGCAAAGGTTTCTTGATTGTCTATACTATATATTTGTATCCTTTTATTATGAGTTTTCAGTTGTATTTTTATATTATCTCATTGCCTTTTATTTGATGGTGTATAGTTTGTTGAACTTTCTTGCTTCTTCTATTTTGTTAGCTATTCTATCTCCTATGTGTTTTATTAATATTTTTCATGCTTTGGGCATCAATATTCATAAAATTTATCAAGTAGAGGAAAAACTTTAAAATGGATTATGGAGATTATTTTAATGTATAAGGTGGCAGGAGCTTACATGAAGGGATGATTTTACATTCTAAATTGGATATCATAAACGTGTGACTATCTAGTGCAACCTAATTTTTTTCCTAACACTGAAAGGTAATCAATTATTTGCAATTTGAAATGAATTGCAACGTATTGTTTATTTGTAGGGCACAAGCTTTGATTGGTATTGATTATGGAATTAGATTTATTTTTGTATTACACTGTTTAACCATTAGTTAGAAAGATCACTATTACCTCCATTTGTTTGAGGTTAGTGTATGGTAAGCTCGAGATGCTCAATTCCAAAGACAGATTGTAAATGTCATCATCCTCTATAGATTAAGTTTGGTGGCTGTGTCCTAGTAAGAGCTAGTAGATTTAATTTTTTAACGAAGATGATATCTTTTCTGTGTTAGAACTTTTATCTCTTATGAGTTTGACTGTAAATGTTTGCATATGTGTACATTCCAAGTATTCTATGAACCTGATTGGTTTGTTGTGCTTTTAGTTGATTAAAAGTATGGTACTATTTCCATGGGATTCTTAACCCTCAGTTTTTTGGTATGAAGCTGATAATATGAGTAATGTGATTTGATTTTCTCCTTTAATTTCTTGGAGCAGTTGCTCAAATATGTTTTGGATAGAACGTGCCCTTTCTTACTTCATACTCTCATTTTGTTGGAGTTGGAGATACAAACTCATGAATGGTCTGTTCCTCTTAGAAAAAGATGCATATGATTTTGTTGAAATACTCTTTAATATAGTCTAATCTAAACCTTTGATTTGTACATCATATTGAGAATTTATTACCTTGGAATCACTTCATTTGTTTCATTTAAGTTGAGTGAAAATTAACTTTGTTACAATCATTAATGAATGACAAATTATTACTCTTTCACATAGTTCGGAATACTACGGTCCTTTGCTATGGATAAAAAAAAAAATCTTCTTTATTAATTATCATGAAAAAAGACGTGTGCTTGCACTTTGCATATTATAGCATTCACACTTTTTTTTATATAACTCTTAAACTAATGGAGAAACACAATTCAATTAATTTAAATATGATATGACTTGGTTTATAAGCCGTAACCTGCCTTTATTGTAGAAGTGATTCTATTCAAATAGAAGGGTTAGTGGATACTTTAGTTGGAAATATTTTGTTTGTCAGAGCCTCATACATCATGTTAACCATCTTTCTTTTCAACATAACCAGTCATTCTTGAAACCTAGTCTTAATATAAGCAATTTTAGGGAAAAGTTTTTACTATGCATAATAAGCACTAGATATTTCTTAATTATAGAAATTTCATTGACATTTTGTAACTTGGGACATTTTCAATGGTGATTTTAGATAAGAATCTTTAGATTAGGAATTCATATAATAAGGATAATTACTTAAATGGCAACAAATTAATTCTTCCAATTGTTGATTATTATTATTTTGGAAAGAAGGCATGCAAAAGTCTTAGCACAAAAATTTAATTAACATAGAATGCTCAGATTTAATAGATATTAATGATTCATATATTTAATTCCTAATGGTTAGAATAGACTGTCATCCACGATGATGGTGCATAATTTTGACAACTTCATGATTTATGTCTAAATTTTTTTTAAACTTTCGTTCTATTTTATGTTTTTTTGCATTATTTCCCATTTTAGAAACTAATAAAAATATATGCACGTTATCTAAATATTTGATTTACTCTTTAATATCCTTTCAATGAACTTATATTGTGCACCTCCCTTCTTAAACCTTGACATTGTTTTAATATTACTCCCACATATTTGCTTAGTACTACAGTATAAATAATCTGCGAGCTAATTCTTTTTGGCACTAAATTTAGATTACAGAAGAGATGACCAAGTTGGATGAGAAGCTCAAGCTACTGAGTCTCTCTTGGAATCTAAGGTTTTTAATTAAATTCTCTAACAAAAATTTCTTTTTATTATTATTTTTTTTTCTATTTTTGCTTTTGTAGTGTTTAAACTCTAAAATATCATCACAGAATCTTGAAATCAAGAAGATAAATGATGAGAAGAAAGCATCCATGGCTGCTCAATTGCAGCAGAAGCTACACTTAGACGGGTTCATGCTGCTCAAAAAGATGATGATATGCCTCCATTGAAGCTATCCTTGCACCCCTTAGAGCCGAACTCAAGCTGGCCCGTCAAGAGGTATGGTTTACATAATGCAATTTTCTAGAAACATGAATCTCTTGGCCTTTTAATGGATTGAATCCTTATTTAGTTAAATATTGGTCAGAGCTTATCATAGTGTTTTTTACTAATCAAGATACTTCTTAATGTTCTATATCTTATTGTGACCTATACTGATTTATAATGAGTTTTTTAATTTTAATTTTCTTTTGAAATCTGGGAGACTTCTATTAAAATTCTTGATAAATAAATGGTTTCCATCTAAGGATATGAAAGGGAGCAAAGTAGAAAAATGATAGCATACTAGTCAATAAGAAGGAAACATTGAAATTAAATACTGCTACGAGGATAAATAATATTATTTTCTTCGTTTCTTCTGAGACAGGTTCCTTTTTCTCTTTGTAAGATTCATTCAAACGAAAACCTTAATGTTGAATGTGCAATTGGCTTTCATTTTTCTATTGGGGGGTTGTAAACATCTATTGTTTCTTCTATAAGAATGCTCCAATGGTAGAGAGTGGTTGTGCTACCATTCGTAATAAAGAACGTGCAGATTCAATTTCACTGGGAAGGAAGCTTATTAGTGATTAATCATTTGAAAGCATCCATATTCAAGTTTAAGTGGCCTTATTCAGATCATCATTTTACAGATATTTTGGATATCATTAGCTATATGGTAAATGTAAGATATTTCTAGTAATTTCTTATCCTCTTAACCTATTGACAATGGGAAAGTTCCATTGGATGTGATTTCTTTTCACGTTTTAAATTGTCGGGTGGGTTCACTATAGGCACACTTTAGATCTAAGAGTCTTGTTGTTTGAAAATATTTTATCATTGTAGACATTTCATGAAATAAGGGTAAGAGTTTTAATACCTTTATTAAAAATATATTTCTTTCAGCATATATTCCATGGAATAAGGCGGAAGAAGGGTGAAAACCTTCTTTATACTGTTGTAAAAATAGAAATTTCATAGTTATGATTGAGCTAGAATTTGAAGTAGATTTTTTGCTTATATTTATTGATGTTAATGTTATTTGCATAGAATTTCACTGTATATTTGTTGATTTCAATTATCTATTTACAATGAAATGAGATGTTCGTTACCTTAAGCCCTTTAATTTTGATCCCACTTAATTTGGTTTATAATAATATTTATTCAATGAGATTAAGACACTTTCTGTTCTTATGTGCATTGAAATGTAAGCTTGCTTTGAATCCTGTTTTCTTAATGACTCAATTTGGATCCCTAAAGAAGATATTAGAGTGATGATGATCAAAAACTATATTATATGATATGACTATTAGTTTAAGGATGCTTGCTTCTTTGATTTTAGTTAATGATAGATAGTCGATGGCGATTTTTGCATGATTTTTGACTAAGATGATATCCATATATTTAGAAGTTTCTCATTTGGGTGACATAAAATTATTTAAGGCGATGCTTGGTTTAAGGTAAAAATACTCTTTTGAGTTGGTTACATTAGGTTTTTTAATGGTGTAATATATGTTATAACAATAAACTTGAAACAAAAAGAAAGCAAGGTTTTTGCATGGTTTGGCAAGGCAACTCAAATGTGGGGAATGCCGACTAGTATTGGTAGAGGCCTTCAAGATCGTTATGAGGCCGGACTACTTGAGCCTTTTGATGTGGGCCTGAGCTGCTTTGAGCTTAGCTGACGGTTTCATGCGGAGGAAGGCGATGGCCGTTGAGGCCGGGAAGACTATTTATGGACGACAAATGATTGGGTCGGCTGGCTGTGTCAGCGAATGGCTCTAGTCGAGCGCTGTTTTTTCTTGAACGGAATATGATAAAGTTTTCCCTTGGTTTGGGTATAAAAATTTACACAAATTTATAGGATTTTGGGGTCACCGGTGGTGTTACTTCACTCTTAATTTTTATTTTAATCTCAAACTAAGCACTATCAAAAAATACATTTACATGTAAAAAAGCTTACTTTGCACCCAAAACTAATAGCCTATCCAAGATAAATTTTCAAGGTGATATCCATTATGTATAGCATAAGACTTTGATAAGTATGTCTCAAATTTAAAAATACGCATTCGTAGGGGTCATGTATGATTGAAACTCAATTTTTTCTTATCATGAGTGTCATTTGAATTTTGAACTACAGTTATAATTATTGGTCCAACTATATATGAAATGATTAGCCTTAAGCTTTTTAGGAGCATTGTTAATAACATTAATGAAGGAGATAATAACATCACTTTGTTTTAGATTTTTTCTTTGGATTGTTTTGATGCACACTATATTACTAGTATTGGAAATTTATAGGTTGTGGATCACATCACTAACATACATAAAATTGAATGGAAAAAGATTATATAGGAAGCATGCTGCCAAATGAAATCTTAGTTGTGATAAATATTTTTTACATTAACCCGAGGACATAACTATAACTAAATGAAATTTGAATGGAACAAGATTATATATGAGCATGTTGCCAACTGAAATCTCGTTGTGTGATAAAGTTTATTTAAATTAATCCGAGAACATAACTATTGATGACTATGTGATCAAGAAGAGCGTGAAGTTCAAGTACATGGTTCAATTATTCAAATTATAGGCGAAATAGAGAGCGGTTTGTAATTAATAGGATTCAAGCTAGTTGGATGAAATGGAGGAGTGCTTCTGGAGTGTTGTGTGATTTGAAAATTTTATTTAAAATTAAAGGAAAGTCTTATAAAGAAGTTATACGAATGGTTATGTTATATGGGGCTGAATTATGGCTTCAATAGTGGACAAGATTAAAGAATGTCACCTTAGATGGTTCAGGCATATTTAGTGTAGACCGTGCTATGCTCGTGTTAGAAAAATTGAGTTTATGAATTTCTCTTATATTAAAAGAGGTAGAGGATGACCCAAAAGGACATGTGAAGAAACTATTAGGAAGGCTCTTCTCTATTTGAAATTAGGTAGGGGTTTCTATTTAATCATGTACAATAGAACAAAGGCTTACTCTAATAGAGAGAAAATTATTGGGGCATAGATCTAATATGTACTTGGTGCTATCTTTTGAACTTAATTTAGAAAAATATCACTCTAGTAGAGAGAAAAATACTTAACTATACAAAAAACTTACTATTGCTAGACTAAAGGAAAAGTCTTAGCAAAAAGTTTAGGGTCAACTAGATTAGTGAAAGTGATACTCTATCAAATAATTTGAAAGTTATTAAATGTTTTTAAATAACTCAGCAGTATATTTGAAATCTTACATATTTGTCTTTTGATTGCATCTTCTCACTAAATTGTATAGCTTGTCCCTAGAAGAAGCAACATTAGCACGAGTAAAGTTCTAATTTTTTGATTGATGTAAAAATGATTTGTTATAAAAAAGATAGTTGAAAATTCAGAGGCACCAAGGGTATTATTAGAATTTCAATTGCAAAATATTGAACAAGATGATCATGAGCAACTAGGTTGTTTGATCAAAGAGCTTTTTAATAATGAAATTTCAACAAAATCAGATTCTCCCTAAAATAAAATTTCAACAAAATCAGATTCTCCCAAAAATTCATTTAAAGGGTTCCACTCTATGCTGTTGAATTAATTGATGTTGATGAAAGGCTTTTATTAGAATTTTCTAATTATTTAATGAACAATTAGGTCGTTTGAATAATGACTACACAAAAAAATATAACAATCTGATCTTGTATTTTTTTTTATAACTATTAGATTAAATTTTTGAACCCTAACAAAATAACAAATAAAAATGCTACTTCTCATTTAATATACTGTTTGACATTTATTAGACTTAATTACCATAATTTGCATAAAGTGAAAATGAATTTTGTTTAAAATTGAGTTTTTTGAACTATGACACTAATGTTGTTTAAGCCAAAGATTAAATTTATCCAAAAATAAGCTTGAGCCCTAAAAAGAAGTTCAACAAAATAAAAGTCTCCCAACAATCCTATCAGAGGGTTCCAATTTATTCTGTAAAAAGTAACTGATGCTGATGAAAGGCTTCCATTAGAGCTTTCTAATAATTTGATGATGCATAAGGTTTTTTTGAAGTTATCATTAGCAATAAAAAAGTATGCTAGAGGAGAATTAAGCTTTAGGAGAGTCATCGATGGTAGTGGTTCTATATTGTTAAACTAAAAATCAGTTTTCTCTTCTATATTTTTATACAAAAGATATCAATTTATTCTTTCCATTGTTTTTCCCCTACCTTTTTGAAAACTAGCTAATTAGCATGTTGGCGATTTTATATCAACCAGTTGTGTACTTGTATAATTTTTACAAGATTTACAAAACCTTGGGGGGAAATTGCCAGCAAAATTTTACGCTTTGCCATCTAATGTGCTGCATTCTCGATTTTGCTGTCCTGTGTTGCATACTTCTTACAGCCTTGTTGGTAGGCTACCTGCAAGATCCCATCTTTTACCATCTGGCTTGCTGCATTCACCCTTTCACTGGCTCACGTGGCTTGCCTTTTATATTTCAAACCTTGGGTTTTATCCTTCCCTAATCGTCATGCAGTTATTAAGGTATACACTTGTAATTATGCACGAGTTATTCATATCCTTTTTGGTGCTTTTTTCAACGCTTATAATTACCAGCAGGTAAAGTAATTAAAATTATGAATGAATGTACAGTTTTTCTCAAGGTATCTGAATTTTAAATTTCTGGTTCATCTTAGAGTATGTCTCCCTCATCCTTTTGCAGCTCGATCTCCTTTACCCCCTCCAAACTGTACATATCATACATAAAATTATGAATGAAAGTACCGTTTTTTCTCATGGTATCTGAGCTTTAAATTCTGGTTCATCTTGAAGTGTTTACTCCATTCTTTTGCAGCTCGATCTTCTTTACCACCTCTATTGTTGCCTAGTGGGGAAACTGTAGTGCTTAGTAGAGGTGGCAACATCCTTCTTTTCCATCAGGTTATTTTCTATGTTTTTGCACCATCACTGGAGTCCTCATGTTTCTGCCTTGTCGCTGTGGATGAAATTACAAATAGCTTTCAATGTTCTTTATAAAACTTTCATTGCTATTCTAGAGGTATCTGTTTTCTGCATAGTTAATGGATATATTCCCTCTTTAAATATGTTTGCTATCTTTATCCAATTCTTTGTCTTTCAAGGTCAATAGAGATTGGCTTAATGTCATTACATATTATAAACTCAATGGAAAGAGTTTTTGAAGCGGAAAATGATAACAAGGCATCTCAAATACAGATCTAGAAAGTGAAGACCCAAATTTGATTATTGAGAAGATTGAGAATTCATGTTGACGTTTTGGCTGAGTAACTCGTTGCAACTTGTATTCAGTGAAGCTATCATTTTTCTTCCTACCATGAAAGACATGAGCATTTGGACAAATGCACTTCAAGGCAAGTGAAGAGGCTTTAGCATATAATATCAAAATCATGACATCTGTTACCAAGTGAAATATTTTAGTCACATGGTAGGTTAACATCATAAACAATTTATTACAAAAGTTTGATATGTATGGATGTATCAAAATGAGGTGTAGTGAAGTTGCAACAATTGATTTTCTTAAATGATAGTATATGTTTTCCTGAATTCGATCAATAAGAAGTCAAAGGAATATATATATATATATATATATATATATATTTATAAAGCTAAATTTGTAGATGAGGGTATTTCAAACATATGGAGTGGACTATGAAGAACTATCCGCACATGTTTTAATCTTTTAGCTTGGTTATATTCTTACAATCTCTTGAAGTTTTGTGTGACTGTAATCTCCACTTGTTTATCATTACAATTGTATTCTTTGTAGACAATTTTGAAGAAGAAATACACATTTGGATTCTCCTTTTGACTTTGACATGATACTGAGAGGAAAAAAGCTTTTAGTTGAAGAAAATCTTATATTTTGTGAAACAATCATTGTGCCTGGGTTTTGAAAAATTTACTAGGTCATGAAAAAATTGGTTGGTTACATGCATATCAAGGCAATTACACTATTTGTCAAGCATTTGATAGATGGGGCATTAGCTTCTTGCAAATAACATTATGAATAGAAATTGTTTATGAAAAAAATGTTTTAAAGAAATTGTTGGCCATTGTAATTGAAATTAAAAAATATGATATCAAATTTTTTTAAGGAAAGAGGTAGTATGATTTAATCTAAGAATTTTTATTTACAACTTAATTATATAAGCGACATAAAAAACAGATGTAATCCCATTATTATACACATTATTCAGAACCATAGACTTGAAGAGCCAAATAGTGATGCGAATATTGAAAAAATGGATTTATCAAAGATTAATTTGCATGTTAATTTATTTACCTTTAAAGGACTGGTTATAATCCATGTGTTAGCCTTGTGAGTCAACTTAAGCATGATATCAAATAATTATGCCTACTAGCTGTGTATTGAATATTACATTATTTTGAAGGTATTTAAGCAAGAGGGTTGATGTTCAAGAAGAAACAGAATTAAGGTATAAGTTTTATAGATACGATTGTGTTTATAGAAATTGGCTTCTAGCTATCGTATCACTAGTATGGAAAATTTAGTAATGTGGAAGAGTTTAAAAGCAACAGTCACTCGACCAAATATAGAGGCTAACGTTCAGACTATGAAATAAGGATTGTGAACTGTATTCGGTGGGTGGGAGAAACCATTGAGGCTTTGCTGTGATATTTCAGTTGCTATCAACATTGCTCACAATTTTGCACATTATGATCTAACAAATTCGCAGAATTGGACAAACCTTTTATAGAAGAAAAATTGACCTTTGGACTAATTTGCATTCCTTTGAAGAAATAGGAGGACATTTAGCTAATGTGGATTTATTAAATAAGTTGGGAAGGCCATTTATTTGCTATGTTGATAGAGAGTCTTGAAAGGAGTGCTTGGATTAAAAAGAAAAGAAAAGAAGAATGATAAACAGTGACACCTTAGAACTCATGAGGTATCTTTGCCATGTCTAGCGCGGAGGGAAATCACTGCTCACGCTTTCACAAATCTTGGCTGAATATTGCATATGCACCTGTTTCTCTTGCTGCATGCAATTATACCACTAGACACTGTTGTCTCGCTGATTGCATGCATTAATAAGCTCTGAATGTTGCAATGCCGAGAGAAGTGGTCGTTTGATCATTCTTGATCGACAAATGAAAAGTGTTTCACGACCTTCTCACAGATTGAGCCTACCCACAATCCCTGACAAATTTTACTACCAACTAACCTTATAATCCTGTCGCTTGAGAACCGCTTGGTAGCCATCACTGTAATCATCGGAGAATTGCTGCCCCTTGTGCTAAACCTTCCACCTTCGGCTCGCATGAAGAAGAGACATAGATGAGGCATTAAAGGCGCATGTAAAACAAAATACACGAGTAAATTATAGGAAAAAGAGAATAAATAGCTAGTGAAAATAATTGGGTTAAAAATAGGTAAAAATTTTTAGTGAACTTTCATGTGAAAATATAGGAGAAGACCAACATTCCTTTCTCTTAGAGCCTGTCGGATGAAAAGTTTCTTAAGACACCGTATTTCTCGTGGCCTTTTAGAATTTGCAAACTCTCTTTGATGATCTTAGATTTGGATTCAGAGGGCAATATTTTTTACATTATTTTAATGTATTATGCTGCCAAAATTTTGTCAAAAATATAGATAAAACTTGTGACATGTTATGTTGTCAAATTTTGTGGAGAATATTTTCCACAAAATTAATTAATTAATTAATTAAATAAATCATATTAAATTTATAATCTATCAATGATCTTAATTATTTTGTTATTAACTAACAACATTAATCAAATTATCAATTAATTAATAATATTAATAAAATCATTTTGATTAAAGTAATAACATTAATTAAGTATTAATAAATTAATATTCTTAGTTAATTAATTTTAAAGATATAATTATTAGTTAATTAATAATATTTAACTATTATTGATTAATATTAATTAATTATTTAACCAAAATAATTATTTAAGGGGATTGATTAATCAAGGCTTTTAAATGAGTCATTAAAAGCTGCAAGCACAAGTTTACAAGCTATTTATTATTTGATTCTAATTGTTGCATCGATATAAATACTAAATTATCATGCTAAGCATACATTATATCAATCGGCCAAACAACAATACAAAAAAGGAAACAAAAAGAAAATTGTTCGCACTATTCACATTTTTTGGCTAAGCATATAATGTAAAAGAAATTGTTTGCACTTTTCACATTTTTGTACAAGGTCCTAAACATTATATCACTGTGCTCACACTCTTGGAACACAAGACAATATCATCAAATCTGTCATTCTGAGCATAAAAGGGTATCCTTGATTTTCTGTACCCATGAGCTCCCAAACCTTTGGCAGCATGCCCGTTTGAGTGGCATTATACCACTGATAGCATCTTGATCTTTGAAACTACTAAGCATTTGATCATTACCCTATATACATGATAGTTCAATAAAATGCATGTAAAAAGAGACTCACAAGAACTGAAATCACTAAAAGTATGTGTATGTAAAAGGTATAACAAAGGACAACACAAAGAAAGCCTAGGCTACTTAGTTCCCAGTAAGATCTAACTAATCCTAGATGAATCCACATAGGTTAAATTGTAATATTTTTACGAGTCTATGTGATCTAGATTGAATCTAAGTTCATAAATCTTATTTATGAAGCAACTAATCAAATTGAGCAGACTACCTTATGCCTAACACACGATTTCTAGTTGATCTAAACAGTCCTAGTTGAGTTGTGTCTAACTAAAGTATTTGATTCTTAGTAGATCTAACATATCATAGTTGAATTGAATCAAGCCAAAGCAATTTTATTATTAAGCAATTTGACCATAGTTAAAGAAACTTTGGATCATGTAATCTAACCAATGAAGATTTGAAGGATCTGAAGTTAATATACTTTTGGCCACCTTATCCAAGTGATACGGTCATACGACTTATTTTTTGGGCATTTTAAATAGATGCAAGTTCCACTCTAAATACAAATTTGGGCTACCTTATCTAAATGATAAGGTCGTAAGACGCATTATTTCAGGCATTCTAAATAGATGTTAGCATCGTTCTAATTGATAAGGATGCAAGCCTCGTCCTAAAGCCTAAATTTAAGCATTCTAAATAGATGTAAGTCTCATCCTAAACCTAAAGTTTATTCTAAATATATCTGATATGTTCCTAAAATTAAGCTTAGGAATTTCAACGAATGTAAGCCCTATCTTAAACTTAATTTAAGGTATTCTAAATTGATGTAAGCCCCATCCTAAACCTAAACTCATGCATTTTAAATAGAGTGTGCCCATCCCAAAATCAAGCTCGAGCATTTCAACAGATTTATGTCATATCCTAAAATCAAACTCAAGCATTCCAACAGATATAAGCCCATCCTAAATCAAAGTTGGAATTTCTTGTAGTTATAATAAAAAACCTAAAAAATTATACCACCCAATTTGCATGGGATTTCTGAGATGAGGAAAACCCATGATTGCTAATTAGAATTTTTATATATTATGGACATAATGCCCAATTGTGACGACCCCAATATTGGAAATCACTTAACTCAATATTGATACGTCACCACAATACCTAATACTAGATTAGAAGAAAGCTAATCCAAATCATCAAGTATTGTGTTTGGCCAAGGATTTAGAAGAGGGTCTTAAGTTAAGATGGAAGGGAAGTTATGAATGGTATTTAGAAGTTTGTAAATAAAGATGCAACAAATGGATTTCAAGAATGAAAGATGGTAGAATTGAACATACTATTTATGAAAGAAGACATGAGTACATGCAATTGTAATCTAAAACAAATGAACTAATTACATTTAATCTTAGACATAGAATTCTAATCATTTATGGGAAAATTAACATGTGACTTATGGGTTTATAATTTGTCCCCAATTATTCTAAGTCTAAATTTTCTTAAAAATTTCGGCAGTCTCCTTTGTAAATGGTTAAGGAAACACCTGCAAAAGTACATGCAATACTCCCATTCCAATTGGAGTTATAATTTAAAAGAAAAGACATTCTAATCTTTCATACATTCAATCCATTTAAACTCCAATTCTAATATAGAGTTCAATCCTTTTTATGGGATTGCTCATTTCCAATTCTAAATAGAGTTCAATCCTTTTTATGGGATTGCTCATTTCCAATTCTAAATAGAGAAAGGGAGAGAAGTACATGTGTAACAATTGTCTAAACTATGGTTTATTTCATCAAGACATTAAATATTCATAGGAAAAATATGCAAAGACTTAATTAATATACAAATTTTATACATTTAATTCCCATTCATCCATTCATTTACTCATACATTCATTTATCACAAGCATTTAAGTATAGCCTAAGCTCCAACAAGTATAGTAAATTAAAGTAAATGACATTATTACAAAACAACAGTAAACTGAATAAGAAAAGAAAATTTACAGCTCACTTGAAATTCTTAATAAGCTATAATTTATAATATATGATAGGCGGAAGCAATTTTTAGTTTTTAGCGCTTGGTCCAGCTCCACTAGCATCCAAGTGCACCTGATCTATCACATTTTGACATTTAAATGTGATAGGGCAAAGCTAAAAAAATAGAAAACCTGGTTAGACTAAACAGTCTAAGCACAATTTAAGATTGGCTAAACATGCTATTGTTATAATTGGATATCACAGTTCTAGTTACAATGCAGGCACAAGCATAGGTGCAATATGATAAGCATACAAATAAATGAAGGAAAAAAAAACAAGTGAGGTAGAATTGCTCACTTAATTAAACATCTTAGCCTACAATCAATACAAGGGTGAAGCATCCTAAATAGGCTAGAATGAACTAGTGTGCATATGCAATTAAATGAAATAAAGCATGATATGTTCAAATGAACTTATGCTTAGTAAGGAAAAATAAACAGTGAAGCAATTAAATAGAGTTATACAACATTCACTGTAATCTAAATAAACTGTAAACAAGTAAAGTACAGTCCTAAATCATAGAAAATGCATAGTGAAGAAATTGAAGGAATAATCTTAGATTTAAATCTAAGATACACATAGCCTAGGACTATGTAAAGTAGTATAGCTAAATGCTATGGTGAATCTTAACAATCTATAAGATTGAAGATCTCACATGTTTATTAATTGAAGTTATTTTAATCTGTACTCATTCTGTGGGCATATTCAGAATGAGATGAGGAGTTAAACACGTCTGTTTAACATCTAAGGAAAATGGGGTCCATACCTAAAACACTCACATTCTCCCTCTAAGAATGCTATGTCTCCTTATTACTCTATTTCAGTCTGCCATAGACTGGTCCACCATATAGAACCCCTAATAATTTTAGGTGAAAGTTTTGTTCATGCACAATATTTTTATGAATGATTCAATGAATAAGGCTCAAAGCTAAGCAAGCCAACAAGGGAAATTCAATATTTGCAACTAAGTGATATCCAAAGTTATCTAATTTTAATGATCTACTTAATGATTGGAGCTAATTGAGCTCCCAATTAACTTTGATATAATGATCTCAAGTTAATTATAATATAATAGTAATTAGGATTTTTGAAAATTAATAGATTCAATTCATTTAATATGATGTGACAAAATAATTTGTAAATATAATGATTGTTGTTAGAGACTAACTCCTAACCTCTTCCTAAACCATAAGATCTAACTTAAGAAAGTTGAAACTAATGAAATTCTACTACTAATCATTATGGTTTTCTAGCTAGGTTATAGTTTGAATGTTTTAATCAAACATATTAATCTAGCTAAGTTACAAGTAATAGTAAAGTTTAGGATAAGTACTTACTAGACTTAAGAACTACAAGTTCTATGTTTACTATTAATGTATGTTTAAAGAATTCAATAGGTTTCCTAAACTAATCTAAGTAAGTTAAGGATACCTATTACTATATCTTAATTTAACAAATTGGGTTTTAGGGATTAGGATGAATAAGCTAAGTATTGAACTAATCACTAAAACTAGATCTAGTTGGTTAACAATCCTACAATTATTAATTCATTAAGACTATTTATTCTTAATGGTTTCAACTAATAGACTTAGGATCCAATTATAGATCAATTACAATTCAAATCCTAGGGTTTCTACCTTAGGGTTGACAAGTGAATTATGCACTTGGCAATTAATTCGCATAACTAGGGAATTGAGAACTAAGCTCATAAAAATATTATCTAAGAGCTAAAGGAGATAATAAATGCGACAAGTTAGCTATCCTAGGGTTTATAAGACTTATAGTAAGCTACCTAGAAATTTAGGTTAATTACAATAACACTAAATGAGAGTCAAAAACCTATTATTATAATTTTGTTGTCCAATTGAACTCTTTTATAATTAAATGAAATCCTTATTTCATAAGGAGAAGATTGACACTAAGTTTGTCAATTTTAGATAACATTAGAAAATTAGGGTTTTAATGACTCCTAATTAGGTTAAAAAGTGATTAAGAAAATTAAGTTTTAAATATTGGATTTTATTCCATGTTATTGATCCTCGCATTTTTGTGAGTCAAATGGACTATTTGACCTTTTGATTTGGAAATCAATTGATCAAATTAAGTCACTTAAAAGATTAATATTAATATGACATTAATTGATTAATCATAATTATTTACTCAATAAAATAATTAACAAAACTGAAATTAAATTTCATATTATTGATCTACTCGTTTTTACGATCAAATTGATATATAATATTGCATATATTGGATAAATATTTCATAATGTATGTTTTAATGAAACTAATTAATAATTAAACTTATAATTTAATAATAATAAAAAATAAATTCCTTAAGTTAATCCTACAGTAAAACTGAACCGCACGGTTCAAAAAGGGATAAAAGAGTCGCTCGGTCCGTTCGACAGCAAGCAGCCCGAAAGAAATTCGGGATTCGGCGTCGGGCTTCGGCATCGCCTTCTTTGCAAGGGAGAACTGCCGATCGCAAGGGAAAACTGCCGATCGAGAGGACGATAGGAGGAGGCGAAGAAGGATGTCGACAAAGGAAGGTTGCCGACAGAGGAAGGCTACCGACAGAAAGAAGGAAAAAGGTAAAGTCCTACACGATCCTGGGGACGGCCCGCACGCCGGCGAGTGAAGCTCGCCGAAGCTATCTTCCCAGGTCATAAATGGACTTGATGAAGTGAAGACGACGCTACCCAAAAAAAATCGATACGTGCGTAAAAGGAAAGGAGATGAAGACGGAAGTACCTGAAGATCCCGCACCGAACGGCTCGTCGACGGAGGCTTAAGGTACGCAAAGCTTCTTCTTACTCCTTCTCGCCCGCACGCGTCAATCGCCTAGAAAGGAGTCGCAACCCTACGAAGGAGCTCCCGCAGCGCTTCGGACACAGCAGCTCAAAAAGTTTTCAGCAAATGCTCCCAAAAGTCTCTTAGGAAAGTAATAGAGGGGGATAAAGCCACGGGGAGGCCAGCTGGAGAGCCGGACGGTCCTTCTCTGGCAGCCGCGATCGTGCGAAGTGGAGCGTACGGGGGAATTAAATTAACCGATGGATTTAACTACTCTCTTTAAAAGCTTAATTACTCTCTTTAAAGGCTTAATTAACTAATGCACTAGGAGGCTGTTACACCAATGTTGGCAAATTGTATTATACATTGACCTGGGATGAAAAAATTATAGGATCTTGATCAGGTCAGCTTCTATTTACTCCATTTGATTCTTACTTATGAGTAATGATACTATTTAATTGAAATTTCTCTCTTAGAAGAATAGGAGGGTAATTAACTATAGGGCTTGCGCCTATAGAAAATCATCAGCCTCAGATCTAACTAAATCTTGAACCATTCATTTGGGGAAGTCTGATTAAAATTTAAATCTTTACTATGAAAGTTTTACTTCTGAAACTCAATTCAAATGGTTGAGAACATTGAAATTTTTAGGGCAATCAAGGAGATTCTTGTTTAACTTTTCATTTTTTTGTACAAAAGATACTAATTATTAGTTTTGACCTTGTTTCTTACTTCTTTGGGAACTCTTCATTGCCACTCTTGGCATCATTAATGTGATTGATGATGGCTACTACCGATTTCAATAAACTCCTTGAAGGGATGTGCTGTGTTTTCTTCTTTGTTGGCTCTTATGGCATTTTCTTATAACCCACTCGTTGGGTTGTAGCCATCATTGTTTGTCAAAGCAGTTTTTGCTGTAGCATCCATTATTTCTTTGTTTTTTTAATTCCTTTTATGAGAATTTTTAATTTCTCTACATTCGGGTGGTTGCAAGCAATTAAAACGATTTTTTTTTCTCAAGAAGAACCGAAGGAATGAAATTTTTATTATTATTACATATCCTACCTTTCCAAAGGAGAGACTGACAAATTTATGACTTGGTATGGATCTCGCAATGTTGCAACTTAATCAGAATGGTTCATTTGTTAAATGGAAGAAGATGGTGTTGTATGAAGGAGAATGGAAATAATCTAATGATTTAGAGTAAATCCATTTCCAATTTCATTAATGGAACCATATTTAGAAATTGAACTAATAAAAATAAATTGTTTCAGCAATGCAATTTTAACAAAAATAGATTGTATGCTTATGTCCATTTCCAATTTCATTAATGGAACCATGTTAAAATAGATTGTTTCTGATGAAGATGGTATTGTATGCAGTTTTAACCAAAATAATTCATATGGGTATGTGTGATGATAACATAGGGGCAGTCATCTTCATACTAGACCTGGACACGGACTCGGGGCCCCACTTAGCCAGATAGGCCCGGTTTAGTAAAAAACAGGGCCTAGGGAGCTTAAAACACTTTTTCCAAAAATTGTGCCAGGCCTAAAAGCACAGCGGATGCGGGTTTAGGAGTTGAAAACCTAGCCCGAGTTGAGGGCTATTAAATCCCTACTTTTTCAATGACAAACACCCTTGCCTCGCATAGTCGCACGAACCCCGCCTTTATCTCGATGTTGTAGTGCTATTGTTTTTTGTGCAGCAAACAAAGATAGTATTCTTTAGAGTTTAGACTTAATAAGTTGATTCATCTTTGATCTTTGCTACTCCATTGATTGATTAGGTATATTTGTTTTTTACTTTGAGAAAATATTTTTGTTAATTCTATTTATATAATTTTGAGTAAGGACTGCGAAATACTCTTCTAATTTTCAGTGACGAGTATCTTTGCTATGCACGATTTCTTTCTGCTGCTATGTTTAGCTTTCCGTCCAAAGAGTCTTTTCATAATGTACCGTAAGGGAAAGTTGTATGTCTTCTTTAGATCAAATGATTTATTTCTTCATCTTTGTTACTTTATTGATGGATCAGGTATGCTTTTTATCAAGAGATGTTTTTTAATTTTATTTTCTAAATGGCTTTGAACCAAAATTTGGTTATTCAAGTTTTCATTTTGTTTTGTTTAAACCTCTTCATCTTTGTTACTGTCTCAGTGTTTTATTAGTGATGTTAGTATTCATCCAAACAACATGATAACGGTGCCATTTATTTTATTTTCCTTATATATATATATATATGTTTTCATTTTGTTTTGTTTAAACCTCTTCATCTTTGTTACTGTCTCAGTGTTTTATTAGTGATGTTAGTATTCATCCAAACAACATGATAACGGTGCCATTTATTTTATTTTCCTTATATATATATATATATTACTTTTAATACTTAACCCACCCATCAAATTAAGGAGTCAATGTATATTTTTCTAATATAATTTATAGTTAATACTATTAAATATTTATTTTAGTTCCTATGACAAACATCTTTGTCGTGCACGAACATACTTTCTCTTTGCTTATTTTAGAGGGCCAGCCCGGCCTGTGCTGGAGGTAAATCGGGCTTGTGCTATGAAAAGCAGCTGACTGCCAGGTCAGGCTTGGCCAGACCTGTGAATTTCTTATGTTTGGCCTGGTCAGACCTGGTCCAGCCCAGTCATGCCCAGGTCCACTTCACACAGAAAGATTGAGTGTGAAAACTTTTGGTATACACCATAATATATTTAGAATTATCATTTGAAAACAATTGATTATCAATTTCACTAGCATAATTGAAGATCTAAAATTGCTGTCCAAATTTGGTTTGTTGAAATGTTTGGCTTGATTTAATATCTTTATTCAGTGTCTTGCTGCTATCTTAACTTCATGTATTTAGCACAACCTTTTCTAAGACATATTAATCATACTTATCAGTGTAAAACAAAGTTACTTAGCAATGGCCTATGAATCTAGGAATGTTTTGAAATGAACTTCAATGAGAAGGGATTCATGCTTAGCAGAAGTTACTGCTTGGAAATAGTCTGCGTTCCATTGCCTATGAAACAACTTTACAAAGTCCTTTTCTAAGCCAGACATATATGAATCCTACACTGAATAAAAAATTTATGTTTGTCATCATTTTAGATGAAGTATGGATGAAAAGAAGTAACCTCTTAGTTCTTAGCTTATTGGAAATACAAATGATACATCTTTGTGTAGAGAAAATATGTAAGAGCACTTCTTTAAGGCACTGTTTGGTTGGAGGTAAAACAAAATTTAATGGTATAATAAATGCTGTGTAAAACATTTGTATGGGTTGGATTACCAGGGATATTTTTTCTTGGGATTTATTTTGGCTTTCAAAAATTTGAGTAAAAACTTTAGAGATAAGGTGGATGGAGGCTAGCATGGCGGTTGTAGTTTGTCTGTGGCAGAATTTTCAATTTAAAATACCGAAATTCATGGTAACGTGGATATATTTCTTCTTATATTACTCACATGAGAATTAACGATTAGGAAGAGAGTAATATAACAGAGGCATAGTAATATTCATAAATTACACATCATTTAATGGATTCAGCTTATACAAAAGATGATGATTCTTCTTGACGATGGAACTTTTCTTTCATTACAAAAAATTAAGGTCCTTGTACATTTACTAGGGAGGTTAAATAATAAAAAATTCAATAAGGTAATCACTTCTTGCTAATACATGATTAGAGCTTCTTAGATTAACAATAAAGTGGTATTGAATTACTCATGTGCTTATCTTGAGCATAAGCAAAGCTTTGGGCGAGCCATTTATTCTCTTTGTCAAGGCCATTGCTAGGGGAGTTTTATTTGCTTACTCGACTTTGCAGTGTATCTTCATAATTCCTTGGTGAAACTTTTAGGTTCAGTGGGAATCTTCTTTCCAACAATTACATACAAAATGGGCTTTGCAGTAGATAATTGAAATAAGTTTTGTGCTTATCTTGAGCATAAATAAAGCTTTGGGCAAGCCATTTCTTTTCTTTGTCAAGGTCATTGCTAAGGGAGTTTTATTTCTTACTCAACTTTGCAGTGTATCTTCATAATTCCTTTGTGAAATTTTTAGGTTCGGTGGGAATCTTCTTACCAACCATTACATATAAAATGGGCTTTGCAGTAGATAATTGAAATAAGTTTCAATGGAGGTAGAGATGTACTGCAATCGATTGAAGGTAATTTGGATGTATGGGAGATTCATTCCATGTGTGTTTTTTTTAAATGAAAATCACTAGATATATATATTACAATGCGGCCAGCCAACTCTTATTTTGTTGTCGATTTGTGGTTAGTCTGCTATGCCTTTTTTAATAAGGTATCCATCTTCGCTCATGAACACTTTAAAATTCACTGAGGTTTTCAGTGCCTCAGTTGGAGGAAATATAAAAGAGATCGTCTGTTCAAAATTTGTTCAAATTTTTTTGAAAAGTAGCTTTGTTGTTTCTTTTAATTTTTTATCTTGTGTTCCTCAGTTGGACTTGACAATGATGTGTGCTGCAACATTGGTAGTGCCCATTGGTGCAACAATTTGAGCTGAGATGAGAGTGCATTGGTGATGCCAGTGAACCTTGGGCTGGAATGCATTGGTTTTGGGTTGGAATGTTTATTGAATAACACACTTTTTAGATGCTTACAAAAATGTATTGATTTTGCTCATATCTGTTGTGTCTCTGAAGTTAGTTTTTTTTTCCAAAATGTTCGTTTACGTATATTTCATTGTCTTCTTGGGCTGCTGCGAGAGTTTTTCTCCCCTTGGATTATATATTATTCAAGGATTGGTGATAACTATTAGATTTATAGCGAGGAAACAATGCTTGCTGTTTTCCTGCTTAATTGTGATACTAACGGTCGGCTGGCATGATAGACATGTTTAAAATAGTTTTCATTTTTAGATTACAAAGCTGCAAGATGACAACAGGGCGTTAGACCGTCTTACTAAATCAAAGGAAGCTGCACTGCTTGAAGCAGAACGAACTGTTCAAATTGCTTTGGCAAAAGCTTCTATGGTAGATGATTTACAAAACAAAAATCAAGAATTAATTAAACAGATTGAGATTTGCCAGGTAACATAAACTAGGTGCTTTTTATTTAATTTCTAATTCAAAGTCTTTTTTATTACTTTTGGTTTGTCTTTACTTTTTTTATACTCCTTAGGAAGAAAACAAGATCTTGGATAAAATGCATCGACAAAAAGTTTCAGAGGTTGAAAAGCTTAGCCAGACTGTGCGAGAGCTAGAGGAAGCTGTTCTTGCCGGTGGTGCAGCGGCAAATGCTGTGAGAGATTATCAGCGGAAAGTTCAAGAGATGAATGTATTTATTTGTTTATTGTTCACTAGTTTGAAGGGTTCAGGGATTTTTTGATTCCCATGTGTTATAGCTCAGATGATACTGTTTATTTATTTTTACTCAAATGTTTATAACAATAGTGAATTGTTTTTTACTAGGATGAGAGGAAGACCCTTGATAGAGAACTGGCACGTGCAAAAGTTTCTGCCAACAGGGTTGCAGTAGTTGTTGCAAATGAATGGAAAGATGCAAATGACAAAGTAATGCCTGTAAAACAATGGCTTGATGACCGGAGATTTATGCAGGTAAGTCTTTTTAACCTAGGAAGTTTCAGGCACTACACGTCCCGGTACTCATCCAATACGCTAAAAATTGTTTCTTCATTTTCATGCTAATCTTGGTCGGATAAAGGTTAACGTGGATTTTTTTTATGTAAGAAATGATTATTTTAAATTTCTTTAGTAAATTATGTTATTAAAGAACTTTTAAAATTAAGCTCTTTTAGGATTATTAATCATAATTTTATCATTATTTTTTTTGATTAAATGTTTGATATAAAGTTTTTCTTATGTTTCATTATTAATATTTGGCATTTGAATTGCATATTCCATATTAATGATTTATAAAATTTTTGTCATGTCACTGGCTTCTTTTCAGTCTTTTATAGTTTTGGCATGTTGTTTTGTATCTATCTCTGTACTGCATAGGCTTTGACTAGTTCTTCATTATTTCTTCTGTTACTTCTAATCGTTGTATAATTTTTTTTTCTTGAGGTGCTCATTTACTATTTGGTAATAAATATAACAATAATCCATTAACTTTCTTGCAGGGAGAAATGCAACAGCTGCGAGATAAACTTTCTATTGCAGAACGCACTGCTAAATATGAAGCTCAGCTTAAGGTGTCGTTCTGTTTCTATTCTCTCTATGCATTTTGTAATTTTCATTTTTGTTCGAAGAACACATCAATGCCGAGGTAATTTTAAAATTTATGTTTCTGATTTTCTAGGAAAAATATCATTTAAGATTGAAAGTACTTGAAGAGAGTTTGAGAATGCCTTCAAGTGGTGTTCAACGTACAAATGGAGAGAGTAGGAGTGTGAGCAATGGTCCTTCACGAAGACAGTCATTGGGAGGCGCTGATAATAATTCAAAGGCTTCCTCCAATGGTATTCTAACTAGGAGGACATCATCCTTCCAGCTTAGATCTTCTCTTTCCAGTGGCTCTAGCATGGTGCTGAAGCATGCAAAAGGAACATCAAAGTCGTTTGATGGTGGAAGCAGGTCATATGAACGTAATAAAGTACTTGCCAATGGGATTACTTATTCACTCAATCAATCTACTGATGAAATGAGGGAAGGGGATGCCCGTAGTAATTGGAAGGATGGTTTAGAAGAGAAGTCAGATGAACTCCGTGCTGAAGATGCAGATGACTCTGTTTCTGGATTGTTGTATGATATGCTACAGAAAGAAGTGATTACTCTTAGAAAAGCATGCCATGAGAAAGACCAAAGCTTGAAGGACAAGGATGATGCCATTGAGGTTGAATACAGAGGTTTATAAATTAGTTACTGTTAATTTTAAATTCCACAGCTGTTTTCAATTTTGATTTCTATTTCAGATGCTGGCAAAGAAAGTAGATACGTTAACAAAGGCAATGGAAGTAGAAGCCAAGAAAATGAGAAGGGAGGTGGCTGCCATGGAGAAGGAGGTTGCTTCCATGCGAATTGACAAGGAGCAAGATAATAGGGCTAAACGACTTGCTAGTTCCAAAATTCCGGCTAGCACTTCACAGCTTCTTCCTGGGAGGTAATTTCAATGCTATTCCTTGTCAATAAGTTTGTTTTGTTAAACTATCAAGGTGCCATTTTATGTTTCTTGATTTTTTGTCTGAGAGTATTATGTATTGATGCTGGGTATTTTTAAGATTTTAGTTTTGCTAATGAAAATCTAGTATGATGTGCATGAACTCATGTACACTCATTGAGATTTGTAGACTGGAATTTTTAATTTAAAATCTGTTTGGGACAACTTTTTGGCTGCTAAACTTTAAGAAAGGATGTTACTATATATTGTTTGGGGAGCAGTTTTATGCCTCTTTTTAAAAAGCTGCTTTGTTTCATAATACACAATTTTAAAATCCTTTTTTTAATTTTATAATGTTAAGTAATGAAAAACTCATTCTTGTTATGCAACTAGTAGTGCTTGTTCACATTTTGGGTGAAGGCTCCCCCCCATTCATATGATTATAATCCCATTCATGATTATTTTTTTAGGATATTTATGTCATTTTAAGTTATAAGCATTATTTTGACAAGCCACTGAAAAACTCATTGTGATGTAGCTTCAAAACTATTTTAAATGATTACTGATGTCCTAAATGAGCTCTTAGATGGCTTTTTGTGCACGGGAAACACGAAGGAATCTGAAAATGATAATTTACTAGCTGTTCATAGTAAAAAATGCATAAAAATCTGGAGAAATAATTTAATTTAAAGCCATACTACTATTGCAATCTATATTGTTTCAAGTTCTTAAAAATGTTAGGGACAAAACAGTCTTTAAAAAGGTGAATTATTTACTAAAATGGTCCCAAACTCTTTAAAATGATCAAAATTGGTTTCTTGACTTTTAACTCAAATTTAGTTGCACTTCTGTAACTTCATGTTAACTGACGCTATGATTAAGGGATGTTTTGGGAATAAAATATGCGATTAAATTCAGTAAATGTTTATATTTTGACTGCAAATTTTATATGTAGTGACTTCGATCGCTATGTTGATATAGAATATTAGATAAAAAAAATGTTGCTTTAGCAATTTTAAATAGCATTTTTTTCGAAGTACCCCTCTTATTTGCATTGCTAGTTAACATGAAGTTATGGATGTTTAGTTGTTGGACTAAATGTACATATTTAATAGTTGGGACTGTTTTGAGATTTATTGAACTCAAGAGATTATTTGGAAATTTTAAAGAGTCTGGGAACCATTTTAAAACTCTTCTATTAACTTTTTGACATTTTTTCACTTTTATTTTGTCAACTTTAGGATGTTGATAAACTAAAAAAGTTGGATAAAGTATGTTAAGCTAATAAGCTGCTAAGATGTTTGGAAGTGACTAATAAGCTAGGGGTAGCTGTTGGTTTCATAAATATGTTACTTTTAATAAGTTTGGTTATTATATACATATATATATATATATATATATATATGATGTGGTGATTGGTATATATACACAAACACACACAGACACACGTGTTTGCGCTTGATGTTGTTGTTTGGTATGTATATAATGCAGAAATGTGCCTAGAAGTGGTTTGATGCGCAATCTTCAATGAGGAAGGGTATATGGAGAGATATATACCAGGATCAAGACTTTCTCAAGCCCCCTCCCCTCTCCTTACCCTTGACTCTACATTGAGGTTCAATTAAGGTAAAAAAGGATATGAAGAGATGAAGATGGGTTTGCAAATGACAGCTTGGCCAATGGCATAGTAGTATATTGTTGTAGCTGCTATTTTTACTATAATTACTATTATATAGGGTGATTGATGCTGAGGACGCTAACCTTTTTTTTTAATCGTTTTTGTCCTGCTGTCTGATCACAACTTTGGCTGTATAGGTTTCTTTTAGCCCTCTGTAATTTGAGCAGCATCTCTCATGATTTGTTTTTTTTTTTCTTGGCATTCTGGGCTGTGAATATTTTTATAATTTCAGATAGTCCTGCTGTTGCTTTCACTCAGGGTTTGGTTGGTTGGTATCTTTAGTGCTTTATTCTATTAGCTAATTCCTTGCGTAGATTTGGGTAATTGACTGCCTTTTATATACTGCTACAAGCATATTTTAAAGGGATTAAGAAACTTTAAGCTGACTTTAGAAATAGATTTGAAGTTTAGATAATGTCCTCACTATTTGCTGAAATTTAGTAGGTTTTATATTCTTTGGTTAAGCTTGCTCTAAATCATTTATGATAATAATATGATGATGCATTTAATGTGAGAAGTAAAAGATGGAAAAAAGTAATGATTTTGCTTGGCTAGTATCTGATTATATTATATAAAAATTGGTTTTTATATATAAAAGAAGTATGCACTTATCAGAATAAATAAAGATGTTATGTAAATTTATTATCAAAACATGCAATCAGTGCTTTGTTTAATTTAATTTTTATCAAGACATCCATTATGTTCAAATATGATGAAAAGTTTTATGCGATTAAGGTTCATAAGCTATAATTTATTTGAAGTAAGCATGGATATGAAGAAAGATTCAAGGTTTTTAAGACAAATTGATAATCTAATGACTGATTAAGAAAGAGGATTACTTTTTATAGAGATGGCTTCAAAATTTCAATTCGTTTTATGAAAGCAATGAGATGGTTTGAAGTATTTTAGTCTCTTTAAAGCATGATGCACTTTTGTGTTACTTTTTATGCATATTTATTAGATGGTAAATTTTCAGCTTAAGAGCCTCTAATTTTGCCAATAAAAATGCTTACCAATTCTAATTATGCTCAAGAATTAGAAAGTTGTATTCCTAAAACTAAGCCCATAACTAAGCCCATAAGTAGCAATTGACAATTATAAATCACAAAAAAGGATTTGCTTATTTTGGCATTTTTACATAGCATGCATTTTAATCTTTTTCGTTAGCCTATTTTAATCATGGTGATGTAGAATCAAATATTTAAATATAACAAATTAGTAGTTTTGTTATTCTTGTTAAGGAAGACAAGGTAGGTCAATAAAGGAACTTCTATGATTATGAAAAGGTATGAATTAATCGCTTATTAAATTAGGGCTTTAAATCAATTATGAAAGATATTATAATACCTTTTTCTGTGTTTCCATATTATTAAATGAGCATTGTTACATGGCTCCTAATTATCTCTCAAAATATATTGATGATTAGGATTTAGAGAGTTAAGTGAAATAAAATTTTTTTATTAAATCTATATTTTTTAAATTTTAAATCTTAGTCATCTATATTTTTTGGGAGATATTTGAGAGTTAAGTAATATTTTTCTTATTAAATCTCTTAAATTTAGTGTTAAATTAATATTAATTAAGATTCACTAATCAAAATTTTAATTATAAATCTATTAGATATTTAATTGGTTAGGAAAAAATGAGGGGGTATCAAAGCTTTTTTCATCAATTATAATATATATATATATATTACTAAATAAAATTTATTTGATAATGTAAATAATTTTACAATATAAAGATTTCATTGAGATGAACATTTTATGCTTAGATCTTGCTTATCGTTTAGATGATACAAAAGATATTTTAAATTTCCTATATGGATTGCATACTCTATCAGGACCAAAATATTCAAATAAAGTAAAGCGAAAATAATTTTTATATATTATTTTGAGAAATTATTATTTGATTTAAAAATAAAAATGTTTTGTGGAATAGTTTAAAAATAAATATTTTAGAGAAAAGATCATATACTTAGAAAATTAATGGTAAACTTTTTATAATTTAGATGTTATTAAAATTAAAAAATATAAAATAAAATAATTGTCAATATGAAAAAATAATGGTTTTTTTTATAATCATAGTCAAATTTACTAATTATGATAATTTTGTAATTTTTGAACTTAAAAATACACTTAAGTTGCACTTTTATTTAAATAATATTTTAATTAATTAATTAAATGACAATTTAAATTTATTAAAATGAGAAGACTGCACGATCGAGATTTGCCACCACGACTGCTTACGAAATTTTAAAATGACATTAAATTAATATAATGCAGAAATGGTCGGCTGATGTTTATCGTTGTGATCCGACTTGCGGAATCTTAATCTGGTGAGCATCCAACGATCAGATCTCATGCAATTTAAAATGCACTATTACAATTTTTCTTAATAATGATTATAGTGAAAATCGAAACACATAACAACTATTGGTTAACTACCTTGATTCGAGAACCATGATCTACGACAAATATTAAATATTGCACTATAGTTTTTATCTTGCAATTGCAAGAATTGATTCGATGGTCAGAATCAAACTTGCATCATTTTATTTAAATTTGATAACCCACAATGGTTTGGATGTGAATTTGGCATTGCAGAACACGACAAGAAATGAATAGTAATAGGCCTGAATCATGCATACCCAATAAGACCTAAATTTGACCCAAATTTATAAAATTGATGACTTTGCGTACAATGCACCAATTTGGATGTATTTGGTATCAATGGAACTTTCTTCATGAGAGGAAATTAATGAGTTCAATTATGAAGCATGAAACTCTCTAAAATAAATAAGAATTTATAAAAAAACCCATGACAATTATTGGGATTAATTAAGGCTTAATTTGAGGCAATTATAAAAAGTTTCATATTCCAATATTCTCTGAAATTGAGATGAAGAATTAAGAGAGTTTCAAATGTAATTGAGCATGGATATTTAAGCCAATAGCAAACTTTTGAATCTTGATCTTGCCCTTGGATAGCTAGTGAAAGAATTTTGAGTCAAACCTTAAGCTCTCTTCATTTATATCAAGAGGAGAGAGAATCTACCTCACTATCTTTGCAGCTAACCATAAAAGCTAGCTAGGGAGATCCTTGTAGGCAAGTTTGCATCAAATGGAGAACCTTCTTACTTCTTAGATCTTGAGGTAACATTATATTTTTAATTAATTCAAATTCTTTAAAAAATAATTTTAATTTAAAGTGATCCTAAAAGATTTTAACCTATTCTATATAAATAGTGATCCTAAAAATAGTTTATGCAAGTAAACATATCTCATTTATCTTTATAATTTTTTTATTTAAAGTTGCAATTTTATTGCACAATTGATGAATATATCACTATAATTATGGTTGTTATGTTGTTCCTTTGATGAAGCAAAGTTTTTTAAAATGATTATGAATTCAAAATTGATGCAATGCTAAAATTTTCTAAATTATATCAAACCTAAAAATTGATTCACACTTAAGTATGACATTTACAAAGAAAATGCACATTAAAAGTATAATTATCTTTAAAAGAGAATAATTACAAGAAAATTGAGGTAATTATGTAATCCTAAGAAATTAAAAGCATCATAATTGTCATTATTTTTGTGATAGTTTTTAATACAGAACTATTAGTTTGTGATTCTTCATCTTGCAAGGAAGCTATTAGTTTTACTAACTAATAATGAAATAAATGCACTTATTCTAATCATATCATAGTAGTTATTTCTATTCTTAAAACTAAATATATTAGTTGCAAAGAGGCTATTAGAAAGGACTTTAATCCTAAATTTTTGATATATTTAAATAAAGCAAAATAGTTAGAGGTTTAGTCACAAAATAAAATTGTGTATTTTGACACTTATTTAATTAATGCTCATATTTATTTATTTTGAATTAAATTGCTTATTTTTGTTTGTTATAAGGTTGATATCAAATTAACTTTAAAATTAATTTCTTCAAGGTGACTTAGAACCAAATATTTAGATTTATCAAACTAAGATTTTCTTATTGATATAGGACAAAATAGTAGTCTCTTGGTATTTTTATTTGAGAGTTACATTGTATCATATTTTTCTATTTTGAGTGATGTGTTGAGTTGTATTTTTATTTTTATTGGTCAAAGGAATGTGAGTAGTAAGCAATAATTAATTTGAACTTTTTGAAGGCAAATACATTTTAGTCATTTAGTCTAAGAACATGATATGCATGTGATCGTTTGTGGGCACCCAATGCCGGGTTAGCGGGGTTAATCCAACACCAGTTTAGGGTAGTCCCTTAGCCACAAGATCATATTGAGCGATTTAAAAACATAACATGTATGAATCAAACATAGCTCATTTATTTATTAATTTAGAAATATCACAAGTTTTAATCACAAAGATCTAAATAAAATTAAAAATTAAAATTTTAAACAGAGTCAAAAATAATAAATCAGCAAGTAGTAATATCAGCATTGTTTGGTTTTTAACGCCTTTCATCTAAGATGAGCTCCTGATTTGGGCACATTTTAAAAGTATGGGCATTTGAATTCCAGTTAGTTGTGAAACTAAATATTGATAGATGTCAACTTTACAATTCTTAAATAATAAGTAAAATAATCAATAATTTGACAGGAAATAAAAAGAAGCATAATTTTATCCTTATAAATATGTTTTAATTGTATTAAAACTTTTAGCATAAAAATAATTGTTCTCACACAAATTAATATAAAATTTTAGAATTTGATATTTGGCAAAAAATATGATTTTATTGGGAAAATCCAAAATTGAGAAAAATGAGGTTCTATTTTGTGTTACATATCCCAACTTCCTGCAATTCTTGCCCCCTCAAAGGTTTATCAGTATAGGCTCCTTATGCCTCTCGATGTTGAACAACCCCGTCCTAGAAGCTGTGTAACAACCTAAGTCGTTACCATCCAAATTAGAACTAAACCCAACTCAAAAATCAGGATCCCAAGCGACTTTAAAATTAGGGAAAGCTAATAATACTATTAGATAGAGAATATTTTTGTGATCGTAATGCCCAAGTTTGGGAGTTATCTGAATAATTGATATTCCTGAATTAATTTCTGAATTATTTAAATTCAGTAAATTGGGAAAATGAAATACACGTTCGAATTCAACAATTTTGGTGTCGTTGGATTAAGAATATTATAAAAAGGCTACGCAAAACGTTTCATCAAAGTTGGAGCTTTGGATTGACTGTAATTAATTTTTGAAGTTTCAAACTTCAAAAATGAATATAAAAAAATATTACTTCGAATTAAGAAATTCTTGCTCGAGTGTGTTCGTGACATCAAAATACACAACCATGTTAAGTTTCGTATTTTTTGAAAATCAAACTACAAACAAATACAAAAAATTTAATTAAAAATTAAATTTTCTAATTTTTCAAATCACCCCCCATACAGATGGGCCGATAGACCCGCGGGCCCCACCAAGCCAATCTCCCCATCCCCCATGCCCTGCCTTCCTCCCCAGCTGGTCGTACGCTCCCCTTCCCCCTCTCCACTTCTATAAATCCCATCTCCCCCTTTAAAAATTCTTCAAAACCCCTCCTCCCCGTCGCTACCCCCCACTGCCTCCTTCCACCCCCGCCCCCTCCAGCCACCTTCAATCACCTCTGCCCCTCAAATACCCTAACCCTAGATACTTGATTTTTGACTTTCTAATCACGCACTAAGTAAAGGTATCAGATTTCTTTTATTACTCTTGTTTAATATGCTTTTGAGCTTAATATCGCACAACTTTGATAAAAGTGTATAAAATGATATATGAAATAGTTTGGATAACTGAGTTGCAAGGTTTACTAATGCTACATTTTTAGTATGATTAGACAACTGCTAGGATGGGGCTGTTCAACATCAGAAGTACAAGGAGCATATACTGATAAGCCTTTGAGAGGGCATATATAGATGGAAGTTGGAATATATAATACAAAATCATGTTTTACGTCAGATATCAAATGCTATATATATATATATATTATGGCATCAATTATTTTTATGCTAAAATTTCAGTGCAATTAAAATAGATTTACATGAATAAATTTGTACAGTTTTTTTGTGGGGGCTCCTCTGCGCTGGGTTGATGTAAGAGGATCAACCCCATATGAGGTTCCCTATCGAGGGATCCGATTGAGCGGTTTAAGTAGTACAACAAATAAGAAAAAAAAATCATTCATTTATTTCATTATGATAGTTTGAGATTATATAGTTTAATTTATTACAACACAATTATGCGATAAATAAATAAAAATTGCTAAGTTATGGTCCTCATTTCTCTACTGCTTCAACTCCCCCTAACTCCTGACCTGGCACATTAAAAGTGCAGGCGTTGGAATGCCGGTTAGCCTAGTAGACTAAATACAAAATATAAACATACATTTATAAAAGTGTTAGCGGTAAGCAATAAAGAGATATAAGCAAAAAGTGTATAAAGATTTTATCCTGCAAAATAACTTGTTAGATTTATAAGAAAACACACTAAAAAGTGCTGAATATGTCACATGTATATGATATATTTTGCATCAGTAAGTATAATCATAAATATTTTTTGCTGGGCAAACATATAACATTGGGATCAGACAGAGTGTGGATTCATATCATATTAGAATACCATACTGTGCCCCCCGTAGGCTACAGTACGCTTTCTTATCTTCCCTCCTGGCTAGCCCCGCCATAATTCCCACCCAAGCCACAGTTTTGAGAACCTAAAAAAATAATACATGCATTCTCAAGATATTTCAGTCAGCATTTATAGTGACAGTATTGATAATTTGAAAGGAAAGTAAAACTACAATTGATTTCAAAGCTTATGGCGGTGCTAAAGTGTCAAAAGAAAATAAGCAAAGCAATGAATGTAAGAAGATATCTGGTACCTTTCTTGTGTGATATTCAAGTTACCTGCACGATTTAGTATTTAGTCTGATTAGCGAAAAGCTGATTAATCGCACTGATAAGGCTATTTTGTTCAATTTCGAGTTTGGCATACTTTTCGAGGCACGAAAAATGGGTGTGCACATTTCTTTGCTTAATTAATGTTTATTTAGGCTATTCGGGTGATTACGAGCACAACAATGTCAATTTTGCAAAAATCCAACAATGCAAAAATTTAAGTGAAAATACAATGTAACTTTTAAAATATTGATATCGAAACTAAAATTTGATTGTATTTTTAGAATTATTGCATTTTTTTGATCATTTTGATATATAATTTCATTATATTTGAACTCGTATTTTGAAAGATACGAATTTTTGAAGTTTAGAGAAATTTTTGAATTTTTAATATTTTTGGGCTAACGGAATATTCCGTTACCATTAACGATTTCCATTAGGTTCGCACGAAGAGGATAAGCTTGAGCCGTCCGATCGGGACGACCCATTCAATGGCTTGGATTGCGCCGAACTAATTACTAACGACAGCAGAGTCCGTTAAGCAAACGACGGATAAATAGCAAACGACGCCGTTAAGTCTATTAATTAAATTAATATTTAAATAAATAAATCCAATTTTATTAATTAAAATTAATCTATTAAATGTAATCTAAAAATTTTCGATAAATCACTCATAACTAATTGAAGGGTGAGAAATGCAACGACAAACTCGGATTTTTGTTTCGACGAGTATTTAATTACTTGAATTTTTGAGGGATTAAATAATATTAAAATATTTGATGAAAATCCAACAAGTTCCAAATGCCTCTAAAACTTCACCCCTAGCTAATTTGGGGGTGGTGAACGCAATGGCGAAGTCAGATTTTTTATTTGAGGTCAATTTTTAGGGTTTCTAGATTTTCATAAATCAGGATTTGATATATTTGATTCCTGATTTGAACTGGGTCTTAGAAGTGAGTTCTAAATAACTTATTTAGTGTACTAGAACCATAATTAAGATTTATATCAGTCTTAATTATCCTAGGTAATAACATAAGTTGTTATAATTATATATATATATATATATATATATATATATATATATATATTTTATGGTGATATCTAAATTATCATAATAAATTGCAGCCTAAAATGTACTTAAACATTTTATTTAATTAATTTTTTTTTTATTTGTTGGGAGCCCTATCATTGTAAAACTGACAATGGTAGACTCTGAGCTATTTGAGGTTGTGGAGCTTTCTGAAGACAGGATTTAGGAGGAGGTTTAAGCTGTTCAAGAACCTTAACTTTTTTTTCCTGCATTATGAGGATGAGTGGATTATATTTCTATTTTCTGCTTGACTTTTAAAATCATGTTGTAATAATACAGTGTTAACTTTATTTATTTTGCTATTTTACTTATTTTGAGTTGAATGTTTAGTTCCTTATATTGTAATGAATGGATATTTATTATTTTCGCTTCTGCACTATGCCTTCTAGTACTTATCATTTAGTGAATTATACTTAAAGAATGATAAAGTCCTTAATTATGATGGATTAGGATGAGTACATAATATAATTATAAGTAGGGACCTTGTCATTTAGGTGACTCATCCACCGTAATCATGTTAACTTTAGAGTTAACAAGATCACGGCCGGAAAGGGTCGCCACAGTACAATATCTTGTTTGGCCAAGATATGCATAACTTTAATGTTTATTTTTATTTTTGTACATTTTGTTCTTATGTACCTAAGAAAATAATAATCCTCAAATAATAAGATTTTATATAATATAAATTAATTGTTGCATAAAATTTAATTAAATTATTATGCTATATATGCGACCTTAAGTTGTTACTCAACAAATTATAGTTTGAATTGATGCAAATAAATCCTAAATCCACTTTAGGATCAATCATAAAGAAAACAAATATGTAAATAGTATATAAGAATATTTTGAAATATTTTAATATTTTTGAGGAATTAAATAATTAAAGAAAATATAGAAATTATTTTTGAGCTCAAACTTAAAAAATAGTTGTATGTTTGAATTCCTCAAATTTAAATATACAAGATCTAAAGTTTATATAATATTCAAAGTTAAACAGAAAAATGATACACAAAATATATGTGAAATTAATTAACTTAATCATATTAATTTATTTTAATAATTAAAAAATTTAAAATAGAAATTATAACTTTTTAATCTTCTGCAATACTTAGAAATTATAATTGTGCTTTAATGTTCTAATTATATAAATATATTCTTTAAACTTAATCTGCAAATCAAAAATAGCATAATCATGATTGAATTCTTGATCTAAGGAGATATTAATTTACATCTGATGTCATCTGAGATTTATATTTAAACTTATAGAAGGATGATTTATTGATAATGTCTCCGCATCACATATATTGGAGTCCTAATATAAGTAGTCTAAATAACATTGCAATGTATCTTGCCGCTCTTTGTAATGCATCCTAGATGTGCCTTAATTCATTAATTAACTTTACTTGCAGTTTCTTAATAAATTCCTTGTAAAGAATCTAAGGATTATTTTATAACTCTATGCTAAAGTAGTATTAGCATAATGCAAATTCTGCATCCTGTGTAAGGTTGCTGTATGAGTTATGTAATTATAATCAATAAAAAAAAGCTTATCTCAATCTTACTGGTCAGATAATAGATTTAAAAGGAAGCTGTTAACAGTAGGGCGATATGTAACAAACACATGTTAGATCGGGAAAAAATTGATATATGGAGCAATAAGTACGTTACACAGTCTATGATAGGGCAGATGTAGATAATTATGGAACTCAGATGATGATCAAATACATGCATTAGACAATATTTTGAATTTTCCTATCATAACAATGTAAAAGACATATATGATCATTGAGCACACTTTTTGATTTTATATGCCAGGTATATATATTGCAGTTTATGACATATTTTGCAATGTCGATTTGTCTTCAGATGATGCATGCATTTATTTTGTTATGTACTTTATGTTATATGTTTTTTCTAAGCAAAATGTCTCATTTTATTGCACCCCATATTTGATTTGTTCATAAATTATGATATCCTAATAAGAGTACTTAGATTCTTAGTCTAACAAAATTCAAATATTACTTTAGCATATTGTCTATATCATGTCATAATATAAAAGTGAACCATGTAATTATAGAGCAGTAAGATTAAGATTATGGACCTTATTGATGTATTTCATTTTCTCATATTTTTATTGGAGATAGAGAATTTAGTTTTCTTTATTTTAAATGGCTTGTAATAAATGGACTGAGATATTTTTAAAAATGAATAATTTTTCTTATTTCTTAATTATTTTTCTGGATTGGATGGATATAATATGAATACTTTCTTTATGTTGCGTTATTATAGCAAGCCCTAATATGATCATGAGATTAAATCTAATATTAATTAGTTTTACTAATGTAGCATTGAATCATTACAGTAGGTATCAAAGCAGTATTATGGAACACTAGGATAGTATTGCATGATCCACACTCCATTCAATATAAATTGTAATTATTTGAATATGGGAAAATCATTATGAGAGGAAATAGAGAACTAAGATAGTAAAATTTATGATGAACAGATGGAGAGAGCTTGATCACTGGAGCATAAAGAGTGAGTGATTTTCAAGAATCCAAGGAAGAGACCCCCACTTATTATTTAAGGGAAAATACTTGGCAAATATAAAACAAGACACTTTAAATCTATAGTAAATACATATCTATATGTTACATAAAGAGTATATATATATATATATATATATATATATATATATATATATATATATATATCAGCATTTTGTTAGTTTAAGAATTTATATAGAAAAAAAAAGTAATGCAGTGGTTATCAATTCTGTTAAAAATCTAAAATGCAAAATAATTTATAGTAGACTCTAAATTTATTATCGTATATTATACTATTTAATTAGTACTGATCTAATATTATTTAAGGATATCTTCTTTCAAAAAAAAAAATGTAATGACGCGGACATTTATTCAAGCGAGTTATGATAGCACTTGAAAGGAATAATACTTGTAAGAATAAAGTAAAAAGAAGCCTCTGCCAAAAAGAGTATCCTCATAAAAAAAAATCAATGCGAGTTCTTATTCGGAAGCCCCCGCCGCCAAAATTTCGGGTCCCAGCGGCAATAAGAGAAAGAAGAATGCCAATTCCTTTAATCCGATTTAATCAAACCACAGCTGTGGCAAAGGCAATCGGGCGCCCGCCAACCTGCGATCGATCGGCCCTCAGTCTTTCAAATGCAAAGAGGCGTATTTCACCAGCCATTCCAGGCTCTGAAATGTAAATTTCGGCACACATTTTAGCCACGAGATATATAAATAAACCGCAGGGCAGTGACAATAACCTGTATGCATTCTGGAAGGTCGTCGAATCGGCTCCTCAAGTGCGTCTGCAAAAAAGAACGGACGGCAGGTATTTACAAAACTCTCACGTGTTCGTGCCCTTTTTTTCATTTTTAAATGAGATTCTGAGATTTAGGTTGATAAATTTGGGGATTAATTCTTTAATTGTGTTTACCTCGAGGACGACATCGCAGTGAGAATCGTTGTTGGTTGCGAGGCAGGCAAGGATGACGAGGCCTGCGGCTACGGTGGAAGGCCAGAAGCAGAGAATTTTGTGATCTAAGAGAGCGAGAAGGGCCAGGTAGCGGCACAGCCCTTCCACTTCGGCACCCGCTCTTGCTGCCTTCATATAAAACCTATAGCCGCCGCCGCGCACACATAATTCTCAATTAATATAAGGCTGATAGCTAAAGAAGCTCAAAAGGATGGATGTATCTGCTTGCGTAAGAACGAGGCGTACCATAGGAAATTGTGGGTCGTGGGAACGAAGCAGTGGAATCGGAGAACCTTGAGCACGTGCCATTCCATGGAAACCACCTCGCTTCGCTTGTACACGTTGTTTCCCACCTTGAAGTATTTCTGCCTCACGCTAAAACACAAATATCGGGCCGTTTCAGAATTGCAGCAGAAGCATAATCGAGCAAGTGGCTTTTAAATTGGGAACCTATTGAATGGCTGATTCTCCTCGAGCCTGGCAGCAAGAGTCGCGCAAGCAATGCCCAGCAGCTGCAGATTCTTCTCGGTCTGAAAATATCCTCGACTCAGCACTCTGTCCATAAGGTTAACCCCCAAGAATAGAGTCTCGTCCTGGTGCTCCATTTCCTCGCAATGCTGAAGCGATTCATTGTTTTCCAGAGGCAAGAGAGAGTTAATTTGGGATTCAAGATATTTTATTATTTAAAAATTAAATTATTATTAAACAAAATCGGAATATATTATTAAAGCTAAACAGCACAAGAAGGTCAAGACGTTTAATAAAAAAGACGGGAAAGAACAAAACCGGGATGGCAGCGAAACTTCTTACCCCCTGCATCCAATTCACCATCACGAGCCTCTGCCCAACAACGAGATCTCCGAATTCGGTTGTGGCGTAATACACATCTGTATAATCATGTAAAGTATTCTCGTTTCTCTCCCTGCTGCGAAATATCTGGTAGCTCTCCTCAATTTCTTTATCAGAAAATTTTACAAACTGCAGGAAATATCTCCGTTAAATATTTAAAAGCTAATGTTAAAAGTGAGGATTCGGACTTACACCGAACTCATCGGATTCGACAAGAACTTGAAAATTATCACTAGTTTCTGCGCGAAAGCTGGACGGAATAAATAGTTGTTTGAGCTTTTGGAAAAGAGAGAAGGCTACTGAGGGGGTAGAATTCTCTTGTGACCTTTCAGAGAAATAGTCCGGAGATTCAATGAGATCAGAGAGAGAAACTTCGGAGGAATCATCCTCATAGATTCCATCAAATAGGCACGATTCCAACTCAAAAAGAGTTTTATCGTTGCAAGCAGAGTAATCCGAGCTTCCATCATCTTCCAGGAACTGTTCAGGGCAGGCTAGATCTGATTCAAGGTCGAGATCATAATTCTCTTCACTGAGAATTGTGGCTTTCCTTTCGAGCACGGGTTCTCGGGCCTTGGCCGTACTAGTACCGAGGCATATCACCACATTGGAATTAGAAGCTGCGGCTTCGAGACAAGTGGATTCAGAGAGATCCCAAGTCTTGGATATTGCCTTACTGGAATCCTTTCCAGTTATGGGATCACGGCCAGGAAATGTTGCGGAGAATTCAGAGACTTCAGAAATCGTCATCGCATTCCCTTCGCTCTCCGATGGTGCTGAATCTGTCAAGGGATAAACTGCCCGACCAACCCCGGATGTGAATCCCTTAGAACGCGCCTCATTCTTTCGCTTCGAGTAAAGCCTTGTAATCGGACGGAACTGCTCAAGCGATAATTCCGTTTGGAAGGTTCTGATCGTTTTATTCAAACGAGCTTTGCGAGCGGATCTTGTTTTTTTCGGATGTCCCATAAATTCAGCAGTAACAATGCCATTGGAAACTTCACTTTGAAGGCATGACGAGGACGACTCCGCCTCGTCCTCAGTTAGAAAGTAACCACTGATCGTATTGGAACAGAGGATCGGAAGTGTAGGAACTCTTTTTCGGCGGGGAATGTTGGATCGAAGCTTCTTCGCATGAGAGAACGCTTCGAGTGGTCGTGGCCGCTTCTTCTCGGTGACGCGTTGTTGGGAGGAGGTCAGACTTGGATCCATTTTCTCCCTGCAGCAGTTAGGGCTTAGATTAGCTGCCGGAAGAGATCGTGTAATCTCGCTGGCGAAAGGAGAAACGGATCAGATACGAGATCGCAACATCAGCCCGTTCGAACGGAATTGAGAGGGGTGCAGATTCTTCTGTTGTGGTACTCGTATTTATAAGCGGTATTTATAAGCTGCGAAACGGTTAATATTCGCATGGACTAAATTACTGATTCTGTCCCCCCTCGTCGCTCTTATGCGCACATGCTTCATGCGAGGCTGCATTTTCTTATTTTATTTTATTTTATAAAATTGAGAATTATTAAATCTTATTTTATGTAAGATACTACACAAATTGATCATTTGATCCCGCAATCGTGTATAATGTATATATATTAGTACATAAGTTGCTGATTTGTTGCATAGCTTCTACATTATTTTATTTTTTTGACTTTATATGGTGAATTTATGTTTTACTTGATTTTTTTCACATATATTATTTTGGTACTTATTTTGTCAAATATTCTTTAAGTAAAAAATATCTTGAGTCGAATTTGCCCCCCTTTCAATTTCTAATAAAATATTATTAAATAGTAACTAAAGTACTGGCACAACAAAATGGTGCGCATCCGGGGAATCGAACCCCGGTCAGTACCGTGGGAGGGTACTATGATACCACTACACCAGATGCGCCAGAACGATAACTGTTCGTAACATATTTATTATATAATATTCTATCAAATTATGAATTTTTTTATAATAAGAGTTTCATAGCTGTTCAAAGATTTAAATTACTAATTGCTTAGAAAATTGTATTTAACCATAATTTTTTTTTAATTTTTTTTTAAAGCCTATTTTGAGAATTGCTGAAGCAAAAAAATATATAACTTATTTACATGTTTAACATTTATGTCCTAATTATTACAAAATTCATGCCAAAAAAATGCACTTGAATATTATTTATATACAATTTTTTATTGAGGTAATTATGTTTAAATATTGAATTTTAAACTTTGAAAGGTAAATAAGAATACAAATAGATTTGCAAAAATTTTGAGAAATTCTAAATATATTCAAATATTTGTTTTGTTTGCTACTATTTAAAAAATTTAATGAAATTTTAGAAGAAATAAAAATTATAAGAAAAATTTTTAAAATATAAAAAATATCTTAAATGGTGAGATATGTTTCACTATAAATTGTCTCAAATTATAGACATGATAATATCGCTAACACAATCGTATAATGTACCGTAAATGGAGCAGATCACGAAAGAGGATCTAAACAAATTCTTAATTAGATCTAAGCCATTCATTTATCAAAATAAGTACTTTTAATTAAAAATTTTCTTATACTTACAGCATAGGATTTGTGTAGTGAATATTTTTTTTGCTCAAGTATAAGAGAATTTTTTTTTTTTTTTGATAAATAGTGCAATGAAAGTGCATCATTTTGCTATCATAATAATACCATGATCAACTGTGCTGATTATTCTTGCATAAAAGGCTAAAATGAAATTAAGATTACCTTAATCCTATAAATATATGATGGTTTAATCAATAATTTTGTGCTTTTACTACAATGTAATTCCTATGATCAAAGAAATTTATTATTCTTTAAAAAGGATAATAATGCATGTATTATCACTATCAATCATATTTCTCAAACTAAGTTAATGCATACTAAATAAAAACTAAAAGTTGTCACCGGTATTGATGCCCTAGCATTATTAAAATATTTAATCATACTATTTAATTCATAATAATTGAGATCAATAGTCAAACTCATAATTATAAATCTATTAAAAAGAATTAACAATATTGGGAAAAATATTGAGGTATTTATTGATATTCAATCATTTTTCATAAAAAATCATTTTATAAAACTTTCAACAATATATATATATATATATATATATATATATATATATATATATATATATATATATGTATGTATATATGATATACTATATTAATATCTAGTTTTCGCGTGTGATGGCACGGTAGCACATCGTGTAAGCATACTCCTCTGGCATCCAGCGTCATTCCTTTTCTTCAAGTAGCTTCGTCCCTTCGAGTGACTTCGGCCAGCAACTTCTAATCCGGAACCGATTTTTCAGTGGCACGGCTACTACTCCAGATCAGCTGCGTCAACGACTTCCAGTTGTTCTCCTAGCTTCGTGAACAACTTACAGGTGTTGTCTTGGCTTTGTGAAGTGTTGCATTCTATCAGACACTCAGTTGTTGATTCACAAGAGATATACTGTAGGGAGGTCCTCCTAAATCTTCATACTCGCCTCCCCACCTCTTGCTCATACCTCTTTCCTTGATGCATTGACTTGCTCCTCACGTCCTGTCAATATCAAACTGATCTCGATGCTGAGAAATAAACTGGCTCTCATCTTGTCCAAGGAAGAGATAGGCATACTGGCTAAGCTATTCAAATTCACCTTAGTAGGGTAGTTTCACAATGACAAGCCCCCTATGCTCATTATCAAAACAAAATTTAAAGACCAAGATTTGTCATTAACGTATAGTGTTGGCTTAATTGATCACCAACATGCCCTAATAAAATTTTCGTGTGAGCAAGACTACACAACTCTACTCCATGTGGGTCTTATTTTATTTCAAGCTTACAAATTAAAATCTTGAAGTAGACAACATTATTGATACGAGTTATGAAACCCCTATAGTTCTTGTATGGATAAACTTTCCTCTCCTAAAAGCGCATTTGATGAATACAATGGCTATTACCAAGAAGATAGGTTCAAATATTTTCCTTTCTTTGCTCAAAATGTAGTTTAATTGGGCATGATTCCATGGGCTGTTATAAGCTACACCTAGATCTTATTCCAAAAAAAAAAATAGTGTTGCAAATCCAATCCCAAATCAAGTTGAAAAATTTTGTATGTTCCAAAACAAGGTTCTTTTAGACAAACTCACCTCACTGGAAGAAATTGGGGAGGTTAGAGATCAAAACAATGTGCTTAACCTCAAAGACCGTCACTCCCTTAATGAAGCAATTCAGATTGCGGATGGCCCACCTCTTTGGTGGTAGCTCTAGCCACGTCAAATGATACAAGTGGGAACTTAGCAGTGGTTGTTCTTCCCTCTTGCGGCTGATGTTGGGGCTGATAGAGTGGTGGAATTGTCGTTGGACCCCTTTGTTATCGGAACAAATGCAGACTTAGTCCAATTGCATGGGGATGCAACAATTGTCCCACCAATCTCTGTGATGGTTGATCCTCTAGTTACAACAATTGACTCTCCTTCGGCTAATGTTTATCACAAGATAGCTGATTCTAGTTCTTCAACTAGGATTATCAAGATGGTTGAGGTAATGTTGTCAGACAATAATGACATAGAAGCGAACATGCCCGATTATTAAGCATTATCATCAAGTATACTTCAAGATGCAATATCATTTGCCCATTAAATTTTGAAGATCTATGATGAGAAGATATATCATGACAATACCTCTCATAGCGTCAAGACATTGATGACTTGCTCTACAGAACAAAACTGCTCCAAAAATAACTATTTGACATTCCAATAGTTTTGCATTAGAAAGATTTGATGGAGAACTCCCCAACGCACCTTCAATTGGTGGGGATGAATCTAAGGGATGTTCCAATTTGGATAGTATAGTTGCAACGCATATCTATGCTGATCTTGAAAACTTCTCGAAGAAAAAAGAAGAAAAATATATATATATACAACTCTAAGAAATCATGCTACAACTTTAGAAAAATAAGTTGTCTTCATTTGGAGATCTCTAGCTTACTCTCATTTTATGTTAACATTTATCGAGACCTCTTTTTGCGAGGTTCTCTTGTGCGAGTTTGTAGTGGCCGTTTAGCTATATTTTTTCTCTTTTTTGTTTCTTTTTTTTTTTCTAATTTGAGATCATCAAATTTCATAACTATTATATTCTGATCTTTATATTTATATATGTGTGTGTGCGGGCGTATGACTGCGTAAACACAGTTAAATACAGAAAAAAAAAAAAAAAACAAATAACTAAATGAACAAAACATGGGCAGGCAGGCAGGCATTCTCAAGTTCTATTTCTCTGGTAACTACACAGCCTTAATCATAGTGAGTTGATGTTATGAGGATGATTTACACAAGCATGAAATTCTTCATATATACAGAAGCAAGCCAACATTCAGCAAAAGAATTGTGCTCGATTTTTTTAAAAAACACTGAAATAAATACATGTGAAAATACAAAAAAAAAAAAGAAATAAATTAGAAACATATACAATCAGTTTATACAACATGCTAATGTGATTTTTGATGATCGGCACATAAGTGCACAGAGTGAATACTTCAATGCAGCATGCAGCAGGTTTTGCTTCCATAATAAAAAGCCATATAACGAAAAACGGTTCATTTGGGGGAGAGAATACTGAATCGCCTAACTGTTATAAGAAAACAAAATAGAATAAGTGAGCGCAATATAGCGAAGAGGATATATATATGAAAGAAACGCTAATAATCATATGCGAAGAGTTAAATTGTAGATTCACAGTTTTAATCAAACATTTAGCAATATGAAATATCTTCTACAATTCGAAGTGATTGGCAGGTGATTCAATGTGTATTTTTCAGTGATTGGCAGGTGATTCAATGTGTATTTTTCAGTGATTTTGAAAGTAATATAGGGACCTTTGCATGCTGTTTTTTTTAACGAGCGGAAGCATGGCGCTCTAGGTAATTTTTGACTAACATGTAATCACCTATCTGTACTCTTTAATAGTTCTATTTTTATATGCATGTTCAACGTAATTGTGATTAGCACTGTATCATAAAAAAGCTTAAGAAAGCATTTAAATCAACAAGGTAAAGGCTTTTTGTATGGACATGTTTACAATCTCAATCTAGGCATCTTTCTATGTGTGAAAAGCTAAAGCTAAAGCATATGTTAGTTTTATACAAATGAATTTTCGAAGAGTTTTCAAAAAATAAGACTTGAATCCAATACCTAGTCATACACAATAACGTATGACATGAATCATTTTCTAAAGAATAACTTAGCGATGCAGAATGAACTGTACATTTTTTTAGTATGGTATGAACTTAGTCATCTTAGAAGAAATGACTCATCAATACATCTATATTAGCACATGGTCTACGAGTGTTCATAAATTCTAAGAAAAAGCCCATGGAAAAGTCTGCTTAAGTCTTCAAGAGTAACAAAAATATGCACATTGGCCTCACTTGTTTAGCGGTCTTCGCAATTTGACCAATTTGACGTGCCAAGATTTAGCGACTCAATTTAAGTTTTGATTAAAGAAGGCCAATAATATCTAAGCTCGATGATTGTAATAATCACTTCCAACTATGCCACCAACATGCAATTTGATCGTCAGAAATTCCCACAAGGCACTAATAAAATATAGTTGTCCACTCACTTCTATAACTATCAACACTACAAAGAAAGGCATGAAAAGAAAAGTGGACTGATCACAGTGCTTATGATATAAGATTTGAAAGTTAGGGCATAAAAGATAATATGTTTTAATAAGCTCAAATCTTATAATTCGATACTCTAAGGATATTATGAATATGAGTGCAACTCATGATAAGGAATCAGCAGCTTTGTTTTCAACACTAATCTAATGCTTTAAGACGAGAAAAGTAATGAAAAGGCATCTCCCTTGGCATGAAAATGTTTAAGCTTGCATCATAAATTGTGTTGAGCTTTAAAGCACGATGACTAAAATGACGTATGATCAACTTGTACAGTAGATGATGTCGCCAATACTTTAAGCACTGCACTAACATGTACAGTACTTGATTTCAGGTAGAAATTCACTACTTAGGTTTGATCAACTTCTTCCTAAAGTAGGCAATAATATGATTGGCGTGGTTCACAACCTTATGTATGCTTTATATTTAAAGCATCACACGGTACCTCAAACAAGCTCAAAAATTAAAAAAACAGCAATATTTGGGCAAAGGTTATCAATATCTTAAGCTGATTGAAGAACTTGGATGCAGCAGGAATCCGATCAAATTGATCCATCAAAAAATTAGCTGGGTTCAGAAACGCAAGACTAACCGTGAGATGTCTGCATACAAATGCAATAGCCATAATTTTACAGCATTAAAAGGTTTGAACATCTCAACTTACTTGGGTTGGAAAATGACTGCTTGAGCTTTGGATTTTCAGATCCCCTCACAGTTTTGATGGTTTGTGAGTCTCTAAAGCAAACAAAATGTACAAGAGTCTTGCCATTTGGGTACACAGCGAACACACTAGTACCTATTCGCTTGTGGCAAAGAGCACATGTACTATCACCATCAATTTTAACAGCTGTATGACGATTATTGTACAGCTCTTCCTTAACCTATTCCACAAAAATAATATTAGAGTATGATGCAGTAACTCAAAAATGAAATTAAAAACAAATCCTGTAGGTGAAACAAATTTAAATTAGGCATTGAAATTTATTGTCCAACTTAGAAACAAACCTGCAAATTCTCACTGTATCTTAAGTTCTTGACAACAGAGAAATTCCTGCGACCTTCACTAGACTTTCTTAAGAGAGGCTCAAGGAAAGCACGCAAATTCTAAGAAAGTTGCAATAATAAGATATATCAATAGAGTAGTATTGTGAAAAAGAAATCATAAGATGCATTGGGTAAATGTAGCTAGAGCAGATAATTATTATTACTATTATTAATATTATTACTTTATTATTATTATTATTATTATTATTATTATACATGTGTCTTATACATATATATATATATATATATAAATATATATATATATATACATTTTTTTTATTGAATGCTGTATTTTATAAATAAAACTGAAATTGCGTACAACATAACGGGATAAGGTGACCTCAAAAAATAAAAGTAAGAAGATAAAAAAAAAACATAAAATAAAGAAAGGGAAATGGTCACCGAAATTCACGGGATCAAAATCCCAACAACAGCAGAAATAAACACCTATACTCTAAAGAGGGTTTCCGCCCACGCTCCCATAGGGTTTCCGAGCGCAGACATGGTGTTCTCATAGGATTTACATGCGCCGCCTCTCTGGGAGGGAGCCATTGACCAGCGAACGCTTCCACTACCCTCGTCTCTGGTGTGGCTTTCGTCGTCTCACGTCTGGCAGATTTGATCTCGCTGGAACTCAGCCGGCGGAATCATCTGCTTCCAAATTCAGTTCGTGGTATTGTCCGCTTCCTGAATCAATTTTCTTGCTTTTATTGGGTTTATTAGAGAAGCTAATAGGCTTTGTCTTCCTATAAATACTGTTGATGATTTGCCGCTTTTGATTGTGACCTTTTTCTTCTGGTAGTTGATTACAGCATCATGCTTGCTTAACCAATCAATCCCTAGAATAATGTTAAAGTTGGTGGTGGGTAGAATGACTAACATAGCCTTGAATAATTTTCCTTTGATGGGGATATTAAAAATACAGAATTTTTGAGCCTCCATGCTAGCTCCAGACTGTAACCCAATATTTAGTGTTGTTGCCAAATGAAAGGATGGTAGTTCTAGTGTGGTAGCAAGTTTTTTCGATATGAAATAGTGGCTTGCCCACGTATCAAATAAGGTGTTAGATGATACGTTATTAATGAATAGTGTGCCTAAAAATGAGCTATGAGCATTTTGTACTAATATAAGTGCAAAAGAGAAAAGAGAACAAGAAGAATGAAATACCTGATACTACATCGTTGTCTCCAGGTGCTAAGACTGGAGTGAGCGTGTAAATTCTTGCGGGAGCAGAGTTACGAGGTGCGGGTCCTTTCCTCTAGTTTAGGGGCATGGAACGGGGTTACATTTGTTGTGGTGTTTGTGCCTCTTATGATGGTTACTCCATCTATCGTCCTTACGGATCGACAATCCTGAATTTGGTGGTCGGGCTCACCGCACTGATAGCACATTTTGCCGTCATGATAGCACTTGCTGTAGGGATGATGTCTCCGGCAATCTCCTCTCATTCCTTGTCCGAAATTCTCAGAAGTTAGCTGAAATATTTTGGCAGGTGGGTTGTGTTGTTGTCTTTTGAATGTCTCTTGGTGCTTTGTAGGATGATCCTGCCTTTTCCCTTGACCCGTGTTGATAGAGGGCTTGCTATTCTCTTCGTGCTCCATGATTAAGGCGCATTCTAAAAGTTCGGAGAAACGAGCATGTCTCAATGGAAGCAGGCTCCAACGAAGGGTGTCCTTCATTCCTGATAGAAAATGGTTGCACCTTGCTTTTTCTGTACTTGTCAAGTTCTGAGCATACCTTGATAATTTTGTGAACTCGGTGTCATAGTTGGCCATGGAGTTGTTACCCTGAACCAATTTCATGAATTAGTTCTCCATGATGCTTTGGGCAGCTTGCGGGACATATTTGGCTCGGAAAGCTTCTGAAAATGCTTCCCAACTTATATTCTCCAATTCTATGTTTGTGAAATCAATGTTGACAACGGATTCCCACCAACAGTCAGCTTCGCCTTTAAATAGGTAGCAAGTCACACGCACTGCTTTTTCACTTAGACACTCCATACTTTCTAGTGTCTTCTGTGTTTCTCTTAACCAATCTTCTGCTTCCATAGGACAAGTAGTCCCATGAAATACTGGTGGATTTAATTTGATGAAAGATTGAAGTATTCCCTCAGAACGATGCTTTTGGGGTGATTGAACAGAGTTTGATAAAGCTTTATTTTGGTTCGCAAGGAGTTCTAGGACGGCTTCCATGAAGCGGCCATTGGTACTTCCTAAAACTTCTAATGATATTAGTGCTTTGATTGGGGTTTCTGATGGTGTACTCAAAAATCTTTTATTCGAATCCATCTTTTTGCCTAAAGGTTGAAAGCTTAAATTACTTAGGTTTATGATAGCCTTCTCTATTCTCAAAGTGAATTATAATTTGACTTTTATATATTATCTCTTAAGCTTAAACTCAATCCTGCTCTGATACCAACTGTGAGATCCCGGTGCCGGGTCAGCGAGAGCTAATCCAGCGTCGGTTGCTTGGGGGATAGCAATAGCAACAACAACAAGTCCTCTAGCCGCAGGATCATATTGAGTGATTTAAGAGATAAATATATAGGCATCAAACATAACTCATTTATTCATTAATTCATAAGTCTTTGATACAAAATATCAAAATAAAAGAAAAGTTACAAACTTTTAAAAATAGAAAGAGTCAGAAAGAAAGCGGTGGATCAGCAAGTAGTAGTATCAGCACTGCTCAGTTCTTAGCACCTTTCCTCGATGATGAACTCCTAATCTTGGCACATTTCAAAAGTGTGGGCATTCGAATACCAGTTAATTGTGAAACTAAGTACTGATAGATGTCATCTTTACAAATATTAAATAATAAGCAAAATAATCAATATTTGACAGGAAATAAAAGCTGTACGAACTTATTCCTGCAAACTTATTTCAATTGCACTTGAAACTTAGCATAAAAATAATTCAGTCACAAAAATAAATATAGAATTTTAGCATTTGATATTTGAGGTAAAAATATGATTTTGTTGGGTAAGTACAAAATCGAGGAAAAGGGAGGTTCATTTTTGTGTTACATATCCCAATTTCCCTCTATACCTTCCCCCTCAAATGCTTATCAGTATAGGTTCCTTATGACTCGCGATGTCGGACAGCCCCGTCCTAGCGGTTGTCTGATCAGACAAAAAGTATAAATCAACATGGAACCATTGCTTCTCACTTATCCAAACTTGTTCATATATCATTTTAGGTGACTTTAAAAGCATTTTTATCAAATTTGTGTGATGCTAAGCAGAAAAATATATTTAAACAAGAGTAATAAAAGACATCTGGTACCTTTTTTTATAAGTTCAAAAGTTCAACAATTCAGATAAGTGACAATTCGCTCAATCTGCATTTAAGTTTTGGACATTTTTAAATTAGCTCTTAGCCAATATTTTTAGGAGTAATATTTATTTTCATTTCGATTATGATCTTCTTTCGCTTTCTCATTATGATTGAAATTTGATTTTAAGATACTACGATGGCAGTAATATTTATAGCGTTTATTAAGTCACTGAGGATGGAATCATATTGATATAATATTATTATTATCATTATTTTAATGATAATAATAATATAAGAATGAAAGAACATAACAGAAATAACTGTCAAAATGAAAATGCTTGAACTGAAATTATAGTCATTTATAACATATGTATAGTTTTTCTTATTACTTAATAAGAACCATATTAATGTGAATAACGATATTTTATCATTATTATTTCATAATAATGATTATTAAGTAAGTATAAATTAAAAGAACGTAGAAATTTCTCCTCTTTTCTCTTCCCTTTTTCTTTCTCTTATACTTTTCTTCTTACCTTAGGATTAGGATTGCCGGAAAGCGGAGGGAGGTCGGAATGGGTGGCCGGACGGCTGGCCGGGGTGGCTGCAGCAAGCTAGCAGTGGCACGAGAGGGCTGCCGGGTGGCCGGCTGCCGCTAGAGGGCTGGCCGGGAGCTGCTGGAAGAGGGAGGAGGGGCTGAGGGAGGAGAGGGAGGAGGGGCTGAGGGAGGAGGGGAGGGGAAGGTTGAGGGAGGAGAGTGGCTGCTGCCGAGGGCTGAGGTGGCTGCCGGCAGGGGAAGGGAGGCTGGCTGGGCTGCTGTGAGGGGGAGGAGAGGGCTGCAAGAGGGGGAGAGGGAGGGCTGCTTAAGGGAGGAGGAGGAGGGTTGGGGAGTTTTATAGAGAAGAGAGGGGAAGGGAGAGGGAGCTGGTCGGCCAATTTGGCCAACCATTCCTGCGCCAAATGGCGCAGGAAGCTCTCCGGCGCGACAGTGAGGGATCTGCGATCGGGGAAAGCGGGGGGAGGGAAGAAGGAGCTAGGAAATTAAGAAAAAAATATATAAGTACTTAAAATTAAATTTTTCGCATTTTTCCGCCGTTTGGAGTCCAAAAATAACGAAACTTAATACTGAGGTATGTTGTGACATAATGAACACCCTCGCGCTAAAAAAATTTAATTCGAACAAATATTTTATTTTTAATTAATTTCTGAAGTTTAAAACTTCAAAAATTAGCCACGATTAAACCGGTGCTCAGAATTTGATGAAACTTTTCGAACAGCCTTTAAATAATATACTCAACACAACGACACTGAAATCGATGAATTCTAACATGTATTTCAATGTTCTTGATTTTTTTGAAATTAAATAATTCAGAAAATAAAGCGAGATCTTCCGTTATTCGGATTTCTCCCAAACTATGGCACTTTGATCTTAAAATTATTTCTATCTTATAGAAATTTTATTTGCCCTAATTTGAAATTCCCCAGGGTCCTGATGTCTGAAGCAGGTTCTAACCTAATTTAAAAAATAACGACATTGGGTCGTTACACTCTCATCCCTTGAATTTGGAGGTCTCTCATCCCTTGGATGTTCAGTCTGCCACACCTTTGGGCATGATTGATGTAGGAAGTAGTTTGGACACTAAGGTTGCTGCTGAGGTTGACCCTGTATGCCCGGATACTGTGACTGCTACTGTGGTTTGTCCAGTTTCTTCCCCACCTCATTTGAATAGGAGATCGTGGGTGGCTTTGTCGCTCTGCCGTTAGATCCTTTTAATGATGGAAGAAAACTTGTGGGCTATGCGGTGTTTTGTACACAAAATATTTAAGGTATTCTTTTAGGAACAACCCAAATTTTGAGTAAGAGGACTGAGAGGTTCCTTGATGATGAAGATAAGATTATCCCTTCAAAAGTGCACAGTATCTATATTGATGAAGTTTCGATTATCTTGCGCTGAAGAGGCATCGACCCTTCATCCGTGGAGGCTTCTCCCGGGGTAATTGTTTCGAACCCAAATCCCCCTTGCATTCGAGATTCATCCACCTGATCTTGGGAGAGCTCAAGCTACTTCGATTCCAGAAGTTGTATCATATCATGAGAAGAACTCTGAGGTGGACTCAAATGAGAAATTAAATTAAAGCCTTGCGGATTTAGAGGCATTACATTTCCTTGAAAGATAAAAAGGAAAAAAGAAAAAGAAACGGAAAAAAATAAAAAATTCTAAATCCAACAAGTAACTGAAGCAACCACTACTCAAGATTCTCTTGCGCAATGTTCAGCTTTTGTTGGGATCTTGGATCTCGCGGAGTTTGTTTAACCGTTCTCCATTTTTGCTTTATTTGCTTTTTATTTTATTTTATTATTTTTTTAGTTTTATGTTGAGAGGTCACAAACTCCCTATTTGTTGTAATCTTATGATTTGCTAAATTTATGAAAATGCAACGGGTTTTGTATATATATATATATATATATATATATATATATATGTAAATGTATATATTATATATATATCAATAGAAATCTTTATTAACAACTTGAAATTTCTAATAAAGAACAGTGCCTTTGATTGAATTTTGATTTACTAAATGAGAGATTTGTTTGATGCTAGCAGTCAACTGTGGAGTGCCTTGTTTTTTCCACAAATTTGGCATTCAATTGTATTCTTGTTGCCAAAGTGCCGTTGTCCTGTTTGTTTAGGGTTTTGCATTCGGTTGTCGCAGGTGCATGTTGGATGATTACCTCGTCCTTGAAAGTGACGGCCTCTTCCTCGATTTCGTATATTGGTAAAAGTTGTGGGTGTTGAGATGGTTGCATCGTGAGATTGGGTGTTACATGTCGTTATTCTGATCATTGTGCGCATTTATTTCTTTGTTGCACAATAGATAATATAAATCTTCAATAAAAGTTGGATTTAGGTTGGTATGAATGGTTTGTTTTGACAGCTTGATAGCAGAATGGCAATCCATTGAGCATGTATAGAATGATGTCTTCAGTATCGATTTGTGATCCTGCTGCGGTGATCTCGTCTATGATTAATTTTATGTCCGTGAGGTATGCGTGCATGAAGCAATCTCGAAGTACAATGTTATACAGTTCGTTCTTTAGTTGGATGATTCTTAAGCGACCGTATTTGTTGATGCCATTAATGGAGGGAAGGATTGTAGTATATATAGTAAAGTACAAGGTTGAAATTAAATTGCGATCTATAGACTCCATTCAGCTTATTTTTGAGTTCGGTGTGTATAATCCATTCTCGGTTAAGATGTTGGCAGAGGGACAGCTATTTGATCCATCAAGATGCCTTCATTTGCTTGGAAAAATTGGAGGATTTGAGCTCTCCAAATTTGATAATTATCAATATAGTTAATGGACTATGAATTTGGTTCTTAATGCTGCTCATTAAAGATTTGAGATTTGGTTGGATTGAGAATGGTGTTGCTAGTGGAGGTTGATCTTGTGTGTTCGTTATTTGAGAGTTCGGAGAATCCATCTAGAATCGAGATTGTTGCGTATTTTTCTATCTGAAGTCGAGATCTACGAGATGAGCTTCATTTGCTTTCTATAGAGCAAGTACAATGTGGTTCTAGAGTTTAAGGTCGGTTGGAATCCAAGATCGGTTGGAAGTCTTAAGCAGTCTCACGAACATGCCTCTGATACGAAAGCTTGCAGATCAGCAACTCCGTGTTTTTCTAATACTTGTGAATTTCACAAAGGGCGATACCAGGATGTGAGCGGACTTCCTTGCAGCTTTAGGAAGGGAAACGATCAGCTCTCCGATCATGATTCCGTCCCCGATCAAAGATAAGTCGTGGAGTGATGAAGAAGGAGTTCCGAATTTGATGAAAGTAGAAGAAGAAAATATCTACAAGGATGTCTCAATTGTTGAGCTGCTGCCAATAAAAACTATCCAACTGCGCCAGAGGCTAGACCGTGTGCAATCAGAAGAAAGGGCAATGCTGTTCTTAATCAGACAGAGCAACAGACCCAGCAACTGGTGTCTGGTCTCACATAGCAGCGTACATGCTCGACTTCAGAGCGGCCTCAAACTGAGTCTACTGCGTCCATAGGCATTGGAAGCCGATGTCGACAAAGGAGAAAGAAGTTCAAGACAGCTCGATGGCACAGCTGCAAAGCCTCAACTGTTATCAATGGCATTTGAGAGGCAGTGTTGGCAGAAAGTAAGTTTGAGGGGGCGTGTGGGAGAAGAAGGGATTGGACTGCCAAGACGTACTGTTTCACCTTCGCCTCTAGGATTGTAATGATTGGAGAGAAAAAAAATCTTGAGTTAATGAAATAAGAAACAAGGACGTATGTGAAGTATGCTTCAAAGAAGAGCTTTCGGTGGAGAAGCCGTCAGAAGCTGCAGCATGTACAGCGAAGAAGAGGATAAAGATGGCTGTTTCCAATTCCAAGGATGAGATCGTTCTCTGATACCATGTGAAAAATCTTGAAGAGGTAGGTGGAGAGTGGTTTTTGTTCTTAAACAGGTGGATTCTAATGTGGCAATAGGTTAGGTGTGGTTGGGGGTATATATAGGTGAGTGGAGGATAGGTTAGTTGGGTAGGTTGTTGGGGTGATTATGCTGTGGTTATTAAGTGGTTAAGATATAGTTGTTAGGGTGGTTGTTGGGTTGATTTATTAGAAATAAACATCAAGAACATCCAAACATTGCAACAAAACACTGGCATCTTTATCAAATCTAAATTCCAATTTAAAGTAAATGATGGCAATTCAAAGTTTAGCCGCTAGATTTTGCACAGTCCACCATTAACCCTAAAATCAAATAAAAGTAGAAATGATGTGCTTTGAAAGCATAATGTGCACATTTAAAATACAATGTGCACACTATAAATAAAAATAACACTATAAACTCATACAAAATTCATTTAAAATTTTGTTAGATAAGGTGAATTATAAGTTGAGCCATTTGATGTGCAGCAAGGCATCCTCCATCTTTTTCAAGTTGCAATTACATAAATAAGCATTTGTTGAATTATAAGGACCATGCATAAAAGTACTTAGTATATGAAGATTTAAAGCTAATCTTAAATAGCTTTTATCAGGAATTGTGTCGTTGCATATTATGTACCTGAAGCTTCGTGTCCCTAGGCAACAATTTGAGGGCTTGAGCGCCATTGATCCTGTCCCATCTCTGGCTCAACAACTCCAGTGCCTCGTTCAACATTATAGGACCACTTTCTTCACTTGCTTCTTCAGCATCCACATCACTACGGCCACTATCAGTACTGCTTGGACTGATACGCATATCTTCTGCTCCCTCAATTGAAGCAATCTTTTTAGCTACTCGACCCACTTTAGCTTTAGTTAAGCTTACTTTCTGAAGGTTAGAGTTTTGTAAATTTGTTAGGTAAGCCTTCTGATCAAATTCTTTGGTCGACCTCTTTGGATTAAGGTAAATTTGCAGAAGAGTGAGATAAATGTTGAAATTAAAATTTGAAGGCTGTGGCAGTCCAGACTCGTAAATGCGGTCACAGTATTTGAGTGCAAGTTCGGGTAAGTAAAGCTGCAATAATATGCTATAATTAAATTTTAACCATTACCTAAAAGTGATCTACTAAAATAAAAACCAATAAAACCATCTAGATAAAGAACAATATAACAAAAATGACAGATAAATCCTAGTGTTTTTCTAAGACAAGAATCAATTTGTTCCAGCTTATATATTAGTAGTCACTCTTTGGAGACATCTAATTTATAATCTGAAAGAAGTATTTTACCTTATGAATATAGAGAGACAATGCAAGCTGGTGTTGATTGAGCATGCCAAGTAAAATGGCACGCTCCTCAAAAAGAGCTTCAGATGGAAGGCGCTTCAAAAGACTCTCTGCATTATAAGAAGGCATACTATCTAGAGACGACAATAGCTTTTTCCGTGTAGATGAGTAAATTTTCTCATTCCAATTATGCTGCTCTTTCAAATCTTTGTACCAGTCTATAACTTCTGAAAGGTATATTTGAACCTGACCAACAGAGCTGCTCAACTAAACCGTAGTAAATATGTAAAGCAAGAAAAACAGAAAATAACTTAGTTCATACCAGTTCGCTCTGCAGATTTGTATTGACCCCATTCTCACTCATTGAAAGCATGAGTTCTAAATATGTAGATTGCAAGTTAGGTGCACGCTGCTTTAAGTATGAGTTGACCAAATCAGCGGGAACATTTCCAGCAAGAAAAAGCTCAATAGTCTCTGTTGGACATTTTTCTAGGACAAACGTAGAGTATTCCAAGACAAGCATGGGGTCCGTTCTACAAAGAGGCTATCAAAAGAAAAATACTAGTCACGCTAGATGTACAAGCCAACAAAGCTTTAAAGTGAAAATTAAATAGCATTAAGAAGTTAAGGTTCCAATTATCAGGAGGTAAGAAAAAAAACTAGCTGTTCAAATTCTTGAATAAATTTTCCATGAATTAGATAGTTTAGCTACATGATATTTTGAAGCCACAATTTCGTCATAATTCTTCTAGCATTATTATTATGATGTGTCTTTAAGTGTTTCTAGAAGGCAAAACCATCAGTTTAGGTTTTTTCAAAAGAAGAATGCGTGTCAACACAAATAGGTATGGTTTCTATATGTATGAAGACAAGCAGAAAAGCAGACTTATGCTTAAAAAGTTGCACAAGGGACGGCTGAAGTTCTAAAAACAAATATTATCCCCGATTTACAGCTTGTATTTAGAAATGCTCTGATTAAAACAAAAACACAAACATCTGAATAATAAACTTGTAGCAAGTAAAAATCAAACATTAATTGCAAGAAAAATATAAACAAGTTTCATTCATTAAATCAGTAATTCAAGATGCGCATATCACAGTATCTTAGAAACATAAACTCAAGAAGATAAATATAAACAAAAAAAATCTAATGCAAGTAAGAAATTGAGAAAAGTATAACACCTCCAATTTTGTATTTTCTATATATAATAACAGCTAAGTTTTATATTTTTAATTTTAAAGCCGGCAGTCCATCTCCATAAGAGAAATCAAATCTATGGAGGGCATTTTGTTTGATTGCACCCATATCTAACTATGAAAATTCAGTCGAATTATTACTTCAGAGTAAGAAGAAATGAATATCAAGCTGGATAGAGGTGTGATGATATACTTAATTTAAGTTATAATACCAAGACATCCTAATAAATGATGACTAGAGTAAGAAGAACAGATGCTACGCCTTCCATGGCCACCCTCTATTACATCGTTTTCCTGATAAAATTTTATTTAATTGACTATTTATCATAATTGCATAACCAAAATCAAAGGATCTCTTTACAATTATTGCAATCATCAAAGAATCTTATAAACCAGGATAAATTAATAATGTTCCACTCAATAACTTAATGTTTCTCAGCTTCCAAACAAAATAAGAGAAGGATTTTAACGACTGAAAAGAAAAATCATGGAGTCTAATCAAATTGAACAGTTGTCACCATTTTGTAAGAAAATCAGCATAAATACGGTTCACTTCTGAGCAGTTGAAGGAAGTTTAGTGCAAGATGCATTTTCAGATGTCCAAAAAGTAGGCATTTTCAGATCCTTGCTGCTACCATTGATGCGGGCTTCATCACCCAAATGGGTTCCTAGGACACCATGCCCTTAGGGGCCCATTACCGCTTCCCTTGCTAGATGCCCCACGCCCACCGGGTGGCTTAAAGCCAACGTTGACAGCTCTTATTTGTATGATGACAGGTTTTTGGAGGAACTATCACAAGGGATGAAGGTGGATAATTGGTGATGGCTCGGGATGCTTGAGTTCATGCTCCTCTTCTGAAAGGACCAAAATTCATGAGTCCTCCTCCTAAGGCATTTAGTCAAAAAGATTAAATGGGCGAGCAGAATTGAGAGCAACTGTATATATACTATTAAGCAAAAAAGGCATATCAAGGAGAGCTTGAGAATTAAAAAAGGATCGGAGCTTCATCATGGTGTCTTTTCATTTTATTTTTTGTTTAAAAATGCTTTTTGCTCATGCTTCACATGATTTTGTAACCATGCTGCAGTTTTTTGTGCTTTCTTAGCCTGTAGCGGGGATTTAGCTGTTTTGGAGTGGGATACTATTCCCAATATTTTTTGGGTACCCTACATCAGGATACTAGGATATCTTGTACTTATGGCTGTTTTTTTATAATATTGAATGGGTGAAAGTTTAGTTTTAGAAAAAAGGTCATCAAAGGTATCAAGGTAGATCCTCATGCTACCAAGATTGTGAAATTAATAGAAATGAGCAACAGCGAGGTTAATACCGACTCTCTAATTACATTAAAAAAGTTTCCCATGCAATGTGGCGCATATTGTTGTATGTTAACTGATGAGATTTTGATATGAAAATAGACAACATAATCATCAATCATTGTCAAGTTTTATGCCAATTTATATTATGAAAATGAGGGATATGGCCACTAACAAGAGCACAACAAGCATCTTTTAAAAAATTTCAAAATATTCCACAATAAAAAAATCGTTGAGATAGAGGACAAGACTACCTCAAATAAAATACTAAGTCAGCATAATCTTGGAAACAAAAATAACTACAAGCAATTGATAGCTATGATTTTTGATATGAAAATAGACAACATAATCATCAATCATTGTCAAGTTTTATGCCAATTTATATTATGAAAATGAGGGATATGGCCACTAACAAGAGCACAACAAGCATCTTTATAAAAAATTTCAAAATATTCCACAATAAAAAAATCGTTGAGATAGAGGACAAGACTACCTCAAACAAAATACTAAGGCAGCATAAGCTTGGAAACAAAAATAACAAGCAATTGATAGCTATGATTTTTGATGATCAAAATGTGTTCTTATAAGAAAATAACAAAAGAAATCAAGAGAGCTACAAAAAAGTATTAAAAAGAGAGACATGTAGCTCAATTGTCACCCTTATGCAGCTTTGAATAATATTCAATGAATCTTCTTGTCTAATTGTATACATGACTAATTGCATAATCAAATGCATCAATTTCTATATCAAATGGTCAATTTTGGTCAACTAATTCTAATATTAATGCCTGCAAGCTTTTCCTTTCGATATTTTGAAAGCAAACTCTATTTTTTTTCACTCCCCACAAATTGTCAATTGATTTTGGAAATCAGCCAAGGGGAAAATGCTATAATAGTGAAATTCTTGACAAACTTTATAGAATATAGAAAAGCTCCATGTCTATCACGCATTCTTTAGCTTTGACTAGTCAACATAGCTTTTACTTTGATGAGGTCAATCTTAATTTCACTTTCACCAATTTCAAAACCAAGATATATTAAGCTTATTTCAAAAATTATATTTTTTTGGATTGAGCACTAGCTTGTTTTGACAAAGTACCCTAACCCAACCAAAGTGCTCCATATGTGCCTCTTCAACTAGACTATACACAATCAAATTGTCCAAATATATTAACAAAATCATTTGAGAACAATCACAAAATGTCATCCATTAATCGTAGTGTATAAAATATAGCACAAACCAAATGGCATAATTGGCTATTCAGATAACCTGTGTTAAGGATTAAAAGTTGATTTTTATGAATCGAGAGAATCCATTCTCACTCGATGAAATTCTGATTTCAAGTCTAGCTTGAGAAAATGCCTTCATTGATCTAAACGGATCCAACAAATTTTAATTCTTCATAATGAAACTTTTTGTTGTTATATTATATAAAGCTTGGTAATTTATCCACATATGTCAACCTCCATCTTTTATGGTACCATTACAATTGGTAAAGCACAAGGTGAAGTGTAAGGCAGAATCCAATATTGTTCAAGCAGCTCAACAACATGTCTCTTTATCTTACTATTCTCAATTAGAGTTAGTATACATGCTAAGGTTTGGAAGAACTAAATCAGTTCACCAAATAGCATGCCTTTAGGTTTTTCAAATAGCTCATTATATTTAATCTTAAGCTTCATGTGATGATCACCAAGACCAATCAATGTAGTCAACTAATTATGCTTGGCTAATTGCCATCCCAATCCAAACTTTGTTCAAGTAGCCCGTCTATTTGTTTCTTTATCTCCTCATATTCAATTTACTAACTTTCTATACATACCAAGATTTGGAATTATCAAAGCTAAGTTGCATTTTAAGTTAAATCAATCGACCAGAAGGATGCCTCTAGATTTTTCAAACAGCTCCTAATACTTCATATTTAGCTTCATATATTGGTCACCAAGGCCTATCAAAGTAGTCGATAAATTAGCTCGGCCAATTGTTTCCCCGATTCATAAAGTTTGGGAATATGTAGATTTTGATATGCTAGAGTCCACAATGATTCATATTGCATAGATACCCACTAAGAAAACTCAAATGATTAATGAACATTTGTTTATTTAGTTGATCCACTTGACTCAATTGTGAATTGGTTGGCTAAATTCTTCATAAATCTTTGTGACTTGGCTACTTGTTGGCCTTCATCATTTGAATAAATTGTACTAACAAACACCAAAGCAAGCTTATAAAAAGCATGAATGGCTCATCTAATAGTTTAGATGTTGTAACCTCATTTGGAAGTTCGATTTATCTCAATACAAATTGAACTTTCTACCATCCTTTGTTACCATGAACTATTATTTTCTTTTATAGATTATAGCTTCTCAATCTCAAAAATATGGGCTCCCAAAAATTATCTGATTTAAGTCTAGTAGTACAATATCCAATATCGCCTCATCACTGTATTAGTAGTAGCAAACTTGAGTTACATTGTAGACTAAAGGTTTACTATGCCTCTTTTATTATCTACATGGATATAGAAGAAGACAAGTAATTTTTAACTTTAGCCTCTTTACAAGCTATTTTTAGATAAAGTTCTTCTGGCTTCCCAACAAAAACAAGAATGACTATTTCATGCTTAACTCGAATTCCTAAAGTGAATAACTCCTCTCTACTTGTTGGAACATTTATGTGAGTAATTCTTCCTGCTTTGGCAATGCCATAAATGAAAATCTTATCTCAATTTTTTAAACCTTTCATATCAATTTAGTTCTAGGTAGTTGCAACCCTCATGTCTCTCTACTTATTGTTCGGAGCACTTTTTGATATTTCTATATACATGTAGTTTCATCATGCCTTGATTTATAGCAGGAATTATGTATCTTGTTTTGCCAACAGTCTTTATATTTCAGTCCAGTATTTAGAGTTGATCGACCAACAATCAGAGTTGATCAACTAGTTGTTTTTGTTGATCAACCAAATTAAAATTCCTTCTGAGCTCTAAGATTCCAGTCCTTTTATAGGTGTCTTTGAGAATTAGTTGTAGCCTTGACAAAAATACTAGCTTAATCAAGATTCAGGATTTTAAGTAGTGCCATCTAATTAGCAAAGATTGATAGCAACCCTATATTATATTTTGTCAACAGATAAATATTGATCCATCACCAAAACCAACTATCAAAATTCTTAAGTAAATCATTGAACAAATGGATATCTCTTTTGCATAGTGTCATCTTTTCCAACGCTCTTCTTCATAACCTATAGAATAAAATTCGTTCTTAAATAGCTGCTTGAATATCATAAAATATGAGATTCTCAAACACATTCAATTTCTTAGCATTCCACAGATTAGCACATGTTTGGATAGCTTGAGTCAACTAAAATTGATCTTCTCAAATCACGACCACTCAACATATGTAGCTAGTTAGATCTTTATCTTGGCTTGAGGAAAATTATTGTCTTCACAAAAATGTTCACTTACAACTTGGACAGATTTCTCATCTCAACAATTAGACTGAGAAATAGTCAACGAAGTTTAAATTTACCAATGCAACTGAAACAGCTTGTATTTTCCACTAAAATCGAGGTTTCGTTTGAGCCTGAAACTGTATGAACTATTCCATCAGTCATATGTTTCATCAAAGCCATCACACAATCGGCAACTTCTCCATTGTTGGATCTAGTCAATGATGCCATCTGAGGTTATCCCCTTGTATCTTTTTGAATCCTTGGCAAACACAATGGGTTCTTCTCCAAAATCCCTATAACATTTACAGGCAACCACCATTAATGATCTAAAACCCTTTTGCATGTGGAACCTATAAACAAACTCTAAAACAAAAATATGATCTATGATTTGATCAATTAACATTGAATACAATAAATCAAAAAATAGATCTCAGAATGGGAAAGGAAGTGCAAAATTAAATAGAGATAATGATGAATTCAATTGGAATCCTATTGGAAATTTTCTATTAACTTGAAAAAAAATTACAATAAAATTGCACTAGCTAATGGATTAGTGAGAACAAAGATCAAAAAGTCAAAAAGGTCAAAAACTCAAGAAATATTTATGCTATTTTATAGAAAATTTGTAAGTCTAACCAGCTTGATAGTTGCCAACACTGTCTTAGACAATTTTCCCACATCAGCAATATGACTAAAACCTCCTAGCAAACGTCAATCAACTTCCAAGGTGATTGTGTCATGTGTCTGTCAATTGTTATAATATCACTTAAACTTTCTTGATCATGTGTTGATAATGCCTAGGTTCACACCAAGGGGTGGCCCACCCAATCCATAATAATATGCTCTGACAGATTGATTGTTTTATTGTGAAAAGGGAAAAACAATTGGCTAGGCAGTCGATTGAATCCCAAGTGATACTGTCACGCTCTAAGAAGTGAGCCAATTTAGCATTGCTGACTCAAGAAAATGTGTCTCCAAAATCTCAAATGACTCAAAAAATATGGCTCAGTTGCACTATATAATGCTCTGACAGGATGTAGGTGGCTCATCAATGAGTTAGATCGGTAGACAACATATATTCAGCAATCTCTAACTCAGGAAACTGTGAGTCTGTTATTTTTTCCTGACAGACTCGAGTTAAGTGCAACCATTATTGATCGTTCATTGTTTTATTAGATCAACCAACAAGCAGAATAGTCAGTAAGTAATATTGATTGAAGGGGATCTAAATTCATCTCTTGATCATATCTTTATTGGGATCATTATATTGAGAGAGCACACCGTTCGCTACTTAGACTAGTAAGAGTTCACTATGATATTTATACATAATTGTTTGATTATAGATAATTACCTCCCTAATGGACTTGAGGTGTCATTGATAGTTGGGACTAAAGCTCTAAATATAGTGGATTAACCCACATGAGATGATGATCACCCTAAGGGACATTATGTGTATTTCTAGTCTGCCCCTCAATATTGCATGTCGTTTCAACGCTAAGCCACAAGACATCAAAGCTAGATAGATTTCATATATTCATCAAGCCTTCATAATATGTTAGCCCATTATCAAAGCATTTAAGAGAATCTGATTAAGTAGACTCTAGATACTTGGACTAAGCTTTTTTGCATCAAGGTAGACATGCAGTCGCATAAAATAAGAGGATCTCTAAGAAATATTTGAGCCCACATCTGGTATTGAAACTTATTCTATTTTGACTGGAGGCATCAATGAGGATAAGTTTATGATTGTTTTCATTGTTGCATAGGTATGCTGCTTCTCCTTCTTTAAACGAAACAATGCAATCCATCCTAAGGTTAGCCTAATAGCACATTGAGAATTTTATTAGCTTAACATATCCTAGCACAAATATATCACAGGCTCGGCATGCCAATACAATTCCCAAGTCATTGCATCAAATATTTGGAGGTTCCCTGGCAATACCTGTAGAGATGGATACCAGTATGCATAATTGGGAGTTTTTAGCTGTTTTAGGTAGTTTTCATAGTACATGGATAGATAGTTTTCTTTGATGATGCAACTCAGCAGAGTTATAACAACAATTGATAGAAGCCAAATTTGCTGGCTTCTTTGCTCCCCACCAGATGACTTATCATTTTAAGGCAGTTTGGGTAAAGGTAGCAAGAATACTAAGGTAAAATTAATCGTGTAGTAAGACTGCAGGTAAAAAAAAGCTGTGTCAAAAGTTTTTTGTGTTTCTGTGTTAAGTATTGAGTGTAAGAATTTAATATTTTCTTAAGAAAAAATGCAGCAAAGGCAGAGTTCTTGTGCGGAGAAGTTGGAGACAGCCACAAGTTGTCAAGGAAGTTTGGCAATGGCCGGCAGTGATCAACACAAATAGTCATATGTGACCTGGAAGCTGACAGAGGTCGGCAAATGCCAGTGATGTATTGAGATAAAGCAGCCCGATTCAATAATGGAAATCCAGCAGAGGCTGGGAGGGCGACAAAGTTTGAACAGGGACAGCAAAGTCCGGCAAACATCAGCAGTGTCCCAATAGGTTTGATGAGGTTGACTTCCTACAATGTTTGTGCTTTTTTTCCTGTGGTAAAATAAACTCGCCCATTTTGGGTTTTAAACTTGACGTTAGATAGCTAGGAAATAATAATTTCTCAAAATCTTGCTTTGCAATCAAAAGGTAGCACGCCAAACACCCAAATTTTGGGATTGGGGGGAATGATTTTACTTCCGACCCAAAATGCATTCACCAAAAATGCCCCTTTAAAGATTTCTCATAAATACCCCATTGGTAAAATGTCACCTTACAATATAGGATCATTTTCACATATTCAATTGGAAAAAAGAGTATGCCTTCATTATTATTCAAGCTCGCTTACATGTTGTTTGCATAAAACCTTTTCGGTATCTGACCACAACGGTTGTGCTAAATTGATATGGCTCTGTGATCTTATAGATACATATTCCCAACAAATCAGCTCGTTAATCTCACCTCACACAAACAACTTCTAAGTGCCTTCATGCGGTTCTTAGAGTATCAGACTTTAGACATGGGAACTCTCCCCTCTTATAATCCATCTACAGACCATCATAAAAACCTAAGAATTCATTTTGCGCCTAGGAACAAGATCTTGTTTTCACATTGCTGTTTTAGCAGCTTCAACTAGGATTGGATACATGCTCGCTTTTGAATCAAACATGCATTTTCTTCATTATTTAAGATGGGTGCAAAGGTTCACCATTATAGGATCAAGCAATCATGGAACATTGAACCTGTTCATATTATGCCCCATGTTTTTAACATGTCATACCGAGTGCCTCAGTGCAGAAAGCGGGCCCACATTAATTTTTCGTACCTTGACATAATGGTGAATATACACTTAATTCATAATTATCTTTATTGACAGCCTGTATTCAATTTTACAGCTCTTTTTATACAAATATGGGTTCTGTTTCACATCTGGAGGGTGTGGATCAATTCCCTATTTGTTGTTATAAGTTCACCAAAATGCAGAACAGCTTTTGACAATGAGCCATTAGGTCAACCTACATCACCAATTCAAACATAAATGACTATTCAATGATATCAACTTGTGGTGCCCCATAATCCACACATTTCAATTCAAGATAATGCAGAGACACCGAAGGTAATCTCTTTAATTTGATACAAAAATAAACTTTTGCTCTCAACATAATTAATTTATAATATAATATTTTCAAGTAATTGATAATGCACTCAGTCACTCTACCAATGGCCCAACAAACAATTTGTATGCTCGTGGAGTTGATGACTTTGATTGCAACTACCAGATCAAGTCTTCAAAACAGTCCCAATTCTTTCAAGGTACTCTGATCATTTTTAACAACCATTCAAATTAACTAAAGTAGTTGGTTTTTTAGAACTACAACCATAAAGGATTATCATATCAACAGTTTTCAGGCTACTATACAAATAACTTGGCATCTCTATTACAATCTCAGTACATTCTCTAAATTTTGTATCTCCTACACATTTAATTCTATTAATCTTTATTTTCTATATTTTTGAGGTTGGCCTCATCTGTTCTCGCATTTCACACGAGAATGGCAAGCATAAGACCTTTACCAGGCTCTATAGGGTCACGCGTACATTATCGACATCTTTTCTCTTTTGTCGTGTACAAGTTTGCTTGCTATGTTCTGATTTTGTGGAGACTCAAGTGCAGCCCAAAGTGGCGCGACGGGTTTGGGTGCATGTGACTAGAGTTTTAAAGTATGTTATGCGAGCAAGAATCTGAGAGGTGAAGACTCAAGTACAATGGAATGACCTTGGACTGAATCATGGGTCAGTTGTGGAGCTTGAAGTGACTTTGAGTTAGCCATAATTCAACCAAAAATAAGCTAAATGTGAATCAGATCACATGAGTTAAGTGGTTGTTGAAGAAACTGAACTGGTAGGAGCTGACACTTAATCCCTAAGGAACTGAAGCTTGTAGAAGTAGGCGAGCTTGAAGAGTAACAAAAAGATGTGAATGGGCTGAGAAAAGTTGAGTGCTTCTGAAAAGAGTGAGATCTTTCTTTTATCTTCTTTTTAGTTTTTCATAGTGAAAATCTTAGTAGAGTAGCTCCATGATTTTTTCCCAATCTTTGAGTTTCTACGTAAAATCTATGAGTGCTATGTGAATGTTTTATTTTTTCTCATTATTTCGCTACTTGTCTTGCTTGTGCTCCCTAAGATGACGAAGCTGGAGAATCCATCGCTGTTTCCATTGTGACATTCTCATCGGTGCCTAGACGAGGACTAATGGAATGTTAAATCCCTAACACGCCATGCTTCACTTCTCCACTCAGACTAGTCATTTACTAGATTATGTTGCAATATTAGACCTTGATTAGCAGATCCTTGAAAGATTGAGGTTATATGCAAAGGTAAGACATTCAGACAGCTTAAATTATATATAGTTCATCAAAAATTTAAGGAAGACACTAACATTGACTCATATATTCATGATAGCCTCAGGGTCAATCTTGTAGCAATGTCCTAAGGATATCTAAAATCTGGTCTTAGTATTATAAGGATTTATTAACACAATGTTCAATGACTTTGTTCAGCCTTTTAGAGATATTAAATGAAGTTAGAAAAGCAACAGGCTGAGTCTCGTCACATAAAGGTGAGGCAAATGCAAGTTTCTCATATATATAATCCCAAGCTAAGGATCCTGAGAAGACATTATCTCATTGGATGGATGCTATTAATTATCTCTACACCAATTAAAAGTTATCCAGGAGAGAAAGAGCATCTTATAACATTTAGAAAGTGTCTAGTTGAGCTTGGATAGCTACAAGCTCAGCTACTTTAGGTAAGGCACATTTTTTACCTAGGATATGTGCCAAGCTTTAGTTCTTTCTTATAATAAATACTCGTTTGTTTATCAAAATTTACTTGCATACACTTGCTAAAAAAGGTGACTTGATGCAAGCAATTTGTCAATGATATTCATTTTTAAATTAGACTAGAGATGTAATTGAAGCAAAACTCAAATTCTGGGCAACTGTGCTAAAATGCGAAGAGTTTTGCCATAATTAATCCAAAACAAAATATATGGAATATAAGTTTTAATTATAAAAGGAGTAATGGTACTAAGAATAGATAATTGAAAATTATGTTACCATAAAAAATGGAAGATTCATATATTTGGTTCGCTCAAACAAAATGATAGTGGAGTAAAAGTAATGTGAGTTACAGGATCCAAGTAAGTTTGATGATATTTGTAACAAAAAAAAATTCACAAACAAAAAAAAAAATTATAGAATAGATACAAAACAAGTAATGTTATATGTGGTAGAATGTTAACCTGCTACGAATAAACATGTCGATAAAATTAATAACAAAAGAGAGGCTAATACTAAGCTGGATAAGTGGGTATACTCAAAAGGATATAATAAGAAATATGTATACTTTTAGCAATGTTGAACGATTGGAGTAGCCCAGCATGAATTTAAGCTCAACAAATTTGTTTTAGGTGATTTGCACATTTTAAGCATAGCCATTATGATGCCCCAATGAGGATAGTTGAGTTAATGTATATTGTCACAATAAAAAGAAAGATATGGCAAGTATTACTACATAACGATCTCGCATATTTGTATCTCAAGGGATATTATTTAATAGAGCACAATAGAGACAGAATTTCTGTAGCTGACCACACTTAGTGGATTAAGATTTAGTTTTGTTGCTTTTGTTACTGCTGATGTCGTTGATGCTTTATGTGTGTTTGTGTGCATGTTATACATGATCAAAGATAAGCATGGCTAGTCAATGTAAATTGTAATAATCGTAAGGTTCACTGGGTTATTTAATACATTTAGCGATATTTCAGAATATATTTCAAGTTATACCCGTAGAGACCATATGAAGTTGGAATGAACTTCTAAGAGCTATATACTATGTGCTCATAATTTACATATATTACAAATTGTAGAACCACAGAAAAATTAATATATAGAATTCTAAGCCAATCATAAATGAAGAATAAATTGCAATGTGTACAAAAGCAACCAAAAAAATTATACTTTGAGATAATCAATAATCATAGATGGCTTAAATTCATGAGATTCGGAAGTCGTAATGCCAGAATTTGAGTCCTCAACAAGTCGATGGAGGAGTTTGAGTGCTTCATGATGCATTCCACTGCATTTGTAAAGCTCTAACAACACTCTAAAATCACTCCTTTCTTTAAGAAGTTCCTCACAAATCTTTAAATCACAGTAGTTAGGACCTTTTAATAGCTCTAATGCTCCCAAAGTTTGCCCAGTAAGAAGCAGTGCCTGAATGAGTGCTGTGTCGAGTATAGTTGCCAACTCCCTTCCAATAGAGCTGATATGAGGGTGTCCTCGTTTCTGTTCAAGGAAAGATTGGTTAGAAGCCTGAAAATCAAAACTTTAGTTTTAAGCAAACTAATTGGATATTAATAACATATGGTATGCATGGGATAACTTGGCATGCATCTTTTAAGCATCTCAGTAGATGGGTTCTATTTGGAAGAACCCATCTACAATTGAAAAGCTACAAAAAATACATGATCATCAAATTCAAGCTTATTAGTGCTGATATCTACAGCTCGCAAAACAATAATGGAATGATACAGAAGCGCAATGAAGTGACATGCATTATAGGAGAAACAAGAGAATGCAACAAGTACATGTTGTATTAAAATATAAAAAAAAATTGCAAGTTTCTGTACATTCAGCGATGAAAAAGAATATCATTTATTTTTACCTTGATCGAACTCTTGGATCCATATGGTTCAGTAGATGACAAGCTGCCTTGCACTGCATCAGATACAACTTCTTCAGTTAGTTCAGCCGTTGCCCTTTCAATGACACTATATCTTTTCCTCTGCAGATACTTTGCTAGTGCTATGATAGCGTTATAACTCATTTTCTTATCCTCGACTGCTGGTTTTTCATCAGATTCATAGAAGTGCGATGGCAATGATGATTCCATGTCATCTGATATATCAGAAGGTGCCCTTGATAGGTAAGAAGCATCTGCTGATTCTTGGAACTTCTCAGGTTCAGCAATGGTGAGAACCTTTGGAAGAGTAATCAAAGGGTATAAAGATAACACAAAAGTTACATCAACTTGGGAAGACAAGAAATGTTCCATGGACTCCTCATAATTCCCATTGTCAAATAGATAATGCCCATACCTAAAAGCACATCATTAAAGAAATAAACCATGAATAATTAAAATGCATTAATATGAAAAGAAAGAAACATTTTGTAATGGTGAAGTTCAATAGAAATTTGATTTTCCAGCTACTAGTTAACACCAGTTATATTAGCACAAGGTATACAATCATATCAAAAAATATAGCGATCTTCAAAGAAGACACCATTAAAAACAGGTTTAGCATTAAAATCTACAGTCAAAGAGCAGATGAACCTTATATGTATGGAGGCTTCTTTTGCTGCTCGAAGGTTAGAATCCTCTAGTGGGAGTAGTTTGCACAAAGCTAATGCCTCTTCAAAATTCCCACATGCTGTTAACTGCACAATCTGTACACCAAATGGAAAATACAAACAAAAAATTTCAGACCAATTCCTAATGATGAATTCTAACATACAAAATTCACATGAACTGCCAGCACATTATACACAGAATGCCAGAGAAAAGATGTTATTGTTACGACACAGCAAACAAACCAACAAGAAAGCAAATATAAAATTCACTAAAAACAATATAAATGAACGTAAGAATTTATCTCTAAAACCTGAAACAACCATGGAAGAAAGAGAATTGGGTTCAGATGAAGAAATAATACATCAACAGAATGCCCTAAACCCAGATTGTAAATATATATACATCAGGTTTAGGGTTCCTACCAAAATCAGATTTATAGGTACACCCTCAATGCAAAATTTCATTTTGGGAGCACTAACTCAAAAGCCCCTGCAAGAGATAATACCCCCTGGAATCCCCGATGACATATGTGAAGCTTGCATATATCAAGTTTGAGTGCAGAAGGATCAGGCTGAATTTATGTACTGCAAGCACAAAAGCTAAATGTAATTTTTTTCTTTAGAACAATAATAGCTTTGATCTTAGAGAAAAGAAATGCAGAAAATGAAATGCCAGATTAAATGCTTGAAACAAGGTTTAAATTGTTTCTGCATCTCAGTCATATAAAAACAGCTTATTTTGGAAACAGTTTTGTGGAGCAATGTGACACTGTTGTCAAAAGAAATCCAGTAAACATTCACCAGCTCAGTTGCTGGCAATATCAACGATTTATTATGATCTCCGCAATTTAAATGGCTTAAGAAAGAAAAATGAGAAAAAAACAAAATCTTCCACAAAATATTTATAGCAAATTGAACGACGGGAGGGGATTGTGCCAATAGGCATTGTCAAAAACAACCTCGTAAGCCTTCCATTTCTAGAAGTGACCTTCCTTTGCCAAGAGAGTTAGGTCATGATATGTTATAACTCCAATACGCAAGAATACACAAGATATCATATTAATAACAGGAGGTTTAAAGCATCAGAAAATTCTGAGGCCAAATGCTCATTGGTGCAAATAACTTATTATAATTTCTGAAGCCCACTAGGCTATCATGCACCTCTTTTCTCCATTAAACAATCGCACTTCTCTAAAATAATGTGGCTTATAATCATAAAGGGTATACACGGTGCAAGAAGCTCCAGTCAATGCAAGTTTTGCAAAAATGTTGTGCACAGCCTACAATGCAAATGTGCAATAGTAGTTTCTAAAAATTATGAGAAGAACTAAGAGATTGCACTAAAAAACAACCGCAACTCCAAGCATGCTTGCTATAGTCATTCCAAAGTTATGCAATATCGTCCCACTCAATCACCAGATGACAGATTCTTGCTTTTTTACCGCACAAGTCCAAATCAACCAATTTTGGGAACTGTCAAATCAAGACCTGACAAATCTACACTAGCCGAGTCATACTAGTAAGCATCAGCATCAACAAGTATCAGAGAATGTTAAAGAGACACAAGTTGCTCATCCTAGTATATCTAGTAATACTGTAATCACCCAATTTTGAAATCTAAGTTGCTCGAATTTTTTTTAGGCTCTCTCTAATTGTATTTTTTTTATTTTCAAATTTCTTACACTTTACCTTCCAAAACAACCCTTCTTCATTTTCTCATGAGAATTATAAATGCCTCGTGAGTTGTATATGGCCAATTATTATTAAATGAAAAAAAAAATTCAGTTTTATTGTTCTCCCAGTGCTAGGATTAAGATTAGGGTTCTGATTGGATTTGTACATCTGTCCATCTTAGTGGTAGAGTGATTCGCTGGCCATCTTCCTCAGTCAACCACCTTTACTTTTCTATTCCCCTTCATAAATTGATCCTTTCAAGACCCTCAAGAATTGGTCGAACAAGTTCTTCCCTTTATCTTTGTTTCCTCTCGAGTCATTAACTGATATGTTCTAAGAATTAGATCCAGCTCTTTTCAATCTCTCCCAATTATTCTTCAACCCATCATCACAAAACCACTGGTTTTCCTCACAATCCCACTGCCACACCCTTTTCAATCCCTCCACCACAAACTATGCCCTGTTTCTCTCCTTGTACTAGCTATCGTATCCTTCTCTGGAGGTGCTAACTCCTAAAACCCTTGCCTGCAATCTGCATGAATTTGTCCGTCATAGCCCTCAAAATTCCACCAATTCTTCAGAGCAATCCCTCTGATTCCCTCCCAACACTTAGTATCCTTTTACACAACCGAAACTCCTATACCACCTCATGTCCAACTGCACATCACAGATTTCCTCCATTAAATCCCATTTCTCAATTCAGCATCCCCAAGGTAGCCCTTTCATTCATAAAATCAAAATTTATAACTAATCACTCTACATTCCCTAAATCAGAATGTACCATTACCCTATCCCCACCCTTAAGGCCCATATATAATCAGACAAAATTTATATCAAAGCAATTAGAATCCTCTTTCCTAAGAAGGTAGCAGTTATAGAGAGACACAAGGAGTTACAAGGCATTGTGCAAGGTTCAAAATAATGATTTGTTGGGTGGGTCTTTTGTGTTGAGATCTAGCCTTCATTAGGGCTGTTGTAACTGTTACTGCCAAAGAAGCTGTTATAATTTGAATGTCATGCTATCATACTATTGTGCATGACATCAATGGTGGAAGGTGGTGGCCAATGAATAGTCGATTGAAGAGTGAACGATTGGTAAGTTGGTGATCATTGGTGGCAGTGGAGGGCTGCAGGAAAACAGTAAATACTGAAAAGTTCTTTCTAAGGCTTACTTACTGACAAATCAACCAATAAAATAGCTCCCATATAAGATAAAAATCAAACAAATGGAGTTTTATAAGAAGCCTAGCATAAAAAAATTGCCCCAAATGCAGCCATATTCTTCTTTTGATTTACATAATTTCATATTGTGTAAATCATTAGAAGTATGTGTTTGTCAAATTAGAGAAAACTACCTCAACTCCTAGTCTACAAATTATAGATAATATTATCAAAATGATTCATTGGCTCTTGCAAAGTACTCAAATTAATCCTTAACTTTTATAAATGATTTTTTTTGGTCTCTTGACTTTTATGCAAGTGTTTGTTTTTTGTCTTAAGCTATTAATATGGATTGAAATCGTTAAATATGAAGGAAAAATTTATCCTTTTAAGTTTTAGCAAATAAAATTTCCCATACGGTAAATTAATTTTGATACTAAAACCATTGCCCACAATGTAATAAATATTTTTAAGAAATAGGTGTCTAAATTTTGTGAACATGCGAGACAAAGTTGAATTTTTTATGATTTCGTCTTCGTCATAGCGTCAAACTTGCAATTTTGTCTTCTTCGTAGAGTCGAACTTGCGGTTCAACTCCTTCGTCGCACCGAAGTCACGATTTCGTCTTTGTCGTCTCCATCATTGTGTCGAACTCACGATTTAGTCGCATAACCCATTGTCGTCTCGACTCTACTCATCTTCTATAAAAATAAATCATTTGAAATAGTTTTTATGTTTAATAAATGAAATTTGGTAGAGCTTTAAGTTGTGGAGAGTGGACAGTTCATTAGGTTTGATTTGTAAGCTCATTAAGTTATTAATCAATTTGATAGAATCAACATGTTAATTTGTTAATAAGTTTGATTGATTAACCTTCAAATTTTAAATCATTAGCCTCTTCATGATAGATTGTTAATCCATTGAGTTCAAATAGTCAACGTGTAACGACCCAATGTAATTATTTTTCAAAATTAGATCAGAGCCCGCTTCAGACATCAAAACTCAGGGGAATTTCAAACTAAGGCAAACAAAAATATCCTTATATAATAATAATTTTTAAGATCAAAGTGCCCTATTTTGGGAGAAATCCGAATAACGGAAGCTCCCGCTTTATTTTCTGAATTATTTAAATCCTAAAAATCAAAATATTGAAATACGTGTCGGAATTCATCGATTTTAGTGTCGTTGTGTTAAGTATATTATTTAAAAGCTGCTCAAGAAGTTTCATCAAATTCTGAGCGCTGGATTTATCGTGATTACTTTCTGAAGTTTTCAAACTTCAGAAATTAATTAAAATAAAATATTTGTCTGAATCAAAAAATTTTCGGTGCGAGGGTGTTCTTCATGTCGTAACACACCTCGGTGCCAAGTTTCATTGTATTTGGACGCCGAACGGTGGAAAATTACGAATAATTTAACTTTAAGTATTTATTTTTAAATTTTCCTATATTTCCCCTATTTCTTCCCCCTGTTCACCCCTCTACTCGCCCGACCGATCAAATGATGCGATCGCAGGCTCTATCTGCGACAGAGCCTACAGCGGAAGTCCCGCCTGCTTGCACCGTTTTTGGCGCAAATGTCGGCCAAGTGGGCCGACCCCCTCCCCCTCGTGCACGCCTATAAATCCCTCCCTCAACCCACCTTCTCCTCCCTCACACAACCCCTCTCCTCCTCCAAACCCTAGCCAGCAACCAGCCAACCCTCCTCCCCCTCACAGCAGCCCCCTTCCACGGCAGCCGCCCCTCAGCTTGCTGCAGCCCAGCCCTCTCCCACAGCCAACCAGCAAGCAAGCCGGCCCCCAGCAGCCCCCGGTCAGCCCTCCAGCGGCAGCCGGCCACCCGGCAGCCCTCCTCTGCCGCTACGAGCTTGCTGCAACCCCCGGCCAGCCGTCCGGCCATCCATTCTGACCTCTCTCCGTTATTTTGGCAATCCTAAACTTAAGGTAAGATAATAAGTTTAAAAGATAGAGAAAAAGGGAAGAGAAAAGAGGAGAATCATTTTTACTATTTCTATGTTCTTTTAATTTATACCTACATAATATTTATTATTATGATAATAATAAAGAATATAATATTGTCATTCACATTATTATGGTTTTCATTAATTAATAATGAAAATTATACATATGTTATAAAATGACTATAATTTCAGTTCAAGCATTTTCTTTTTGACAGTTATTTCTATTATGTTCTTTCATTCTTATATTATTAGTATCACTAAAATAATGATAATAATAATATTATATCAATACGATTCTATCTGCAGCGACTAATAAACGTGATAAACATTACTGCCATTGCAGTATCTTAAAATCAGACTTCAAGAAAGTGAAAAAAGAACATAATCGAAATGAAAATAAATCTTACTCCTAAAAACATTGGCTAAGAGCTAATTTAAAAATATCCAAAACCTAAATGCAGATTGAGCGAACTGTCACTCATCCGAAATGTTGAACTTTTGAACTTAAGGAACAAGTTATCAGATGTCTTTTATACTTCTGTTTAAATATGCTTTTTCTGCTCAGCGTCGCACAAATTTGATAAAAATACTTTTTAAAGTCACATAAAATCATATATGAATAAGTTTGGATAAGTGGAAGCAAGGGTTCCATGTTGCTTTATACTTTTTGTCTGATCAGACAACCGCTATGAGGGGATTGTCCGACATCGGGAGTCATAAGGAGCCTATACTGATAAGCCTTTGAGGGGGCAGGTATAGAAGAAAGTTGAGATATGTAACACAAAAATGAACTCCCCTTTTTCTCGATTTTGTGCTTGCCCAACAAAATCATAAAAATTTTGTATTTATTTTTGTGACTGTAATTATTTTTATGCTAAGTTTCAAGTGCAATTGAAATAGGTTTGCAAGGATAAGGATGTACAGCTTTTATTTCCTATCAAATATTAATTATTTTGCTTATTATTTAACATTTATAAAAATGACATCTATCAGTACTTAGTTTCACAACTAACTGGTATTCGAATACTCGCACTTTTGAAATGTGCCCAGATTAGGAGTTCATCCTCGAGGAAAAGGTGCTAAAGAACTGAGCAGTGCTGATACTGCTATCGGCTGATCCACCGCTTTCTTTTTTTGACTCTATCTACTTTTAAAAGTTTGTAATTTTTCTTTTATTTTAATTTATGTACTTAAGACTCGTGAATTAATGAATAAATGAGTTATGTTTGATGTCTATATATTTGTCTCTTAAATCACTCAATATGATCCTGCGGCTAGAGGACTTGTCGTTGCTTGTTGTTGTTGCTATTACTATCCACAAGTAAACTAGTGCTGGATTAGCTCCCGCTGACCCGGCATCGGGTCCTCACACAACGTGCCCATTAACTTGTTCCGTGTGGCCCATCAGCCTATTAAATCTAATCAATTTTTTAAACTTAATTTGGTTGTTGTTAAGTTTGATTAGTTAGTCTATTAAGTTCAATTCATTAATCTAATAAAATGCCAAACAAATTAGATTCATTCGCTTGATAAGTTTGATTTATAAGGTTAAGTCTACGATTTTATTAATCCTAAATTTTAGTTAATTAGATCAATTCTCTATCCTTGTAGAAGTTTGGTATGTTAGCTCATAATGTTAAACTTGTGAGTCTATTAAATGGATTGATTAGTCAGTTAAACTTGTTGGCCAATTCTATTAAATGGATTTTTTAGCATGCTATGTTTGCTTAATTAGATTGTTATGCCTAATTTATTAGTCAATAAAGATCAAATTCAATGCCCTATTCTTAATATAAATTTGGTTTGCAGTTAGCAACTCTAATAACATTAACCCTTAGAATGATAAAGTACCCTTACAACTGATAACTCTCCAAAAAGTTAAAGATTAGATCTATGAAATGAAAGAATTCAGCTACATCCAATGCACTGATGAGTTTAAAGTACCAGTATTCTTTGTGATTTTTTTAGGGGAAACAATCAAGATTTTATTAATATAAGAATAAAGAGTACATGAGATTTAAGTTTGGTGAGATCATACAACAACACAAAAAAACAGAGAAACTAATGAAATAAATTCTTTGTGATGTTTGCCGATTTAATTAAGATTAGTGCTAATTAATCCCAATTTAGTGCCCAATGTTGGGCTTAATGGGAAAATTAAAAATTCTAGGGTAAATTTTCTCTAAAATAATGTCTACCTTTTCTTATCTCTCTTACTTATGAATCTTCTACTCTGAACACTATTAGAGCATTAAAGTATTTTTTTTTCTTTATTTAAAAAGGCCAAATTATTAGATAAATTATTGATTGATATCCTACCTCATCCTAATAATAAACAATCAGAAGAATCTCCCTTCCATAGTAGGAATTACTTAAAAAAGAGTAGTATCCATCATAGTACATCAAGATTCCAATATATTAGTGCTCCAGAATTTTGGCATGTCCAATTTATTGATATAGTATGTAAAAATGATTTCTAATACTTTATGGGGAAAGCACTATTTCTACTACTAGCAAGAGAATTGAACTTTAAATGCAGTTAGAAAGGCCATAATATGCAGCTACCCTAGCCTCAATCCTAGTAGAGGAAAAGTTCCTACCTCTCAATCATTATAAACGGTCAACTGCCTATAACTCACGCCTTCAATCTAACTTGAATTGATACGTGTGATACACTAAATGATTTGACTAGCATGATTCCTTGCTTATTATTATCCCTATTATGTTAATGTTGGTGAGAACTATCCTCTACCACTAATTGGATTATTGAAAGTGCTCAACTCTTGGGGATGCTTTGATGTGTATTTTGTAAGATCAGCCTTTAGTTCATCTACAATGGATTTACACATTTTGTTATATGTTGAAACACCCTTGAGTAATTTAACGCATGCATGTAAGAATTTCCATTCTGAGTTAAACATAGAGGAAAGCCTTTGGTGAGTCTACTAATAGCAATCTTCCATAATCTCTTAAGTTAAAACATTATAGGTTGAACATTGTTACACTAAGTAAAGATGTGATTAGATCCATTAAGTATAGATAATTTAATTACATCAAAAACTTTTCTAGCCAGTTTGACAGGCATGCGATGATGAAGAGAGATTGATTATATATAAAGCACAAGATCTTTACATTGCAATTAAGAAACAATGACTGATGATAATTACATTTAAGTTTTGTACCTAAATTGAGATATCAGGTACGTATGTGCATTGTTTTCCTTCCAAATATGAGAATATTTACTTAATTTATGCACATTTGACTTTGAAAGCTTCTAATAAAATCATGTTCCACTATACAAACTCTGATACAGTACAATCAAGTCTAATATATCACTAGATAAAGCATTATATGTATGCAAATGCACAACTCGGTTACTCTCTAGAAGTTGAAAACAACTCTCAAATCTTATGTTGCAATTGTCAAGATTAGAATAATCATTCAATCGCATTTGAAGTCTCCTTAGAATAGCCAAAAAAAAACTATTGACCTGAAGCATTGTTGGGTGCACTAACTGTGGGTGATTTCATGTATGTAGGCTTAGTAAATTTTACAAATTCACAATTGCTGGTAAGTTGAATTTTATATATACCATTCCATTTAAAAATATAGATGAAGCTTAACATAATCTAAGGTATGATGTTAAGAAAATTTGAACTCAATTCCGATCAAAAGAGTGCATTGGAAAAAGTATGCAGATAAGAAAAGTTGTGGAGAAAAAGAGTTGAATATGCATCAGTAATTTCTCAATCTATTCTATGACAATGATAAATAATATTAACTCACTCATTCAACTACCCAACATTGGATATCTAGTTGAAATATCTAACTTTTTCTGCAGCTTCATTTAAATATTATTCAATTTGAAGTAATAATTCCAACTTTCCTCACATTATGAAGAAAATATTTTTCTAAATTTTTATAATTCTATAGTAACTTTAAAAATTCTTAGGAACGATGTTAAAATTTGAACTCATTTTTAACTAAATGTTATATTATAATTATTATAATTATTACTATTATTAGGAAAAAATTTAGTGATATTATTTGAAAAAGTATTGATTTGTCAAGGTTGCTTTAACAAAGGTGTATTTTTTTAAATGGTCTTCCGATTATTAAAAAATACCTAGTTTAGCCCTCAAATTATTAAAATATACAAAATGTTCCCTCAACTACTTTTAAAATCCAAATTATCCATTTTAACATATACAACAATTTTAAATAAAAAAAAATTTAATTAGGGCAAAATAGTCTCTTAAATTCTTTTAAAAGTCCAAACTAATCTTATTTTATTCTTTTCATCCATTTTGGATGAAAAAGCTAAATTAATGAATGATATTTTAGCAGATAGGCGTGATACAATATTATCTTAAACATTTTAATAGTCGGGGGATTAAATTAAGCTTTTTTAAAAAGTTAGAGAACTATTTTAGAAATTATAAAATTATCAAAATGATCTCTTGACTCCTGCAAATATTCAAAATAGTCATTGACTACTGTAAATGCTTTTTTTGGTCCCTAAATTTTTGTTTAAGTAATTTTTTGGTCCTTGATAGTAACCTCTAGTTCCTACCCTTAAAAACTTAAGGGTATTTGCATATTTCTGAAACCAAAGCACTTCTTCATCGAGTATAGCTTGCAATTTCTTCCCTTGCCTACAGGGGCGACTTCCTTTATAATCAAAACAAAAACTTTTGCATCAAAACACAATTATTCTATCGATAAAAGTGACAAAACCACCGCTCCTTTGAATGGGCGGCACCACAAAATGTTTTATAGGAGGGTTAAATAAAATCCGATGAAAGAAGCTCTGATAGAGTAAACTCTACACCTTCAACTGCGCCAGAGCCAATGCTTATAGCTACGATGATCAGATCCCGGATTCAGCCTCACATTCATTCATCAGCACGCTTCAAAATCGACTCAGATTCTCCTGCAAGGTCAAATGCAACAAACACCATCTCCATTACCCTGCAAATTACATCTCTACCACAAAGTACAACATCATCACCTTCTTCCCCAAAGCCATGTTCGAGCAGTTTAGGCGTGTTGCCAATCTCTACTTCCTCGCCGCCATTCTCCCCTCACACCCATTGCACCATTCTCGATGGTCAGCATGATCGCCCTCTTGGGCTTTGTGATTGGGCTGAGCATGGACAAGGAGGCCATGGAGGATTGGAGGAGGTTCATGGTCAAGTTGAAGGTGAATAAAAGGAAGGTCAGTACTCATAAAGGGGACGAGAACTTCATCTACAAAATTAGAACCAGCGACTGTAAAAATTCGGAGCCATCACAAGAGACCTGTGGAGAATAAATCACAGAGAGACAAGCACTAGAGACCGACATGTAGGAAAATAAATCACAGAGAGACGAGAAGTTGAGAAAGAACTGTTTGTCAAGCGTCGAAGAAATCGCAAGCTCGTCGACCTGTAAGAGAATAAATAGCAACTTGTATCGAAAAGAATTAAAGAAGTCGCTCATGTACGACTAATAAGTGCTTCAGTTAGTTCGGAAAGACCCAATCACCCATAATTTTTTAATGGTAGGAACTGGAGTTTACTACTAAGGACCAAAAAAATATTTACAAGAGTCAATAAAGATTTTAAACATTTTGCAAGAATCAATGAACCATTTTGATAATTCTCTTTTAGAAAATAACTCTTTTAGTAAATACATAATTTTATATTACATTATTATATTTAGAACTATAATTTTAAATTGTATTTCTTATGTATAGATATATATTCTAACATATTACATATTAATATATTTAATTATTAAAATCTAAACCTATTAATCCCTCATATATCTCACACCAACCAAAAAGTCCCCACCCTAGACCTTAAAATGATGTCCCACCCCTTCTCATTCTTGAAAGTAGAACCCCTCAGAATGCTCCCTTTTGCTTGTTGGTTTCTCATTTGATCACTCCTTCACTGCATGCGGGTTTCATTTTATCCTTTGATTAAATAGAACCTTAAAAATACAATTTAAAAAATATGATATGCTGGAATAACTAAATACAAATAAAGTTATGGTTGAAATCCTATCTTGTGAATTTCAAAACTAGAAAGGATTAGACTTCAATCCACATAGATTAGAATAAACTGCTAATAAAAATATTGGTCTAACTTTAAGAATTTATAGCGTGTAGTCATCCCGTCGTTGCAATTTCTGAAATCCATTAGCTTCTTAAAACCTGGACATGTCAAAAGGTGCAAGAAAAAAAAAAATAAATAAATAATATGATATCCAGTGTAGGCAGATTAAATTTTTCCAATGTGTTTACAAGTGCCAAACTGCATGAGGGTATCCAAATGCAGGTAAACTATACCAGTCTAATATTTATGTGCCCTCTCATAATGATATGCACTACTCGCAGACTTAACATCGTCAATCAACAATGAAAAGGTTACAGGATGTAATAAAAAAATTGAAGCATTTTAATAGTAGCTATATATCAAGTTCACAAACAACCAAGACCTTATGCACATAGACCCATAAAACAATATGTTCAAGAACACCTCAAAACTTAAGTTGAGATATTATTATTACCACCAAGCATTTTTAAAGTTCAGAAAGTATACTAAATATGAGGATGTGGCGTTTCTCTGATATTATCTATTACAGCAGTGATACATGGTATGGTAATTTTAGTAATTGACATTCCATCACCTGGGCACCAATAGGAACAGGCAAGAGACCATAAATTGAACTTCCTACAACAGCAATCGCACAACTATTACTTTGCTGGAGTAGATGAACGTCCCTGAGCACAATTGTCTGAACCAAAGGGTATGGAGCATGAAGAGAGCGTATCTGCAGAGACAAGTCATGGTAAAGTGATGGCCAGATACCAACATGTGCAACTCATGGAAGAGCAGCTTCTGAGTTGGTCACTATCTATTGGCTTACCTCAACATACCTTGGCAGGCGAGCCAATCCGTATTGCTTGTGGATGACAATAGAGCAAGGGGCCTCAGACCAACATATCCTTCCATCTTGTAAGAGCTTCCCATTTTGGTCAACAAAAACTCCAATGTCATCCTATAAAGATATAAAAGAAAATGGCAAGCACGTAATGAAAAACAGCTGTTAACGTGTTTCCCCAAATCTAAAGCTACCTATTTGTTCCAAGATTAATAATTAAAAGTTTTATATAGTGCACATGCATTTCAAGGAGAAAGTAAACTATGAATTTCCACAAACAATTATTCTCAATAATAGATGAGTATAAGAACATGTCTTAACTCACAAACTGAAGAATTAATTTCACCTATAATACACTTCATATTGCTCAGTAGAGCATTTACTAAGGTTTGCAATCAAAATGTACAGAAACCTTTTCATCGGCTTATGAACTAAAATCTCAAGGATCATATATCAATCAATAACAAATAAGTTTATGTAAGGCATTCTAAGAAAATATTTGCAGAAAAAAGAGATCATAAGAAGAACAACTTTTCATAAGAAAGCAATTTAAAACTGTATTTAAAAACAGTAAATGAGCCTATCCTTGTGGATTAATAGCAATGGAAAATGTTAATAAACTGTCATATAGAACTCATAAGGATTAATGAAATCCTTTTATTGAAAAACTTCAAAATAGTTGTTCTTGTTAGAAGAGCGACATTCATTCTATTAAGGGGTTGTATCATTCATATAAACCCATTCCTCACTTCCATTCATCTCTATTACTCTTTCTTCTTTTAGGTTTCCAATGTAATTAATAATATGGTGAACATAGAAAGAAAAAACTTGTTTTTTAGAGGCAACAAGAAAAGGAAAGGTATGAAGTTGATCAATTAGAACAAAGTTTGCAAGCATTTAGGCAGGAGTATTAAAATCAAATGCAGTTAATATAGATTAGAAAAATGAGCTTGCAACTCTATTGGCCTGTACAAAAATAGCTTTGTAGTGTGTTCTGAAGTAAGGATATCTCTTTAGAAAATATAAAAAAAGCAACTAGTCTTCTGTGCTCCAAAAGGTGATAATCTTCAAATGTCTAATTCAAATTGTCCGCTTCTTAAAACCCTCGTTTAATGCAGTACAAAAAATGAGCACACCTATTGAAAAGATAGTGTGGTATATCAGTACCCTCTGGTTTATTCGGCTGGCTTTTTCATAGAAGAAAGCTTCCTGCTAAATATAATATCAACGAAAGCGGCTTGAACAACTTTACTTTGTGCTCTATCCGACCAAAATAGAACATCAATCACCCTTTTCTCCTGCGCTCCCACAGCTCAAGATTTTAATAAGAAAACACTAGATTTTAAGCATGCAAAGTAAGAAGCAGCAGCGCAATTCTCATACCCTATGGATAAATTTCAATTATAAATCGTATAGAATTTATGAGTGTTGCATTTAAAAGGAAAGAAACGGTTGTTCCTCAAACACTCGCAACTGTGTCAACAATATATTTCAAGTTAGTTTGTGGATTGATAATTCTCATGTAAATTATGAAAATAGATTAAATATTTCTTTTTTTGTGATGCTTTCATTGCATTGACTTTTTTTCTAGCTTAATGGCTAGCGAGAATGGTGCCTCTTCGAGATTTTTTTAAGAAATAAAAAAGAAACACTTTCATTACACCCAAATAGTGATATTACAAATCAAACACCTACTCAGAGAATCTATTTCACTTGCAATGATTGGAAGAGGGAAAGTGGGGTGATAGTTTTGGTGTAATTATAAAATTTTGAGAGATATCCTTGTAATGCTTAAATATTGGTGTTAAATATGTAATTAATCATTTACTGAGCGGTATGCATGAACGTCTCCCAAAAAATCTATACTGCTGTCAATTTGTTTCCCATTAAATCATTTAAGTTTAATGTGCACTTTTCAAAATAGAGACTTTCATTTCTGTGTTTATAAACATAAACAGTTTTCATATTTCATAATTACATATCGCATCAGGATACCATTGACCATAAATTGCCATGCCTCACCAATGCAACTAGTCAAAGAAAATTTACAGTAAACAAATAGCAAATTGCATAACTCCCTTAACTTGGGATTGTTAACAGATACATCCAACATTCTAAGTTCGACCAATGCATTCTAGAAATTTTGAATACCATGGAATTATTGTATTCATTAATTTCACTATCAATCAACAAAAAAATAAAAATCTCGAATACTTTATATCTAGAAATAATTTCAAACTTGAGGGACACTTTGGCTGAAATAAAAATGTAAGTAAACCAGTCTTAAATTTGGGATACTGCCCAAACTTGAAATGGCTAAATGTATTTTACACATACAGATCTAGATTACTACTGTTTTCCAGGTAAACAGGCAACAAGATAGAAATTAACAGCATTAATATAATCTCAATAGCATGAACTAAACTCCAAACTAATAATACTATGATATAGCAAATAAAAATGTGCTTTTATTTGGTAAAATAGTTATAAAGTGATTAGCACAGAAACAAAAAAATAAAAAAAAGTATGCAGCACTAAGTAATACAAATAAAGTACCTTTCCTAGGATAAGTTCACCAGAGGAGAGAGGAACAACTAAGGGAGCACTCCTCCCAGAAGAGAATACTTTAAACGATGCACCAGTTGCACTGTTTAGTATTACATATTCCTTCCCAATTCCCAAGCAAATGTTTTCACCACACCATGCCATAGACTTCACATGATCATGCACACCGAACTCCTTGACCTCCACAAATTCACGCCCACCTAAAAATCATAGTTAAAAGTACTGTTGTTGCTAAGCTCCTAATAAAATTTACATAAAAAAAATTGTAGGGAAGTTAATCAAATTCAAAAATATTGTCATCTATTTTTACAAAGGAAGAACTTTAATTAGCCAATATCATCAAATACTTAAATCACATGAGTTAACAGGTTAATTAATTCAAAATTAGCTAAGCTGAAAACTAAGACTTAAATTAGCAAAGCTAAATAAGTGAATTAAGTTGGAAATAGATTGGTTGCAAATTAAACTTAATTTGGGATTGATTTTAAGAATATGTATTAATATTTTACTAATAATTAATAAGTGCACTAATAATCTCAATTCTCTGACTAATAAATTGTTAATGAAAAGTATTATTTTAAGTGAGTTTATCATTAAATATACTAATTAATTAACTTAAGAAGTTAGTCTACCATGTTCATTTAACGTATTCAATAACTATGTATTAAATTACACTAATTAAAATAACAGTATTATTCATAGTATTTATACTATATCATTTCTAATGAACACAATACTTGATATCAATTAAGTATTACTATAGTTATATACTAATAACACTAATTTATATTTTTTATTGTGCCATAACAACAACAATAACACTGCCAACAAGACTTGGTCCCACTAGGTGGGATCAGCTACATTAATCTCGTCTCCATTGTGCACTATCAAATAGAAACTCTTCCTGAGTTCCAAATAGAGAAGATCTCTTCTAAAGATTTCTTCCCATATCTTTTTTTTTATCTTTTCTTTTAACATGAGCAAAATTTGTATATTTAATTTTTCTAACAAGGCATCGAATAGTCTACGTTAAACAAACTAAACCCTTATACGCATTATTGCACTTACTTTTATTAATTTATAGAGTGCCTAATACTAAATTATATAAATTATAAATTTATATTAACACAAATCTTATATTTACACAAATTTTATATTAACATAAACTACTAATGCCTGATACTTATTTTTGCTATTTTTACAAAAGGTTGCCCATTTTCCATCAAATTAAAAAAAAATAAGCAATTTGTTATAATATTCTAGTATTAAAAAGACATTAGTACTTAACTCAAGCATATTAAATCCAATAAAATCTTTATCACTGTCTCTCAATCTTTTTTTTCTCTATTATTTATGAATTAAAAAGTTAAAATACTTTAACGTCAATTTTAGGGCCACAATATTTCAACTAATATTAAAGAGCAACTCTTGCTTAGGCTAGGGCCCAGGCCGAGCATGATCAAGCTCGAAATAGGCCTGATCGGACCCAGGCTGAGCCTAATTGGGCCTAAAGGTAATGTCTCACATGCCAGACCCAAAAACTAGGCCACATTTTGTAGCCCAAGCCCGATCAGCCTCGGGCTCAACGAGGGTCGAGTCAGCTTTGTAATTTAAAATAGTTGTCGGGGCTTAGCGCTGCAACTATGATGTGTGTCTTAAAATTGTCAACCCAGTAATTTGCTGACTCATTACTAGTGCATATGATATGTGGACCTAGCATTGCAAGTCGACCTTAAGGCTTAGAATTGAAACTCATGCTAGCTGAGCCTCGGTCAACTCACGCTTTTAAAGCTGCAGTTCGTGGGTTAAATTAAAATACTCTTCACATCGGGCAGGGCCGAGCCATGCTTTAATGCACAAACCCACACCTGACAAAATTTTCCTAAGAGCCGACTCAATCCTGTCCAATTTTTACCATGGATCCCTGCCACTCTCCCAGGCCTGATATTTAACCAGGTTAGGCTTGCTGAGGCCAAATCAAACTCCTTCCTAGGTTTACTCTTGCTTTGTTGATATTAAGGAACTGTTTAATTTTATCATAGCATATCTTAAGCTTATTAAAGCTAAGTTAAGACCCAAAAAGAGTATTATTTGAGCTCTTTGCTTAAGCTAAGGCCACCAACCATTTAATCCTTTTATAAAACTTGATCGAGCTCATATCCAAGCACCCAAAAATGGGCACCTGCATACAATGGACTATTTCATAAAGAAATAGAAAAAGCTAGTTGAGTTTGCTACCATATTTAAAAATTAGAAAAAAAGGCATGTTACATAAGTAAATATAAGTATTAAGTATTTTCATAATTTTTAATAATAAATTTGATATCATAATAATTTATTTTATGATATTAACTTTATTGCAACAATAATATATTTAATTATAATAATAATCATAATAAAAATGATTACTATAAAAAAATATGTTAGCATAATTATATTATTTAATTATTAAAATAAAAAAATTAATATAATATAAGTATTTAACATGTTAATGTAATAAAAATAATTATTATAATTATTATAGAAATTTAAATTATGTAGTAAGATTATACAATATAAATTAATAGCTAATACTAAAATTAATGCAATAACTTTGTGTAAAATAATTAACTAATTAAGTAATGTCATTTGCTAATTAATTTTTTATTTAAATCATTAATTAGTTTACATGAATGTTTACAATAAGTCCTAGCCCGCTATAAGCCCCCAATATTGTTGATTGAACCCTCAAAATGTACGCAAGGCTCAATTGAATCCATAGCAACCTTAGGCAAGAATTTCAATTCTTCTAGCCCAAACCTCAGTACCATTGCTTCCTGAACCCTTCCCTTCCCTCTGTGAGAATCCTCAAATTCTTTGCAACTTCTGATGATCACAGTTAGAGCGTAAACCTCCCTGTTATTGATCAAATCCTCCTATATTGCCCTAAGCAAAGAGCTTCATTTATCAAAGAGGCCATTGCTACAATACTGGGCAGACTGGCTTGACTTGGGCTGACTCAAGGAAATCAAATTAAATAGCTAAGGGATTGGTTTGAGCCTGGCATTGATCAGAACATTCCTTAGAGACCTTCCCAAAAGATGTCTCTTTTGATAATAGTTTCTCCCTCATTCCCCCTCTCCATCAGCTTAATCAAGATGATTAAGGATCTAACTTTTTACTAATCAGAATGTTTGCAATTCATTAAGATTTAATTTCATACATTGGTCAATCAATGGTTAGCTTAATCCAATGGAACCTAAATGCTTAGCTAATCACATTTCGTATTGCTTAATCCACATGATTTGCGATCAATCCATATTAGTTACTGATATTAAGCATGTTATTTATAACAAGGGATTGAGATTTATGTTTATGATCATTCATGTTCAGTTTAAGCTAATAAACTCTTAGAGCAAGGATTAGCACATCATCAGTCCTCCCTTGCAATTCTAGTTGCTTAATTAGCCTAATTAAATGATTAATCCTTATCAAATGTGTTTAGTATGTTAATAGAAAGTTTAGAGATTGAGATCTAGCTTCAAGCCTTGCATGTTTAAGCTTAATCCAGTGATCCTTAAGACCATGCTAACCAACTTGCTCAATCATTGATTATGAATACTAATCCTAATTAAAGCATCATGCTTTGCATGTTCCTTTAGAGAATTAAATGTTTATGTATGATGCTTTGAATTTAAGGTAGATCTAATCCTAAATCATGGCTAATTTTATCACCATCCCTAAAGTTTGTGCTAATCACCTCACCATTTCTTCTTCTCATTTATTTTAATTACTTTAAAAGGTTAATTATGTGATTATTCCATACAAAATTCCATTAATAAGTTCTTTCTTATGAGTAATTGTATGATGAATCTAGAATCGTGTTCATGTTTCTGTATTATAGCTAATTGATTTGTAATTTGGCATGCTACTACTTAAGACTTCATGTGTTAATCCCCAAAATCTTAATTGATTAATTTTAGCATGTTAGGATGAACCCTAATTCTTGTAAGCCAAGTTTAACTCTTAATTCATGTGTATATTAGCTTGTTAACGCCTTACTAATCCCCTTAACCACGTGTATGATTTACTTTTAGTAAGAATAATTACTAGATTAGCTTCTATAATTTTTTTAATGTTTACAAATGATATTATTAAGGAGTATCACATTTAGCATGTGATTCACTCAAGCAAGTAAGTATGATATATATATTTAAGAATCTTCTAGCATTTTATATATATGATCGAACATAGTACAACAGATGTGGTGGTGACCTCAAACCAAAAATAAAAAATAAAATAAAATAGTCACCAATCTCCTAAGTATATATATATATATATATATATATTTATTTATTTATTTATTTATTTATTTATTTATTTATTTATTTATTTATTTTTTGCTTATGTGTGGCCGGTGGGATTTGAACCCATGACCTGGGATAACAAATCCTGAGCCTCAACCACTAGGCTACAACACCATTCACATATTTATATACTATATAGTGTTGAAATAAATCTTATCATATATCTTATATAGAGCTAAGAGTAACAAAGACTTGTCTTAGTAGTGCATTTTAAGCTTATTGATCAATGGCCTAAGCTTTAATAGTAATATTCAAGTTCCATTTAGAATCCAATTAGAAGACTTAATATGATATCTCTGTAACATAAATTGAACAACCTTTAGTTAAGACACCATAAGATCTTTTTGAGGAAGTATGCATGTTAAGTCTCATAGAATTAACCATTTTTTCATACACATACATTAGGTTTTTATATCATTAAGAATGTCATCACTTTCATAAATACCTTAGCTAAGAGTGTTTTTATCTTAATCTAAGTGTACCTTGAACTTTTCCAAGCCTAGTTTGAAATTTATAATGGCAAGTTTATGTGAGATCCTAATTGATCATGAGAATTATATTCCTTCAAATTAGTTGTTGAATTTTATATAAAGCTTAGATCATAAGTGTTGATGCAAATCTTAATATATGTAAAAGTGTAAGTTCACCAACCTATCCAATATTTGCATCTTGTAATGTTAGAACTTGACCCTTAGATCATGTCAATCACATTTACTTGAAACCTAAGAGATGCTATAACAATTATATGATGTGTTCTTTAAGATGAAACCACCAATGATATTATTGCAACCTCATTAGAACTCTAGAAGAATTGCCTTTAAGGTCCTATAATACACACATTTGTACTCTATAGATATTCATATGAATCTACAGGCTTACCAACTCAAAGACACGTTTAGACCTACCACTCAATTCTCATTTGTAGGTCAAGCCTAAGACCTACTGATGGAGATCAGTCGGTGCCCATACATCGTTAGGCGGGGCCCGCTTTTGTGTATTCACGCCTACGAACTCGTTCCGATAGATGATCTGACGTCACGGATGCGTCGGGCTCATCGTTTACATGTTTTTTCACATATTACTTGTACTATTTGCATTATTATTTAGGAAGTTTTTGGCCCCAACAATCTAGGCTAATCATAGCCGTCGATTCTGGGTGCCCTAGCATTTGTTTTCTATTTAAGGGTGAGGGATGCTGCCATTTGGGGTATTGCTGATTTTGGAAAAGAAAGCCTCCAACCGGTAATCAAGCTCCTTCCGCGGTGCCGACTCCGTGGAACCCTAGGTGACGACTCCTAGCCACCCCTTCCCTTCCACCAACAGCCGCCCCCTCCCCTTCCCAACAGCCACCCCTTCCCTTCCACCAACAGCCGCCCCCCTCCCCTTCCCAACAGCCACCCCTTCCCTTCCACCAACAGCAGCCCCCTCCCCTTCCCAACAGCCACCCCTTCCCTTCAACCAACAGTCACCCCCTTCCCTTCCCAACAACCACCCCTTCCCTTCCACCAACAGCCGCCCCCTTCCCTTCCCAACAGCCACCCCTTCCCTTCCACCAACAGCAACCCCGTTCCCTTCCCAACAGCCACCCCTCCCCTTCCACCAACAGCCGCCCCCCTTCCCTTCCCAACAGCCACCCCTTCCCTTCCACCAACAGCCGCCCCTTCCCTTCCACCAACAGCCGCCCCCTTCCCTTCCCAACAGCCGCCCCCTTCCCTTCCCAACAGCCGCCCCTTCCCTTCCACCAAAAGCCCTCCCAACCGCAGCTTTCTCCTCGAAGCTGCACCCACTACCGCCCAGTCCAGTCGTAGCGAGCCCTTCGCAGCAGCCCTCGCCGTGTCCTCGTGTATGTGAGTTATTTCTTTGGAACTGAATATTTGAATATTACTGTACTTTGAGTGGATTGTTCTATTACTACAAGTTTTAGTCCCGCAGCGTATTTCAAAGAATTGCTACAGGTTTCAGTCGCCACCCGTTCTTAAAGATTGGCCCACCTCTGTGCAGAGGAAAGCCAACGTTTGAGAACTTGCAAGGGGAATATCTTGCTTTCTAACGTTTGTCTACAGGGTTTATTAAACATAATTGCTTGTATAGACTCTTGCGTCTAGCCTACCCTACATCACCTACTCTAACTATTAAAGTTCTATCAAAATCTTTAGATTTATCTTGCCAATGAATATATCCATGTATATATATACACATACATATGCCTATTCAAGATCTTTACGTTATCAAGTAATGTTAACCTTATAAAATATATTTTAATTAAAAATATGTAAATATATATATATATGTATATATATAAGTTTATATATAAGCATATATGTATAACAATGATTTATGGAGAAAGTAGCATATTTATTAATGTTAAATTTCCCAAATTTCATAGAATTTAAAATTTAGAGTAACTTGAGATAGTTGGGTATTATTCTTTTTCATTTTGTTGTGAACTTCAAGTACAAAGAAATTTAGTGATATTACATTATTTTATCGGTGTGTCGTTTATTGTTTCGCGCTTTCTTTCTTTTTTACACCTAAAAATTCATACTATGAAACCTTAGCTTAAAAATTTTATTGAGTTTCTATTTTTATGTCAAGTGATTGCATTATACATTTAATTTCCTTGATATAGAAATCTTGAGTAACATTGGACATAATAATAAATTAAGCCAAAATCATTTGAATTACTTGTGACCATTGCATGAATGCCTATCTGGAGCTTTATACATAAACTTGTACACAAAGTTTGCTAAGGAACATGTAAAAATAAGGAGAAATGGGGTCCACTAGGAAGGGGCAGATGAGTTAGTCGTATGAAAGGGCTCACTCGGCACTTATATATGCATTTTTGAACGATCACAAATGTGATTGTATATCTTCCTAAGGAAGCTGACAAGCTGAAAGTCCCAAGAAGGTGAGTGGGTTTGAATCTCACCCACTTGATCGTCACATAGTTATAATCATTATGATTATGTTCTATACAGTTTACATATTCTACTTATTACATATGTTGTACATGTTACACGTGTTTTACCTATTATACTTGTCTTGCTGCTACACATACTTTGCTTATTATACATGTCTTGCATATTACAAATATTTACTTGCTATATGTGTATGGCCAACTATACATGTTTTACCGGTTACGCATCTATTTTACTTAATTATACTTATCTATTATTGATACTCACGTTGTTACCATTGCAAAACAAGCCCTTAGTTCATCTAATTAAGCTGAACTAACCATTGCAGCAAAACAAATCTTGCACCCATTATATATTGGCACACAAATAACTTGGTACAAATTCTTAATTTTTTATGTACTCCAAATTGATTGGTAATCCTAACCTTTTTCAGGTGCTAAGAACTCTTAATAGTTCTTTTAAGTTATCATTGGTTGGTCGGGAGCTACTTGTAACTTGGTGAGCAAGATGATATATTTATGTCAATGAATGTATATTGTTCATATTTTTGTCATTTGTAAATTTTTTATGTATTGCATTGTGATGTGACACATTGTTTATTATTGTGTTGATGGCTTTAGGTTGTGTTGTATGGATATATGAGTTATTTTCCAAAATTGTCCCCTAACTAATAAATGCTCAAGTTAGTCCCTTAACTATAAAAATATTTAAAATAGTCAAAAAATCTTATTAAAGTCCAAGTTAATCCCGTTAGATAAAAAGATTTCCCTAAGTATTAAAATGACTAGAATAATCTCCCAACTTCGAAATAGTCCCCTACTACTAGTTAATGCACAATTTATTGGATTAATAAATTATATTTGGAAATTTGTTTTTTGAATCTTATTTCCCCTTTATTAACATGATCCCAAACTAACACAAGTGATAAGCAAATTAGAAGTACGGAAATAGAAAAACAATGATATGGTGGAAGAGTGGATATACATAAAATAATATAGTGAAAAGAATTCATGTGTAGCAAACCAATGTTAAAGTATATCCAACTGTAAATAAGTTTATAGATGGTGTTTTAGATGGTTCACATATTAAGCATATACCATTAATGCCCTAATTAGAAAAGTTGAGCTAACAAACTTTGCACATATTCAAAGTGGATGAAGAACACCATAAAAGGCATGGCAAGAAACTATCGATAATGATTGCATATACTTGAAGCATTGGGATGTGTTATGGTATAAAACAAATTTCATTCCAAATAATTTATTTATTTTTTATAAGATTTGTTGTATTTAGAATATGAAGTAAATTAAAATGTAACATATTTATAGTCAAATAGAGTTAAGAAATCACACCCAAATTGAGTGAAATTGTTTCACAGTGAGAAGAGTAGACTAGACGTATGTTGCCTACATTCTATTATTTTTCCTTTTCTTTGTATGAGTGCTGGCTTCTTCCAAAAGCCCGAGCAAGTGACTTCTGCTCCTGTAATGACCCAATGTCGTTACTTTGCAAATTATGTCAAAACCCAACTTAAAAAATCAAAATCTCGGGCAACTTCAAAATTATGACAAACTAAAAATATCATTGGTTAGAAATAATTTTTAAATCAAAATGCCCTAGTTTGAGAGAAATTCGGATGACGAAAACTCCTGTTTTAATTTCTAAATTATAAAAATTCAATAAATTAAGAAAATTAAATACAAGTCCAAATTCATCGATTTTGGTGTCATTGTGTTAAGTATATTATTTAAAGACTACACTAAAAGTTTTATCAAATTTGTTACCTTTTGAAATTTCAAACTTCAGAAATTAATATAAAATAAAATTTTACTCCAAATTCAAAATTTTTAGCGCGAGGGTGTTCGTCTCTTCGCAACACGACTTTGTATCAAGTTTCGTTATTTTTAAAAGTCAAACGACGAAAAAAAACAAAAATTTTAATTAAATTTATTTTTTTTAAATTCCCTATTTTCTTTAAATTCCCTGTTTTCCTTCTTATTCCCCCCTGACGCGGGACACAGGGCGCGGGCTCTGTCGCACGCAGAGCCTGCCAGGCGGGACCTGTGCCGCCTTCCCCGCGCCACCTTGGTCAGCGACTAGTCGGCGCCCGATCAGCGGCAAACCAGCTGGCCGGTCGTTTCCCCTTCCCTCTCCTTCCCTCCTTCTATATATACCCCTCCCCTCCCTCCCAACAGCCAACCTCCCTCAACCCAACCTCCCTCAGCCAGCTGCAGCCTCTTCTGCTCTGGCCTCCCCACTCCAGCCACCCCTCCGGCTCCTTCAGCCACGTCCGGCCTCTCTCCGGCAACCTTAACACTATGTGAGAGTAGAAGGAAAAGAGAAGAAATTTGGCATTTTTTTATTATTTTTCTTTTGCATTTTTTCCATAATATAATCATTATTATTTACATAATAATAAAAATTATATTATTTTTTTTTATCTCTAAAATATCATTATTATCATAATAATGATAATAAACATGTTATTAACATTAATATTGTTATCATTAATTAATAATAATAACAGTAAAGAAGTTATATTTACTATTATTTCTAATTTGTCAATTTTAATTTAGTCATTTTCATTCCATCATTTTTTTTTCTTTTTCTTTATTATTATTATTATTACTTTCTGCAATTTTTAATTACAGTCATTTTCATTATCTTTTTCTTTTGTACATTATTATTATCATTAAATAATGATAATAATAACACTATTGCTATCTTTGGTAACTTAAAATTCTATCTTCTATCAAGCTAAAAAAGCAAAAGAAAAATAGAATAGAAAAAAGATAACAAATATTCCTAAAAATATCACACTACTTTATTTTCATCACAATTCTATAAATTTCTAAAGTATTGGCTAAAAGCTAATTTAAATATCAAAAATCTTATGCATATTCAATCAACTGTTACATTTTTAAAACTTAAAGAAACGGTACCCAGTATATATACATGTATTACTTTGTTTGCACTTTACTGCTGCTTAGTTTCGCTTTGAATCAAATTCATATTTGTTTTGCTTGGTTGGTTGTTTGAAACCAACATCCTTTTATAAAATAGTTAGTTACTGGAAAAATGACATAAATAACATACGTTGGTTAATTATTCAAAAAATTGCATTAGTAATATACATTGGCTGGTTATTAGAAAAATGATATCAGTAATATATGTTGGTTGGTTACTGAAAAAATGACATAAGTAACATACATCTATGTGATAATACTTTTTGCAGGAAATTTTATGCAATTTTTCATGCAATTTTATTACATTATTTTTCCGCTAATCGCATATGTGCTATTATAAAATAAAATATTTTATTATTTACTGCGGTACTTATAGTATTCTCTAATTACTGGGAATTCCAATCCTAGTATTGTTTTCTGTATAATACCAGATCAGGTACTTCTAAGAGAATTCAACTGAGAACTTTAAATCTTAGATCTACTATGCTACTTTTTATTTTATTTTTGTTTCAATTATCTTTTATTTTAAAAAGATAAACTTTGTAAGAAGTGTACGCCGGTTTATTTGTAATATAGAATTATGATAAATGAGATGTCATTTGGCTTTTATATATGTGTATCCCTTCTCTTTTAAATTGCTCAATAGAATCTCGCGATTTGTGAATACCTCATGTATGGACAATTCTCACTGAATCGGCATCAGGCCATCACAGCCCCCTTCTTTGATTATGATCTATGATTTAGATCGGCATTGTCAATTTCTTTTAGAAGCCCTAGATGCAATTTCCAACTTTGGATTAGCACTGTCAGCTTCAGTTGTGATCTATGATCCTAGATCGGCATTGTTGGCTTCCACAAACCATGGCACATGACTTCAAGCCCTAGATTGGCATCATCGTTAGAGATGGCAGCAATGATACCAACTTGATAACAATTATTCCCTTCTGGTTGTACCTCTAATTTTATTTTTTTTATTACAATATATAACAATCCGTGTAAATGGATTTTATTTGGAGTAATAATTGTGAACTTGGACGAATATTATTTGAAGCAATTCTTGTATATTTATTCATAGAAATTGCTACAATGCTTGCCTTGCAAAATTAATTTAGATAAGTAATAGCAATGAAAAAAATGTGTCTTCTTGCCAAAATGTAAAGTTGGAAAAAAGCAAGAAGAAGCATCACAAAGGAAAACAAAAAACAAAAAAATGACCTATTCGAAATTTTGCTTAATTGGTAATCCTTAATTTTGAGTTTTTTTATGTTGATTTATCAATAAAAATAAGAATTCAACTTTTTAAGGTATTCTCATCACTCATTTACTTAATATACCATACCCTCCAAATTACATCATCACAAATAAGAATATTTTGATTACTTATAGAACTTTCAATGGCAACCAAGCAACTACAAATAAATTATAGTGGAATCATATTTCTATAGTATTTTTATTCCAAAAAACCAAACAACCCCTTAGTAAGACTATGATTTTATGTTATTGTCATAAAATACTAGGTGGAAGAATGTAAACTATAAATAATTGGGCAAAATGTATTTTAAAATTTCATAAAAAGCAAATCACATAAGCCTCCCCCACTATATCCCTCCCTCACGCCCTCTCACCATCTTCCCCCATCCCCTCTAAAATCTACACTTACTGAAACCCAAACTACACCAACAAGCTTGCATCATCTAGAAATACAAAGTCAAGTAATATTTCTCTCCAAAATGAACAACTAATGCTCAATCAAAATGTCAAATAAACTCATGCAAGAGTTGGTTTTGAAAAATTAAAGTGTCTGATGGCAATGCAACAAGAATTTTTTGGCGGCAATAACTGCATATGAGGTTCAATCATTTATAAACTGAAATGTTGAGGCCGTTTGGTTCACTTATCTCTTAATGCTATGCAGCGTTACTAGGATATTGTAGATGTTAAATTCAATGCAATGTTATCTTGAAATTAAAAAAAAAGGTATATGTAATTAATTTAGTGCTATTAGATTGCAACAAAAAAATAAAGCACAGGACTAATAAACCAAAAGATATTGATGCTTTTAGTGATAATGTTATCTAACAATACTGATATATTAATAAAACTTGCATCTATGTCATTGAACCAAACTAGCCCCATGCGAAAAATATAAGAAGCGAAAATCAAAACTGACAAAATTACCATCCAACCGATAGATGCCAACCCTCTTCTGCCGGCCAACGCAAAGGAAGCCCCTCCGATCGTCCCAGCTATATACATTAGCACCTTTAGTCTTAGCTATGGCGACAACTGTCTCCAAATTGGGGAGACGGTGGAAAGCAATCCACTCCGAGAGGGACAACAGAAGATCTCTCGAACGGCACACCTCCATAGCCACCGGAGCCCTCTTCCAGAACCCCGACATCGCCCTCTCCTGCGCGTACAATTCTCGCTTGATATCAGAATCGAGAGGCGATATCCCCTCATCCCCACTGGAAAGCACAGCAGCGGTCGAAAAGGATGATGTCGGTGCGAAGATCCGAAGTGAGCCGTCGGAGCAACCCAGGAGGATCTTTGTTCCAAACGAAGCAACGCTCTCGATCTTTACGTTGCAGCCCTTTATAAGCTCTACCAAATCGTAGGCACTGTGCACCATTGCGTCCGTGCTTTCACACTCCGGCCCTCCGTTGCTTCCCTGCAGAATGCATCGATGGTCCGATGCCGCCTTTCCCTTCCCTTCCACACACAGGAACAACTAACTCTGCACGGGCCCGTTTTGAATGCAGTGCAAATCCAGCAAATGTGAATCGTGAAATCTTAATATTAAATATGGACAAAATTTTAGCATTTGCCTTCCAATATAAATAAAGGTTTTATACGTATCGTAAACTTTTTTTAATTTATAAATTTAACATAATTTCTTTATATATATATATATATATATATATATATATTATTCTTTTCTCTTTCTTAATTTTATATATATATATATATATATATATATATATTTTAGATATAAATTTTCATTTATACGAACTTTGACTTTTATTTTCTATTATTTCATGATATATATGAAATATTTAAAAAAATATTAAATTTATAAAATAAGAATAAATTTATGATAGATATGTAATAAGAAAAATAATATTATGACCGCATGGCACCCAATACCACCCATCCTGTATGATAAGTATAAGTGGGGGGAGGATTTAATATGACACGGCGCTAACATTTACATGGCCAGAAAATAAAAAAATAAAAGTTAAGAGTTGGAAACAAATATATTGTTGAAAGAAACAAGGAGATGGTGGGATTTCATTCTCCACTCGCCTCCTTGGCTGACCCCCTCCATTCGAAGGGGTCGCTCGCCTCCCCCCATTCCCATCAAACGCCCTCGCTCGTGAGGGCGAACGAGAGGGGATGAATCACCTCTCCTCCGCCCGTTCTCCGCATAGGCGCACGGACAAATATCTTCTCCTCCGTCGGTTCTCCGCATAGGGCGCACGGACGAATCCCTTCTCCTCCGCATAGGGCGCACAGACGAATATCTTCTCCTCCGCCGGTTCTCCGCATATGGATTTGCTTGACTTTAATGTGAGCCATCTTATATCGCCTAAGAGTACAAGACATTGCGGTGGCTGACCACTTTGTTGCGCTGGAGCACCTTTCCTCCGCTCGCCAAGATGGCGGCCCTCAAAAGAGAGCTCAAGCTCCTTGCCTTCGTGCGGGCTCTCACCAATAGGTCCCCTAGCTTGGATTGGCTTTTGGGCAATACCGCTCTCTTTACTGTGAGCACGTTGGTCCTCCTGCATATCCATCAGGCCACCCTCAAACATAGCAGTAGGCTTCAGGGTGGCTGCTTGTTGTGTCGTGGAGACTTTATTGTACAAAAACAGCATATGCGCTGCAGTGCGCTACAACGGATCTTATATGAGCATTAAGCAAGTTATAATATATGTTAGAGGTAAAAGTTTGTTTTTAAAGGGATAGTATATAGATCTATATCAGTTTTGTCAAATAAACTTTACAAATCCACCTATTATTTAACAAGAATACAACTGCAATGGAATTTCTGAACAATTATTGTATCATTTATTTTGAGAAATTCATTAATGGCTCTTCATGATTTATATTGCAAGTGGTTTTGCACCCAGCATATTAGGTTTGTAATCTGCAAAAGAAATTATTCAAGCACTGTGCTTACAATGCATATTTATATTGAACTTTCTTTTCTATTAAAAAAAAAAAAGATAAAGAATATTCTCAAATCTCTAACACCACTAAGGTATTTTAATGCTTTATTTTACTCTTCATCTAATGATATTTATGTGGTAATTGATTAGAAGTTTCGGTGTCCCTAATTAGTTTCAAAGCAGTTGCATGTTTATATGTTTGCATTTTCTTTCTTGTTTTTTGCACGTTGTGATATTGTGCCTATTGAAGCATCATGAAATGTCTCTACCTTAAGAGCTTGAAGCGATCGGATCCAATTTTCTTGTGCATTTATATCACTTCATGCATTGATTTTTAAATGGTGGTTATTATATCATTGCATGCAGTTTATTGTTGATCACTATATCAATTATTTGTAATTCTTAATTTGTATATCAGTTTGTGCATTGCCCTAGTTCAATATTTATTTATTTTTGCATGTATCATATCGCTGATTTTTTTTCTTAAGTTCGAGGAATTCAAGTCATTTATTTATGAAGCAGATGTTGGCAGATTATTTATTAATAATCAGATGAAGCAGATTATTTACTCAGCTTTTTGAGCTCAATTCAATTCTTACAAGACCTTCTTTATCTTGAGAATTTCATCTCACATCATCCTTACACCATAAACCTTTGAGATAGTTTCATATAAATCTTTGCATCTATATGCTATTTATAACTTCATAATCAACTAATTAATTTCACTTTGATAAATGAGGAGCATTAAAAGTACATTAAAGAACATTTTGTAAGATAAGTATCAAAAGTATATTGATAATATACATTTCCCTCTTATTATAACAATGACAGTGAACCATCTGCTTATTGCTTCATTAAATCATCATTTTATATTTTAAATTTTATCTTGATTCTTTGTTTTTAAATTTTTTAAAATAAAATTATTTCGAACAAAGCTATTTTTCTGAGATTTTCATTCTACCTAAGTTATATTGTTTGCTCATTATAATGGATCAACTCTCATATTAATTAGATTGAGATCTAATATTAATGTTTTAATATTCATGAAGTAATACTCATTGTTATTGATTCAATGATTCTCTTGAGTTCATTCTTAGAAATCACATCCTTGTAATTTCACCCTTCCTTAAGGAATTAATTGTTATTAACTATTACACTCCATCTTGTAGATTCATCATTAGCAATGGCGTAGTTTAGTTTCCTGCCTTTAACATTGGAAAAATGAATGGGAGAGAGTTCATGTTGGTCTTGAACCAAGCAAAATTTAATAAATAAATTTCATATATATGTACCTTGCCCATTTATTGCAGGTGTTGTGATTGTCATATCTTTCCAATCAATCATCGAGCTTCAAGTTTGAATCACTTTAAAGGTACGTTAAGTACTTAGAAATTTACTGAATTCTGTATTCACTTAATTATATTATTTTCTTGAGCTATATGTACAGTGCATACATCACTTGCATAGATCTTAGCATCGTTAGTGATTAATTTATTATTTGAAAACCTTGACATCAGGATGTTTGAACTCCTTGCTAGTGTAGGATAATAATTACTACTTAGTGAATTTTTACTAAGTAGTATTATCACCTTATTTGTAAATCTTAAATATGCAAACATGAATTAAAACTTAGAGTTAGTAAGTAATTATGTTAATTACTCTTACATTTAGGTAGACATTGTTAATTATTTTAAGATTGATAGATGTCCAATTAAGATGTTTGAGGAGTTGACTTACTCCTTAGATAATAGTCGTGTTATAGCATAAAAGATTCTATTTTAACTATTATCTCTTGAAGTTACCTTTTCACCCTTAAAATATTATAACTTTCAAGGAATAAGGTTAATCATGTAAAATATAATGAACCCGCTGATTTCTTCAATGATACAAAAATTAATAAAAGTTATAACTTAGTTAGTTTATTGAGTCTAATTAGATTTAATGGAAGTCCCCTTTTGCAGCACCCCGCCCCGTCGCCGCGCGCAAAAGAGAAGTATAAACAGATCGGCGGCAGAGCGGCGCTCCCCTCGGGGAGGAATATCCCGTCTCCCCGAATAGCTGATAACCAAACCTCTCTGAATGGCTGCTGACTCAACCTCAAGGAGGGTTGAGAGCTAATACTTAAGATAAGAGTAATATTCTTATCCTAAGTATTAGACAAATACATACATTGGATTTAAAAATACAATAGGAATTCAATATATGTATAATATATCAGTATTTTTAGTATACTGATCATATCACAATACTAAGTATAAGTAGTATATAACAGAGTGCGGAAGCTTAAAGCAAATATCCAGAAATATTCATCATAGAAGCTATATGAAAATATTCGTCTCAGAAAAGAAAAGAAAATACATCCAGAATTATTACAAACATTTACTGAATAACAAACATAGAGCTAAGTACTGAATTAAAAATAAACTAAGCAGAAAAGTAGTAAAATTGGAGGAGTGTCCACTAGTGCTCCACTAGCTCCTCCTTAATCTCCTGGGTAGCCTCCTGACCTGGCTCAATATAATGCTCAAGATCTAGCAAACTGTGGGATCCCAAAGCACCCCGTCTTAGACAATAAGTATAACAATTGAAATTAGTCTAAACAGTTCTAGTTATTCATTTAATATTTACATAATATAATTAAATATGCAGAAATACTATAAAAGTAACTAAAAGCATAAAACTATATAAAATTAAACAAAATTAAAGTAAGGTGAAGTAAAGTAAAATTGAACTATAAACTAAATACTGAAAGTAAACCAAAAACAGTAATAGATCTGGAACTGAGTAGTGATCTGTAAAATTATGTAGTATAATATTGAATCTATGCATCTAAATATGATACAATACTGTATACCACTGATATACAACCAAAATATCACTGAACTTTATGAGTCGTACGGTTCAATATATACATACATCCAGTTAGGAATTGCGATACCGATGCATCTTAAAATTTTCCAGTCAATATATACAATATTTCGTACCCCATAAATCATCACTAATACGCATATATCATCACCGATACTCAATATTATGCTTATGCTCATGCTCATACTTCTAATCCACATAAGGTAAATCTATAAATATGCTTAGAAATTTGATAATGAATTTAAGGTCTCTATTATGCAGAATCCTGCTAAAAGAATTCTGACTCCTAAATTCTAATTCGATAATTAGTTAAAGTTGAGAATTTACTTAAAAATTATTAGACGAGATGATTATATATACATATTTAGCACATTTGCAAAAAAGTAGTTCTTAACACTTAGTTTGATTAAGCATCCTAACAAAGCGATATTCGATAGGAATCATCACCTGATGGCGATTTGTATCTCAAGCTAAGCTATTAAAATGCCCAACTCACAATCACACTTAGTGTTCTAAATAAGGTGACTCGAATTACTTAGTTTGTTTAAGCCGCACCTATTGAAGCGATCTTCGTTATGAGGCATCACCCGATGGTGATTTGTATTTTAATCAAACTAAGGGATGAGTCCCTATTTATAACACTCTTAGTCTTGGAAGATTTACTCTAACGGGACTGTATTCATCTAATATCTTGGGATAGCACTTGATCATAAGTTTATATTAGAGTGAATTAACCAATACTAAATATTACTAAAGGAATCCAGTACTATGGGTATATTATACTACACCAACCAATAATCTGGGTTTAGATAATTCTAATTAATCAATAAGGATTTATCAAAGCTATTAATCCTTACTCTACATGGGTGAGTCATACATATGGCTCCAATAGTATGATCAAAAGATCACTCAATGTAGGTTGGTACCATAAGGAATAAGTCTCATTTTAAGTACTTTAGGTGATTCCTACCACAAGGTATCAAGTTCAACTTCTAAAATTATGAAGAATCATTTAAATTTCTACCTCAAACAGTTGTAAAAGCTCTTTCTACCTCAAGGTGTTAATAATTAAGGTCCTTAAATATTTCAATAACGATCCTATATCAAGATTCTTGAGATCTCACTTTTCTACTTCTTAAGCTAACATTCAAAGTTTACTTATTAGACTTAGGTTTAAGCGATCAGATCAAATGATTAAAATCCATCTAATCCTTTCTTATTCTATAATTATGGGATGAAATCAAAGATTTTATTAGAGTTAGATTATTTCATAAATGATTACAATATTATTTCCATCTTATGCTAATAGTCTTATATAAGAGAAAATAAAAAATCTAAAGTTTAGATTTATATGATTCAATCATACATATTTGATATTAATCTTAGCACATCTAATTTAATTTTTAAGATTAATACTAAATCAGATGCATTATTGGAATAATGACAGTTGAATTATATTGCAATCAAGTTAATTGATTAAGTAATTAAGATTTAGATCTTAATCAAGATAAATTAGGGTTTAACCTCTAACCCTTCTATTATTAAGACCAAAGGTTACTTTTAAATATCAATGACAAATCAATATGTTATTAGTGTATTATTGATGACAATTTCAGGTTTGGATTAAGTGTTATCTACTTAATCAAGTTATCATGATTATTATGTTTAATTATAATTTAATGTCAATTTAAGCATATTTAGGTGTTAAAATAATATTAAAGTTCTCTAATATACATCCTAAAATCATAAAAGTATAAAAACATAAATATGTCATAGAATAAAAATATAATTAATGATAATCAAATTCTAAATCAAACCAAATGGATTAGCACTTAATCACAAATCTAAAAAGACTTAAGTTATGCCATTTGATTATTAATATATATATATTCAATGCAAACACTTAAAATTCTATTACTTAGCATTTGGCACAAAATGCATTTAAGGTACATAGAAAGTTTTGAGCACTTAAAAATGACAATGTTTAAACTTAATTTTCATATAAAATTTTATGCAATGTTCAATTTTAACTAAAATATATTCACATTTGATATAATTCAGTCCCACTAGGGTCATAGGGACCTTAAAATGTGAAAACAGAGAAGTTTTGACAATTTCAGTCAATTCTGGGCAATTTTACAAAAATCTGGGCAATCTTTGCAATTTTGGGCTCTAGAGCGCGCTGTGGAGCTGGAGCGCGCTATGACGCTTTTAGCGCGGCGGCGAGCGGTAGTGCTCGCAGCACTGCGGCCTACTGGGGCGCGCTAAGGCGCGCCGTAGCGTACCAACTTGCGAAATAACTATTTAATTAATTTATTTTTGATATTTCATAAAGTTTTCCCGAATTTCCGCTACAATGCGCTATGGCGCGCTACGGTGGTCCAACTTGCGATTTATTGTTTAATAATTAATTTTATATGATTTTTTCCAAAATACAATTGCAGCTCGCTGCAGCGCGCGGCCCGTTTTACAACTTTGGGCGCTGCAGCGCGCCGCAGCGCCAGACGGCGATTTCGCTAGGATGAAGCCTATAAGGCCTACTTTTAAGTTCAAATACTCTCAATCTAGAGCATGTCATGAGCGGTGCCATATATCAATGAAAAGGTCTTTCCGATACCTTTCTATCAACATCAAAATCGGTACAAACGGAGTATCCTAGCTATATAAAAAATATAGATAAAAGATAGGGTATACAAAATGGATGAAAACAGAACATGCATTTTTCGAATAAATGAGCTACCTCAATGAGCCTTAATGGCTTCCGTACATGTTTATAGATTTCTAAGGATACATTCAATCATTGTAATAATATGAAAGAGATAATGAGAGGAACAAATGGGTACCTTAGTCATTGCAAGAAGAGGAGGAAGATGATACTCTGATTTCTCCAAGAACTTGGAGGGGAGCTAAACTTCTTCTTCTCCAACACTACTCAGCAATGGAGGAAATAGAGGGGGGAGCTGCAGCTTTGCCAAATGGAGATGAAGAAGGAGCTTGAGCCCCTTCTTAAAGGAGGAGAATGAATGATAAGCCTAGAGAGAGGGAGGAGTAGGGGCCATTATGATTCAGCCCAAGGGCATGGGGGCGCCGGATGAGGTGAGGGCTAACAATCAAAGTAATAGAATATAGGGGAAATTGCAAATTTAGGTCTATATAATCTCTTATTTATTTTCTCTAATTATTCAAAAATTTGGATTTTTGAAATGTGCTCCGAAAATTTTCAAAAATTCACTCACAACTAATTTGGGGGTGAGGAATTCAACAACGAAGTCAGATTTTGATTCCGATGATTATTTAATTATGCTAATTTTCGGGGTATTTAATTATATTAAAATATTCATGAAAATCCGATAATTTCCAAATACGTCCAAAAAATCACCCCTAGCTAATTTGGGGATGACGATCGCAACGGTGAAGTCGGATTTAGATTTTGAGGACAAAATAAATACCTCAATTTTCTAATTAATTAAGTATTAACATATTCCAAAGTAATTGATTGGGCTCCGAATTGCTCTAAACCTTCAGGGTTTGGTTCTAATGACTAGATAAACTTAATGGAATGATAATTATGATATGATTAAGCTAAAATTAAACTGGATAATAACCTTAGGTTATTACACCTTTAGCTCAAACTTTATTATCATTTGAAATTAAATAATTTAGATTTTAGATTCTTAAAATCCTAAATTAAGAGACTTAAACCCCATGATAGAGTTTAATCTCTTAACTTTTAATCTTGATAAATCATATCAAGATTTTATTATAGAAATGAAAAAGTATAAATAAGGTCGATCAATTATTTCATTAAACCTTTATATGCGACATTCCATAATTCTTAATTAGAACTTGTTAAGTTCTAATGTTTAGCTTCATAAGGTCGGTAAATATAGGGTTATACTTGATAGCTATATATTAGATATCTGTAACAACCCAAGTTGTTACTATGATTGATTAAGACTAATCCTAAGTCTTAAATATAATCTTAAGTGCTAATTAGGTCATTTGGAGTCAACTACCAAGATCCGGTCCAAACCAGAGGTCAAACGGATTAAATCTTTATTTTGAGAATTTCATGAACCTCGAAAATTGACATATTTAAATTGACCTCCAATCGGAAAATTGACTACACCATTGCGTTCCTTGACCCCAAATTAGCTTGGGGTGAAGTTTTCGTATCAATCGGAAGTTGTCAAATTTCGGCAAATATTTTAATAATAAAAATACCACGGGAATCGAGGTATCAAAATACTCGTCGGATCAAAAATCCGACCACGTCATTGAATTCCTCGACCCCAAATTAGCTTGGGGTGAAGTTTTCGTGTCAATCGGAAGTCGTCGAAATTTCGGCGAATATTTTAATAATAAAAATATCACGGAAATTGAGGTATCAAAATACTCGTCGGATCGAAAATCCGACTGTGCCATTGAATTCCTTGACCCCAAATTAGCTAGGAAAAACATGTTCAAAATTTTTTTTCTGAAAATATTTTAAAAAAATAAAAAAAAATAAAATAATAATAATAATTAATTAATTAATTAATTAACGGCGCCGTACGACGCCGTTAACTCCAGTTAACGGCGCCGTCAGATCGGACGGATCTATCCGGCCCGTCCGATCGCGCGCGGATCCAACGGCTCTCGGCCGCGATCCGCGTCACACGGTCTGGAGCGATCCGGACCGTCCGATCGCGCTAGGATCTAACGGCCCTCGGCCGCGATCCGCGTCACGTGGTCTAGAGCGATCCGGACCGTCCGCGATCGCACAGATCCGACGGTCCGGAGGCGTCTTCCTCGCCCTCTCCGCCCGCGTGACACGCGGTGGCCCGTCGCATTTTCTGGCCAATCCGGCCACATCTAGGCCTCGGCGAGGTCGCCGTCCGGTCTATAAGACCTCGGCCTACCCCTAGGCTCCGAGTTTTCACCGATCGGAGCCCGGATCGAGCCGGAATCAAGCCCGGAAGTCAGCCCTATTTTTCCGCCAAAATCTTCGTCGATCCGAACTTCAGGTACCCCGATCTCCCTCGTTTACCGTTCGATCGTTGCAAAAATTGTATGATAGGTAGATCAACATGTCCTCTTCACATCCACCGTTCCAATCGGGCTAAAACCCACCCGATCGGGTGCACCAGGTCCCCGAAGTGCACTGGGTTCGGTCCGCCGAACCCCCGGAAGGGGAAGGGTCACGCCTTCGGGTCGGGCCGGGCCGACCCGAGCCCGACCGCGTCAGCGCGGGTGGGGCCCACCCTGCCACGTGGCAGCCTACGGGCCCGCCACGTGTCAAGTGGGGGGGGGGCATCGCCCCGTCAGCCGGGCTGAGTCATCAGCCCGTGGGACCCACAGTGCCACGTGGCAGCCTCCGGCAGTGCCACGTGTCAGGTGGGCCCACTGTCCAGTCACCCGGGCTGAGTCAGCAGCCCGTGGGACCCACAGTGCCACGTGGCAGCCTCTAGCAGTGCCACGTGTCAGGTGGGGACCCACTGTCCAGTCACCCGAGCTGAGTCAGCAGCCCGTGGGACCCACAGAGCCACGTGGCAGCCTCTGGCAGTGCCACGTGTCAAGTGGGACCCACTGCCCAGTCACCCGAGCTGAGTCAGTAGCCCGTGGGGTCCACTGTGCCACATGGCAGCCTCTGAAGGTGCCACATGTCAGTGGGGCCCACTGTCAGTTAATTAGAAATTAATTAAATTAATGTTAGTATTAATTAATTACTGTTAGTGGTTAATTAAGTTAGGGTTAGTACTAATTACTTTTAAACAGTAATTTTAATTAAATAATTATAATTAAGGATTAATTAACTATTAATTAAATCTTAAACAGTAATTAGGATAATTAATTACTTTTGAATAGTAAAATTATTTAATTAATTAATTAATAATTAAATAGTGATTAATTAAATAAAAACTTTAGGAATGAACAGTAAATTTAAATAATTAAATATACTTAGAGATTAATTAATATTAATTAAATAGTAATTAGCACATAAAAACTTTATGAATGAACAGTAAATTTAAATAAATAAATATAATTAGAGATTAATTAAGATTAATTAAATAGTAATTAGCACTAATTACTTTACTATAGTAAAATTAATTAATTAATAATTATAATTAATAATTAAACAGTGATTAATTAAATAAAAACTTTAGGAATGAACAGTAAAATCATTCAATTTGAATAAATGAATAGTAAATTAATTCAAATTGTATTTTTGAATAGTAAATCTTAAAAGTTTAATAACTTTTTGTAGGATGATCCAAACATAGCCAATATGGGTCTTAAAATACTCAGAAAAATATTTATGATCAAATGACGTAATATAAAATTTCGTTTCGGGGTACGCATAACGAGGTATCATTTTAGAGCCTTTTTAAGACCCCATAACTTTTTACCCGATTATCGAAACATAGTCAATATGGGTCTTAAAATGCTCAGGAGAGCGGCCCCATCACCGTGGTAGTATTAGTTTTCCAATTTGGACATCAAGACAAAAAGTCAACTCTAGAATTTAGAGTTGACTGTAGTGAAAAATGACCAAAATGCCCTTGGACTTCAAATGGCCATAACTTGGTCAATTTAACTCCAAATCCAAAAATTTAAGAAGCTACCTAGTTTAGAATTTCAATGTCATCATTTTCACAGAAATAATATTTAGGATTTGAACCCTAAAATTTAGGGAAATGACCAAAATACCCATAGTATTATTTTAGCCATAACTCGGCCGTTTCTCGTCTAAATTGGACGTACTTACTGTCTATCTTCAAGTTAGACAGTAAGGAATTAGTTGGAGAAGATAAAACTCAATTTTGACCCCTAAATCAAAAGTTGATTGACCCATAAAGTAGGGGCAAAATAGTCATTTTACCTTAAAATTAGAAATGCGCAACTTTAGCCCTTAATTAAAATCTTAGAATACTAGGTTTAATAATGTAATCATATTAGTACCATGTAAGTAAATAAAACAAGTCATTAAATTGAATTCCAATAATTTTTCCTAAGTCTCAAGCATCCCACCTTAAGGACCCTTCCTGAGATTAGGACTAGATCCTAGGTTAGAGTTCATTCATTGGGTAAATTGGGTTACCCTATGGGTGAAACCTTGGTTTTAGTAGTTTCTAGATATTATTTTGTTTTATAACCCATTCTGATTAGTTTATCTTTTAACTTTAGATTTAAGATAGGAGATTCATCCTATTAAGTTTGATTACTTAATAGGATTTGCCTTAACTAGTAGATCACTTATAGTATAAAACCTAAAACTTAGGTCTTATCCAGTTTAGATTATGTGATTAAACCTAAAATCTCGTAGTGTTTAATCCATAATCTATAGGTGTAGAAGATCTTGATCAGATCTTAGTTAGAACGTCTAAATTCACAAAATTAGGACGTATGATTTATTTGTTTAATTCATAGTTGTCTATTTGATTGAACTAGATTGGAACCTGATCAGTTCCAATCCTTTATAACTCATAAGGATGAATTTCTGAGTTATACTCGATAGTAGGAAAATGGTGATCCTGAACTTGTGTAACTTGGAATAGTTAGCTGGTTAAGTAGAAAACAAATGATATCACCATATTTAGTCGAGTCTCTTGCTTACTTGTTATTTGTTGCTACGCATACCTTGTAATTTTGTGCCTTATATTTTCTTTGAACATATCATATAAGACATTTGATGCATAAATAAAATGTTAGGAAATTATGGAGACTCCTTAGATTCCTTATGAAAATATTAAAGTAAATAAGTGAAATAATAATGAATTGATGTGATTGAGCTGCCTCTCAGTGTTCTTTTGATCATACCGAATGTTGCCCTAGTCGTATCGTGCTAGGAGTTGCCCTAGCCGTACTGTGCTAGGATATTTCGGTATGATAGCTGGTGACCTAATCGTATCGAGCTAGGAGTAGCCCTAGTCGTATCGTGTTAAGGCCATATATGTGACTGTTGTTGGCTTAGTCGTATCGAGCTAGGAGTAGCCCTAGCCGTATCGTGCTAAGATCTTCAGTTTCTTTTGGCGAGCTAGTGTAGCTCTTTTCTGTATGGCAGTTGATGTATTATAGTTTTATATGCAGTTGTGGTTATTTCAGTATATTCTTTTTCAGTCAGCTATTTTCTTGTACTGCTTTATATATATCTAGGATGTAGAATCTTGCTGCTATATGTATATATCGCTGCTGAGTTATTCATTTTTAATTAGCATGTTATTTTTATTGATCACCAGCATGTTTAGGATGTAGAATTTTTCTTCCAGCATTTATTCAATTATATTTACACTTATATGCCTTTCCTTGATTACTTGTTATGCGAGGCATGCTTCAGCCTCATTTCTTTGCCTTGTTTATACTATAGAGCATAGTCTATAGTTTGCCTTTTTACTTGTGTTGCTTACTGCTCCTGTATTTACACATCATGCTTAGAAGTAAATGGTAAAATGGTGATATTATATAACCTTATTAAAAATTCAGCTTAAAATGTACTTAGACAATTGTCTAACCAGATTTTCTTTTTTTGGCTGGGGCCCTACATTGTGAAACCAACAATGTCAGGCTTAGAGCAGTTTGAGGAGCCTGCACCCGAGGAGGAGCCTTACTTAGAGGAGGTGCACCAGTTGGGGCCAGAAGATATCTAGTCATTTACTACTTGTGAGGATGAGTGGATTTTGAACATTTATTTTGTTAAATTTTAATTAATGTAATAATACAGGTACCTGTGACTGTGTGTTCAGATTTCACTATGCTACTTTTCTGAGTTATATTTCTCTTCTTATATATATTATGATGCTTGGATGTCATTTATTTATCGCTTCCGCACTCTGTATTTTTACTTATATAGTGACTGCTTGATTGATTCTGAGTTAACCTTTCTCTAATCAGGTGGATTGTGGAGTTTATCCTAATCCAATGCTAAGTGAGAGGTTAACCAGAGTGACACTCCACCCTTAATCTAAACCTATTGAGGGTTAAGGGTGAGGGTCGCCACAATATTATAATCTTGTATCCTCTCGGAGTAGATAGAATAAATTAAAGTAGATAACAACATATATCACTTGTATGTAGTAGAGTCCATTACTTATTATTGAACTTTGTTGCCTTATATTTCTTGTACTTTGTGCTTTTTTTCTTGGATATGTCATACAATATAACATTGATGCATGAAATGAAAACATATAAAAGTTAGGACAACATTTGTATATGATTCATTTTTGGTCAGATTTGTGCATTTTATCCCACTAGATAAGGGTAAGGAGAAATAAAGATTACCTAATATGTACTCATTAAGGAGAGTTATGTTAGGTTGAACCCGCTTAGTTTTGCAGACGTACTTGACTCCTCAATTACTTCTGGACATATCTACAAAAGTAAAGTAAATAGCTAAAATTTTATTGCATTTGTAATTTCTGCCTCTTCAGTTCAGTTCGGCTTCATTATTCAATCTTAACCTCTTATGACGTTAAGTGATTTTTTGTCTTAGCCTCTTATGACGCTAAGTGATATTATATTTTTTGGTTCAGCTGGCTAGTTTAGTTCTCATTCTGATATGGCAGTCTTTACATACTCATCGTTCTATTTTACTATTACTTTTACTGCAGTTTGCATTTACATTACTTGCTTACTTATATATTTATAGGATGCTATATTTTTTATGCTTACTTATATGTATCATAATTAGATTTTTTTTCTTTTAAATTTGTATAAATCATATGATTATAAGCATGTTTATGATGAGTACTTTCTTTTAGTATTATCATTATTTTATAAATATAACTAACCTTGTTACAGCTTTGGTGTTGAGGTATGTTCCTTCTACCTCACATTTTATTTAGTTATAAATGTATTATTTATAATTTTCTCTCACTCATTTGTAGTTTATTGCACCCATTTATTTTGCTTACTTTAGTAGTTTAAGTAAAATTGTGATATCTTAAAATTCATAAACTTATTAATAGCTTGAATTATACTTAGATTTATTAAAATCTAATCATTTTTTTTGTGCTTTGTCATATATGTACATATGGCAGATCTGGAGTATATGTCAGATCCAGTGCTTGAGGACTTAGCTTAATAGACGATTAAAATAAGGTGCAGTTTACTGAAGAAGATATGCTTCAACCTTCCTTGCCCGCATTCATTAAAAATGTAATAAATAAGTTTTCTTATTGTTTTGCATTTAATGTATTGTATGTGAATGGATAAATATGGATTGTATCTAGATGCCTTCTTTCCATTTTTTGCACCGCTATGTTATATACATGTTTCTGATAAATCTTGCTCAGCTCATGATTAGTATCATGGATATATCTATGATTTAATATCTGTGGTATTAATAATGACCACCTTTTAACTTAGTTGATTAAGGGGCAACCACTACATCAACTAAAAATAAAACCTGATTCATAAAAAATGAACATAATAAACAAATCATAAAATTAGAAATAATCCTAATGGCTTGACATAATTATGTGGAATTTAAAATTACTTCAAAATATCTTCTCCTCCGGCAGTTCTCCGCATAAAGCGCACGAACAAATCCCTTCTCCTCCGTCGGTTCTCCGCATAGGGTGCACGATCGATTCTCCGTATAGGGCGTACAAATGAATACGTTCTCCTCCGCCGGTTCTCCGCATAGGACGTATGGCCGATTCTCCGCATAGGGCGCACGGTTGAATACCTTCTCCTCTCCTCCGTCGGTTCTCCACATAGGGCGCACGGACAAATCCCTTATCCTCCACCAATTCTCCGCATAGGGCGCGCCTATTCTACTGTTACTCCGCATATGTTTCTGATATGTGATCCAAATGACTTGCGTACCAACATGTCTTAAAAGAAACGCTAGCTCCATAAGTAACAAAGGCCCACCTGAAAGGGATAATTCATGGGAGACTAGTAATGCGCGCTTAAATCTCATTAAACTCAGCAAATTCTTCTCGGCATTATCGTTTGAAGAAGATATGCTAACCTTGTTCATGGAAACAGAAATAGCTCCACAGTCCCAGTGGCAATTGCAAACATCAAGCAAGGTACGGAAAGAAAGGAAAACAGCGATGCACAGAGTGAGAGCTAAGAAGGGTAATATGAAGCGTTTCCTCGCCATGAGTGTTAACCAGTGCGGTGACGACCTCACCATTAAAACAAGCTGCAAAATTATTAGCAGATTTCTGATATTAACTCCCGCACACGTAATCCGACGAACAAGAAAATTACAAAAGAGCATTTTATTCATTTTCCTTCAAATTGGTAGAATCCCTCACTTACACGGTGTTTTATGATCGAAAAAATATCAACCACAGAGTTTGTCTGTTACCTAGCGTGCAGTGGCGTCTTCTTCTTCCAGTCAGGTCACTATGTGTGCCTGAAAGAGGACGATTTCATCAGCCTATATAAGTGCCTGGCAGCAGCAATGGAGGTACGCAGATCTCCTTCGTGTCTGCCTAACTGCCCCTCTCACTCTCTCTATGCTCTCTGTATGATCGCATCATTGAATAGATCTTAAATTGAACATGAACCTCATATATCATCAATTTATCCAAATTTAAATTGCTAAACATTTAATTTCTCATTTTGGATGTTAAAGGGTAAATTCAATAATATGATTCATTTTAATAATACTAATTAAGTAAAATGCATATAAATAAGTAGATTAGACTCCATTTAATATAAAGAGCATGAGAAAATTTATTAACCATAATTTAATTTAGGAAATAATGTATTCATATACACTTAATTTAAAGACTCATTCATTTTATAAGAAATTAATGATATGCCCCTACTAAAGATACCAAACATCCAACCCTAATTAGACATAAGATACATTATACAAATGTCTTTAATTAAAAATAATAGTTAATTAAAAATAGATATGATATTAATTGAACTAGATCTTGAGATAATGAATTAAGGTTCAATGTTGGAGTTTTAGATAAAATTGTAAATGCAAAGCTCTATAAAATAATGCACATATATGTTTATTGTAAGTCTTGAAGTAAAGATTGTAAAATATAGAAACTAACTATGGTATGCCAAATTCACAATTGTACCTTAATTCTCTCTTTTCATTTCTGCTACGTATAGCCTTTTGCTTTGTTACTTTGTAATTTAGTTAATTTCCATGTCCCTATAAATACTAGCACCATTGTTTTAATGTCACTTTTAAATTGTCACATTTTTAGCATCATTTTATGTCATATGAGATTTGTTAATATTATGGTTTCACAATAGTACTTCTACTTTGAAATATGTACAAATATTAAGACGGACTGAGCAAGTTCATTTTGGTATATATAAGATCTTATCATGCCTATGAGGGGGTTGGCAATGATTATAATGTATGTTTACAATAACAAAAGTCAAGAAAACATGCTTGAAATGATTTTCTCACATTTCTTGTTTGCCTGGATGGAATAATATTTCAATTAATACGTAAGACATTTATTTGTCTATGATTGTTACAAAATGCATATTATCTTGTGATAGTATGATTTTTCATAAATGTAACACAAATTTTGAGATTGGACAATTTCTCTCCACCTTTGGTGAATTAGCAAGTTTGAAAAATGCCCAATAATGTTGAACTTAAAATAATATCATTTGTCAATCCAATTAATATGCTATATTTTTATGCAAAGTTTAATGACAAAATTGAAATTATTCACATTGTAGAAAGTTATCATTTGATCACAAAATAAAGTTTTTTTCCTACTTTTTAAATTATTTTCCCTGCTAAACTTTATTTGTTATTTTGCTTTATCGCATATAAAATGTTAATGTAAATATGATAACTAAGTACTCAGAGTAATAAAATTGAAATCGAATGCCCTAACAATTTTTTCATGTGTTAGGTTAGCCATTGCAGAGCAGATGCAAGTCTAGCTATAATACCTACTTGAAGAGGCAAGAGATCATTCGCCATTGCTAGCCAAAAATATTAAGAGCCTACTCTATAGCGTTTCGCCCCATCGCCGCATGCAAAAATAAACTAAATTCGACAGTGGAGTAGTGCGCTACTCAAGAAGGCATAACCCATCTTCCCGAATAGACGGGCTAAATAAACTAGCCACACTGAGGGCTGCTAACTCAACTCAAGAGAATGATTCAGAGCCAATACTTAAGATAAGAGTAAGATACTTATCCTAAGTATTAGACTAACGCATATATTGAATTATAAAGGCAAGTAAATAATCCAATATATGTTCACAAATATCAATATTTCAAGTATGCTGATCATATCACAATACTAAGTATAGGTAGTATAAAAAGAGAGTGCGGAAGCTAAAGCCAAACATCCAGAATACATTCATCACAGAACTGTAGTAAATATTTATCTCAGAAAATAAAAGTAAAACTATATCCAAAATCATTACAAACTGTTTATTGAATAATACAAAAGTAAAGTCTAACTAATGTACTAAAAATAAAAGCAAAAAATAACAAGGCTGAAGGAGGGTTCATTAAAGCTTCATGTACTCCTCTTGAATCTCCTGTGAGTCCTCTTATCCTGACTCAACAAATTGCTCAGAATCTAGCAAATTACCGGATCCCAAAAGTACCTTGTGTTAGACAAGAAGTTTAATACATTGAAACTAAACTAAATAGTAATAAAATGTGAACAATATAATAGTAAAGTAAACAAATTGTAGAAGAACTATAAGAATAACTGAATAGCTAAAGCTGCGCAAAACAGAATAACATAAGCTGACTATACACTGAAAGCTGAAAACGAATAAAAATAGCGTATGCTCTGAAATTGATATAAAAACATTTAAACTGTGATATATACCACTGGAACCATGCATCCAAATATGCCACAATACTGTACGTCATTGATATCAACTGAACTATCACTAAACTATAATGAGCCATACAATCCAATGTCTATATACATCATATTGGGAAATTTTATCACCAACATCTTGAATTTCCCCTACTGATGTATGCAATATTCTGTAATTCATAATTCATCACTGATACTTATACATCATCACTGATATTCATACGTCACACTAATACTCATGCATCACACTTATGCTTATACTCATGCCTTTATACTGCTTGAAATCAAATTATGACTCAAATATCTCAATTGTGTAGAATCTTGCTAAAATGATTCTAACTCATAGATTTTACTTTCACTAATTAGTTCTTCTTATTTATAGAGTTTTGCTTGGAGTCATCAATTGGTATAGATGTATACAAATTGTCGTATGTTCTCAAGAATGTGAATTTAGTACTTAGTTTGCTTATAATTGCACTTATCGAGGTGCACACAAGATATGAGACTGAACTCTTTCGTAGTTATTATTCACCCAAACTAATATTCTAACTCACTCTTTTAAGTTTGGAAAATTTACTTTAGCGAGACTGTATTCGGCTTAACCCGCAGGAAGCACCTGGTCAAAAGTACACGTTGGAGTGACTCATCCAAACCTGAATATTACTGAAGTGATTCAGTACCATGGGTATGGATGATCATAATCAACTAATAAACCAAGCTCATCCAATTTCTATTTAATCACCAATGATTTATCCAACACTATCAATCCTTATTCTAATTAGGTGAGTCCTTGTGACGACCCTATTATTGAGAATCACTAAACTCAACATTGATACGTCACCATAATATCTAATACTATATTAAAAGGAAACTAATCTAAATTATTAGATACCGTGTTTGGCCAAGAATTTAGAAGATAGTCTTAAGTTAAGATGGAAGGAAATTCATGAAATATGTTATGTGAAAATACATATGAAGATACAATACATGTAAGAACATGTGAGAATATAATTAAAAGCAATTGGAGTGAGTACTTGCAATTCTAAATATGAAAATTCTAAATATTTAATATGTGAGACATGAGTATACAATTATAATAGCCCAAACTCTTAAGCACCAATGTATTATCCGCTTTAGCCTGAAAGGCATCACAGTTTTGCCCTCAGAAAATAACTTCCCAATAGGTCACCCATCCTAGGAGTGTTCCCACCTGAGTACGTTTAACTTTAGAGTTCTTATCAGGAACTTTACTGTTATCTAAAAAGGTGCCTCAATATTTAAGATTTTTATTTATTATTATTTAAGTGGGTATTTACAGTCTCCTCAACTTAAGTAACTGATGTCCTTGTCAGTATCTACACACAGATCCAAGAACCATCCATTAAGTAGATAGGACTAGAGATAACCTCTTACAAGCACAAGAGGTATCCATAATTATGTAGCACCTTAACCATCATAGGTTCAAGAGGCTGCTCATATGAAGTGGTACTTTACCCTGTATGGTACTTAGCTCCTATCTGATACCCTATAGTATGCTCTGATACTATTTGTAATAGCCCAAACTCTTAAGCACCAAGGTATTATTTGCTTTGGCCTGAAAGGCCTCACGGTTTTGCTCTTAGAAGATAACTTCCCAGCAGGTCACTCATCTTATGAGTGCTTCCACCTGAGCACGCTAAACTTTGGAGTTTTTATCAGGAACTTCACCGTTATCTGAAAAGGTGCATCGATATTTAAGAGTTTCACTTATTACTACTTAAGTGGGCCTTTACAATAATTTTCCAAATTATTTTAAGTCATTAAATTCTTAAAAATTTTGGCAGATTTTCTACTATAAATGGCTAAAGAAACACCTGCAATGTAGACATACAAGTCTTCCATTCCAATGGAAGAAATAATTGAAAGAAAAATAATTTAAAACTAACATGAAATCAATCCATTACATAGGATTGTTTAATTCCAATTTTAATATAGAGCCAATCTATTATATAGGATTTGCTCATTTACAATTTTAATATAAAGTGAATCTGTTACATGGGATTATTTATTTCTAATTCTAAAGTAAAATCAATCCGTTACATGGGATTGATTATTTCCAGTTCTAAAAGTTTAAAGTGAGAAAATACATGTATAATAATTATCTATCATAAAGTATGCTCAATTTACAGCATTTAATATATACATGAAGATAATAAGAGATTCTCAACTTAAATATGTAATTATTTTCAAAATTTATAAGTAATTTACTATACAACTGATTACAATCAACATACAAAATAGATATGCAACTAATGACTTAGTTAATATTCATTTACTACATTTATTTACATTCATTCATTCATCATATCTCAAGCATTTAAATATAAAACTAATCTCCAACATAAATATAGTGAAAATAAAGTAAATTGTATTATTATTACAAACCAATATTAAACTTAAATGAAAGTAAGAAATTAAAGGCTCGCTTGCAAATATTTATAAGCTATATATTTTATGATATTATAAGTGGAAGCAACTAGCTTTTTGCACTTGGTCTAGCTCTACTAGCTTTCAAATACACATGATCTATCATATTTTGACATTTAAATATGATAGGGCAAAGCTAATAAATAGAAAATCTGGTTAGACTAAACATTCTAAATGTATTTTAAGATTGGGCTAAACATATTATTGTTTAATTGAATAGCACTACTAGTTATAAGATAAGCACAAGCATGGGTGCAATAAGGTAAGCATATAAGTGTGGAAAAAGTAAGTAAGAAAAAGATAAAGTGAGTTAGAATACTCACTTAAATATACATCCTAACCTATAATTAAAACAAGGGTAATTAATAAGCACAAGCGCGGGTGTAACGCCCCGCCCCATCGCCGTGCACAAATGAAATAGTCATAATTAAGTTCGGCGACGGACCTATACGCCACTCGGGGAGGAATGAGCTGTCTCCCCAAATTAGCTGAAAACACCAAAACCCCATCTGAAGGGCTACTGACTCAACCTTAAGGAGGGTTGAGAGCTAATACTTAAGAAGATAATAGTAGTATCCTTATCCTAAGTATTAGATAAATATATATATTAGATTTAGAATACAATGGGAATCCAATATATATCAATATTTCCAATATACTGATCACATCACAATACTAAGTATAAGTAATATATAATAGAGTGTGGAAACTTAAAGCAAATATCCAGAAACATTCATCACAGAAGCTGTATGAAAATATTCGTCTCATAAAAAGAAAGAAAATACATCCAAAATTATTACAAATATATACTGAATAATAGACATAGAGCTAAGTACTGAACTGAACTGAGATAAACTAAGCAGAAATATAGTAAAACTGGAGGAGAGGCCACTAGTGCTCCACGGGCTCCTCCTGAATCTCCTGGATGTCCTCCTGACCTGGCTCAATGTAATGCTCAAGATCTAGCAAATTGCCGGATCCCAAAAGTATCCCGTGTTAGACAATTAGGGGTTTAAAAGATCCTTCTTATTTTTCTGAGGTGTTGTTAATTACTCTCTTAATCTTCAGCCTAGGAGGTTGAATCAGTTAATTAACTATCTTTTCTTTAATTCATTTTTTTTCATAAATTATATTGGGAGCTGGGATTTTAATAGTTTAATTCCTTGGATGTTCCCCTTTAATCAATCTTGAGAGTTAAGGGGATTAATTTCTTAATTGTCTAATTTTTTCTTTCTTAAATCAACCTTGGGAGCTGAAGGAATTAATAAATTAATTCCTTTGAACTCCCAACTCTTTAATTCTACTATTTTTTTATGGACATGAGGCGTTAGGGTACCCTTGGGCTCATGTGAATCTGTCTGCATTAAATGGTACAGGCCATGTTTTGTTCTAAAGGCACATTGTAGCGCTTTGTTTTCGTTGGGTTGGCATTGCAACACACTGTAGCGCTTTGTTTGCGTTGATCTAGCGCTGTTGGGCTTTGTAGCACCCAACTCTTTAACTGCATAATTAATCATTTCCCCTTTCATAGCGTATATTTGTCGATTGTGTTAGAAAAATAATAATACACATAAAAATAGCTTAAAGTAATAAATATCTTATATAAAAAATACTAATTTTTACTAGAAATATAGTAATAAATATCTTATCTAGAAATATTAAGTTTTACTAGAAAAATATATATTAATATTGGGTTCATCAATACTATTTAGGCTCTGTGCTATAATTTGTGATGATATGATATATGATGGATGAGATTGTATTTTCTTTTGTTTCACTACTTTACCTGCATAATTCGTAGGGAAGTATTCAATACATGAAACAAATTATAATAGAAATTAAATAATTAATATGTAAACTTAAAATTAAATTTAAGTTGAGCGCAATTACATATTTGATATCATAATATATTCCAATTTAAGATATTATTTATTATTTTAAGCTCGCTTTATCCACTTTAAGCTCATTTTATTATTTTTTAATTCATAGTTAGATAATTGATAAACCTTATGCCAACTTTATAATATGTAACTTTGTCTTTTAGTTAGCACTTCCTTTTGTTGTATGAATGATATATTTATGTATGACTTTTTAAATATTTAAATGTTATCTTCGTTTATCGGCAATTATCGGATCGTAACCTGACAATAGCAATATTAAAGCCAATGTTTAATTAAACACGTTTTAACAAAAGAGATCAAAATTAATCATTCCATTTTAACCTTCTAAGAATCTAAATACTTGTTTGTCTACATTAAATCCTCTAGAAGATGACAAAAACAATCAATGATCCATGACAATTAGGAAGCGCTTTAATGATGGGAGCTTTGTGATTATAAGTGTTGAGGTTTTTATTGAAAAGATGATTAAGATCAACCTTATAATACGACCGTGCCTTTTTATATAAGTATGTGATAGAAATCCATGTTTATATTATTTCTTACAATAACTCTAGGAATAGAATTGTAATGACTAGGTAATTTTAAGAAAGATATTAAATTTTCATTAAGCTCAAATTATGTTGTTTAATATGTGAATTTTCATTTTTCGTTAAAATTTTCAGCTAAATTTATTTTCGTCAAAATTTTTCTAGTACATGCTGATTAAATACTTGATTGAGGAAGGTTTCAAACAAAATTGATGCTAAAATAAAAATGTAAATTTATCATTAACACATACTTAAATTAATAAAATATAATTTACCTCATTAAAACCCAACCCAGATCTAAGGCAGAACTGATTATCTTGATAGAAATAGTGGACAATTAAGTATTCCTCAGGGCATTGATGGCTTCCCAGCTGGAAGAAACGGAAGAAACGGGCGTGCATTAACCACGCATGCGTCCTTTAATCCCATGACGCCTCTCGACTTTTTCCACATATCGCTTCATTTCCTCTCGTTTCCTCGCTCTCCCCTCTCAGCCGACAGAGCCTCTCGATCCAACCCGCCGACGGAGACGGGTTTGGAAACCCACGGAAGCGACGCAGACGTTATACGCCGAAGCCGAAGGCTGCAATAAAGGCGCAGACTATTGTTTTTTCGCGCTCGACTCTCCCGCACGACGCAGCAGTCGTAGAGACGTACCTGTCAGCCGGTTGCGCGTAAGCCAACGAACTAGAAGACTCGATCCTCACAGCAACCGAGTCTTCTTAATGGCGAGGTCGTCATCGCGCTGGTTAACACTCCAAGCGAGGAAACGCTTCATATTACCCTTCTTAGCTCTCGCTCTGTGCACCGCTGCTTTCCTTTCTTTCCGTACCTTCCTTGACGTTTGCAATTGCCACTGGGACTGTGGAGCTATTCCTGTTTCCATGAACAGGGTTCTCATTTCTTCTTCAGACGATAATGCCGAGAAGAATTCGCTGAGTTTTATGAGATCTAAACGCGCATTACTAGTCTCCCACGAATTATCCCTTTCAGGTGGGCCTTTGTTACTTATGGAGCTTGCGTTTCTTTTAAGACATGTTGGTACGCAAGTCATTTGGATCACATATCAGAAACCTGCCAAGGAGAATAAAATATCTCATTCTTTAGAGCACAAAATGATGAGCAGGGGCGTGCAGATTCTTTCTGCTAGAGGCCAAGAAGCAGTTGACGCTGCTCTTAGAGTTGATATTATTGTTTTAAACACAGCTGTCACTGGAAAGTGGCTTGATGTTGCACTCAATAAGCATCTCACTCAAGTTTTTCCAAAGATTTTATGGTGGATTCATGAGATGCGAGGACATTACTTTAAATTGGATTATGTCAAGCATCTGCCTTTTGTTAAGGTTGCAATGATTGATTCTAACGCAACAGCTGAGTACTGGAAGAATAGGACACACGAACGTTTAGGTATCCAAATGCCAAAAACTTATGCTGTTCATCTTGGAAATAGCAAAGAATTTATGGGAATTGCTGAAGATTATGTTGCCCGAAGGATTCTTAGGGAGCATATACGCGAGTCTCTAGGAATTGGAGCTGAAGATCTTGTCTTTGCCATTATAAACAGCGTGTCACGTGGGAAGGGTCAAGATTTATTCCTTCAAGCATTCTATGAAAGTCTTCAATTGATGCAAGAAAATAAGGCTGAAGTTCCTGCAACTTATGCTGTAGTAATTGGAAGTGATATGGATGCTCAGACGAAGTTTGAAGGAGAGCTTAGAAACTTTGTGGCAAGTAAAGGAATTCAGGGAAGAGTGCACTTTGTTAATAAGACTCTCACTGTTACCCCGTATTTGGCTGCAATCGATGTGCTGGTTCAAAATTCTCAGGGCCGAGGAGAATGCTTTGGGAGGATAACTATAGAAGCTATGGCATTTCAGTTGCCAGTTCTTGGTACAGCTGGTGGTGGTACTGTTGAGATTGTTGTTGATGGTTTGACTGGTTTGCTGCATCCTACGGGGAAAGAGGGAGTCAGCTACTTGGCAAAGAACATTGTAGAGTTGGCCACTTATGGTGATAGAATGCTGAGCATGGGGAAGGAAGGCTACATGAGGGTGAAGGAAAGGTTCATGGAACATCACATGGCTGCAAGAATAGCTTCAGTTTTCAAACATGTTATTTAAATCTGGTAAGACTAGCTTTATTTTTTTAATTTTCAAATTATAATCACCAATTTTTGAAATGATTTGACTTTATTATTGTTTGCTTGCAATATATATATATATATATATATATATATATATATATCGTTCTGCAAAAATTATGCCCAAATGCAAAACTCAGAGGTCAGAGGTCTGGTAGATTATCTGTATTCTTAGGACACAATAAGCCCCAAACTGTTGCTTTATTTTATAGATGAATGTTTGATTTATGCTTAAAATGACTGAATGAGAACTTTATTTTCTTACAAATTATAGAGAATAAATGCATACAACATGCATTAGTTACAAGAACACCAAATTTATGCTAGTTTGTTGAATCATTGACCTACATATGCAAGGTGCCGGAGAGGTAACAAATAATTCCACTATCAAATTGTGGAGGAGCACAAATTGTTAATAGTTACATAGAGATTTTATTCTCTATTAACAATGGTTAAAATCTCACCATATTGGAGCATCTTACTACACTGAAAACTAACAAAGAGAGGAAATTAACCGGTCTAAATCATCCAAAACCAAAAGAAGCTATATATTTTATTTAAAAACATAATAAAAAGGTTAATACAATCTCAGTAGCATGAACTAAACCTTCGTATATATAGATCTCTCAGTAGCATGAACTAAACCTTCATATATATAGATCTTCTCATTAGCATGAACTAAACCTTCATTAATATAATTCTGTTAATTTCTATCTTGTCACCTGTTTACCTGGAAAACAGTAGTAATCTAGATCTGGATGTGTAAATTACATTTAGCCATTTCAAGGGGCAGTATCCCAAATTTAAAACTGGCTTACTTACATTTTTGTTTCAGCCAAAGTGTCCCTCAAGTTTGAAATTATTTCTAGATATAAAGTAGCCACAATTTTTTTTGTTGATTAATTGTGAAATTAATGAATACAATAATTCCATGGTATTCAAAATTTCTAGAATGCATTGGTCAAACTTAGAATGTTGGATGTAACTGTTAACAATCCCAAGTTAAGGGAGTTATGCAATTTGCTATTTATTTACTGTAAATTTTCTTTGACTACTTGCATTGGTGAGGCATGGCAATTTATGGTCAATGGTATCCTGATGCGATATGTAATTATGAAATATGAAAACTGTTTATGTTTATAAACACAGAAATGAAAGTCTCTATTTTGAAAAGTGCACATTAAACTTAAATGATTTAATGGGAAACAAATTGACAGCAGTATAGATTTTTTGGGAGACCTTCATGCATACTGCTCAGTAATTGGTTAATTACATATATAACACCAATATTTAAGTATTACAAACATATCTCTCAAAATTTTATAATTACACCAAAACTATCACCCCACTTTCCCTCTTCCAATCATTACAAGTGAATTAGATTCTCTGAGTAGGTGTTTGTTTTGTAATATCACTATTTGGGTGTAATGGAAGTGTTTGTTTTTTATTTTTTAAAAAAATCTGGAAGTGGCACCATTCTTGTTAGCCATACTCTTAGGCGATATAAGATGCTCAATTTCTCTTATGATAATGGTTGATTGTGCGGACAGTGGTCGTTTGCACGAACATCCTTCTGGGTATTTAGTGTCTGTATGGTTGCTATTTGGTAAGATTTTATGTCACGGGTCTTACTATTTTGTTTACTTTGTTGTTCGCCTTTTAGTGAGCCCATCTATTTTTTCTTAAAGGATTGGTGCTGGAAGTTGGACTCCTTCCTTTTGATGGGCATATTTAATTGGTTCTTTAGTGATTAGACTAAGGGCCTACTCAATCTTGATTTGTGATGGGGTTGTTATGCTTAATGTGGTAATTGGCTTTATGTCCCCTAATCGGTTGGTATTAGGCGCTGACGAATTCCCATTATGTGTCATGACAACTCATGATTTTGCTAATCGACAACTCCTCATTTGATTATCGAGGTGTTCTTAATAGTTCTAAACTTCACAGCAGGGTAACTTTCCTAACCCTGCCTTCTTCTCTTCTATCCCACTTATAATTTAATGGCTCCTCTAATACACATAAAATAATTCAGAAGAAAATGAGCATATGAAAGAGCCATGCTCTTAGGTGATATAAGATAGCTCGCATCCTAACCCCGCCTTCTTAAGATGGCTCGCAAATCTCTATGCGGAGAGTCGATGGAGGAGAAGGGATTCATCCGTGCGCCCTATGTGGAGAACCGACGGAGAAGAAGGTATTCATTAGTGCGCCCTCTGCGGAGAATCGGCCGTGCGCACTATGCGGAGAACCGGCGGAGGAGAAGGGATTCGTCTGTGCGCCCTATGCTGAGAACTGACGGAGGAGAAGAGATTTTGAAGTAATTTTAAATTCCACATAATTATATCAGGCCATTAGGATTATTTCTAATTTTTATGATTTGTTTATTATGTGCATTTTTTATGAATCAGATTTTATTTTTAGTTCATCCCATGGATGGGCTCACCATCCAGAACCTCAAGTCTTACAAGGAAAAGAACTTTGTTGACATCAGCAAGGAGGATTTAGATCTTGGCCGGCTTTTTTTTTCCATATAAAAAGTTGAGTTTATGAATTTTCTCATGCTCTAAGAGGAAGAAGAAGACAAAAAAAGACGAGAACAAATCATGATTGATGTTACCTTGATAACTCCTTTATCTTATATTTCTCTATTTGGTTTTGTTGGTTTTATTTGGAATTTTGAACTTCGTTAACAAACATGCTTAAGAAATTCTTTGAATTTTTTACCTTTGCATCAAGGATATTCTAATTTGATCTGGTTTTTCTTCAATGATACATTAAATATTTTCTTTCCAAATTTAAATTATGTTGTTTTGACTTTAAACTTCAAAGGAGACAGAATTAGCAAATCTTCTAAATTTTCTGCAAATTCATTCCGCTTCCTTACAAACTTCTACAACAGTTGTAAGTGTATAAATAACCTTTCCAAAGCATATAATGAACCATAGCCTTATCTTGACACGTGCGACATTATATTGGTATCCAGGCCTAGTTTAATCGTGTTATTAAGGTGAGCCAAAATTTCATTTAGAAATGAAAATAATATAATAATAACATAGAAAATTCTTAAACTTCGTATACCCATGTACTAAGCTCAATAACTTGAAATTATAGTCATTGCCAACATATGCTCATTATTGATTAGATTAATCATTGGTAAGCCAACTAACAATATGCTAGTGCTCTAAAAGTTCTGTTTCTAGCTTGATGAACTAATCGTATATTCTGAAAACTCTAAATCACCCTTTCATGATTTAAAATTAGAATTAATTCAAAATTAAGAGATATATGGCCGCACGCCATGTCAAATCAATTGAAAAAGCCAACTAACTTGCCCCAAACTTTGAATACATGCAAAAAACCAGTCACCGAAATGGCCCTACCTGCACAGTACTTCACCATCTCAGGTCACTCAAATCTATTGTGAAACACACCAACATCGTCACAATAACAATACCTTTGTCCTTGAAAAATCAAATGAACAACATGAGCTAAGATAGTTGGCAAATCTTTCAGCTTTTAAGCATTCATAATTTTAAATATAAATTCTAAAGTGCAACATTTAATTTGAAAAATAGATTATGAAATTCAAATATGTAAACCTTTGAGACGCGAATCAAAAGAGTTAAAAAAAAAAAGTTGTTTGAAAGAGACAGTTTGCTGTCTTAATAGAGCAAAACATGAGTTGTTCCTTTAAAAAATATGAAACTCCAAACACTCAAGCTCCTTCATTAACTTAAAAAAACTGTATTAAATCATAATTTAAGAAGCATGGAGTTGAACCCTGAACCTCTCGCTTGTAAAGCAAGCGCTCTACCGTTTGAGCTACATCTTTAGGTAAAACAAATTAGAAGAGTGCATTAGATAAACTATGAAATAGCCGCTACGAATACAGAATGGGAGAGATAAAAATTTGTGATTACAAAAAATTTGGAATAAAGTTTTTTCCAATTATATTTCACTATTCATTTGGAGTGTCTGACACAATTTATTATTGACTCTGTTGTTCAATTAAAAGGTTTTCAATTGGCTTTAAAATGCAAATGTGAGTGTTTTGAAAATTGTACACATTTTTTGGATAATTAATTTGTTTTAATAGAATTAATAAAGCTTGTTTTAATAGTTAATCATCCCACTACTATCTGGTATGATGAGATTAGAACTACTCTCAGAAAAAAGTTCATTTGGGATCATTTTTCTTTTATTTTGGCATGCTATATATAAGGGCAAACAATTGTGTTTAACTGGACTCCAATAGCTGCAATAATTCTCACATTTCTAAGAAAGGCATCGATGTTACTTTTTTTTTCTGATGCTCAATTTATCTTATGATAATGGTTGATTGTGTGGCCAGTGGTCGTTTGCACTGACATCTTTCTGGGTGTTTAGTGTCTGTATGGTCGCTATTTGGTAAGATGTTTTGTCATGGGTCTTGCTATTTTGTTGACTTCGTTGTTCGCCCTTTAGTGAGCCCATCTATTTTTTCTTAAGAGATTGGTGTTGGAAGTTGGACTCCTTCCTTTTGATGGGCATATTTAATTGGTTCTTTAGTGATTAGCCTAAGGGCCTACTCAATCTTGATTTGTGATGGGGTTGTTGCTGTGCTTAGTGTGGTAATTGGCTTTATGTCCCCTAATCGGTTGGTATTAGGCGCTGACGAATTCCCATTATGTGTCATGACAACTCATGATTTCGCTAATCGACAATTCCTCGTTTGATTATTGAGGTGTTCTTAATGGTTCTAAACGTCACAGCAGTGTAACTTTCCTAACCCCGCTATCTTCTCCCCTACCCCACTTTATAATTTAATGGCTCTTCTAATATTCGATTTGCTTTGTGTAGCTTCCCAGGTGGCCTTTTGATTGATGATTTCATGGTGGAAAATGATATTCTAGGCTGTCCTATATTTTGTTTGTCATCCGATTGCTATTCCTTAGTGCAACTGCTGCGGAGGGTTTGCTTCTGATGGTTGTCACCTCGTTTGATTGATTTTGTTCATGGTTTCTTGTTTTATTTTGTTTGCTGGCACTTTTGTTTAAGTTACATTTCAATATGGTTTCATTTTGTGGTTGTCTTTTCTGGGTGTAACTTTTTCTACGTATTAATTTTGTTTTACTATCAAAGAATTTTTAAGTTTAATTAATAAATACATAAATACATACTTTTATGAGAACTAATCATTTTAAGGAAAATATATCTTATTTCATTTCATATTTTCCACCATTCTTTTATTTTCTATCAAATGCTAAAATCTAAAGAGTGTAAAAGACACTCATTGCATCTTTAAATTGAGTGATCGATATCATGAATGTTATTTTTGTTGTATCATGAGTATTTACAAATAAAAATGTAAAAGAAGTTATTTTTCTTATAAAGGATTGTGAGGCAAACTGGGGTGGTGGTGAAGAAACAAAACTATTTTAAACCAAGTGTTACTTTGAGAAGTGCTGGCTTTTTTTATCTTGGTGCCTCAGTGCTTCTTTTGCTCTGATTGGCATAACCCTATACTCTTTGCAATATATTTATTATCTGTGTTTGATTCTAGTCCAGTTTTTCATTACAATTACTGTCTCTGATGCCTTGTTTCTTATTTGACGGTTTTATTGCCCTGCCTGTCTTCTTTTTACTTCTGGCTTATCAGTGGACAATGATGAATTTATTAGCATATTCTTGGACAACAGCTCTCATAAAATCTTGTCACTGATTTGCCTTAACATCTTGTGTGTGTATATATACATACATATATATACATTATACATATATACATATATACATATATATATATATATGTATATTAGAGAGAGAGAGAGTCCTTTTCACTAACTCTGAGATTGTATTTCTTGCTCCTTGTTGTTTACTCTAACGAATGCTCTAAGATGCAACAGATTTCAAATAGATTTAATTAACTACTAGTTAGAAAGGTTGAGTTTTGTGAAAATAATGAAATTCAAATAACTTGCTCTTTGTTGTTTACTCTAACGATTGTTCAAAAATGCAACATATTTCAAGCAGCATAATCAACTACTGATAAGAAAGGTTAAGTTTAGTGAAAATAATGAAATTCAAATAACATGCTCATGAAATAAGCTTTGATAATACCAAGAGCGCATATGTGCACATAAATTCAATGCAGTATCTGCATATTTCAACGAGTAAACAGTTGGAATGGATGACGAATGAATTTCATCTAAATTTTACTAAAGCAAGCAAGCTATAAAGGCATTTTAACTTGAAGGTTGCCCAAGAGCCTATCCAAGCCGATGAACACTAAAATTTGTTCACCATAATCACATTCTATGACAACAAGCATGTTTAAATGCAATGCTCAAAAAATAGATCCAGTTTAAAGCCAGCTAACATCTTGCTACACTTCAAAATAATCGGCAGCAGAGAGCATAATTTCCTCGCCGGTGTGGCGGCGGGAGTGAGAGCAGCCACCTTGAGGCCTACCGCTATGTTTGAGGGTGGTCTGATGGATCTGCAGGAGGACCAACGTGCTCACAGCAAAGAGAGCGGTATTGCTTGAAAGCCAATCAAAGCCAGGGGACCTCTTGGCGAGGTCTTGCACGAAGGCTAGCGGCTTGAGCCCTTTTTGAGGGCCGCCATCTTTGCGGGCGGAGGAAAAGTGCTCCAGCGCAACAAAGTGGCCGGCCTCCACAATGTACTGTACTCTTAGGCGATATAAGATGGCTTGCATCAAAGTCAAGCAAATCCCTATGCGGAGAACCGGCGGAGGACAAGGGATTCGTCCGTGCGCCGTATGCGGAGAACCGGCGGAGGAGAAGGTATTCGTCCGTGCGCCATATGCGGAGAACTGGCAGAGGAGAAGGGATTTGCCAGTGCACCCTATGCGGAGAATCGGCGGAGGAGAAGAGATTCGTCCGGGCGCCCCATGCGGAGAAACGGCGTCTCCTCTCGTGCGCCCTTGCGAGCGAGGGTGTTCGATGGGAATGGGGGAGGCGCGCGATCTCTTTGAATGGCGGAGGCGAATGGGGGAGGCCAGCCTAGGAGGCGAGCGGAGAAAGAAAACTCACCCGTCTTCTTCCAGCAATATCTTCGTTTCCAACCCTCAACTTTTATTTTTTTGGCCATGTTAGCGCTGTGTCGTCCTAAATCCTCGCCACATATGCTTGCCATGCAAGACGGTGCTGTTGGGTGCCATGTAGGCGGGCCCCAACAGCCTTTCTCATATTCTTATTGGAGAAATGCTAAACAGGTCCGCTTACGTGTAACCCATCATTCACCCGCATACGTGGCGGATATGTGTGATACATACGTGGCTTATACCATTTACTGCTTCGCATTCCGGTTCGCTCACTCGCTTCACATCATTAGGGCTCTCCCCGTTCACTCGACCCCGACGCCTTCTGCGAAGATCTGCACGACCCCGACGCTCGCGTTCAGCTCCCCACTTTCGCTGCTAAACCTCGCTTGATGTACTCAGTCTCGCAAGAAAAAACCCTAGACTTTTTAGTTATAGTAAAGGTAAACTAAGCTCTCGCTCCTTTTCCTCCCTCTTAAAAACCCTTGAATTTTTAGTTATAGTAAAGGTAAACTACGCTCTCGCTCCTTTTCGTCCCTCTTACGTTTCAGTGAGTTCTCTTAATCTCATTCTCCATTGCCTCTATTATGCTTTACTTGAATACTTGGTGTGAAACGCTTTTGCTATTTTTTTGTTAATCTTCTTCATTTTGTTGCACTGGCTAGTTTATTCTTTGGTAAGATGAATGCAGTGTTTTAATTTGTTAATACCCTTTCACAAATTAGAAGCTAAAGTTGCAATTTTTCTTTCATTTTCCTGTTTTTCTTTTCATTTTAGTTAATTAGTTTTTTCTGTTGATTTTATTCATAGGATTTCAGCAATCCTCGGGTTTTTGTGGTAGTTTTATTTAAAAAAAAAATGATTTATTTTGGCACTTTCAATTTCTAAGCTCTCATGTCTATCTTTTTTTTCTAAGAATAAAAAAAAATTGAGCCTTGCTATGCAGATCCTTAGACAATCACTCTCATAACAACACTCAAATCTTTATCATTTCCATATTTAACTCTTAGATTTTGTTTTTAACCTTGTGATCACACTCAACTGGTTTCCTTAATGAAATTATGCATTCATAAAAATTACATATTTAATTTACAAATTTTTAATATTTACATTTAATATCAATCTAATTTGTATATTCATCTTCATAACACTTTAAACTAACATGTTTGTATAACTAACACCCAAATTATAACAAAATAAATTTTTTAAGTATAATAAATTAATTTATATAGATTATCTTAATTTTAGGTGTTATAAATTCAAGGATGCAAATATGTAGATGCTATATATCTATCGTAATTCTAAAAATAATCTAAATTTTCAATATGTATGATTTTTGTCATTATTACTAGGCCTAATTAAGTAAAAGATGACCTGTAATTGTAAATATTTATAAAGTGTAAATATTTTAAGCATACGTCTATGAAAAATCACAGGCGACAAGCTGAGTCTGGTCATGGTGATACCAAATAACTCTGACTGAATAACACATGTTTGGTCATGTTGATACTAAAGGGGCTCAATCATTCTTATCTTTTAGTGGTTGGATTTTAATCAGCCTTAGTTGATAATAATCATATTATGGTTTCAGTTCTTGTTAGTTTTCTTATTCACTTATATAATCATATTATTTGTAGTTGGATTCTTTATTTCTTCTTCAAATGTTTTGCATTTTTCAAAAATAATAATAATAATAAGATGATATCTACAAATGTTGCTTGTTCTATAGTTTTTAAACTCAACTTGTTGTTAGCATTATAGGCTTTGAAATAGCTTGAAATAGTTTGTCTCCCAAGAAATGCATCTCATTTAGTGCTTTCTGATGCCTTTTAATTTGTTATCTTATTTCTTAATTTTTAGATATGTAATTGCTATCTCATTCACTTTGAGTAATCATGGTGATTAGTAAATGACATCTTGGAGGTATTTGATTCACTGTCAACGAATATTGTTGAAACAACACAAGCAATCGCAAAAGGTTAAATGCCTTTTTAAATTGAATTTATATTTATTATTATGTGTCAATTTAATATTAAATCTTGTATACTGTCAAAACTAGTTCATATGGAAAGTGAACACAATGTTTTCGACATTGGTAAAAGTTCTAATGCAGGGAGCAACATTGATCCTGAGAAATTTTATTGTACTAAAGACGAGGAAGATGAGCCGACTGTAGAAATGATATTTGAGTCATATGAAAATTTATTTTAATTTTACAAGAAATATGCTAGCAGATAGGGTTTTGGAATAGTGGTGATTAAATCTTGATTTACTGATGGAATTTGTAGACGAGTAAACCTTGGATGCTGCAAAAGTGGTATTGGTTCAACATCATTGCAAACGAGCCTTACTAAACTAACTGCAAAAATTGATTGTCCATGCAAAGTTATAGCTAAGTGGTGGCACAGAAATATTTGAAACTATCAAATGTAGTTATTGGACACAATTATCCGCTTAGTCCATCGAAGGCTAGATATTTCAAATGCAATAGAAGGTTACCATTGCATACTAAACATTGATTATAATTGAATGATGAAGCAGGAATTCACTTATACGTCTCCTACAGATCTTTGGTTATTGAAGGAGGGGGGCACGACAACATTACAGCTTAGGCAAGCATGCACACACATCAAGGGTGAATAAATATCATGTTAGTTTTCAGAGGTTCACAAATGAAGTACAATGTGTTAGCAATAACTTCAATTTCAAGGGTATATTATGCCGGCATGCTTTAGCAGTTTTAAAATTGAATCAAGTATATGATATTCCTCCAAAATATTTATTGGATTGATTGCGAAAGGACTTCAAATGGCTTTGTAATAGTCATAATCACCACGAGTCTTCTGCAGTCATAACCGAGATGGATAGATTTGATGCATTTAATAGTCTAACACATGAAGTTACTGAAGTTGTTGTGGGTTCAAAAGAGAAATATGATGTGGTGCAAGAGAAACTTTAAGATCCTTGCACATCGAAACAAAAAGGCAGACCCCCTGAAAAGTGAAAACAATCTCATAGCAAAAAAATATCAAAAAACAAAAGAAAAAATGTACATATGTTTACATATGTTTACTATATCTTTTCAATAATAACCTAATATATGGTATTTTCTAACTTTAACTTTTATAGTTTGAAGGTGCAAACAAATCACAACCAAGTAGAACATGTACGGTAGTTGAACAAATTAACACTCTTTAGGTCTACAACCAATCACACGCATCTAATGTATGATTTAAACATAAATAATTGGTATATGTAGTTTTTCATTTTTTCTAGCTTAAATATTACATGTTAATAACTTATATATTATGTCAAATGCAGGCCAACTATTTATTCTTGCATATGGGATTGAGTGTATGGCATCAACATGAACCACCATTCTAGTACATGAATAACACATCATTTGCTTCTTTTAGTTACACCCAGATGATGCAAATGGTCATACACAACATATCAGAAGCAAATGCTTTGGCAATAGCAGAACACATATTGCTGGGAAGGGGAAAGAAGTGTTGGATTAGAGTTTTGTATTTAGTTCTTGAATGTTTAATTAATATTTAATCAATGTATGATATGCTTTAGATTCAAATGAATGCTTGTCCTTAATGTTATTTGTGGAGCTGTTCTTATAATATTGCATTTTCTTACAAGAGATTTAGTGCTACGTGCTGCTTGCATAAATATATGCATTAACTTTTGCCAAGTTTTTTTATAAGAATTAAAAGTATTTTTTTATAAATTAAAGTAACTTATTTGATAAAATATAAATTAATAAGTTTAAAATGGTAGCAGCAAGCAAAAGATGGTGGTGATTGGTTCGCAATAATATCAACATTGTGCTGGAAGACAGGCCCAATTGAACCAAACAAAAAACCTCTCATATATTTTTGATTGTTATTCAGGGCTGTCTTTATGCTCTTTTTAGTTGCTTTGCTGAGACATCCGTGGGCATTCATGTCATTAGTGTGCAACTTATGCTATTGATCCTGATAGGAAATCTATCTCTTTTTTCTGGATGCTATTTTGAAGTGTATTCAAGAAAATTTTGAGTTTGGGAGGCATTGAAGCTGCAGTCTTTTTTGAGTTATTTGGAACTTATGGAAGTTTATTTAGCCGGTCCATGGAATTCATTTTCCTTGATGCAGTAATATCTTAATGCTCATTACTCTGTCTCTGTGGAAAGTGGAGGATGAGAAAATCCATAAGCTGATTATTTTCCTATGCTTTGTTGTTGTGTTATGGAAAGTTCGTCCTTGATACCGGTTGTTGTGAAACGTCTGCTGTATGATTTCCATATTGCTGTATCTCTATTCTCAAAATGCTTTTTTGCTGATGGTTTCATTGAGAGGGACTGCAGTTGTGATTTCTCTATTAGTTAGCTGCACTTTTGCTGCATATTGAGTGTTCGCTTTAGCTATTATTGATCTTGAATTGATCGAGAATAATTCTTGTTCTTTCCTTTCCCTTCATTGGATGGTCCGTTATTTCCTACGGGGATGGTTGTGGCTGCTGGGGTTTCACTCATCCTTGCCATATTATGCTTTACTCCCATATATGAAGACTAATATCTGAAGTATTAGCTTGGGAAGATGAATCCGTTTCAGTGAGATGTATCTTCATCCTAAAGAATATGCATTAAAACTAACTTGCATATGCTGAGGAGAAGATTATCTTGAAGAAGAAGAAGAAGAATTTGCCATTCTCCTTCTCCAAGCAATGCCCTAACTATGGAATCTTCTCTATTACAGACATTATTATTCAGTTGATGCATCTCTGTGCTGCTGCTCAGCTCTATTACAAGAAATAAGAAATCAAATTGTCCATACATAAGGCTAAGGACACGTAAAGCTGTTGCTAGTAAATAATAAAGCAGATCTTTAGAAACTATGAAGTTCCAATTATACTCCTGCTTGTTTTACAGAATTGAAAAATCAATGAATTGATATCATTACTAGCCAAACTATGAATCACCTTCTTCCAGTGCTCTTACTATGCTGCTGTTTCCATTGCAAAAAGATGAATTTGAAGCTGTTAAAGTGCTGGATTGGGAAACATTAGCAGAAAAACTGAGGGGGATTCGCCGAAGCCTTAAGAAATCCCTTCGCTCAACAATCGACCTTCAGCCATCCGCTCAGCAATCGGCCTTCAAGCCGCATCTCGACTCTGAAGAAAACACATCGAGATATAGATGAGGACTTGGTCGACTAGCGAAGAGCAGTTGAGCTACCGCAATTTTCCAAGGAATCCCTTATGCACTCTCTATCGGATTAGCTTCAAGGAAACCCATGCACGCGGTACTCCCAACCATGCAGGCGAATCCCACGGGAGCTGCTCCTCCTCCTTGGACTCCACCGATTTTGTTCTGGATCACATCAGCCAGTTGCTCATGGAGTAAGATGAAGACACGAACGAAAAATAAGACACCCTTCAGAATCATCCGAACCTCAAAGCCACAGAGCAGCACTTCTATGAGCTCATAAGCGACAAATACCCTCCTTCAATGATTTCCAGCCCGGAGAGCTCAGACAGCAACCCCGTTCTTGTCTCCGGCATTCAATTCTTCTATTCCAACTCGGTGCTCGCAAAAATCCGGCGGCTGATGAGTTCGATAAGGGGGTCGAAGAAGCCAAGAAGTTACTCCCAACTCTGCATAAATACGGGAAAAAATAGCAGGTAGGGGCAAGAAGGCCAAAGAATCGCCACTGAAGCGAGCCCCTTCGTCACACGGCGAAAAATGGGGATGTCGAACGGGGATCTCTAACCACTCGTATACGCCACAGTATCGGTGAGGACTCTGTAGGAGAGCGAGGAGAAGACGTCGGGGAAGCGTCATGAGAGTCAGAAGGCGACGGGGTCGAGCGAACGGATGTGCCGAATGGGGAGCCCTAGGAGCGAAGAGTGGCTGGCGAGTTAGCGAATGGGGATGCCATTACACCACGTATACGCCATATATACGCCACGTAGGCGGGCCTGTTTAGCATTTCTCAAAAATTAAAGCTGAGGGTTGGAAAAGGAGATATTGCTGGAAGAAGACTGAGTGAGTTTTCTTTCTCAGCTCACCTCCTAGGCTGGCCTCCCCCATTCGAAGGGGTCGCTGGCCACCCCCATTCCCATCGAACGCCCTCGCTTGCGAGGGCGCACGAGAGGAGACGAATCACTTCTCCTCCGCCGCTTCTCTGCAGAGGGCGCACGGATGAATCTCTTCTCCTCCGCCGGTTCTCCGTATAGGGCGCACGGACGAATCCCTATCCTTCACCGGTTCTTCGCACAGGGCGCACGGCCGATTCTCCGCATAGAGCGCACGGACGAATCCCTTCTCCTCCGCCGGTTCTCCGCATAGGGATTTGCTTGACTTTGATGCGAGCCATCTTATATTGCCTAAGAGTACAGTACATTGCGGAGGCCGGCCACTTTGTAGCGCTGGAGCATCTTTTCTCCGCCTGCGAAGAAGGCGACCCTCAAAAAGGGCTCAAACCGCTCGCGTTCGTGCAGGCTCTGGCCAAGAGGTCCCTGGCTTGGATTGGCTTTTGGGCAATACCGGTCTCTTTGCTATGAGCACGTTGGTTCTCCTGCAGATCCATCAGATCACCCTCAAACTTGCGATCGAACCTAAAAGAAGACGGAAGGTAATATGAAGCGTTTCCTCGCCTGGAGTGTTAACAGTGCGATGACGACCTCGCTATTAATACGAGCTGCATAATTTAAATAAGAATATGGTAGCATTGTGCGCTTTTGATGCGGTGATGCTAAAGCGATGGTTGGTAGCAAGCTTACAAGGGGATTACTGGTATTAAATCTCGCACACGTAATCCGGCGAACAAGAAAAAATACAAACGAACGTTTTAATCCTTTTCCCCCAAATCGGCAGAATCTCTCAATTACACGGTGTTTTATGATTGGAAAATATCAACAACAGATTTTGTCCATTACTTGGTGTGCGGTGGCGTCTTCGTCTTCCAGCCAGGTCACTATGTGCGCCTGAAAGAGGACGATCTCATCAGCATATATAAGCGCCTGGCAGCAGCAATGGAGGTACACAGATCTCCTTCGTGTCCGCCTAACTGCCCCTCTTTCTCTCTATGTTCTCTGTTGGATCGCAGCAACTTTTTGGAGGTGCTGCGTGCATCGCCCTCGTCGACCCCAGCTGAAGTTGGAATTCTTCCGTCTTTCAGGTTCTGTTCGGGAAAGCAGAGGGAGCTAAAGAAATCGAAATTAAGCCCTTAATTTCGACCTTAATTTCGATTCCTTTAGCTCGCTCTGCTTTCCCCGACCGAACCTAAAAGACCGTAGAGTTCCATCTTCAGCTGGGATCGACGAGGGCGACGACGATGCACGCAGCACCTCCAAAAGGTTGCTGCGATCCAACAGAGAGCAGAGAAAGAGAGGGGAAGTTAGGCGGACACGAAGGATATCTGCTTACCTCCGTTGCTGCTCTGTCAGGCGCTTATATAGGCTGATGAGATAGTCCTCTTTCAGGCACACGTGACCAGGCTGGAAGAAGAAGACGCTACCGCACGCTAGGTACCAGACAAACTCTGCGGTTGATAGTTTTCCAATCATAAAACATCGTGCAAGTGAGGGATTTTGCCGATTTGGGGGAAAAGATTAAAACGTTCGTTTGTATTTTTTCTTGTTCGCCGGATTACGTGTGCGAGATATAATACCAGTATTCCGCTTGTAATATTGCTACCAAACATCGCTTTAGCATCGCCGCATCCTAAGCGCACAATGCTACCATATTATTATATAAATTATGCAGCTTGTCTTAACGGTGAGGTCGTCATCGCGCTCGTTAACACTCCAGGCGAGGAAACGCTTCATATTACCCTTCTTAGCTCTCGCTCTGTGCGCTGCTTTCCTTTCTATCCGTACCTTCCTTGACGTTTGCAATTGCCACGGGGACTATGGAGCTGTTTCTGTTTCCATGAACAGGATTCACATTTCTTCTTCAGACGATAATGCCGAGAAGAATTCACTGAGTTTTATGAGATCTAAGCGCTCATTACTAGTCTCCCACGAATTATCCCTTTCTGGTGGGCCTTTGTTACTTATGTAGCTAGCGTTTCTTTTAAGATATGTTGGTACGTAAGTCATTTGGATCACATATCAGAAACCTGCCAAGGAGAATAAAATATCTCATTCTTTAGAGTACAAAATGATGAGCAAGAGCAAGGGCGTGCAGGTTCTTTCTGCTAGAGGCCAAGAAGCAGTTGACGCTGCTCTTAGAGTTGATATTATTGTTTTAAACACAGCTGTCACTGGAAAGTGGCTTGATGTTGCACTGAATAAGCTTCTCACTTAAGTTTTTCCAAAGATTTTATGGTGGATTCATGAGATGCGAGGACATTACTTTAAATTGAATTATGTCAAACATTTTCCTTTTGTTAAGGTTGCAATGATTGATTCTAACGCAACAGCTGAGTACTGGAAGAATAGGAAACGAACATTTAGGTATCCAAATGCCAAAAACTTGTGCTGTTCATCTTGGAAATAGCAAAGAATTTATGGAAATTGCTGAAGATTATGTTGCCCGAAGGATTCTTAGGGAGCATATACGCGAGTCTCTAGGAATTGGAGCTGAAGATATTGTCTTTGCCATTATAAACAGCGTGTCACGTGGGAAGGGTCAAGATTTATTCCTTCAATCATTCTATGAAAGTCTTCAATTGATACAAGAAAATAAGGCTGAAGTTCCTGCAACTTATGCTGTAGTAATTGGAAGTGATATGGATGCTCAGACGAACTTTGAAGGAGAGCTTAGAAACTTTGTGGCAAGTAAAGGAATTCAAGGAAGAGTGCACTTTGTTAATAAGACTCTCACTGTTGCCCCGTATTTGGCTGCAATCGATGTGCTGGTTCAAAATTCTCAGGGCCGAGGAGAATGCTTTGGGAGGATAACTATAGAAGCTATGGCATTTCAGTTGCCAGTTCTTGGTACAGCTGGTGGTGGTACTGCTGAGATTGTTGTTGATGGTTTGACTGGTTTGCTGCATCCTACGGGGAAAGAGGGAGTCAGCTACTTGGCAAAGAACGTTGTAGAGTTTGTCACTTAGGTTGATAGAAGGCTGAGCATGGGGAAGGAAGGCTACATGAGGGCGAAGGAAAGGTTCATGGAGCATCACATGGCTGCAATACTTTAGCTTTATTTTCTTTAATTTTCAAATTAGAATCACCAATTTTTGAAACGAGTTGACTTTATTACTGTTTGCTTGCAATACATATATATATACATATATATATATATAAGAAAAGAAATATATATTCATATCGTTCTGCAAAAATTTTGCCCAAATGCATAGCTCCGAGGTCACAGAGGTCTGGTAGGTTATCCGTATTCTTAGGACATAATAAATAAGCCCTAAACTGTTGCTTTATTTTATAGATGAATGTTCGATTTATGCTTAAAATGACTGAATGAGAATTTTATTTTCTTACAAATAAGAGAGAATAAATAAATACAACATGTATTAGTTACAAGAACACTAAATTTTTGCTAGTTTGTTGAATCATTGACCTACATATGCAAGGTGCCGGAGAGGTAACAAATAATTCCACTATCAAATTGTGGTGGAGCACAAATTGTTAATAGTTACATAGAGAATTTATTCTCTATTAACAATAGTTAAAATCTCACCATATTGGAGCATCTTGCTACAATGAAAACTAACAAAGTGAGGAAACTAACCGATCTAAATCTTCCAAGACAAAAAGAAGCTATACATTTTATTGAAAAACATAATAAAAAGGTTAATAAATATTTGTATATTTAACTTTTCATATCTTTATCTTGATATCATGAAGCAACACTTCTTGATATGATATTTTGTGCAAATTTAGAACGCGAGGCGAGAGTTCATAAAAATATAGACATCATACTAGTACCCCTCAAAGGATTCAGATGATAACCTTATATCTTTTAAAAATGAACTAGCCATATCTCTAACTTAAACTCTCACATATCCACTATTCTTGAACCCTTGCATGTATTCACATGATATAACCATTATACAATTTTGTTTGTGACATCTTTTTAATAGTAAAATAACAATTGCATTTAGTATCAATATGAAATAAGCTTTAAAGATATGCAAAAAGTAACAGTAAAAGCAAATGAGTGCAAAAAATAATACACTGGGTACCTTTGCATTTGACCGTGTTGAGTAAGTAAAAATTTGATGCGTTTGTAGAAACTATATTAAAATTTTATTAGTTTGCTTTATGAGAGTTAATATTCTCATTCTTAAGTTTTGATTTTAGAAGATTGCTTTAGTATATGAACTTAGATTTTCTTAAGGCTTAAACTTAACTTAGTCCTTTATTCCACCTTCCAAATCATTCATTCGTCTCCAATAGATTATATGCTCACCCTTGAATGACACTTAAGATATTATTCCCATTATAGTTTAGTTAATAATTCTACTTGTATATGATACAGACAAGTAGTATCTATGATAATAATTTGACTTCTTTTAATTTAAACCACTATCAGCAATTTAAACTAATTCTCTTGTGACTGACTTTTTCACTAATATTCGCATATGGAGAATGTAAGAATGCATCATAAAACCTGTCAATGATTTTTGTATCAATACTAACAATGGTCATACTTACGTTAAGATACTATTTTTCTATTTAAGAGTGAATTATCTTAGATAGGATTAGTGCCATTTTATTACTGAAATTGGAAACTATTTTAGGGCAGATTCGAATTAGTGAGAACTTATAGTATAAAAAAATTGATTTCTGCATAATTATCTGGATAAGATTTATATGACAGGGTTGATTCCATTTACAAAACTTAACTATCTACTGTTAGATGGGTCTAATTCAAATCCTATGATATTTACATTAAACAGGTGGAAATTACATCCATTAATAAATCTGTTCTTGATACTAAATTACCCATTGTTGAAGAATGTTTTAATGATTTATTTGAAGCATAGGTGCAATTGGGCGTTGATTCAGATTTGTTAGTTCTGTGATTTACATCAGATTTCAGCAGCTTGACTTGATATTAATACTCACTACAGCCCATAGGTTTCCTATCGGTAACTGCTTTATTTGATTTTGTTTAATGCCAACTTATGTTATTCAGTTAATAGGTTTCCTATTGGTAACTACTTTATTTGTATTGCCAGTACATCCTGATCTTAGATATCCTGGACAAAGCATCTAAGCTTCTCCGGTTCTTACTTTATCTAAAACTCCAGACTACACAGATGGTGAGAAATCAAAAAATGAAGGTATCAGCTACTTTTATAAATCTGGTGAACCGTTTTTTCATTTTTGATAGTATTTTTATCTTTTTAGAATAATAGCATTTTATTCATTATTTTAATTTTTCCATGAATGTTTCAGTCCAGAGTAGCTTGAAGCACTTATCCCTGAACAAAAGCTTAAAGACAAGCTTTTGTGCATATTTCATTTTGAATACTTTGATATATTAGATCACCTCCAGTTTATCAGCTTCTGGCCCAACAAAATCTTTAAACAATAGAGTTCTCTGTAAAAAAGGAAAAGAAATAGTATTTGTGAAGAATTTTATGTGATAATAATGTTACTACTTTTACAAGTGATTCTGTGAAGCTAGTTGATACACGATGGTGTACATAAAATTTGTAGAGGAACTTGATATTATAGCTCACTAAAAGGCAATCTGCTTGTATGCGCAGTGTTCTCTTTATAAGATTGACTTGAATCATTGTGGATAGCAGCATTGTTATCACAACATCAAGTGAGTGGCTAAGGCATGGCTTTTATAGGTTGATGAAACGCACTAATTCTTTTGATGTAGAAGCTATGGATCGATACCAGCTTCTGAGGAAGATAGTGAAACCTGTCTTTGCTTTTTTGATCTTAATGCTTTATGAGCATATCCCATGTAAGTTATAAAGTATGTAAAGTATTTCCTATCATACTCCAATATAATGTCTATTTGGTTTGCGTATGCATATATTTATTATTTTTCTTTGTATTTGGAGTTCACATTATAAATTTTTTCCTCTGCTAATTAGATTACCTACACTTTATGAACATCTAACTTCCTAATTTGATAAGTCTACATGAATTTCATATATAAACCTCCATATATGTAATCCATTTGTTTGTTTGATATTATGGAAATTGTCTAATGGATGTATTCATAATCTTTTGTTCAAGATTTTTTCTTTTGCATGGAAGGAGCACTCATTTTTCACATATTACACCAAATAGATCATGTAGCCACTTTCAAAACATTATGTAGTTTGAGAAGGTTACACATATATTAACAAGAAAATGTTGAATATCTAGATCTAAAATGAATATTTAAAACTATGCTGATTGTGATAAATTTATTTAAATAATTAAATTGTATCAACATAGCAATTTAAGAGAATTGTGAAGAGCTCCTAGGATGGAGAATTTTGATGAAGTCAGGCTGTACAACAGTGAATGTTTGTTAATCCCGTCATTAATTAAGCTATTCTATCCAAGTTTACTAGGTGGGATGAAGGCTTTGAGAATAGCATTGACATAAAGAGCCCCAAGTTGGAGGTGATAGAGTTTGGCGTTGTAGTTGCAACATTGTAATGACCCTAGGTCATTTGGACAAAGGACGTTAAAATACCCGCTATGTCTAATTTCTGTTATTTCTCCCAATGAGCACTTACCGATTTTGAAAGGCCGTATATGATGATTTGGGCATCAGACTTGCAATGAGCACTGCATTCCACCTCAAACAGAGGGGCAAACAGAAAGAGTTAATCAAGTCCTAGAGGATCTCTTAAGATCGTGCATATTGGACTTCAGTGGGAACTGGGAAGAACATTTGCCCTTAGTTGAGTTTGCGTATAATAACAACCATCAAGCTAGCATTGGAATGGCGCCCTATGTGGAAGAAAATGTCTTACACCTCTGTCTTATGATTAATCCTATTCAATATCTAATCTTCTATATGAAAAAATTCTGCTTAGGAACATTTAAATTATTGACAAAGCCATATGGGAATTTTAAGAGCATGCTATAGCAAGTCACACAAGTTCTTTGTTGATAATCCCTGCTGCTAACACTGTTTATATCGGTAATAGCAGCTCAATTGCCACAGCAGGTATACCTGTTGAAGTTCAAGCAAGTTATGCAAGCGATGGAATGATCAGTTCAGTTTTTTTTTTTCTTGGAAACTCTATGATTTTCACTTTGGTTATTTTTATTGTGTAAGTTATTCAACAAAATTAAAGATCAGTTTAAGTTTCATTCCTTTTCAGTAACTTCTGAGAATTTGAATCAAATTTCAATGACATGCTTCATATTTAAGATTATTTATTGATGTTTCAACATGAGTTCTTCATGGTTAAATAGTAAAAACTTACCCTTGCATCTCAATGCAATTAAGAAGTTCTTACTTTTGGCAAAATCGAGGCATCAAGCTGCCGTTTCTACCATTCCACTCGTACACTGTGCTCTACTTTGCATTATAATTTGATATTTCAGATGTGAATTGGTTTTTAGAGGACATGTATACTTCTTTTGGCGATACCCGGTTATTCTAATCTTACAATAAAATATTCAACATAATTGGTTAAAATTATTTTTCAAAGCATTTATAAATGGTAAAACTGTATTAGCATTTTTTTGTTGTTGTTTGACAAATTTGGATGACTTTTTATTTTCAACATTTATGAAGAATGTAAATAATTTAAAATGATAACGTTGAAAAAAAAACATATTTTTTACAAGTCTTATTCTATTACTATGATTTATCATTGAAGCATCATTTTTGTTAGATTTGAATATGTATTTATGCAAATTGTTGATTAAATTTTTACTTTTAGATGACATCACTCTGGTGTTCATAAACAAGACTGAACTATCAAGTGAATTGACCAAAGCAGTCATGATACTGGAGTAATGCCACCTGCTGCTGTCTTTTTTATCCCATGGTCAGACTAAAAAAGCATTGTCTTTATCTTCATGTTTTAATATTTTTTAAGCTGTTTCTCTTATGGTTTATTCTGATTTTCTGAAGAAGCGGATGTGATTAAGCCTGCTGATTGAGCCTTCTTCATCACAAGGAGCTTCTCAAAAGGACTTGAGCGTTAGTATTTCTTCTGCACTGCCGACCATTGTTCTGCCTCAGGGTGATGTGCAGATTATTGTGGGCGGTCAGATATTACTGGGACCAAGAAGAGAAAGTGAATGGGAAGTTCTAAAGAGTATCGTCTATGGGGGTTTGACTAAATCAATTACCAGTCTTGGTGTAGTATCTTCAGCCGCTGGTGCTGATACTTCAACATGTAAGTAATAACTTGTATTTTGTAATTATAGCTATTGCTTCCAGCTTGCATATGATAGAATAGTGCACAACTTTGATAAAAGATGTTGAGCCTAGCTCTTAATGATTTTTATAGTTCCAGAATTAGAGTGGATTATTTATTATAACGTACACTTGATGAAATCAACTATATGTTTGTTGGATTAGAATTGCTTTCTTTGAAAAAAAAAAGGCAAGACTTCTTGAGATATTTAAAATATAATATTGGTGCAAGGCTATTTTAAATTCAATATTCAAATTTAATGCGAGGAATAGAATTTTTTATCACAATTAGTAAATGAAGTTCATAAGAAGCTCAATTTTATTTGATCTTTGCGAATAAGTTTCATCTCTTTTATTAGAATCTATTGCATATGAAAGTAAGACTACCTTTCTATAGCTATCATCATTTTAAGATTTGTGCAAAGCCTATCTGTGCCAAATCTGTTGAAGAAACTCTTACTGAACTAGAGTGTGAGTTATATACTTTTTATTCACAACCAAGCTCATTTAAACCCTGTTTCACTAAATTTTTATGAATGATTTTTCTTTTAATGCATTATTTCTTAGTATAAACTACACTAGTGCATGTACATAACCATCCAACATATTTTATTTTGAAAGGTGTTGGGTTGTTATATTTCATTTCAAAAAATATATAACATTATGATTTATTTTATAACACAAGTATACTTGTTTTACGGTTAGATGAAGTGTTTTGAAGTTTATTAGCTGAACGTTGGTAACTGTGTTTTTTAAAATTTAACCGATGATTAAATAAGGATTATAACTATTTTATTTTTGACTAGATCCTTTATATCATATAATAACTCTAATCACTACTTTTTTCTGTGCTATCTATTTCAATTTCAACCCCCCCTGAAGAAGCTATTGGAAGCTGCTAGGCAAAAAATCGAACTTCGGCTTGCATGCAACCATCGCTGTAATTTCGTACATCTTCTTTGGGCTCCTGCCACCTGTCATCTATGTATGGCTTTTCCTTTAGAACGAGTGACCAAAAGGAGGACAAACAAACTCATTGCTGTTGCTTCGTCCTTACTCTTGTGCATTGCTCTTCTCGCTGTTGGAATGGCTCATGTGAGCAAGCCCAAGTCTTATATCAAAACTTTTCTTTATTATCTCTACTTAGCATTCACAGCTTCTGGCCTTTCCTATGTCACCGGGGTATTGATTGATAGATTTCTTCAGCAGTTCGGTTTGTTTGAACATAAAGCACCTTTGCCGTCCCCGCCGCCATCGCCTTTCAATAGCCTATTGGGCTTAAACTTTAGTATGCCTTTTCGGGCAACTATTTGAGCAAGGATGATGTTAATGTCTTGCTCATTTCTTTAGTTCACTTTGAGGATTGCTTTGTTTCTAATTCATAGCTCTTCTTAAGTACACATAGCTGTTGGATGCATGACAGGTGGAAATTGCTACAAGTCATGCATCCAACAGTACTCCCAACATGTGAAAGCTGCAATGGTCTTTAATTCATATGCTCGTTTTAGACCGCTCAAAATGTATTATTTTTTTGGAAAGTTACTGCCTTAGAATATCTTAGTTTAGAGGGTTTTATTAAAGCAAGAAATATCTTGCTTAATGTAGTTTTGCTTTAATTTAAAAAGAACATTGGCAAGTTCAAGCATTTATGCTGAATTTATGGTTTGATCGGTGGTGTTTGAGCCAACTTGGTGTTCCTCTTTTGATGCCCGTTTGATTCTACATAACTCTAAGCTTAAAATGGATTTAATAGTATATGCATAGTACTGAGCTGTTCTTATTCGCATATCTCAGTCCGAGCCTGAGAATCATTCTGTATACTGCTTATGGTATCTATCTAATGATTCATATCGTCAATCTGTTCTATACTGTTTATATTATCTAGAAGGGAAAGCATTGTCACGTGCCCACATGCAGCCAGCTGTCATCATGTTGCAAAGCTACTGTGATTCGATGATTTTTCAAATAGAGGCTAAATATTGTGGGACCCCCTTTGAAAGTGAATCCGATCCGAATGATGATGTGGTGCAGTAATTGAGACTCAAAATTTATTATCAGGTTCGATCTCCGCCAAACATACGAATCACGATGAAATGAAGTTTTGAAATGAAATCCTTTGGTCGGAGCCTTATGGTTGAAAACAATCACAATGATTGTAGCATTACGAGACAGAAAAAAATACTGAGGTAGGATGAACTTTTTCTATAATGGAGATGAATATCAGTTTTTTATGTATTATTAAATGTAAAAATAAATTAGGTCTAGATTTAAGTTCTAACATGTTCCTCTTTTACAAAATACAAAATACCACCACTTTAGAGCATATTGTACTACTGTAGCTCGGGCTGGGTTTGTTGATTAAATGAAGCTCCTGCGCGCTTGCAAGGTGCCAAGGTGCGCTGTAGCGCCTAGTGCTTGTTGGACACTTGAGAGGTAGGCGTCACAGCGCTCCGCAGAGCCTAGTCATTCGGTAGGAACGGGCTGAAGCGCCTGGCTGTTTGGCAAGAACGCGCCACGGTGCCCTGTGGAGCTCGCGGTTTAGCAAGCCTGTTTTTGGAGCACCTATAAATTCATTGTAAGCCCTTTTTAGGGTGAGGTCTCCAGTGTTTTTTGGGGTGTGTAATGGTTGTTTCAAAGAGGAGACTAAAGCTCAGTAAGTATTTCTAAACACTAAAAATATTGTAATCTCATCTCTAATAGTTAAAATTCTTTGCTTTCATCCTCGTGGACGTATGTGTTAGCACCGAACAACATAAATTTCCTGTATTGTATTGTGGTTGTGCTTGCATGTGATTTGTCATAAGTTTATTTTGATTTCTTCTCAACACATACACTATTTGTTCCGCATTGATTAAACCCTTAGATCAAGGGCAGCGAGTATGATAATACTGTAGCACAGGCTGGGCCGGCTAACAATCGGACCGTGTTTTTAGTTGTTTGATCGACGAAGATTAAAAGCCGTGATATATATACATTCATTTTTCGATAGATTGATTGATGTCATCATATCGAATCATCAATCCGACGGTTCAAAATAGGCTCGCAATTTTGATAATCGGTTGTCGTCGGATTGAAGTGTGATCCAACGGTCGATATCAATCCTACAATCAGAACGCTGATTGTCGTTGAATTGAACGCGTCGATCTGGCGACTTGATCGGTTCCCATCGATGTGCCGTTGAATTGGATATGCCATTTTGATGACAAATAAATCTCCCGGCGTTCTACCATCAGATTGGATTTGTCGATCCAATGGTGGGTATTTCTCTCAACAAGCTTTCGTCGGAAGGATTTGTTGATCCAATGGCGAAGGATATTTTGCCTGCAGTCTTATAAATTAGAAACATGGTTTAAATTGATTGAATATTGGGAAAATTCTTAATTACATTTACACTTGGTCGACTAAAGGTACTCTTACCATGAGAAAAGTCTTACTCACTTTATAGGTAAATTGAAAATCATTTAGCAAATTGTAATTCAAATTTTATGAATAGTAATACAACGTAGTAATTATAGCTCATAATTTATTATTTCAAATCTTGAGTTTAAATAAAAATAAATTACAGTAAAAAGAGATAATAATAAAAACAATCAAAGCTAAACCTTTTTTCATTAAATTCACACAATATGAATATGATAAATGCTGTTGGGGCCCGCCTACATGGCACCCAACAGCACCCGTCCTGCATGGCAAGCATATGTGGCGAGGATTTAGGATGACACAACGCTGACATGGCCAAAAAAGTAAAAGCTGAGAGTTGGAAACAGAGATATTGCTGGAATAAGACGGGTGAGTTTTCTTTCTCCCGCTTGCCTTTCCCATTCCCATCGAACGCCCTCGCTCGTGAGGGCGCATGAGAGGAGACGAATCACTTCTCCTTCGTCGCTTCTCCGCATAGGGCGCACGGACGAATACCATCTCCTCTGCCGGTTCTCCGCATAGGGCGCACAGATGAATCCCTTCTCCGCCGATTCTGCGCATAGGGCGCACTGACGAATCCCTTCTTCTCCGCCAGTTCTCCGCATAGGGATTTGCTTGACTTTGATGCGAGCCATCTTATATTGCCTAAGAGTACAAGACATTGCGGAGGTTGGACACTTTGTTGCGCTGGAGCACCTTTCCTCTGCCCGCGAAGATGGCGGCCCTCCAAAAGGGCTCAAGCCGCTCGCCTTCGTGCAGGCTCTTGCCAAGAGGTCCCCTGGCTTGGATTGGCTTTTGGGCAATACCACTCTCTTTGCTGTGAGCACGTTGGTCCTCCTGCAAATCCATCAGGCCACCCTCAAACATAACGGTAGGCTTCAGGGTGGCTGCTCTCACTCCCGCCGCCACACCGGCGAGGAAATTATGCTCTCTGCTGTCGCCGATTATTTTGATGTGTACTCTGCAAGAGGTTAGCTGGCTTTAAACTGGATCTATTTTTTGAGCATTGCATTTAAACATGCTTGTTGTCATAGAATGTGATTATGGTGAACAAATTTTAGTGTCCATCGGCTTGGATAGGCTCTTGGGCAACCTTCAAGTTAAAATACCTTTATAGCTTGCTTGCTTTAGTAAAATATAGATGAAATTCATTCGTCATCCATTCCAACTGTTTACTCTTGAAATATGCAGATACTGCATTGAATTTATGTGCACATATGCGCTCTTGGTATTATCAAAGCTTATTTCATGAGCATGTTATTTGAATTTCATTATTTTCACTAAACTTAACCTTTCTTATAAGTAGTTGATTATGCTGCTTGAAATATGTTGCATTTTTGAACAATCGTTAGAGTAAACAACAAAGAGCAAGTTATTTAAATTTCATTATTTCACAAAACTCAACCTTTCTGACTAGTATTTGATTAAATCTATTTGAAATCTGCCGCATCTTTGAACATTCATTAGAGTAAACAACAAGGAGCAAGAAATACAATCTCAAAGTTAGTGAAAAGGACTCTCTCTCTCTCTCTAATATATATATATATATATGTATATATATATATGTATAATGTATATATATATATATATATATATATATATATATATATAGATATATGTATGTATGTATACACACAGAAGATGTTAAGGCAAATCTGTGGCAAGCAATTATGAGTGCTGTTGTCCAGGAATATGCTAATAAATTCATCATTGTCCACTGATAAGCCAGAAGTAAAATGAAGACAGGCAGGGCAATACAACCATCAAATAAGAAAAAAGGCATCCGAGACTGTAATTGTAATGAAAAACTTTATTTATGCTTAAAATGACTGAATGAGAACTGTATTTTCTTACAAATAAGAGAGAATAAATGCATACAATATGCATTAGTTATAAGAACACCAAATTTATGCTAGTTTGTTGAATCATTGACCTACATATACAAGGTTCCGGAGAGGTAACAAATAATTCCACTATCAAATTGTGGAGGAGCCCAAATTGTTAATAGTTACATAGAGAATTTATTCTCTATTAACAATGGTTAAAATCTCACCATATTGGAGCATCTTACTACAATGAAAACTAACAAAATGAGGAAGCTAACTGGTCTAAATCATCCAAAACAAAAAGAAGCTATAGATTTTCTTGAAAAACATAATAAAAAGGTTAATAAATATTTGTATATTTAACTTTTCATGTCTTTATTTTGATATCATAAAGCAACACTTTTTGATATGATATTTTGGGCAAATTTACAATGCAAGGCAAATGTTCATAAAAATATAGACATCATACTGGTATTCCTCAAGGATCCAGATGATAACCTTATATCTTTTAAAAATGAACTAGTCCTGTCCCTAACTTAAACCACTCACATATCCACCATTCTTGAACTCTTGGATGTATTCACATGATGTAACCATTATACATTTTGATTTATGACATCTTTTTAGTAGTAAAATAACAATTGCATTTAATATTAATATGAAATAAGTTTCAAAGATATGCAAAAAGTAACATTAAAAGCAAATAAGTGCAAAAAATAATATATTGGGTACCTATGCATTTGTTCGTGTTGAGTAAGTAAAATTTGATGCATTTGTTGAAATTATATTAAAATTTTATTAGTTTGCTTTATGAGAGTTAATATTCTCATTCTTAAGTTTTGATTTTAGAAGATTGCTTTAGTATATGAACTTAGATTTTCTTATGGCTTAAACTTAACTTAGTCCTTTATTCCACCTTCCAAATCATTCATTCATCTCCAATAGATTGTATACTCACCCTTGAATGACACTTAAGATATTATTCCCATTATAGTTTAGTTAATAATTCTACTTGTATATGATACAGACAAGTAGTATCTATGATAATAATGACTTCTTTTAATTTAAACCACTATCAGCAATTTAAACTAATCTCTTGTGACTGACTTTTTCACTAATATTCGCATGTGGAGAATGTAAGAATGCATCATAAAACCTGTCAATGATTTTTGTATCAATACTAACAATGGTCATACTTACATTAAGATACTATTTTTCTATTTAAGAGTGAATTATCTTAGATAGGATTAGTGCCATTTTATTACTGAAATTGGAAACTATTTTAGGGCAGATTCGAATTAGCGAGAACTTTTAGTATAAAAAATTGATTTCTGCATAATTATCTGGATAAGATTTATATGACAGGGTAGATTTGATTTACAGAACTCAACTATCTACTGCTAAATGGGTCTATTTCAAATCCTATGATATTAACATTAGACAGGTGGAAATTGCATCCATAAATCTGTTCTTGGTACTAAATTACCCATTGTTGAAGAATGTTTTAATGATTTATTTGAAGTATATGTGCAATTGGGCGCTGATTCAGATTTTTTTAGTTCTGTGATCTACATCAGATTTCTGCAGCTTGACTTGATATTAATACTCACTACAGCCCGTAGGTTTCCTATTGGTAACTGCTTTATTTGATTTTGTTCCATTCCAACTTATGTTATTCAGTTAAGATTCTTTTCAAGCACTCTTCCTTCTACAATTTCCACCTGACACCTCATCAGACCTGCTTCAGATTTAAACATATTATTTTGATTGAGAGGAGACCTTTTCTAAAGACTTATGGAATTTTGATCCAATCTACATTACCATCTATATGAAGTTCTCAACTAGTGCTAAAATTACAGATTTAATCAGAAGTCTTCCTTATTTTCATAGTTTTCAGTTATATCTACTACTAATTTCTCAGATTTTTTGAATCACTCCACTCATTTGGCTGTAATTGAAAACATAAAGGCTTATACCTAGAATTCCAGTCATCATTGTTTTCACTTCGGGAACTCGGCTATAAATGCCCGAAACTCAACTAAATTTTACACCCAATGTTAACATCACATTAAATCTACTGATACATTTAATCAGAAATTAGATGTTGGCCCCCTTTGGCGTCCAGGTTCAAGAAGAACTTGGAGTCAGATTCCCTCTTTTTGGTTAATCATCTGTTACTGGAAAATCAATTCTAGTGCATTCACAATCTACCAAAATTAATCTGTATTCAGATCCTAAACCCAGAATCTTATTTGCATTCAGAATTCTAAAAGCAGATTCATCATATGCCTTGAATAGTTAAATTGATTCTTGGAACTTAAATTCAGTCTAATTACCTTTATTCAGCATCTAAATTCTTTTCCATGATTATTCAGATTGTCAGTAAATCAAATTTTTAGATCAATTGAACTGTAGGAACTGCTGGAAATTAACTCAATAAAGATTTTTGACATATATGAACCTGAACTCCTACAATTTTAGGATTCGAAAAAAAACTCAATAAAGATTTTTTGTATTGATTTTAAAATCTTAGATTTTGATCATTGACTAAGAGTCTGATTAAGATGTTGCAGCCTTAATACCGGAGAAATAGTAAATATTACCTTCTGTTGTTTTAATAGAGATGTGGAGTGCAAGGATATATGTGCAAAATTCTTTACTGAGAACTAAAATAAATGCAGCTCTGTGTATAGTGAGAGTAATCATTAGAGTGAAGAGTGTATTTCATGTTCTGGGAGACTAATGCATATTTAATACTTCACAAGAATAATTTTTTACCAAGGATAAGCAAAATCTGATCTGCAGAAATTTTTCCATTGAACTTTAGTACAGATCAGGAGGTTATGAAAGTAGAATAAGCAGTTAACATGCGGATTCAACATTCCAATATATAAATTGAGGTTGATGACAAATACATCATACATATAGAGGTAGCAGCCTAATAATTCATTTGTTAAATAGGGTCTCTAAAGAGATAGAGAACTACAAAATAGGCTCATCATCTAGAGTCATTAAGAAACTTCAAAATCTTGGTTTTAGTTTTAACATTTAAAGTATTATAGGACCAAATTCACTTCTAATAGCAAAACTTCATCAATGGTATTCACCACTGCAAAATTCTAAACAAAAAGGTTCCTTAAAAATCGGAAAGTTCCAGAATCATTAGGAAACGGGACAAATCTTCTCGTGGAAGGAATGATGATCAGCTGAAGGAGAAGCATTGAAGAGCTGATGCGTGTCCAAAATCGTCAGGTGGAAGGGAGGGAAGTAAAGGCTATTAAGCGCCGGGCTGTTAGGGATCGTACTTGCTTTTGTCGTAGACCTGCAGAAATCGCCGATCCCATTGGCTAGTGTGTGAAATTGGAGTGAGAGCAGAGAGGTGTTGGGATGATTCCTTTTGAGAGATGGGAAAAATATCGTAAGATGCACTAGATTTTTCATAGGTCTTAATAAGGATTATGCGGTAGATTTTTTGTAGGTTTTAATAAGGATTCGGATTGGTAACAATCGACTTAGCATTGGCCGTTTCTGAAAGAGGGAATAAAAGTCGCCCTCTTTTTAAAGGAAACACTTGTTAATTTAGCAGTTACTTGTGATTTCTGTTTTATTTATGTTAATTTTTTTGAATTATTTAATTACTAAAATAAACATTCTATCATAAGATTAGGAAACTTTTTGGGAATTCTTTCTGGAAAAGTTTTTAAATTTGTTTTCTTATTTTTATACCTTGATTTTTGTGCTTACCCAACTCAAGTTGGGATCGTATTAGAGAAATTATTTTATTAACTTCTTCGCCTAACATAAGACTTGGTAAGGAGGGATTCTTCCTCTGCTCCACTACCAAGTTATTGTAGAATGAATGAAGGTTTCTCCGCCTAGGAAGGAGTACTCTGAGGAGTTGATTGCTGAAAAAGAAGAACTTCCAAAGAGTGGATGTAATATCAAGAAGACCAGAATCACTATAAGTATCTTTGTGTTCTTTGCTTTGAATTTTTATTTTTTATTTTTTCTGCTTGGTAATTTTATTAAGTTTTTTTGTAATCTCTTAAATTTTCAATAATTCAATAAAGTTAAGTTTTTATTTTTCAACATTTTTTTTCAATACCTATTTCACCCCCTTATTGGGTCACGCTATTTGGGCTCCTATAGTCAACATGTCATACATTGAAACTTTGGGAGAGAGTATTGATTATTTGAGTTCCACGGCCAAGTTTTTGCACAATAAGTGAAGGTTTCTCCGCCTATGGATGAGTACTCTGAGGAGCGGATTACTAAAAGAAAAGAACTTTCGAAGAGTGGATGCAAGGTCAAGAGGATCCGAATCACTATAAGTTTCTCTAAGTTCTTTTGTTTTTAATTTTTATTTTCTCGGATGCGTTATTTTACTAAGTTTCTTTGTAATCTCTTAAATTTTTAATAATTCAATAAAGTTAAAAATTTAATTTTCAATATTATTTTTTCTTACCCAATTCACCCCCTTCTTAGGTTGTGCTATTGGGGCTCCTATAACCAACATGTCATACATTAAAACTTTGGGAGAGAGTAATTGAATATAGAATACAAATAGATATTTATATTCTCAAAATCAATTGGTTTTATGTTAGGTAGATCTACCATAAAAACAATGCCTATATAAAATAATTTGATGGAGAAATTTAGAGAAAGAAAAGAAAATTCTTATTTAATTTTTATTGATCATAAAAAGCTTATTATAAAGTACCATAATAAGTTTTTTGCATCTAATAATATTGTTAGATATATATATATATATATATATATATATATGTTCGATTGTAAGGTAGCTTGTTTAATGATTTTCTTGTTACTATTGGATTACATTAAGGCCCAACTCTTAATGAGCACATTCAAGAGGAGGTTCCGTGGTGCATATTGTTTGCATATGGTATTGTACTTATTGATAAGTTTAGAGATGGAGTTAAGGCAAAACATGAATTGTCGTCTTTGTAGATTTAAAACTAGATATGTATGGAGTGTAAGTTTAATTGTATTAGAAGCCAAAATCTCGAGGACATAACTATTAAGGACCATTTAATCAAGAAGAACGAGAGGTTCAAATACCTTGGCTCAATTATTCAAAATAATGGTGAATTAGTGAGCAATGTGATTAATAGGATCTAAGCTTGTTGGATGAAATGGAAGAGTAATTTTGGAGTGCTGCACGATCGGAAAATCTCACTCAAAATTCTATGGGAGCTATATCTTGAGCCCATAATAGGACAAAGTGCTATATGGAGGGATCACATTTTGAGCTAATAGTGGTCACCTTTAAGTCCTATCTACTTGGTGAATGATTCTGGATTATGTTTATGCAAATTGACAAGGATATTAATTGCTTCAATGTGGGAGATTGTCTAATTAAGTTGTCACCTTTAAGTTCTATCTACTTGGTGAATGATTCTGGATTATGTGTATGCAAATTGACAAGGATATTAATTGCTTCAATGTGGGAGATTGTCTAATTAAGCAGATTTTTTAAATATCATGTCACTTTTTAAGATATAATGGAATATCTAATAAGAATTATAGAATTAAGTGTGCTTGCAATGGAGTATTCCTGAAATGTGACTATCATTTGAGGACAAAGCCATTAGAGTTTGAGCTGTCACAACTTGCTTAACTTGCTTTTTGTTAAAGCATTTTTATTTGTTTTTTTCGTTTCATTTATGGCAATCATCCTTATATACTTGATACAAAAGTTATTATTTTACTATTATAACACCATATCTTTTAAAATTACTAACGCTATCATCTTATTTGGATCCTCTTAAATTCTAAATAGAGATAAGATTGGATTCATTATTATGATAAAATATCAGCTTTATTAATAATTGTGTTAAATATGTAAATTGTAAAGATTATGATAATCCAATCTCTCTTTTTTTTCAATTTGTGATATCAAAAGGGGTTAGTTTCTTATTATTGATCCTAAGAATAACTAATACTTTGATTTGATAGCTTTTAAATTTAACTTTTAGGGCACGGTAGAAGAACTCCCCTTTTTTAGGGTAAAAATGTGCTTACAAAGAAAACTTTTATGCAAATTAAAAGATACTATATTACTCTGATTTAGCCACAAATAAATGCTTGATGGCTAGCAAAATGTGTAAAAATTTGAGATAGTGGGAACTTAAACAAAGCATTTTTATATATAGATTTGTGATTTCATAATCTCTTATAAACTAATTGTAGGAGTTATAACTGAAAGCTTTATTGTAATCTCACATCATGTGCATTTATGTTTTATAATACTAGCACACATTTTAATTGTTCCTCGCTTAAAAATTACTAGCTTGACTCCTGTTTCACATAGCCTTACATTGTAAAACAATAATATTTTTGTGATTCCAACCAACAACCATTTAGGTCAATCGAGATAATCCTAGCAAGTTATTAGAAATTCATTTAGGGGTTATTTCGTTCAATGCACTATCAGATAACAGTGTTATTAAGAAGCTAATGTTATTAAATGCCAGCATTATTAAAGATGTGAGTCGATGTCTGTTTCATTGTTATTAATATGTTCAATGTTATGTATGTATAGACTTTGTTCTTGCCTGATATCTCTCCATTCTCCTACTATCCCCCTCTTCTACTTTGACTCATATGTTTCTTGCCATTTTCTCTATTTTGTAATCGCTCTTGCCTTTTTTATTGGCTCAGTTTTTTTTACTTGAGGAACTCAAGGATCTTCTCTTCTGCAGCATCCTTCTCCTACTACCCCCATCCTCTTTTGACTCGTTTTTTTCTTGTTTTTTTTCTCTATTATGTGGTCGCTCTTCTTTCTTCTCTTCTGCTCAGTTTTTTCTGCTCAGTTTTTTTTACTCGAGGACCTCAAGGATCTTCTCTTCTTCAACCTTTCTCTCATCTTCGATTTGCAGCTATGTCTTGCACATTCCTTCCTTTTACCAAAAATTACCGGTTGTTGTAGCTCAACGCTAATCAACAACATCTAGATGTCCGCTGATTAGGGCGGACATCTGGATATTGTTAAATAATGTGGCGCTTTTGGTAATTTTTTGGAAGTGGGAGATAGCATAAATACAAACCAAATTGTAGCAATCTCTTGATAACATCTTATTGCATCAACATGTTAATGAAACAAGCAGTTCCTTAGTATTGGAATGCAATTTTTTGTTAATGAATGGGGAAGATTGTAATAGTGAAACTCTTGCAAATAGAAGTTACAGGTTGATGTTTGGAACATAGAAACAATTTCTTAAAGGCCTCTCCAGAATTCTGTCTCCCGTATCAAGTTATTCATGGAGTTGTGGTACCTTCAAATTGCCTAGTTTTTGACATTCTTGGATTGTTAAAAACCCCTACATTGTGCCTGATTCTATTGTTCTTTGTGCTTGTTGGTGACATTTTCTCTATTAAAGAATCTTTATGGTAGCATTCTAGTTCAATTGCAAGATGAAATAATAAAAAACGAGCAGAACAATTAGAAATTTCTCAACAATGGTACTAATGTGTGTTTTTTTTCATTTTATACGTGAAAATATACTTATTTGGATATTGTTTCCTTTATCAATAACTTACAGTAGAAAGGAAAACATTTTAACTAAACGTGCATACTGTTTAGAAGTAAAAATGGATATCAAAAGTACATGATACTGAAACAAATATTAAATTTTGTCTGCAATACCGAAAGAATTTGAACTGGGTTAAAATGAAATAACAATACCAGTTTAAACTTAGGAAAAATTGGAATCATAATACTATTAGAATACAAGGCACAGACAGTAATAACTACATTTGAGTATATGAGATAATTGATATTTGTTGAAGTCTGTAACTCTTTAAAACATAGCAAGTGCACAAAATGAAATTAAAACATTTTAAAGTCAGTTATACTATAAATTGAATAATAAAACAGTAGAAAATCTATAGTGGTTCAGGTCAGAGAATAACATGCCACAACTGGAACTGATACTGGCAAAAGAGTAACGCTTGGAACAATTTATAGGTCAAGCGACATATTATAACTTCTCTTTCAGTTTTGTTCTGACTCTAGCATCTTGAAATCATTTATAGCAAAACATAAAATAATCTTTTTTACAACCGTCCAATACATAATGCCGCACATTTGTTCAAGCCCACTTTTTAAAATATGATACATATGAAAGTGTCTATGACAGGAGCTTGTATTTTTTTCTTACAAGGATGCCAAACATTTACAATTCACAAATAAAATTAATATATATATATATATATATTATTGTGTGGCCGGTGGAATTTTAATTCATGATATGGGATAACAAATCCCGAGCCTCAATCATTGGGCTGCAACACACACACATATATATATATATATATATATACACACACACACTTTAATTTTTTTCATGACCACGCCATTTCTTCCTTTTTCCCTCTTTTGATAGTTATAATTTTTCACAAGCAACTTAAATGTACAGAAGAGCTCAGATAAAAAAAAAAGAGAGAAGACAACACAACCAATCTTCTCCATGGCGCACTGCTTGCTAGTTCAAAGCTTCACTTTGTGCGAGCACATAAAATGAAGAGAATATGGAAACTTCTGTTGCTCTCAGTGCTATTTATCTACCACATGGATGTGCCAATTTTCTAATAACTCTTTGCTGTCTATTGGTGCTACAACCTGCACTATCTGCTTGGCACAATGACTCGTGTTGCCTTCATGGCCGACCTTTACGCTGGCGACTACACCAATGAGTTCATCGTCAATGGCCTCTTAAATCTAGTGAGAAACTTTTTTTTCTTTCTTTTATTCTAATTTTATAACAATGGTTGAGATATCTGGGTCAAAGTATACGTGTGGTAGGTGCTTAATTTTTGATATCTTCAATTTAAAATTGAAAACTAAGGAAAGCCTTTTGATAAAATTTATATGGTTTGCTTTTGACAAAGATTCAGACAAGTGTAGGATTTATTTTTCTTGCCTATAACCTCTCTTTTGAATATTAATTTATGATATGTCCAAAAAAAAGAAAATTCTATGCAGCATCCCTTCTAATCATTAATAAGTATTATTTAGAATTTGTAGCACCTCACCCAAAACCAAGAACCATTCTTTTGATCATCACTTTGGCCTTCCACATCCCCTTGATTCTTGTCTACTCCCAATTAACAGAAACTTTATTTTGTATTGCTTCTTGAGAATTAATTTTAATAGTTTCCACATTTTCAATATTTGATATTATCCACATGATACCAATTACGCTTCTATGATATTCCTAAGACAACCAAAGCGTTCTCACAAAACATGTATCGAGAATCTATTAGCAACAACTTAAAAGTGTTATATCTATTTTAGCTAACAAGTTAGTCGCACCTCCACACATTCTCAACTTCATTATGTTATAGTTTATAACCCTGCATGTAACATTTCCCATATAAACATAGCCATGAGAACTCTATTTGTGTGTAGAAATATTTTAATCAAAACATGTGATGCGAGTGGGCTAAATCTTAAACCTACACCTCTCTATGTCCATCGATCATCAGAAGAGCATCGCAAAGTTTAGAATACTGATGTAACACAACCACCATGGGTTTGGTCTCACATTGTAATTCGAGCTTATGTTACATAGCTAAATATTTGAAGAATGAATTTTAGTTTATTTTCTAGAGTTTTAGGAGTAATTTCATGCAATAATGTTGTATTTTTATTTTTATAAACATGTGGGTCTAGTTTGTCTGTGTCGATTCATTGAATGTGTTATGTTTTGAGTTTTTGGGTTAATCAGGTGGAACCAATTGCTTATTTTTGTTTTATTTTTATAATATTATATATGAGGCTGATGATTAATATTATCATGATGTATTGGGTCGTCCTCCATCAAGGTTGAGGAATGGAAGAGTCATTTGGGAATCCAAAGGGTGTTAAGGAGGGGTATTATGGTCATTTGATCAAGGGTTGGTCATAGAGTTTGCAAGGGCTATATTATAATATTTTTGAATTCTAATGGTGAATGAATGTTTTCTTTGAATTTTAGCTTAAGCTTTTGCATTTTAGTGTGGACAATTGGAACGGCCGTTGGTGTGCACAATCGATGAAGTTTCGAGGTGTGTACAACCTCGAAGGATCAGGGTGTGGATAATCTTGGTAGCTATCATTTGTTTTCCTTTTTGTTTTTGTGATTTTTTGGTGGTATTTTGAAGTGCTTTCTATTAGCTTCGAAACACAGTCTGTTTTATTTGATTATGACTCTGTTTGCTCATTCAATCGTTTACTTTACGAACATTGTACGAAGTGTGATGATTGAACTCTCCACTCATAATATCTTTCTCAAACCTCCACTAATTCATTTGAAATCAACGACTACAGTTTTCCAACTTCCATCCGCACAACACTCTAAAATTTCATAACATTCTGATTTCGTTTGGTTCTCCAAACTGACATTCGAAGTCGAACAATTATTTTCTTGGACGCAAACTCCTTTCACCACTTCACCCCATCAATACTTTGCTTGATTGCCAACTAACTTAACTTCTTTGTAGTTGTCTTTGACTTCTTGCTCTCGTTTTATTTTCAATGTATGACAATTGTGTCCAATCTTACAGGCTTACAGTCTTACAGTGATAGAAGCAAATGACCTCCTTTGAAATGCCTTGGGAGTTACTTTTTCCATGATTAAAAAAATAACATATACTTATTAGATGTTTGATGTAGCACAACCAACATTGGTTTGGTTCCGCATTGTGACACAAGTTTATGATAAGGAGTTGAATATTTGAAGAATTAATTTTAGTTTATTTTATGGAGTTTTAGAAGTAATTTCATGGAATAATGTTATATTTTTATTTTCATAAGCATGTGGGTCTAGTTTGTTGCGTCGGTTCATCAAATGGGTCAAGTTTTGAGTATTGGGTTAATTGGGTAAACTCGATTGTTTATTTTTGTTTTAGTTTGATATTTTAATGTATGAAGCTGATGGATAATGTTGTCATGATGCATTTAGTCATCCTCCATCAAGATTGAGGAGTGGAAGAGTCACTTGGGAATCCAAAAGGTGTTAAGGGTATTGTGATCATTTGATCAAGAGTTGACTATAGGATTTTCAAGGGCTATATATTGTAATATTTATGAATTCTAATGGTTAATGTTTTTGTTCTCTTAATTTTTGCTTAAAGCTTTTGAATTTGGTGTGGAAAATTGGAACGGTCGTTGATGTGCACCACCAACCAAGCTTTGAGGCGTGTACAACCTCGAAGGACCAGGGTGTGGATAATCCTGATAATTATCTATTGTTTTTTTTTTTGTGATTTCCCGGTGATTTCCCGGGCGTGTTCAGCCTCGAAGTGCTCTCTGTTAGCTTCGAAATGCATGTTTCGTTTGATTTTGACTCCATTTGCTCATTCAGTTATCCACTTTACGAATCTTGTACAAAGTGTGACGTTACTTTACGAATATTGTACAAAGTGTGATGTTTGGATACTCCGCTCATCATACATCCTTCAAATCTCCATTAATTCTTTTGAAATCAGTGCCTACAGTTTTCCAACATCCAATCACAACATTCTAAAATTTCATAATATTCTGACTTCGTTTGGTCCTCCAAACTGCCATTCGAAGTTAAATGGTGGTTTTCCCGTTCGCAAACGACTTACACCACTTCACCCCCATCATTTTTAGTATAAGAGGGAGGTTCACGTCGAAGAGAAAGTTGTTCGGAACGTCAAAATTTATCTACACAATTTTTTTACTTTAAAAAACATAAATATACTTTTTTATCTCTCTCCTGTTTGTTGGAAATTGCCGCCGCCGGCGGTCGCCACCAACAACCCCCTTCCATTCCTGAAACGTTTGGTAATCGGTTTTGCCTGCCATTCGTCCTTTGGTGACCGGTCCGACAGGTCACCCGAAAACATCCATTTGAAGACAAATTTGCGCTGTGAACTTCTGGGAATCGTTGTGAACTCATCCAGACTTGGAATTGCGATTCAAAAGTTGCATTGGATTTGTGACAGAACAAACTTCAACCAAGAAGTGACAAAAAGTGTAAGATCATCTTCAAAATGTGCTAGAAGCTCTTAAAACGGTTACCCGTGCATCCTGCACAAAGGTATGATCTTGCAAAATTTTGTTTTAAAATCAGTTTGAACTTGTTAATTGAATCTCTTGTTGAGTCTTGGGCTATTGCATGTCTTGTTGCAAGTTTGGAAAGTTGATATTGCATTCTGGTTCAGTAGTAAGCTCCACCACCAAACTTAGCTTATTTCCCCACATCTATCGAGCCAAATTTGAGTGACCACTTGCGAGGGAGCATTTCCACTAAAAGAGAGCCATCATAAGGTGCAAATCACACATTTTACTTACTGATTTGAACAATATATTCTGTTTTATTGCTATATTTTCTTTGGTTAGTATATTTGAAGTTGATTGTTGTTATTTTTGTTTACTTGATTGCACTTGTGAAAACGTGTGATGATAATTGCAGCAATGAATGATCAAACACTCCCCAAGAACCACCTAGAAAATAAATTAGAACATAGGGTGCAAGGAGTAGAAGCCACTTTAGTGATGGTAATGAAAGAGTTGCATTAATTAAATATGGTTATTAGAGAATACCATCGAGCTACACCACTCGAACTGCTGAATCCACAACCACCATGATGGTTACAATCTCCCAATCATCGTAGATAGGAACATGCAAAATATGTTGTTGGGAGGAACCCCAATTATAGGAGACAATATCCCTAGGTACGATTTTACCTTACTTGCTTATGGGATGTATCTTACTTAATCTGCCACCACAGTGTTGTTGTTGCATACATTTAAGATGATGATAACCTAGGAAATTTCTCCTAGATAACTTATATTGTATACTTCATAATCTAAGGAATTTATCCTAGATGACTTATATTATGTTAATATAGGAAATGTCTCATAGATGCAGAAAGCCCGTATTCATGATACTCTGAGAAATTTCTCCTATATGGTATCCATTCTGTACACCCGTTGATTTGGGAAATCTCTCCTAGATGCATCAAAAGATTTTGGATAGTACTTTTTTAATGGCAGAGTTATGTAGACACATGCCCATATGAAATAGCATGTTTACACTGTTATTCCTGTATTGCTTCAGTATTTTAAGTAGCATTTTTTTGTAATTACTGTATTTCAGCATTTACTTTACATGTTTCAGCAGCTCTTGATTTTTCATATATATAAGCATATTAGGATGCTAGATTTACTTCAGTTTTATTCTTTTTGCATTTTATTTATAAAATTAGTATGAGTAAACTTGACTAGATTTGCTTAGGATGTGGTGATATCATAAAACTCATGAACTTAAACAACCTAAAATGTACTTAGACAACATGTTTAACCATTTTTTTTCTTGGCTGAGGCCCTAGTATTGTGAAACTTGACTATATATAGTTCTACCTGTTTCAGTACAAATTTTCTTTAAGTATTCAGCATGTATTCATTTGATCACAATCATGTTAGGATGAGTTTACTTTTAGCAAATTGCAGTTAATTATACTCTTAGCCTTACCTTGTTCAGCTTCATTCATGGTATGTTATTCTACCTACTTTGCTTGTTGGTTATAAGTATTAGTTTATAACTATTTTGTTCATTGTATCTTGTTGCACCTTAATTTACTTGCATGCTTAAAGTAATAGTGTGATATCTTTAAATGTTTAGTTCACTTAATCAACATAAAATGTATTTAGACAATTTGTTTAATTGTAACATTTTTCTTTTGTTGGCTGGGGCCTTGATATTTGTGATACCAACAAATATCAGATTCGGAGCTGTTCGTTGGTGGTTCTTCTGGAGAGGAGCTTTGGCAAGAGGAGGATCTTCATGTTGCTGCTTAGTTAGACTTTATATTTTGCTGTGAGAACGAGCGCTCTTTTCTTTTAAACTTTCAGTCTGTAATAATTTTTAATTTGGATGCATTTATTTTATGCACTTTGAGCTGAGTTATTGCTGCATTTACGTTTCTATACTATGCTATGATTTGGATGTTATATTATACATTTTTTCTGTTTTGGCCACTTTGATATATATATATATGTATATTCTCAGTTGTAGGTGACAAGTCTTCTGCTTAAGGCGGGTTGGGTTATACCTGACTCTACTTGAGTTGAGGATTTTCCATAGTTGGAGGCCACACTGATAATTATGTTAATATCAATATTAGCATGGCCGTAGAAGCTACGGGGCCCCACATATACTCTTGATTTAGGGCACCTCAAATGCGGTTCCATATTCCGATGGAAAGGTCTTTTTGAGATCTTTTCATTGATACCAAAATTGACATGAAAATATTATTTAAACACTACAAACAATGACACATGAGCTACCTATCAAAATTTTTTTTTTATTGTTTGACAGAGTTTTCAAATGAACAGATCAAACTTTGATCAGACTTGTTCAAGTCCGATTGAGGCTTGACAATCAATCTTAATGATAAATAATGGATGAATGCAGAGCATTTGAACCAAATCATTGAGAATGGAAGCACCAAAGAGGTACAAGAAGAGATACAAGGAAGAGCACAAGTGGGTACCTTGACTTGAAGAAGATCGAGTTCTGCTTCTTTCAAGGCTTGGGAGGAGAAGCTTCTTCTTCTTCTTCAACTGTTAGCAAGAGGAGGAAGAGGGATGAAGGTTCTTTTTTAGCTTGGGAATGAGCTTGGAAGAGAAGGAGCTTGGGAGGAGGGATTTTCAGCTTGACAACAAATGAAGGAAGGAGGGCTGAGGGAGCAAGATAAGGAGGAGGAGATGGATGACTCCAACAATTTGGGGGTGACGAGCGCAATGGAGAAGTTGAATTTTAATTTCGAGGCTAAATTAAATATATCAATTTTCTAATTATTTAAATATTATTAAAATAATTCAAATATTTGATTGAGCTTCGAATCACTCCAAAATTTTAGGGTTTGGTTCTAATGAGTAGATGAGTCTAATAGAATGATATTTAGGATGCGATTAGGCTAAAATTTAGCTAAGTAATAATTTATAGTTGTTACACAAAGTCTCTTAGCTTATTGTTATATCGTCTAGCTAACTTCTTAAGTGTTGGGTTGCCATCTGGAGTGCACATGCCTGCTAGCCAGTTTTGTAGAATATCAATCCCTATAGGTGAGCAAGAATTCGAAGCCAAACTAGTTGTCCTTCCAATTGTCAATTTTGATGTAATCCTGGGAATGAATTAGTTAAGCCAACACAACGCCATCATCGATTGCCAAAAGAAGAAGATCGCGTTGGGCTGTGGTAATTAGGCCAAATCATTTGTTGGCAAGTTCAGTACTCATGCGTCACTGATCAATGCTGTGAAGATAGAGAAACTAGTTTTGATATGATGTGATGCCTACCTAGTAACAATACTAGGTGAAAAGAAAGAAGACATTCCTACCGCTGAAAATCACATCATATGTGAATTCCTCGATGCGTTCCCCGAAGACCTATTCGGTCTTCCTCCCACCAGAGAAGTGGAATTTGCTATTGAACTTATGTAACAACCCTAGGCTGTTACTTAGCCTAATCTTAATTTAATCGTAGCCTAATTATCATTCTAATGAGTTCATCTAGTCATTTGAACCAATCATTGAAGATTTGGAGCGATTTAGAGCTCAATCAAATAGTTGAATTATTTTAATAATATTTAATTAATTAGAAAATTGAGGTATTTAATTTGAATTGAAATCGAAATCCGACTTCACCATTGCGCTTGTCACCCCAAATTAATTAGGGGTGATATTTTAGAAGTGTTTAGAAGTCGTCGAATTTTCTCAAATATTTTAATATATTTAAATACCTTAAAAATTGAGATATTTAATTTAACCTCGAAATCAAAATCCGACTTCGCTGTTACGATCGTCACCCTCAAATTAGCTATGGGTGATATTTTGGACGCGTTTGGAAGTCGTCAGATTTTTGCGAATATTTTAATATAATTAAATGCACCAAAAAATTGAATAATTAAATAATCATCAGAATCAAAATCTAACTTTATCGTTGAATTCTTTACCCCCAAATTAATTAGGGGTAAATTTTTGGGATTTTTCGGAGCACGTTTATTTAATCTGAATTTTTAAATAAATTAAAAATTAAAAAGAAATAATTATTTCTTTTTTTATTTCCATTTTTTTATTCCCTATTCTTTTTTATGACTGGCTCCATTCGGCGCCTTACCTCCTCCCTGTCCCTGGCGCACGCAAGCAAGGCTGAGGCCATCTCCCCTCACTTCCTAGCTCCCATAGCCATGCCCAACCACCTCTCTTCTTCTCCTTTAAGAAGGAGCTCAGCCTCATTCTTTCTCTCCATTTGCTAAAACTGCAAGCTCCTCCCTCATTCCTTGCTGAGTTGCTGTTGAAGAAGCCATCAAGTCCCAATCTCAAGCTTCCAAGTCTTCTTTCTCCATTCTTGCAAGGTCAAAGGTACCAATTTGCTCTACTTCCTTGGCTACTTTCTCCTTGATTTATCAAAATATTGTGGATGATACTTTCATTAGGTCTTGCATAACGTCTAGGTGTAATCGTAGAACCTCAATCAGACTCAAATGAGTCCGCTTGAAGCTCATTCCTCCATTAAAATTTTTGTTAAGAAAATTGAAGGTTTTTTTGTATACCAATAGCTAGAACTTTAATTTCTGCTTGTTATAATGATTCATTCATGCTGATTTTAATATCAATGGAAAGGTTTTGGAAAGACCTTTTGTAATGACCCTAGGTCATTTTAAGGCAAAAAAATTGAAATCCTGATTCGTTAAATTTTCCGCAAATTTCAGTTTCCCGTTAAAACTCCTGCTAAAATTTGATTTTTTCAGTTTCAATTCTTAATTTAGGAGGTTTTAAAGACCGTTTCAACTGAAATTGAGGTTTAAACATTCATTAAATGCGTATTTGAATTGATAAAACGTAACTCATATTTAGATCATATTTAACAAGAAAGAGGTTCAGCCAAAACTGAAAACAAATAAATCCTCATTATTTTAGGAAGGATTGCTTATGGTAATTAAGGGTATACCCGTTGTTTTATGAAAAAAATAAATAAAAATAAAGTATCTCACCGTAACTTACGGCAATGCGCCGAATAAATCGGACGTGCGTTACATACGCACGTCCTATTTATTCGGAGAGGAGACGGGAGACCTCACCACGCTCAAATCCCTCTCGCCTCTTCATCTCTGTGATCGAGCCCTCCCAGAGGAAGCAGCGGCAGTAAGGACTTACCTGGTGACCGATCGAGGAGCCAGGCGACGCAATTTCCCCCTTCCGCTCGTAGCCCCGTACGCCGAGAGACGGAAATTCGAGGTTCATAGCGCACGACCTCTGCGCCGACTTCCTCTACTAGTTTCTGCGCTCGATTGATCACTCGCAGTCGACGGACGTCCAGCGCGTACGGTCCGAACCTTCTTCGGATCGATTCCTCTTCGCTTGATCCCTCCCAGCGCCGATTCTCTTCTGCTAGGGCGCTCGACTCTGCCCCCACCTCCTCCGCACGATCCTGCGTCGACCTCTTTGGCTCGATTCCGCGCTCTTAAGGTAAGAGCTCTGCCTGCTGCCGAGTCTCTTAAGGAATATAGTGTATAATATATAGAAATATAGATATATATATATATATATATTTATGTATATATATATGTATATATATAATAACAATAACAATAAAGACTATTTAGGAATTTAAAATTTGATATAATTGAGCATTTCTTTCTAATTGGAATTAATCTTGAATTTTCTAGAATTCACTAGATTTGTAGTAGAACAAATTTTGCTCCGATCAATTAAAATATTGCGACAAAATATTATGTAATTTACCTACATTATTTGATCTATTATAGATCTACATTTCATGTAAATATCATTAATCCAATTACAGTCCGATTATTTTTCTTGCTATTAATATATGTATACTAATATTGTAACTCATGGTTATCTAATAAACACTTATTGAATCTTGATTAATTAGATCACTCTAATGATTCAAAAAGATGATTCTTTTATTTCATTACGATAATCTGATTTAGAATATCATTCGATTAAAATTATTTTGTCCATTTCTAGCGAAAGTTTAGTTTAAATTGAATTCTTAGAGCTTATGTATTAAACCAATACGTAGCTGTTTAGAATAAACATAATCAAACCTAATGCAAATCCTATATAGATCTATCGAATGGTTAGATCATTTTGATAAAACCTATATTCTATTGCAAATCATAACTAAAATAAAGTTCTCAATTATAATTTTGCAGACACAACACGTTGTGAGTGATTCATCTAGTTAAGTCAAACACAAAGGTACACTGGATATTACTTTATATGCTTTTACTTTCAATTGCTGCTTATGCATCGCTTTGAGCTTATTACTACTTGATATGATATTCTTACTGCTAATGATGTAAGAGAAATTGGATGATGTTTATGTGTCTTGTGAATGTTGCAAGAAGGGTTCCGAAACGGAGCATGATTAGGTTAGGGACGGGGCTAGTCCTCGGGAGCTGTAAGGGTGCCATCTGGAGCCTTTGAGGGAGGCACAGGTGAATGTTGCTTAAATGCACGTTGCCATCTGAGATCCTTAAGTGGGTCCAGGTGAAGGTTTATGCTTAAATGCATATGAACCCAGCCTCATGGTTCTGGCTTTGCCCAGCAGAACCGCTATTATTGCTTCATGATATCATAGACATAAACATAAACATAGATTTTTTTTTATGCGATTATTGCTTTCTGTTTGAAATCTTGGCATGTGTAAGAATAGTTATTTTGCAGGAGACATATTTATCTTCTTGTTTTTGAAACACATTATTTTCCCGCGCTACGCCTCTAGGCTATATAACCGCCTCCAACTGTATCTGATCTGGCATTATAAAAATAATGCCTTAGTGCACATTCTAAATACAATGGATATTAAAAATATACTTAAAGCATAGCGGGAAGCAAAATGATAATAACTGCAGGAAATTTGGTATCAGAGCAGGATTGGAAGTGTTAGAATAAAATAGTATTCGACATAGAAGCCATAATTGGAAATCATTCAATTTAAAGTATAAATACACTAGAATGAAATACTAGATAGAAAACTAGTGACATAGTGAGATTGTGGTAGAAACAAAATATCGTATAGAAAACTAGTGACGTGATTAGGGCAACATCTAGTAGAAAGACTAGTAAAGATCATTATTTAAACAAATTATAAGTTTGTATCTTTAAACAGATGAATTCTCCTAGTCATTCGGAGGAACACTCGGAAATCGACTTAAGCCAAGAAGGACCTTGGCAAATGGAGTTCAACGGACCTAATTACGGTCCCCCTACTCTTGAAGACTGGATTCGAGAGTTGGAGGATAAGGAAGAGGCACGTGGTGAGAGCCTGACAAGGTTCATGTGTGTCTCTTACGAGAAGATCACCAACTTCCAAAATGAGGTACATGAATTGAAGGAGACACTAAGGTGGGTTCTCCCTAAGTTGGCCGAATTCACTTTGGAAAAAGAAGATGATCATGAAGAACGCCTTTCAAAGGTTGAAAGGAAAGTGCATCGAACGAGGAATGCAGCCTCAATTTCTAGGAGGAAGAAGGCAACCAGTAAATATAGGAAGCTTTGGGCTAAAAGCCTTAAGCAACTCATTTAGAATATTATCTTAAGAGCAAAGTCTTGTGTATCATGAAAAAATTGATTGTATCTTTATTTCTGTTAATTTTCTTTGGCATGAAATATTAATTCTTTCTAAATGAAGCATTCAATTTCTTTATTTCTTTTAATCGCAATCACCATCCTTATAGATGAATTTGGAAGAGTACTCTCCTGAGTTGCCAATGGAGACTCCGGTGAAGGCCCCTTTGCCTTCAGGTCCATCAGAGAGTAAGACTGATAGAATCCTTGAGTTGATGGCTCAGATATTGGCCAATCAACACAAGACTCAGGAATCTCCTCCTAGCCAAGGGCACTGAATTGGCGGAGCTTTGCAAGCATTCTTGAAGCTAAATCCCCCACGCTTCGACGGATCAGCTCGGCCGATGGAGGCTGAAGATTGGATCTAGGAAATAGAGAATAAACTGGAGGACATAAAATGTCCTGCCAGAGATGCGGTGCGGCTGGCTAAAAGCCTATTCAAGGCCGAAGCTGAGCGATGGTGGGGAGTCACCCACAAAACTCAGTTTATGGGCTTGGAACTAGAAGACATTTCCTGGGAAGAATTCGCAGAGGCATTCCGAGGTCGTTACATCCCTCTGTCTGCCCAAAAGATATTGGAGAATCAATTCATTAAGCTGACCCAAGGAAATAAGTCCATCGCGGCTTATGAGTTTGAGTTTACAAGACTCTCCAGATATGCACCTAAGCTGGTGGACACAGAGGCTGCTAGATGTAGTAGGTTCTTGGATGGCTTGAAGGACTCCATCCGGACCAGCTTGCTCCCGCTCAAGCACACCAAATTCACTGAGCTACTGGACTGTGCAACCATAATGGAGCATAATGAGCAGATAATTGCTGAACGCCAGGAGAAACGTCCCTCCCAATCCCAGGACAGTCGTGAAACCTTTAAAAGGTCTCAACCTAGTCGATAGGCAAATGTGTATCAGATCACCGCAGGGCCTGCTAGGGAAAGGGAAAATTCTGAATGTAGCCGACCTCACCCAACGGGAAGGTGCTATCACACGGGCAACAGATGTTATCATTGCGGCAGGAAGGGGCATAGTTATCGACATTGTAGATCCTTCAAAACTATAGATGGAGATATTATTCAGAGGCCTAGAATGACCCAATATCTACCCCTCCTCGTACCCCGGCTCCAGCAAGTACCCCAACCTCGACATCATCTCCTGCAACCAAGCCAACTCAAAAGAGAAATCATACCCCGGGACGACCAGTTGCCGCTAGAGTTTACACGCTTACTCCAGTCATGGCTCCCGAGGATCATGACGTGGTGACAGGTACTTTTTAATTATTTTGACCGGCACTTCTTAATTATTTTTTTTTAAGAAATAAATCTTTAGCATGCATTCAATATTAGGTACCTTGTATTTTTCCGAGTACGCATGTATAACTTTATTCGACACGGGTGCAAGTCACTCCTTTATATCTGAAATCTTCGTAAAGAAACTACAACTGCCATTTAAAGAGCTAGCAGAAAGATTAAACGTGAGGTTACCATCTGGCGCCCTCATGAGCGCTAGGGAATATTGTGAATGCGAAATCCCAATTAATGGTGGGACATTTAAAGCTAGCTTGATAGTCCTCCCAATTGCAAATTTTGATATTATTTTGGGTATGGATTGGCTATCGTATCATCAAGCAGTCATCGATTGCCAGCGCAAAAAGGTTACTCTCAGAAGCGCAGGAAGACCAGTGACATTTATGGGAAGACTAGGCACCGCAACGTCTCTCATCAATGTCATTCAAGCAGCTAAGTTAATTCAAAAAGGATGCGAGGCCTACTTAGTAACAATGATGGGAAATAAAGAAGAGGTAACTTTCCTAGATGATACAAGGGTCGCTAGTGAATTCCCGGATGTATTTCCTAATGAGTTGCCAGGATTACCTCCGGTACGGGAAATAGATTTTACTATTGATTTAATTCCCGGTATGCAATCGTTATCAAAGGCACCTTATAGAATGCCGCCAAAAGAGCTACAGGAATTAAACGAGCAATTAAAGGAATTGTTAGATAAAGGCCTCATTCGTCCTAGTATGTCACCATGGGGAGCTCCTGTGTTGTTTGTCAAGAAGAAAGACGGTACCATGAGGATGTGTATTGATTATCGAGAGTTGAACAAAGTCACAATCAAGAATCGATATCCTCTTCCTCGCATTGATGACTTATTCGATCAACTCACTGGCGCGGTGGTATTTTCTAAAATTGACCTTCGATCCGGATTCCACCAGGTGAGAATAAAGGACGAGGACATTCCAAAAACAGCGTTCTGAACAAGATATGGACATTATGAATTTTTAGTAATGTCATTTGGGCTGACAAACGCCCCATCTTTATTCATGGATTTGATGCAAAGGGTCCTAAAGCCTCACCTGAATAAATTTGTGATCGTCTTCATCGACGACATCTTAATATACTCTAAAAGTAAAGAAGATCACGAAGTGCATTTGCGAGCAGTCCTTGAGACCCTGAGATCTAATGCACTATATGCAAAATTCTCCAAATGTGAGTTCTGGTTGAATTCTGTAACTTTTTTGGGACACGTGGTAAGTGCCGAAGGAATTCAGGTGGATCAAACGAAAATTCTTGCCATTCAAGAATGGGCGCAACCTACATCTGTGACAGAAATCAGAAGCTTTCTAGGTCTCGCTGGCTATTATCGAAAATTTGTGCAAGGATTTTCTCAAATTTCAACTCCACTCACCAAATTAACACAAAAACTGGTGCCCTTTGTTTGGAGCTCAGAATGCGAAGAATCCTTCCAGAAATTAAAGCATGCTCTCACAACCGCTCCTGTTCTTACGTTACCTCAAGAAGGGATGGACTACCAAGTTTTCACCGACGCGTCTAAGGTAGGACTTGGGTGTGTCTTAATGCAAAACGGGAGAGTAATTGCTTATGCCTCACGTCAGCTAAAGGTGCACGAAAAGAACTATCCGGTGCACGACTTGGAATTGGCAGCAGTAGTCTTCGCTCTCAAGATATGGAGGCATTACCTGTATGGAATAAAATGCGAAATTTTTACAGATCACCAAAGCCTCAAATATATCTTCACTCAGAGAGAATTAAACTGTCGGCATAGGCGATGGCTAGAATTTATTAGTGATTACGACTTGGATATTCAATATCACCCCGGCAAAGCAAATGTCGTAGCTGACGCACTGAGCAGAAAATCAGTCAGTACACACGGAAACCTCAGCTCAATCACTTTCAACAAGTACCTGGTTAATGAGCTAAATAAATTAGAAATAGAATGGGCATCTACGAGCCAATTGAATGCCCTTCTGGCTGCAGGAGTTTCAAAAGCTACAGAGTCAACGCTGGAACAACGCATAAAATTTTCTCAAGAAAAAGACAGAGTATCTAGAGATGAAGAAGATTATTTCGATAGGGAAAAGTAAAGATCTTCAGGAAAAGGATGGTTACATTTATCACGGAACTCGATTATGGGTACCAGAGGATAAGGAGTTAAAAATGGCAATATTGCAAGAAGCGCATTGTTCTGGTTACACTATTCATCCGGGAAGTTCCAAAATGTATCATGATTTAAAGAAAATGTATTGGTGGTCAGGACTAAAGAAAGATATAGGAGAATTCGTGGCACGTTGCAACTCTTGCAATTTGGTAAAAGCAGAACATCAGAGGCTCGGAGGACTCTTGCAACCTCTACCAATCCCGAAATGGAAATGGGTTGATATTGCCATGGACTTTATAGTAAGTCTACCCAGAAGCAAATCAGGGGCAGATACCATATGAGTAATCATTGACAGGCTTACAAAATCTGCGCACTTTCTCCCAATAAAACAAACTGATCCAGTGGAGAAACTCGCCAGGATATATATTAAGGAAATTGTTCGATTGCACGGGATTCCAAAGACGATTACGTCAGACAGAGATAGCAGATTCACTTCTCGATTTTGGAAAGCAGTGCACGACGATCTAGGTACTACTCTTGCAATGAGCACTGCATTTCACCCTCAAACAAACGGACAAACAGAAAGGGTAAATCAGGTTCTAGAAGATCTTCTAAGGTTATGCATACTTGACTTCGGTGGGAGCTGGGAAAAGTATTTACCTTTGGTTGAATTTGCTTACAACAATAGCCATCAGGTCAGTATTGGCATGGCTCCCTATGAAGCTTTATACGGAAGAAGATGCCTTACGCCCCTATCATGGGCAGAAGTCGGAGATGTTCAGATTTACGGATCTGAATTGGTGGAAGAAACTAATAAAAAGATCCAACTAATAAAGAGCAGGATAATGGTGGCTCAGGATCGCCAAAAGAAATACCATGATTCCAGGCACCGAATGTTAGAATTTCAAGTCGGGGACTTTGTATACCTGAAAGTAAGTCCTATGAAAGGAGTATTTAGATTTGGGGTGATCGGTAAATTAAGTCCTCGGTATATTAGACCTTTCGAGGTGATAGCCAAAATTGGAACTGCTGCTTATAAAGTCAAACTACCTGAAAATCTTTCGGCAGTTCACAATGTATTTCATATTTCGACTCTTCGCAGATGCCTGCAGAAACCGTCTCAACAAATAATAGCACCCGGTATTGTTATCCAACCCGATTTGACATATGTTGAATTGCCTGATAAAATCATAGTGCAAGACAATCGTCGATTAAGGAAAAGAACAATCCCTATGGTCAAAGTACAATGGAAAAATCACAGCGCCAAGGAAGCAACGTGGGAAAGAGAAGAGGATATAAGAAAAGAATATCCCGGACTCTTTCAGAACTCAGGTAATCTTAGGTAAATCCTTTTGCATTCAATTAAAATATTTTCTATTACAGTGAAATGTCGAGGATGACATTATTTTTAAGTTGGAGAGTTTGTAATGACCCTAGGTCATTATAAGGCAAAAAAATTGAAATCCCGATTCGTTAAATTTCCCGCAAATTTCAGTATCCCGTTAAAACTCCTGCTAAAATTTGATTTTTTCAGTTTCAATTCTTAATTTAGGAGGTTTTAAAGACCGTTTCAACTGAAAATGAGGTTTAAACATTCATTAAATGCGTATTTGAATTGATAAAATGTAACTCATATTTAGATCATATTTAACAAGAAAGAGGTTCAGCCAAAACTGAAAACAAATAAATCCTCATTATTTTAGGAAGGATTGCTTATGGTAATTAAGGCTATACCCGTTGTTTTATGAAAAAAAATAAAATAAATAAAGTATCTCACCGTAACTTACGGCAATGCGCCGAATAAATCGGACGTGCGTTACTTACGCACGTCCTATTTATTCGGAGAGGAGACGGGAGACCTCACCACGCTCAAATCCCTCTCGCCTCTTCATCTCTGTGATCGAGCCCTCCCAGAAGAAGCAGCGGCAGTAAGGACTTACCTGGTGACCAATCGAGGAGCCAGGCGACGCAATTTCCCCCTTCCGCTCGTAGCCCCGTACGCCGAGAGACGGAAATTCGAGGTTCATAGCGCACGACCTCTGCGCCGACTTCCTCTACTAGTTTCTGCGCTCGATTGATCACTCGCAGTCGACGGACGTCCAACGCGTACGGTCCGAACCTTCTTCGGATCGATTCCTCTTCGCTTGATCCCTCCCAGCGCCGATTCTCTTCTGCTAGGGCGCTCGACTCTGCCCCCACCTCCTCCGCACGATCCTGCGTCGACCTCTTTGGCTCGATTCCGCGCTCTTAAGGTAAGAGCTCTGCCTGCTGCCGAGTCTCTTAAGGAATATAGTGTATAATATATAGAAATATAGATATATATATATTTATGTATATATATATGTATATATATAATAACAATAACAATAAAGACTATTTAGGAATTTAAAATTTAATATAATTGAGCATTTCTTTCTAATTGAAATTAATCTTGAATTTTCTAGAATTCACTAGATTTGTAGTAGAACAAATTTTGCTCCGATCAATTGAAATATTATGACAAAATATTATGTAATTTACCTACATTATTTGATCTATTATAGATCTACATTTCATGTAAATATCATTAATCCAATTACAATCCGATTATTTTTCTTGCTATTAATATATGTAGACTAATATTTTAACTCATGGTTATCTAATAAACACTTATTGAATCTTGATTAATTAGATCACTCTAGTGATTCAAAAAGATGATTCTTTTATTTCATTACGATAATCTGATTTAGAATATCATTCGATTAAAATTATTTTGTCCATTTCTAGCGAAGGTTTAGTTTAAATTGAATTCTTAGAGCTTATGTATTAAACCAATACGTAGCTGTTTAGAATAAACATAATCAAACCTAATGCAAATCCTATATAGATCTATCGAATGGTTAGATCATTTTGATAAAACCTATATTCTATTGCAAATCATAACTAAAATAAAGTTCTCAATTATAATTTTGCAGACACAACACGTTGTGAGTGATTCATCTAGTTAAGTTAAACACAAAGGTACACTGGATATTACTTTATATGCTTTTACTTTCAATTGCTGCTTATGCATCGCTTTGAGCTTATTACTACTTGATATGATATTCTTACTGCTAATGATGTAAGAGAAATTGGATGATATTTATGTGTCTTGTGAATGTTGCAAGAAGGGTTCCGAAACGGAGCATGATTAGGTTAGGGACGGGGCTAGTCCTCGGGAGCTATAAGGGTGTCATCTGGAGCCTTTGAGGGAGGCACAGGTGAAGGTTGCTTAAATGCACGTTGCCATCTGAGATCCTTAAGTGGGTCCAGGTGAAGGTTTATGCTTAAATGCATATGAACCCAGCCTCATGGTTCTGGCTTTGCCCAACAGAATCGCTATTATTGCTTCATGATATTATAGACATAAACATAAACATAGATTTTTTTTTTATGCGATTATTGCTTTCTGTTTGAAATCTTGGCATGTGTAAGAACAGTTATTTTGCAGAAGACATATTTATCTTCTTGTTTTTGAAACATATTATTTCCTGCAGTTATTATCATTTTGCTTCCCGCTATGCTTTAAGTATATTTTTAATATCCATTGTATTTAGAATGTGCACTAAGGCATTATTTTTATAATGCCAGATCAGATACAGTTGGAGGCGGTTGATATAGCCTAGAGGCGTAGCGCGGAAAAATAACTGCCCCTTCCAGGATTAATAGTTTGATGAACATGAAATTTTATGTAATAATTTATGAATGTTATTTTTATTTTAAATTGAATGAATGTCGTTTCTTTTATGTGAATGACTTGAATGTTCGTTAACTACTACTTTATCTAACTGCCAATATGATCATGCGGAAAGATGCATCCGATGTTAGTTTGGTTCTTACCAACCTAACATGGGTCATCACACCTTTCCATTGGTATATGACACCACACGTGAGGTGCCAAAAATAGGTAGTATTTGGGTGTAAAAGAAGGCCCGTCACAGTTTTCGCACAGGCGAAATCACCGTCAGGTGCCGCAGCGCCCGAGTTTTGAATTTGTGTCGCCGTAGCGCGCTACCTCGCGCCGCAGCGATATAATAATTCTACGATGTATAATTTTTTTTTGATGAAATTAAATCCGCCGCAGCGCCCGAATTTTGAATTTGGGTCCGTCGTAGCGCGCCGTAGAGCGCTACGGCGCGCCGCAGCTGCATTATAGTTTGATGAAGCATAAAATATTTTTGATGAAATTAAATGAAATCCACCGCAGCGCATCACAGCGCCTGAAAGTGCTGTCGCGTGCCGTAGTGTCGACACCTCAGGGAAACAGGCATCGTAACACGCCACAGCGCTGAAATTCGCTGCAGCGCGCACTAGCGCGTCGTAGCGCCTGACTTTCGGCCATAAGGTGCCATAGCGCACAGTAGCGCCCAGAACTGTCCGGAACTGTCCAGAATTGTCCAGAATGGCCAAAACTTCACATTTTTTGCATTTTAAAGACCCTAGAACCCTAGTGGGGCCAAAATATATCAAATTTGAACCTAGTTTTAGTAAAATTAAGTATTGTATAAAATTTTATGTGAAATTCAAATGTGAAAATTTATTATAAATAGCATATGCTAAAATCCCTTATGTGTCTTAAATATTTTGTGCCAAATATTAATGTTAGAATATTTGATTGTTTGTATGACCAAGAAGATCTTAATAATCAAATTGTATGGAATATAATTAATTTAAATTTTTAATCAAGTGCTAATTCCTTTTGGGTTTGATTTGAGATTTGATTAGCCTTAATTACTTATTATTTTAATCAATGTAATATTTAAGTATGTTAGAGAATTTAAATGCTGATTTGGACATCTTGATTTACTTAAATTGACATTATACTATATTTGAACATAAGAATCTTAAGAACTTGATTAAGTAAATGATACTTAATCTAAGTCTAAAATCTGCCATCAAAATACACCAATAATGCATTAATTTGTCATTGATCTATACATTAACCACTGGTCTTAATTTTGGTAAGGCTAGGGGTTAAACCCTAACTTATCTTGATTAAGATCTAAATTTTAATCACCTTAATCAAGTAATATTGATTGAAAGATAATTCAACTTGCATAATTTCAATAATACATCTGATTTGACATTGATCTTCAATACATTGTATTAAAAGTGCTAAAATTATTAAAAGAATTTATGTGATTAATTATCTGGACTTAATTTTAGATAGATTGTTAATTTTCTCTTATATAAGACTCTTAACATAAAGCTAATTATAAATTTAGTTGATTTATCACATGATCAAATCTTAATAATACTCTTGATTATACCATATAATTGTAGTATATGATATGATTAGATGGGTCTAATCATCTAATATGATCAAACCAATTCAGACTTAACAAATGCAACTTAGATCTCTTAGTGCAAATTACTAAGTTAAATGTTAGATGTGTAAGATCTTGATGATTTTACAATAGAATTTTTATATAATTGAAAACCTTAACAAAATATTAACACATTGAGGTAGGAAGAACTTATTGTTACATCCTGAGGTAGGAACTTAGATGATCCTTCTTAGCCTTTGAAAATTAATCCTAAACTCTTGTGGTAGGATCACCCAAAATCCTTAGAATATTCATGGACATTCCATGGTCAGATACTCCTTTAAGTTCATGGAATGGCCAGATAGTATTAAAACCTCACTGTATTTAAATTCATGGACCCAAAATTGAGGTGATGAATATTCTTGTTGCACGTTTGTGTGCAATGAACTTCGCACATTATATGAACTCAACCATTAAGGGGGAAACTTTTTTAATGTGTAAAGCTGATAGTTCAATTAGATTTGGGTGGATGAGGCATAAATTGTATATAGGGGTTTTAATGAATTTGTCATATTATTTATCGATAATAAGTAGAGGAGGTGGTGTGGAAGATTCTTCAACAAAATCTATGAGGTCATGGCCTAGAATATTGGTGAGAATTGGGAGTGCAAGGCATACCTATGCTTACTAAGCTTCACCTTAAGGATTTAATATACTTTGGGTAACGGGCTTGTAGTATAGGGGATAGTAAAGATAGTGGACATGCTTAATGGGAAAGTTATATGATATGCAGGTAGAGGAAAATGACATAATATTTGAGGGAAGATAGAGGGAACTTGGTTTTTATGTAAGATGTGGGTCTCATCATGGAATAGTATATCATATCTTTACTGGAAGGGATGGGTTTTGTCCTTTGTTGATAATTTCAGGTGTTGTGAAGATTGGGGCATGCTTCGACAGGGATGGATCTAATGCTTTGATGTCATGTCAGGTTTTGGTGAAGTATGAAACAAAGGCTTTAGTGATATGGAAAGTCATTTTTTATTAAGGTGCTCTTTGGTTTGAAGTAGGGATAATATAAAAATTTTTCAGGTAAAGTGAGATTACCTGCATTTGGTTTGAAAGTAAAATAAGTGAAAAATTTTTACGGTGTAATTCAATTTTGCGCTCGTATATAAGGAAACAATGTAATCCAGTTTGGCTTGAATCGGGCGTAACTCGCTATTACGCCGAATCGGGCGGAGAAGTCAAATGAGAAGCGAGAAGACCTCCGCAGGAGAAGCCAAATGAGAAGCTAGAAGACCTTCGCAGGAGAAGCCAAATGAGAAGCGAGAAGACCTCCGCAGGAGAAGCGAGCGACTGCAACTGCGATGTAAAACCTCCTTCTCTGGCAATGCGTCAAACGATTTGATCTAACGAACAATTCGATTGAACGAATAGTCGAATTGTTCGAGCGATCTAACAAATTGTTTTTGTTTAGTTTGTGAAACCTAAACTTAATTTTTTTTTTTTTGGGTAATATTACCCCTTAATTTACTCAAAACGTCACACTCTCAGATTACTTCATTCCAAACAAAACAATCTCAAATTTCTTTAAACACTATCAATTAACAGTAAAGTAATATTGATTACACGCTTAGATTTCTCAAATTTTCTTATGCTAAACAGCTCATAAATTTTTTTGCTTATTAGATTATCCATACATAAGTAAAGAGTTGTAAATATAAATGGTTTTAATTAAGGAAGTTATGAGAAGAGGGCCTAGATTTTAGTGCTGGCTGCTGTGCTGTTATTGTAGAAGATTTTAGTGAGGGTATGTTAGTGTTACGGACATCAGTGCATGTTGATCCATACCTGCATGTCACCTGGTGTTTGCAATCTCCGATCACAGTTACTAAACATCATTGCCTTGTGTATGTGGTTGATACTCTCTTGCTAATGTCCAACACTATGCCTGTCAACTAACTTTGCCAAACTAATGCCTGTCATTCCTCATCAACATTCACCAAACCAGTGCCCTTTACTATGTTTAACTTCTTACATAATACTTATAGCTTCTCAATTATGAGAAATGACTATCCAATTTAGTTACAAGCTCAAAGTAGTAGATCTGCTCCAACTAAGCACACCTTGTAGTTTTTCTCTCTTCATGTTTTTCACACAACTATATGACTTTGTAACTTATACTCTCTATATATATGGGTGTGTGATTTTCATGCTTGCGTGATATATTTATCTACATTTTCATGCTTGCTGTGAAAATTCTAGCTCATACTTTTAAATATTCATGTAATTTGATTGTTGAACATGCAGAGATTTCAAATGCCTTGGTTTATGAGATTGGCATTGAAACTATGCTGGCATATGATCCATCTAGTCCTCAGCATCTATGAATATGGGGCTTATTTGCTGCAAGTTTTTGAATCATACATTATTTCAATGGGATTGTTAAAAAGTTATCAGAATCTCTCAATGCATAACCTTAGGCACTTGGCGGTTGTTGTGGATAGCGATGAAGCAAGTAACAGACCAAAGGTCAAGCAGCTATTGCTTTGGTTATCCAATATAGGAGTGAACCATTTGATGCTCTACGATCTAGGAGGTAAACCCATTGATCTTTCAAGAATTATTATTATGTTTATATAATGTAGTATTCTTTAATCATAAATGATGGGGTTTTATTGCATATTTTTATGTATTTACTTACTTTTTGAAAATACTATATTATGATACAGGTGTTTTGAAAAATTCTTTTGACGGAGATTTAAGCAGCTTTATTAACGTAAGAATGATGCATCATCTTATATTAGTTATTAATCTGTATGAACATCTTACTTTTGTTTGTTTGGATACAACAAAAGAAACAAGGATTTGTAGATAGAACACATTGTGCCATAATGTTTTTGAATATTGATCAATGTATGCATCACTCAAAAGATGCTGTCATTCAAGTGTTTTTTTTTTGAACCTAATTGATTAAAGAAATAAGCATCTTCTTGATGTAGTGTATCATCAGCACTTTACCATATACTTGTAGTTATTTATTCGGGGTATTTATTGTTTGTCATCAAAAATTGAATTTAAAATTTGAATTGAATAACTTGAAATTTAATTTTGGAGGGGGAATAAGTGTAGTTTAAATAAGGAATAATTAATAGTATTGTGTATTTTTGAAATTCAAAAGTGATCTCCAAATTTAGTTTCCAGTTCACTCAGTGTTTTGCTCATTAAACACAACTTTATGGTTGCTGTATATCATGTAAAGTTATTTTTTAATTTTTTAAACTAATTTGGAGGGCTGCTTTTTATAAAGATAAGGTTAATAAATGGATTTATATTTTGCAACAGCTTCTTAAGAATTCAATTGCTATTCGAGAATAGTTTTTGAAGTTTCTCTCATACAAAATTACTATGTTTTGCCCCTTCGCTTGTCCATTGTTGCCACCCTTGTTGGCCCATGCACCTTCAATTACTGTCAACTCCTTCCTCCTCCCCCCCACCAAAACTCATTGCTCCCCACCTGCCTCCTCACACTGCAATCGCACACCGCCCTCTGTCATCATCCTCAGCTATTGTCAGCCATCACCAGCCTTCTGTTCTCAAAGCAATTGCCGCTCATTGCTGCACGCTCTCGGCTGCCACCTGCTGTTGCCTCCCATCCTTTGTTTATGTCGCCAGCTGCACTTGGTTTCACTGTCATCAGCCATTGCATTCCCCTGGTTCCTATTGTAGTTGCATGCATAGGTAATACTGTATTGTGTTGAAGTGCAACAACTAAATCCCAAAATAGCACCATCTTCTTAGACAATTTCATGCAGCATTTCTAAACATAGCGGCATCACATCTCCCTTAAGTAGTGCATTAATGTATATTATTGGATTATACTTTCTATTTTTGAATTTAAAATGTAAGTAGATGATATAAACATTTTCAATTTAGAATTAACTTGGATTCAATGGATACGAATATTAACTTTTCTATTATGTGTTCCCTCACTCTTTCCATCTCCTTTTTAGCTGGCCGCTTATTCTCCACTTGTTTTCAAGTAACAGTGCCTTTTCTTTTTTCTTCTCTTCCTTGCCCCTTCGTTTCACCCTACTTTCATCTTTCCCTTTCTAAATGGCTCAATCACTCCCCAGCATATCCTCCACTTTCCCTCTCTGTTAGTTATCACAGTTAGTTCCTTTTCTTCTTTTCTTTGTTAAAGAGAAGTAATTCTTTCCCATTTTGTCATTTACTAATGCAACTAGTAAACCACCTTTTTCTGTCTCTTTTCTCTAGCAATAAATATCTTCTCCCCTTCATAATTCCTCTTCTAATCTTCACTACAGCTACTGTCAGACAATAGCGTATGCGAACCTTCTGCAACTTTTTTTTCTTAACAATTGCAGCAGGAAATCATTAGTTTTCTGTTGATGTTCTCTCCCAACAGCTTAACCGTAATCCCGTACCTCATTGCCCTCATCAATTGGTATTAGATCACAAAATGAAACCTTTGTTAAGTATTTTGTTCAGCTCCAAGAGTCAGTCTACTATCACAACTATAAGAGGGATGATCAAACATGTATTTGCAAAAGAATGCTACTACTACCACATAAGAGCCATCAAGGATATCCCTATCAGAAAGCCTTCACCTCTCCAATATGAGGGATTTAACCTTGCCAAAAACCTACACTTTTTTTCTCTTTATTAATATGATAATTATTTTAGCATGAAAAAAAAGTCTCTTGCATGCTATGCCAAATTTGTATGTGCATATAATATATGTTCAACAGTTAAATATTTGTTGCAAGTGTTAGCCTATCTGTTTGTACCACATTGTAAACATCGAAACCTTGATATCTTGATTATATACTCCAATTCAAATATATATTGAGTTGCCGAGGTATTTGGCCAAAGAACAAGATTAATATATGATTTGTATTATTATTTTTATTATTCATTTATTTGTTAAGTACAACATTACAAGGTATGCGCCACACTAGAGCCCCATTTCTTTATAATACATCGTTTTCTCTTCAATTTCGTAGGACATTATATCTGTATTTATAATACACTCTTGTATTATTTAATCTTCTAGTTTCTACACATCCCTTATTGTGTATTTTGAGTTTGAATCATTTGTCTTTTAAAATTAAATTGCTCTAGAAAAATGTAATTTAATAATAGGTCAACAACAATTGAGTATGTAAATTTGATTTTTTTTAAATAAAATGAATTGAATGCATATAAATAATTTATAATTAGCCCAAGCAAGTAATTAGCAAAATTAGAAAATGTAGTAAAGTTAATTGATATGTTCATCCAAATACTTGATATATTAGGTTGCACAGTTTGCAAACACAAGCACATCGGTGGTGTAACTAAGATGGGTTAGTGTTCTCATAAATCATATATTTATTACCTCATCATTCCCATCAACTGCTGGAATGATACAGTATTTTTCTTGTATCAACTTGTAGGGGGTGATATTGTGCTTTTATCAATGATTGTACAACATTCAAATATCATATTATTTGCCAATATACAATGAAGCAACATTGGAGAAAACAACTATGGAACTTCTATACATTAAATCATACAACTTTTTTAAATTATTGAAAATATTGCTTAGAAATAGTAAAATAGGCAATAAGTGCATGAATCACAACATCATTTTATTTTAACAATATAAAATTGAATTTATGTACCTGACATTTGGGATGAGCTCTTAGTTTACCCATTGTGCACCGCGCCCAATTTGTTGATGGTAGTAGGCTCGATTTGATGAGGGGACTCTAGCAGAGGTCAAAGGGGTCTTTGGTGCTTTGTGCAAGTATCTTGAGTGCCCATTTATAGGTGGTAATGAGGTGGTTGGCTGCCACATGGTTGGCCTAAAGTCTTTGGAAACTCATGTTGGTTTGTTGGATATAAGAGGAGAGAGAAATGAATAGCTATAGAGAGGCACTCCCTGGAAGAAAATGATGATCAAACATAATGAATTTGAAGAAAACTTGGAAGGATGATGGAGAAATGTAGAAAATAAAAACAAAGCCACTCTATCAGGATCGTGCACTCCCTGATAGCCTTACTGCTGTGAATCACACAAGAGTTAAAATGATTATGCACATCACTTTACAATTAGTCTTGTAATAGAATATCTTTCTCAAATTTAGGACAAAAACTATCTTTCATCATTTTTCAAATGAGAGTATAAGGGTTGTTATAGAAGTTGACCAAACTCTAGATGGTTCACTATAGGCAACCCGCATAACTCGATATGCTTTCTTACATCCCAGGCACCATATACAACACGTCTCAAGGTAACTACTAAAGATTTGGCATATTTAATAGACCCGCATAACCCGATTTGGCGTATTTAATAGACACCATATACAACACGTCTCAATACTATTTAGTTAGATTTACTTTCTTGCAGTGAGGTTTTAATACTATCTGGCCATTCCATAATACTAAAGATGTGATCCACCATTTCGAGCCATTCTTTAGCAAAAATTGGAAAGTCAAGCCCTTTATATATGCCTTTCTTTAGCAACTTGTCAGTATTTGAGCTCCTTGGTCAGATACTCATTTTATGGATCTCCCTTGCTTTAAACCCAATTTGGTTTCGTATTTCCAGATGATCTCAAATTCTTTTAAGTACTTCATGAATGTCATACTTAATTTATCCTTTATGCCTACAATTATAATCAAATTCTTTTAATTTGTTGAGCGTATATATATTATTATTTAGATATTTATTCTTTAGTATTTACTATGGCTTTCTCATTCCTTACTTTATACTTATAATGATATGGATGTTGTCTCACGTATTCATTTAGTGATGAAGTGACAGAAAAATAATCCATTAGGTAGAGAGGAATACAAATTCCAATTTGACATCGTATGAAATTCTCTGATACCAACTGTGGAGTCCTGCTCCCTGCCGTGGTCCTGTTAACCCTTAAGTTAACATGATTATAGTGAGGCAGTCACCAAATGATAAGGTCCTTGCTTATGAGTAGGTTAGTGACTAATACTAACCCATTATAATCAAAGATTTTATTATTACCCAAAGAAATCATTACTAAATGTAAATACAAGGGGAACAGAGTGCAGAAACATAAATACAAATATCCATCCATCATATATAAATACAATGCCTCAGAATAAGTAAAGTGCAGAAAATAAAGATTTAACCTGTATTATTATAACATTTAAATAATTTATAAGAACTGAAAATAACACTCAGTCTCACAATACAGGGAATAAAAGAAGCTAAGTCTAAGGATCTTCAGGTGCACGCTCCTCCTCCAATGGCAAGTCTTCCACTGTATCAACTGCTTCAAACAATTATGAACCTATCATTATCGGTTTCATAATGATAGGGTCCCAACCAACAAATGAAAAATCTTAATTAGACAAAATGTCTAAGTACATTTTAAGGGAATCAATTTATTATGCTCATTAGATATCACCATTAACATTTAGCATAAAAGCATGTAAGTAGGAGCAAAAACTCGTAATAAAAAACAAGGTAAAGCTATAAACAACTAATTTATAACTAAAACAACTAGGAAGTAAGCATATATCTCCTCCACAGTGACTGCAGCAACGTTAGGTAAGTAAGAAAAGACTAAAGCAAATGACTATAAAGAACATACACCCTAGACATGTTTGATGATCAATGTAAAATTCTGCTAATTGACATAAAAGTAAATGAACGTATAAAACATTATAAAACTGAAAGCGAAGCTAACATTTTATGCATGTATAAACAATAAGTAAAACTAATATCCTACAAGTGTATAAGCAGTGTGCAAGACTAGCACCCTATATGTAAACAAAGCTAGAAAATGTAATAAAGACTATAAATAAAAGTAGTGCTATAATGCAAAAAAAAGAGTAAAGTAAAACAACAAATCTAAAACTAAAAATTATCTTGGCTACTCAAGCCACTCAATCTGGAAGTAAACATAATCTCACTTTGCATGATTGGCTAAGATAGAAGCTCTGAACAGAAAGTACCAATGTACTAAGCCTGATGAGCTATAACAGAAACAATAAGTAGAAGTGTACTTAAATTAGTATAACTATATCAAATCCAGACTAATCAGTCACTGGGGCAAGAATTTACTACAATCCATCTTATCCTGCGGACTAGGCATGGCATATAGACTATCGGACTAACTCTAAGGTCTAGCCGATCCCATACGAAAGAAGTGAAGAGGTATACTAATTAAGCTACACTCTATCAAAAATACGATTAAAAGAGAAAATGCTACTTATGCATTTTCAAAGTTGACATGGGATACTTATCAAATATCCTATGTACACAATATATGTTTAATGTATAAAGCTCAATTACAAGATAAGCAAAGCATCAAAGTCAATGTAAGCAAGAGACTCAACTAGAACACAGGTGATATCCATTATTGTCTAATTATCCGTTCTATCTTCTCTAAGTTATACAAGTTCAGGATCTCCAAGTCCTACTATCGAGTGTAACTCAGATTCACGACCTTATAAGTTGAAAATAATTAGGACTAGCTAGGTCCTAATAATAAATAAATCAATGTCGACTATAAGTTAAATGATAAATCAATCAACCTATTTTGATAATTTAAGCAATCCCAAGATATCTTGATTAGTCAAATCAAGATGAAAGGATTAAGAATTAAACTCTAAATATTGGGATTCAATCACTTAATCCAAAGGTATATCTGAGGGTCTAAGGTTTAAAACCCAAGTCTCATAGATTAAGTTAAGGTAAATCCTAATAAGTAATCATCTTATTAGGATAGATCTCTATCCTTAGATCTAAGTTTTAAAGATCAAATAATCATTAAATAAACTAGGAAATTCTATAAACTAGTAAACTCAAGGCTTCACCTATTGAGTAACCCAATTTACTCAATAGATAAATTTTAACATAAGGTCTATTCTTAATCCTAGGAATTTAGGTTCTTAATTGCTATGAGTATCTCTCAGACACACATTCTAACTAATGTTATTAAGACCTATGTAAAGATCTAAGAGTTAAGGGAGAAGAAGAACTAATGGTTTTACTTAGGATTTTCTTAAGGACTAAAAATGAGATTTTAATCAAAGTTCATACTAAGTTTAATAATCACATAAATTATGATCTAAATCATTATTATTATTATTTATATTATTTAGATTATGATTCTAGGGCTTTAAAATGCTAAACCCTAAATTTGGGCAAAATGACCATTTTCCCCTAATCAAGGGTTTAAAATATCAACTTTTGATCTAGGGTTCCAAATATGATTTTTTTATGCCAAAGTGTTTCTTACTGTCTAATATAAGATTAGACATCAATTATACTAATTTTGGGTAACTATTAAGCCTCATGCGATCAAATTAATGAATTTGACTCATAGGGGAATTCTGGTAACTTGTCTTAATGGAATTTATATTTTCTATCAATTTATTATTGTTTACTATCTAAGGTTTCCATAGAACCTAAAATCACTAAATTCTGATAAGTATTGGCTAAGTTATAACAAATACAAGCTTATGGGTAAAAGGGTAATTTAGGGTTTCTTAATTAAAACTCCAAAAATTTTAACTTTTTAATTGGTGTCCAAATTGAGTAAAATCAGTGGCTATGGTCCACAAATGATCCACTAATTATATTGACTAGTAGTAGGCTCAATTTGGACTCTAATTGGCTAAGTTATAGCCTAATTAGGGTTTAGGGTAATTAGTGAGTGACTAGTAAAATTAATCACCCAATCACTAATCTTACCACACTATTAGGTTCTAATATACTCTAGGAGTTATTTGAAACTTGAATTATTCAATTTGGATCATTAAATTTTTTAATTTTTACTAATTAAAATTTAGGGTAATTATGGTTGATTAAGAAATCTAATCGTTGGATCTTAAATATTTTTGCAGTTTACTGTTAATTAGGTTATTCTGATCAAAATAATTATGTGGATCACCTAATTTGGAGTTCAATTGACCAATTTTTGGTCAATTAAAGTTCTAGGGTTAATTGACCTAATTAGGGTTAGGTCATAATTGTGATTAAGTACATACTAATCCAAACAGCAAAATGATCACCTAATTTGGATATGTATTTTGCAAGTTATGAATTCTTATAGTTTGGGATTTAATTGATTTAAATTAAAGTCATAATTATTACCTTTACTGTTGAATTAATTAATCTATTTAATTAATTAATATATCTATTAGTATTAATTTAAGATATTTGTTCTATGTTTGTGTGTGTGTGTGCGTGTGCGTGTGCGTGTGCGTGTGCGCGGGCGCGGGCGCGTGCGCGTGCGCGTGTGCGTGTGCGTGTAGCTCCCCGCCCCGTCGCCGAGTGCAAATGAAATGGTCATAATTAAGTTCGGTGACGGACCGGTACGCCACTCAGGGAGTAATGACTTGTCTCCCCGAAATAGTTGAAAACACCAAAACTCCATCTGAAGGACTGTTGACTCAATCTCAAGGAGGGTTGATATCTAATACTTAAGATAAGAGTAGTATCCTTATCCTAAGTATTAGATAAATACATACATTAGATTTATAATACAATAGAAATCTAATATATGTATAAGATATCAGCATTTCCAGTATACTGATCACATCACAATACTAAGTATAAGTAGTACATAACAGAGTGCAGAGGCTTAAAGCAAACATCTAGAAACATTTATCACAGAAGTTGTATGTAAATATTCATCTCAAAAAAGAAAAGAAAATACATCCAGAATTATTACAAATGTTTACTAAATAACAAATATAGAGCTAAGTACTGAACTAAAAATAAACTAAGCAGAAAAATAGTGAAACTGGAGGAGAGTCCACTAGTGCTCCACTGACTCCTCCTGAATCTCCTGGGTAGCCTCCTGACCTGGCTCAATATAATGCTCAAGATCTAGCAAATTACGGGATCCCAAAGTACCCCGTGTTAGACAATACGTCTAACACATCGAAACTAATCTAAACAGTTCTAGTTATTTATTTAACATTTACATAATGTAATTAAATATGCATAAATACTATAAAGGTAACTAAAAGCATAAAATTATATAAAATCGTACAAAATTGAAGTTAGGTGAAGTAAAGTAAAATTGAACTATAAACTGAATATTAAAAGTAAACCAAAAATAGTAATGGATTTGAATCTGAGTAGTGATCTGTAAAATTATGCTGTATGACATTGAATCTGTGCATCTGAATATGCCACAACACTGTATGTCATTGATATGCAACTAAAATATCACTGAACTGTTATGAGTCGTATGGTCCAATGTATACATACATCCAATTGGGAACTGCGATGCCGATGCATCCTGAAATTTCCCAATCAATGTATGCAATATTCTGTAACCCATAAATCATCACTGATACTCGTATGCCATCACCGATACTCAACATCATGCTTATGCTCATGCTCATGCTTCTAATCTACATAAGGTAAATCCAGAAATATGTTTAGAAATTCGATAATGAATTCAAGGTCTCAATTGTATAGAATCATGCTAAAAGGATTCTGATTCATAATTTCTAATCTGAAAATTGGTCAATATTGAGGATTTACTTAAAAATCATTAGATAGGATGATTGTATACACATATTTAGCACGTTTGCAAGAAATGTGGTTCTTAACACTTAGTTTGATTAAACCACCTTAACGAAGCGATCTGCGATAGGAGGCATCACCTGACGGTGATTTGTATCTCAAGCTAAGCTATTAAGATGCCCAACTCACAATCACACTTAGTGCCCTAAATAAGGTGACTCGAATTACTTAGTTTGTTTAAGCCACACCTATTGAAATGATCTTCGCTAGGAGGCATCACTTGATGGTGATTTGTATTTTAATCAAGCTAAGGGATGAATCCCTATTTATAACACTCTTTGTCTTGGAAGATTTACTCTAACGGGACTGTATTCATCTAATCTCTCGGGATAGCACCTGATCATAAGTTCACATTGGAGTGAATCAACTAATCTTGAATACTACTGAAGGAGTCCAGTACTATGGGTATACTATACTACACCAACTAATAATTTGGGTTTAGACAATTCTAATTAATCAACAAGGATTTATCAAAGCTATTAATCCTTACTCTACATGGGTGAGTCCTACACAAGGCTTCAAGAGTATGATCAAAAGATCACTCGATGTAGGTTGCTATCACAAGGAATAAGTCCCATTTTAAGTACTTTAGGTGATTCCTACCTCGAGGTATCAAGTTCAACTTCTAAAGTTATGAAGGATCATCTAAGTTTCTACCTCAAAAAGTTACAAAAGCTCTTCCTATCTTAAGGTATCAATAATTAAGGTCTTTAAACAATTTCAATAACAATCCTATAGCAAGACCCTTAAGGTCTCACTTTTCTACTTCTTAAGCGAATATTCAAGACTTACTTATTAGTCTTGGATTGAAGTGATCAGATCAGATGAATAAAATCTATCTAATCCTTTATTATTCTACAATCATAGGATGAAATCAAAGATCTTATTAGAGTTAGATTATTTCATAAATCATTATAATTTTATTTTCATCTTATGCTAATAGTCTTATATAAGAGAAAATCAAAGATATAAAGTTTAGATTCAGATGATTCAATCACACATATTCAATATTAACCTTAGCACTTCTAATTCAATGATTTAAGATCAATATCAAATCATATGTATTATTGGAATAATGTCAATTAAATGATCTTACAATCAAATTAATTGATTAAGTGATTAAGGTTTAGATCTTAATCAAGATAAGTTAGGGCTTAACCCCTAACCCTTCTACCATTAAGACCAAAGGCTACTTTTAAAGGTCGATGACAAATCAATGTATTATTGATGGCAATTTCAGGTTTGGATTAAGTATCATCTACTTAATCAAGTTATCATGATTATTATGTTTAATTATAATTTAATGTCGATTTAAGTACATTTAGGTGTTCAAATAATGTTAAAGTTCTTTAACAATCATCCTAATACTATGAAAGCATATAAATATAAAGATGCCATAGGGCAAAACAGTAATTAATGTTAATCAAATTCTAAATCAAACTAGAGGGATTAGCACTTAATCACAAATCTAAAAAGATTTAGGTTTCATGTCATTTGGTTGTTGAGATATACCTATTCAATTCAAACACTTAAGATTTGATTACTTAGCATTTGGTACAAAATACATTTAAAGTACATAGTAGGTTTTGAGCACTTATTAAAAATGATAAGATTTTAACTTAATTTTTATATAGAATTTTAACTTAATTTTTATATAGAATTTTATACAATGTTCAATTTTATATAATTTTATACAATGTTCAATTTTATACATTTGATATAATTCAGTTCCGTTAGGGTCCTATGGACCTTAAAATGCAAAAATAGTGAAGTTTTGGCCATTTTAGCCAATTCTGGACAGTTTTACAAAAATTTGGGCAATTTTTACAATTTTGGGCGCTACAGCGCGCTATGGCGCGCTCTAGCGCGCTGCAGCGCTTCTGGCATTGTAACACGCTGTGGCGTTTATGCCGCTGCAGCGCGCTGTGGCGGTTTTAGCGCTGCAGCGCGCTGTGGCGTTTTTAACGCTGCGGCGCACGGTAGCGCACTCAGCGCTGCGGCCCGCTGTGGTGCGCTGCAGCGGACCAACTTGCGAAATAACTATTTAATTAATTTATTTTTGACATTTCATAAAATTTTTCCGAAATTCCGCTACATTCCGCTACAGCGTGCTATGGCGCGTTGCAGCAATCCAACTTGCGATTTACTGTTTAATAATTAATTTTATATGGTTTCAGCCAAAATACCACTGCAGCCCGCTGTCCATTTTGCAATCTTGGGCACTACAGCGCGCTGCAGCACCAGAGGTTTTAAGCACTTATTAAAAATGATAAGGTTTTAACTTAATTTCCATATAGAATTTTATACAATGTTCAATTTTATACAATTTTATACAATGTCCAATGTTATACATTTGATATAATTTAGTTCCACTAGGATCATATGGACCTTAAAATGCAAAAATAGTGAAGAATTGGCTAAAATAACCAATTCTGGGCAGTTTTACAAAAATCTGGGCACTTTTTGCAATTTTGGGCGCTACAGCGCTATGGCGCGGTGCAACACTTCTGGCGCTGGAGCGCGCTGTGGCGGTTTTTAACGCTGCGGCGCGCGGTAGCGCTCTCAGCGCTGCGGCTCGCTGCGGCCCGCTGTGGTGCGCTATGGCACACTGCAGCGGACCAACTTACGAATAATTGTTTAATTAATTTATTTTTGACATTTCCTAAAGTTTCTGAAATTTCGCTACAGTCCGCTGCAGTACGCTATGGCGCGCTGCAGCGGTCCAACTTGCTATTTACTGTTTAATAATTAATTTTATATGGTTTCTGCCAAAATATCGTTGCAGCCCGCTGTAGTGCGCTACTGCGCGCTGCAGCTGTCCATTTTGCAATCTTGGGCATTGCAGCGCGTTGCAGCGCCAGACGGTATTTTTCGCATGGACGAAACCTCTAAGGCCTACTTTCGAGCTCAAATACTCTCAATTTAGAGCATTACATGAGCTGTGCCATATATCAATGGAAATGTCTCTCTGATACATTTCCATCGACACCAAAATCGGCACAAACGGAGCATCTTAGTTATGCGAAAAATATTGATAAAGGATAGGGTATACAAAATGGACGAAAACAGAGCATACATTTTTCACAGAAATGAGAAGCTTAAATGCGACTTAATGGCTTCCTTACTCTATCATGAGTTTCTAGAGCTACAAACAAGTATAGTAGCAATATGAAGAAGACAAAAGAGAAGAGCAAACGGGTACCTTAGCCTTACAAGGGGTGGAGAAAGAAGGAACCTTTGCCTTTCTTCAAAGCCTTAGAGATGAGCCCCTTCTTTCAGCACAAGGGATCAATGGAGGAGGAAGATGAGAAAATTTCAGCAAGCAAGAGAAGAGGGGCTGTGCTCTCCTTTTAAAGGAGGAGAGTAAGAGGGAGGCTCCATCATGAGTTAGGGGCTAGGAGAGGGGATGATTATGTGACCTCACATAAAGGCATGGAGTGGAAGGAGTGGCCTTAAGCTGCTTGCATAGGAGATAAATGGGGGGAATGGTCAACCGAAATGCAAGAGAAGAGAGAGAGGAGATAAATGCAAATTAAGGAATAATTAAGTATTATTCATAATATTTTTAATTTATTAAAAATTCGGATTAATTAAACGTGCTCCGAAAATTTTCAAAAATTCACCCCTAGCTAATTTGGGGGTGAGGAATTCAACGGCGAAGTCAGATTTCGATTCTGACGATTATTTAATTATGCTAATTTTTGGGGTATTTAATTATATTAAAATATTTGCGAAAATTCGACGACTTCCAAATACGTCCAAAACATCACCCCTAGCTAATTTGGGGGTGACGATTGCAACGGTGAAGTCGAATTTCGATTTCGAGGTCAAAATAAATACCTCAATTTTCTAATTAATTAAATATTAAAATATTCCAAAATAATCGATTGGGCACTGAATTGCTCCAAACCTTCAGGGTTTGGTTCTAATGACTAGATGAACTTAATGGGATAATAATTACGATATGATTAAGCTGGGTAACAACCTTGGGTTGTTACAATATGAATATATATATTTTTATAATTTTATAATCTCTGCAGGTGGGACCCACGCTGTAGATAGAAAAGACCGCCAGCACTACGTGTGGACACGCCATTGGCTGGAGGAAGACTAGCGGGGCCCATCGCCTTACGTCGAGACAGACAGTGGGGCCCGTTGTCGCTGATGCAGACGACGCGTGGACGAATCAGAGCCCGACAGCGAACCCAAAAAAAGCGTTGTCGGTCTACGTGTCGTCAAAACGCATGGTCGGTTCACATTTGAAACGAACCGGCCGGCTCGACTTGGTTCGAAGTGAACTGGCGTCTCCTCGTCTTCCCTTCTCGCGATCGGGGGCGTTTAGGGTTTGGAGGGTGCGAATCGATCGAGGTTTCGATGGATTGCACCCACTTATTGCATGCAATTATTGACTCGAAGAGATCTAGAAGGCTTAAATCAAGATACGAGGGAGGCAGAAGGTACCTTTAGGATCAATGGTAGGTCTTAGGGTTTGTTTTTGCCGGAAGATTAGGATCTGTCTTGCACCTCAATCCATTCGAAAATGGTGAAAATGAACAAAGGAGAGGAGTGGGGGTTTTATAGAGGCCCTAAAACGGCACTCTAAAGCGGTCGAAGCACACCCGGAGGCTCCCGAGCGCCACGTGTCAGCACGAGTGACACGCGCTGCCTTCGGCAATCACGCGAGGGAGACGGTCTCGCGACCGTCTGATCCCTCGACTGGACGGTCTGAGAGGACCATCAGATCGAACAGCACTAATAAATTTAGGGCAACGACGTTAAGCTCTAGTTGAAGGCACCGTTAATAGCTAATAAATAATAATATTATTTAAATTATTTTGCACAATTTAATTAATTAAATTTAACTTATTAAATGTACTACCAAAATTTCCAATAAATCACCCCTAGCTAATTGAGGGGTGAGGAACGCAACGGCGCGATCAGATTTTCGATTCAACGAGTATTTAATTATTTGATTTTTCAGGTATTTAAATAATATTAAAATATTTGATGAAAATCCAACAACTTCCAAATGCTTCCAAAACATCACCCCTAGCTAATTTGGGGGTGGTGAACGTAATGGAGATGTCATATTTTTGATTTGAGGTCAAAATAAAAAGTTAATTTCTAGGGTTTCTGGAAATTCTCAAAATCAGGATTTGATCTAGTTGATTCTTGATTTGATTTAGATCTTATAGATGAGTTCTAAATGACTTATTTAGTGTACTTAAATCAATAGTTAAGACTTAGATTAGTCTTAATTAATTTAGATAACAACCTGGGTTGTTACACCTCACTTAAGTTCTTTAAGAACTTGTAATATGTGTCCTAAATTCAGTTAGAATAGTTTATGAATCCTATTGATTTTCTTAACCTTTAACTTTTAGAAAACATAGAACTTGTAGTTCATAATTTCCTTATTCTTTTACTTTATGCTTTTCACTTTTATCTTAACCTAGCTAGATTAATATTTGATTGTATAGATCCTTTAAACTACAACTTAGCTAGAGAGCTTTAGTAATTTGAATCTTAACTTCCATTTTTCCTTTAAATATGATAATTTCATAATCTCATCATTCCTTATTAATTTCCTAAGCCTTGATTTAGTTAATCTATTTAAATCTTATGGTTTATGATAATGATATAATTAGTTTCATTTTAGTATAATTATACTTATAAATTATTTTGTCATCTTATAAAATAAAATGAAACTACTATTTTAAAAACCCCAATTATCACTATTATTTACAATCGACTTGAGATCAATATCTCAAAGTCAATTGGGAGCTCAATTAGCTCCAATCATTAAGGAGATCATTAAAACTAGATAATTTTAGATATCACTTAGTTGTAATTATTAAATTTTTTGTGAATGCTTACTTAACTTTGAGCCTTATTCATTTGAATCATTCATATAAGATATTGTGCATAAATAAAACTTTCATATTAAAAACTATAAGGGTTTACATTGTTGGTTAATCAAAGGGTAGGCTAATTAGGAGTAATAAGGAGACCTCACATTCTCAGATGGTGAATGTGAGTGTTATTTATTTTGACTCCACTTTCCTTTACTTGTTAAACAGTCGTGTTTAACTCCTCACTTCATTCTGTATTTGTCCGCATAATGAATACTTTCATAAAAAAACTTCAACTAAATAATATGTGAGATCTTCTACAATCTTATTGATTCTGAAGTCTCATCATAGCTTTCAGCTATGTTACTTTTCATAGTTCTAGACTATGTGAATTTTAGACTAATAGTTTAAGATTTTCCTTCAATTACCATACTGCACTTTTCATGTTCTTAGTAATGTACTTTACTTATATACAGTTCACTTAGATTACAGTGAATATTATTATAATTATATTTAAATACTTCAATGTCTTCTTTTCTTTATTTAGCATAAGGTCATTAAACATATACATACTTTATTTCATTTACTTTCATATGTATTTTAGTACTATTCTAGCCTATCTAGGATGCTATTTATCTTTATTTTACTTGCAGGCTAGAATATAAATTTATATGAGTATTCTTACTCATTTTACTTTTCCTTACTTACTTTTTCCATACTTATATACTTTCATTTTTGCACCATTGCTTATGCTTATATTGTAACTAGTTGTGATATCCAAAACAAACAATAAAAAATTTTGCCAAATTTTAAATTATACTTAGACTGTTTAGTCTAACCATATTTTTTTTATTGGCTTTGCCCTATCACATTTAAATGCCAAAATATGATAGATCAGGTGCACTTGGAGGCTAGTGGAGCTGGACCAAGTGCTTAAAGAAATAAAGTTGCTTCCGCCTAAATAATTAATTTACTTGCTTTATATCAGATGTGAGAGAGAAACTTTTGTTTCTTTATTTTCTTACTGTTTTGTAATAATTAAATGTATTTGTTTTGTATTTACTATGCTTGTGTTGGAATTTAAATCTTTTACTTAAATATTTGGTTTGGGATGAATGGATATATGAATGGATGCTTAATAAAATTTTAATTGCATATTTAGACTGGAATTTAGTTGTAAATTACTCATTTTTATTAATGTAAATGATATAGGATGTGCGAATCCTATGATAGAAAATTGGTTCATATGATTTTATCACATATAATATTGAATAAGATATTTAGACTTTAACTATCCATGAATGTGATGAATATTAATGATATAGGATGTGTGAATCTTAAGATAGAAAAATTGTTTTATATGATTTTATCACATATAATATTGAATAGGATGTTTAGACTTTAACTATTCATGAATGTTATGAATGTAAATGATATAGGATGTATGTATACTAGGATAAAAAATTGCTTCATATGCTTTTCTCCCTTATAACCTTGGATAGGATGTGTAGATCTTACATATCCCTAAAGGTGATGAATGTATATATTTAATGCTCATTTATGTTGAATTCTTCCTAATGTATAATTATTTAGGGAAGATTCCATAAATGAATCGAATTGTACATACATCTCATATTATATACTCATAATTGTACATACATCACATTATTAGCATCTTTATGCTTATAATTGCAACTACTTTAATTTCATACATTTAAATTTGTATTCATCATTAGTACTTCATGCATTGTTCAATAAGTATTTTCTCATCTTAACTTAAGACCCTCTTCTAAATCTTTGGCCAAACACAACATATAATGATTTGGGTTAGCTCCATTCTAATCCAGTATTAGGTGTTATGGTGACGTATCAATATCGAGTATAGTTAGTGCTCAATATTGGGGTCGTCACATTATCATTCTCTTGAATTCCAGAAAAATGATCTAGTATATTTGAAGGTAAGTTTAATAAAAGGTATCTACTATTTTAGAGTGTTCGAAAAGCTCAGTCCAAGGTATGTTGGACCCTTCAAAGTCATATCCAAGATTGGATCTTCAGCCTACAAGTTGGAATTGCCTGATGACTTCTCTGCAGTGCACAATGTTTTTCATGTGTTATCATTCAGGAAGTGTTAAAGAGAGCCTCATCATTTAATTTTAATTTCTTCTGTAGAAATTCAGTCACATCTATCATTCGTAGAAGAACATGTAAGAATTCTAGGGAAGGACCAGAAGCAATTAAGGAATCGTTCAATCCCAATGGCAAAGTTCAGTGGAAGAACCGTTCCTCTGTAGAGGCCACTTGGTAGGAGTCAGATATGCGGTCAAAGTACCCAAGGCTATTTGAGAATCATAGTACTTCCTTAACCCTTTTTATTTTCTATTTTATCAATTTCTTCGATGCACCAACCTTTCCACTTAAGTGATGTTGAGGACAACATTATTCTTAAGTGGAGGAGTCTGTAACAGCCTAGGTTGTCACCCTGGTCAACTAGGGCTAAACCAAGTCTTAATTTTGATTATAACACATTTTTTTGCCATTAGGATCTCACCCTGAAGTTTAGATCCAAATCAAGGGTCAAATGGATCAAACCTGATTTTGGGAATTTCAGGAACCCTAAAAATTGACCTCAAATCAAAAATCAGACTTCGTCATTGCGCTCATTGCCCCCAAATTGGAATTCATTGGATTTTCATCGAATATTTTAATATATTTAAAATACCTTGAAAGATAGAAAAATTAAATACTCATCGAAATTGAAATTCGACTTCGTCATTGCGTTCCTCACTCCTCAAATAGCTAGGGGTAAATATTTGGAAAATTTTGGAAGCTATTTAATTATGTAATTTTAATTAAAAAATTATGTATTTAATTTTTTAATTTATTAAATCCTTCTAACGACGCTGTCCACTCTATTTTCGCATTGTTACCTCCCTTGCCATTTGATCGAACGTCAAATCATAACTGTTCTATTGATCGATCGAACAGTTCTCGCGCATCTTCTCGCACCTCGCGCGATGCCCTCTGCGTGACACGCAGTGGTCGGGTGCCACCACGGTCGACCAGTCACCGTTTCGGGGACGCCCTCGATGAGTTCGTCGGGACTCCATTAAGTCCCCAAGCCGCTGGCGTATCCTATCTGTTCGATCACGTTTGATGAAGCCCAATCGAATGAATTTATGCCGAACATCCAATAGTGGGTTCCGTATTCTCTTGCACCCCATAGGACGCCGCCTAGGGTTGGCTTTTTTGAGAGTTCGGGTTCACCTCCTGCGACTTCCCACATGTTAATCGGAAGGCCGCTCTGAGCCCTTCCCAGCGGTATGCGTGCCGACCTCTGGTGTCGCTGGAAGGGCCGCCTTCCTGGTTGCCATAGTTTCCTGCAAATGAATGGATTCGGGGCAAAGGAGACCTCGTCTTGGGTTGACCCGGGTCGGGTGCGACACGTGCCTTCAGCCCTGGCCCGCGTGGTGCAGTCGTGTCCCAGGCCTACGCGTGTCGAGCTGCTAAGGTTGCAGGCCCCACCCTCGTCAGCAACTGTGGATGGCGTGGGGCCCACTTTTCGTCTCAGCAGGGCGCTGGGTTCCGGTTGTTGAATAAATAGATTAATTAAATAGTTGGATTAAAGTTAATTAAATTGCTTAGTTAATTTTATTTAAATAATTGCACAATTTCAAATGCGCATAACTCTTAATTCACTGATCCAAATATATTGAATATATATCTTATTTTAATCAGAAAAAGAGATGATCATTATGGCAGTGTCAGATTTCCAATATAATGCATATTTAATATAGTGATATTTTAACACCCTCAAACTAATTCAAAACCCTAGAAAACTTTAAACCTTCATAACTTTGCATCCACTGATCCAAACATAATCAATATGGGTCTAATTTTAATCAGAAGAATGCCAAGAATGTTGTGTTAGTATTAATTTTATTGTTGGACTTGTAGTTTGACTAATGACATTTATGTCCCCTCTGTAATTACCCTATTTAACCTAGAAATTTAATTAGCCATAACTTAGTCAATTTAGCTCTAAATTAGGTCATATAATAAATTATTTTAATCAGAAGAACCTAATTAATAGTAAACTGTAAGAAAATTTAGGTTTTGATAATTAGAAATTCCTAATTTGCCTTAATTATTCCTTTACTTGATAAGCTCATAATTTGACTAAATAGAGTCCAAATTGGGTCTACTCCAAATCATTTCACTCAGTATGTTATAGAAAATCTATAGCCTTTGAGTTTGCTAAATTTGGATCTCATTTGAGAAAGTTAGGTTTTGGACATATTCCTAAAACCTATTAATTACCCTTTTAGACCCCAAACTTATTTTGACTATAACTTGACTGTTTAATCTCAGAATTTGGTATTCTTAGACTCTATAAAATCCTTAGATAGAAAATAATAATAAACTGACTAAATTTTCAGACTTCAATAGGTAAAATTACCAAATTGCCCTTTATAAGCTAAAATTCTTTATTTGAACTCTTAAGGCTTAATACTTATCCAAATTTTGTGTACATATTATCTATCTTCATATTAGACAATAAGTAATTATTTGGCATCAACAAATTTTAAATTAGAGCCCTAAATCAAAAAGTAGCATTTTAGACTCATAAGTAGAGACAAAATAATCATTTTGCCCTAAATTAGGTTTGAGTATTTTTAAACCTTATAAACTTAGTTAAATCACTAAAATCAGTCATATAACTAAATTGGAACTAATTTAGGACATTTAGACTCATTAATTTGATATTTGAGGAAAACCCCTAAAATCCCCTTAAATTTTCCTAAGTCTTAGATAAGTTTCATAAGGTGAATTTAGTTCATCTTATGCCCTCCATAAGTTAACTATATCAGAAAAATAAAGATAGTTAATGTTAATTAACATCAATGCTTAAATTATTTACTATAATCCTAAGTTATTCTTTAAGAGCTTCTTTAGGATTTTCCCTTTTACCTTAGGATCACTTCCTTAGCAATTAGAGATAGAGAATTAGGTTAGATTTTATTCATTGGATAAATGGGTTACTCAATGGATGAAACTTTAGTTTTATTAGTTTCTAGATTTTCATATTTTATTTATGATTATTTTATCTCTTAGCCTTAGAATAAGATTAGAGAATCCATCCTATTAGGTCTTGATTTTACTTAATATGATTGCCTTAATCTTTAGTCCATACAATTTAGATTTAAACTTTAGCCTTTAGTATCACCTTTGGATTAAGGGATTAAATCCCAATACTGGAGGTTAATTTTTAATCCCTCAATCTTGGTTTACCTTAATAAAGATTGGTTTGGATCGTCTAAATTCATTAATTAGGATGTGTTCATTAATTATTTAACTTGTAAGCGTCATTGATTGAATTTTATTAGGACTTGATCAGTTCTAATTACTTTTAAACTTATTAGGCTATAAATCTAAGTCTATACTTAATAGTAGGAAATTGGAGATACTAAACTTGTATAAACTTAGAATTGATAAATTAGATAATAATATATATCACCTGTGTTTAGTAGAGTCTCTTGCTTATTATTGAACTTTGTTGCTTTGCATTCCTTATACGTTGTGCCTTTTTACCTTGAACATATCATATAAGACAATTTGATACATGAAATAAAAATTAAGAAAAATTAAGATAACACTTGCATTGGGTTCATTATCTAGACAGGTGATTGTGTATACACATTACTGCTAATGGACAGACGATAAGGAGAAATAAGAATTACCTGACACATACTTATTGGGGAGAGTTATATCGAGGTTTGGGAACCCACCTTAGTCTTGCAGACGTGCTTGACTCCTCAGCTACTTTTGGACGTGTCCACATAAGTAAAGTAAAATAACTAAAATCTTACTGCATATGTATTTTCTACCTCTTCACTTCAGTATAATTTCCTGCCTTAGCCCAGAGAGGCTAAGTGATATTATATATTACAGTTCAGCACAGTTGCAGTTCAGTGGCTTGTTTAGCCAATTCTTCTGATATGACAATTTTTACATACTTATTTTCTGTTTTACAGTTTACTTTTACTGTAATTTAGCTTTTGTACATTACTTGCTTATTTGTATATATATATATATATATATATATATATATATATATATATATATATATGATAAGATGCTAGTTTCTTTCCAGTTTACTTACATGTATCACGATTTAGATTACTTTCTTTTAATCTGCATAAAATTCACATGATTATAAGCATGTTAGGATGAGTTTCTTCTTTTTAGTCTTTATATTATTTCATATGTATATAAATGCCTAACCTTGTTACAGCTTTGGTATTGAGATATGCTTTTTCATCTCACTTTTTGTTAAGTTATACATGTATTATTTATAGCTTTTTCATATCATTTTGTAGCTTGTTGCACTTACTTGTTTGCTTGCTTTAGTTATTTAAGTAAATGGTGATATCTTAATTAACCATGAAATTATTAATAGTTTAAAATGTATTTAGATAATATGTCTAATCAAATTTCTCTTTTTTAAGTTGAGGCCTTGGCATTGTGAAACTGACAATATTAGGTTCTGAGCATTTTGAGAACTTAGCACTTGAGGAGGAGCAATTCCAAGAGGATGAGCACCTTGGAGCTGAAGAGCATTTGCTTAGATTGCATGTTTGTTTAAGTGAGGATGAGTGGCATTTTCCTTTTATTTTAAAACTTATTTTAATTATTGTAATAATATAGGTACTCTGTATATATTTTTTTTCACTGTATACTTTCTTCTGAGCTGAGTATTATTATTTCTACATTGTGGTATAATGGATGTAAGACCTTACTACTTCTTTCTTTCGTACTCTGATTGATATGTACATATTTAGTAAATGATTTTGTTGTTATATAGTGTTTATACTTCCCTTATTCATGGATTGAGAATTATACTCTAATCAAATAATAAGTGAGGGATTTGCCAAGCGATGATCACCCCAGCTCATCTTGTTTGGGGCATGGGTCACCACAAACATGGCTATGTTTGGAGCTAGGATTACAAAATTATGGTCATTTGAAGTTTAGGGTTAATTAGGTTAATAATTAAGAGTTCTAAATATCACTATTAGAAAAACACATCCAAATAGAAATTAAACACTTCCATAATATTACTTGCATTTTTGATTAAAATGAGATATAACATTAATATGTTTGGATTATTAGATTACAAAATATGAGGATTTAAAGTTTTGTAATTATTTAATTATGCAAAAAAATTAAATAGATTTAAATGTATTTCTAATCTGTCTGTAGGTGGGACCAACGGATGCGATGTGAGGTCAAATGGAGCTTGCCAGCTTTGATCGCAGCAACAGAAGGAGTACGGTGGGACCCATTGCAAGGTTGAGGGGACAAGTGGGCCCCACGGCATCAAGATCCGACAACTGCATGGTAATGGGGCCCACAGTGGGTCAGAGGCCAACACGTGTCGGTTCAGTGCCAAAAATGCAGGTCGGGCTCGGCCCGACCTGGCCCGCAGATGATGCTTCTTGCCCGATGTGACCGACAGGTATACGCCTAGGGTTTCACCTTGCGCTGCCCACGAGCTTCCTCCGGGCTTGATCCATTGTGGGGCCCCGTACTTTCCCGCGGCTACGCTTATACTAATATTAGCAAAACTGCAGGGAGTACAGTGCTCCATTCCGGTGGCAAATCCTCAACTCAAGTAGATTCAGGTAGGACCCAACTTGCCATAAGCTAAGGACTTATCACCCTGTAAGAGAAGTGTGAACATACATCAATACAAATCAAAGTGGCGGAAGCAAGAAAAAGAATAATGTAGCATCCATAGGTGTAACATAGTATAAAAGAGTAAAAGAAACAGTAACTCAGATTAAATGCAAAAAAGTAAATATATCCAGAATTTAATTATTACAAACTGAATTTAATAGAAATAAATATCTCTCAATCTCATTGCAAAAAGAGAAAATCTATATAAGCAACAGTAGGAAGATCCTCCTCTTGCACCGGCTCCGATCCTGCAGCACTCCCGACGAATAACTCTGAATCTGACATTTGTCGGTATCACAAATGTCAGGGCCCAGCCAACAAAAGAAAAAGATTATAATTAGATAATTGTCTAAGTACATTTTAAGTTATTTAAGTGAATTGAGTATTTAAGATATCACATTTAAAGGTTTTTAAATATACAAGCATTATAAAGGTGCAACAAGCTACAAGAACGGGGTAGCTATAAACTAATCATTTATAGCTAATCAATAGGTATGTAAAATAACATACAAAAACATTAACTAAATATAGTGAGGCTAAAAGCAAAAGTAACTGCAACTACTAAAATAAATCTGATCCTAACATGCTTATGATCACATGGAGACATGTTGAGAACAATAAGAACACAAGTACTGAAAATAGACATACAATTCTAACATCATACACATGCCAATATCTTAGTAGTAATCAATGAGAGCGTATATACAAGCATACAGATTTACATGAAAAAAAATTTCACTAAGACATGTGGCAAAAGTAAACTAAGTACATATATGAGCAAAAGTAAAGTCACTGAGATATGTGGCAAAAGTAAACTAAGTACATGTATGAGCAAAAGTAAAGCCACTAAGACATGTGGCAAAGCAAGTCAAGCACTAAAAGAAAGACCACTAAAGTATGTGGCAAAATAAAACAATCACTGATAACTAAACTAAGTAGCAGTAAGCCTAAGACATAGTGCTACCATAACAGAACAGGCCATACAGGGCCTCTGAACTGAAAGTTCAATATGTATCCATCCTAAGCATCCACAGAGCTAGGTACGAGTTGAACTTATAGAAATAGACATGTATCAATCCTAGACATCCATCGAGCTAGGTCCGAGTCTATTCTATAATAAAGCTAGAACTGAAGAGGCAGACTAAGCTAGGACATACTCTACTAAGTGAAAGTACTGAAAGAACTGAATGAATGCTATGCTTTTCAAATACTAACTTAGAATGTATCATCCATATCCTAAGTTTACTTATTATGCTCAAGGAACAAGGCTCAATATTTAAGGTGTGTAGATCAATCAAGTCAAGTAAGCAAGAGACTCAATCTAGACTTATGTGATATCCATTGTTATCTACTTTATCCAAATCTAACTATTTCGAGAAGATACAAGTTTAGGATCTTCAATATCTAGCTATCGAGTAAGATCTCAGATTTATGACCTTAATTTTAATATTAGAACTTAATAAGTTCTAATTCATAATCATATGACAATGATAAAGATTTAAAGTAAAAGAATCAATGATTTAATTATTATTATTTTCCTCTCTTAACCTAAATCTTGATTAAGTGAATCAAGATTAAGGATTCTGGATCCAAACCCCACTTGGTGTTCAAATCCTGAATCCAAGGTAGTATCCTTAGTAAGGATCTAGGGTTCACACTTTAAAACTCAAATTAAAAATAAAAAATCTTATAAGCTGAAGAATTTAGAAACTATGATCTTAATGAAAGGTTACTATACTGGTTATAAGATAAAATAATCAATAAGAATTAAGAATCTAAGATCTATATTCAATCTTTTAGGATAATTACCTTATCATATAGATTGAATCATTCTTATACCCACATGGAAGGCTGCAAAGGAATTAAACAATGAATCACTTATGGAATTCCAAATGGAGGTAATCTAATTCAATTAGAAGATCTAAAGTCTAAAATCTGATGTTTGATCACTTTAGACTTAAACTAAGATTTAGACTTAGGATTCTTACAAGAGTGTTTCTTTTAATATTCAAGCTCAAGAATCAACTTAATTAAGCTATTAACTGAGGATTTAGCACCTTAAGATATTGAGGTTTAGTTCTTAAGACAAGGTGGTTTTGAGTACTCTTAAGATCTTAAGATCTTAATAAGAACTAACCCAAGATTGCTTTACTTAACAACCATATTATTACATGAGATTTCAGGAAGATGCTAATAATCTAATTAGAAGTAGTTTATTGAAATTTTGAGACTTAAGGGGTGCTTAAACACATTTTGGTCAAAATGACCAAAGTGCCCCGCTTAAGGCTAAAAATGGGATTTTAGGATTTAATTATCCAAATTAATTCAAATCTATTTTAATGAGTTCCCAAATTATTAATGAAGTAGGAAATATACTTATCTTAGGTTTTTGGCAACCTAATTAGTTTAATTAATACTAATCACATATTTAAGCCAATTAAGGTGATTAAGGAAACTAGGGCATTATTGAGTGACCCAACCTCATTTATAGGCTCTAATATTCTTAAGTAGGCATTAGGGATGTTTTTTATCAAAATCAGAGGCTTAATCATAGTTAAATTTACTAATCTATAATTAGGGTAATTAAGAGGTGATTAATAAAGTTAAGGTTCCTAAATTACTTTTAAGGGTCTATAAAGCTCCTTTAGGGTCTCATGAGCAATCAGAGCCCTTAATCAACTTGTTTGAGTATTTAATGAATTTAATATGATTTAAATAAGAACAAAAAAGGATTAGTCAATTATTTGAAATCTAACCATTAGATCTCTAATTTTATTTTATATTCAGGTTTCTTACATTTTCTAGTTAAAATGGTATATTGGATCATACCATTTGGATAAGTATAACTAAAGTTATTTATATAATTTAATCTGTATTTTTATTTAAATAGAAATCATAGGGATGCATTTATTAAATTATTAATAGAGTAAATTTAAATCCAAAATTAATAATAATAGCCACGGCCCAAAATTGAAAAGGCGCAGGTCGGGGTCAGCCCGACCCGAAGCGCTAGTCGTCTCCTTCCTCGAGACTATGTCCGATACCCGTTCGATTAGGGTTAGGTTCAGATGAGCAATTCTTTGTGCACACTCCATGCCAGACCCTGAACTCAATGTCTACACCATCAGGAGACTCAGACGCATCGATTGAGGTAAGAACCCCCATCTGGGTCACTCTAAAGCGATGGGGTGCTACTTGATCGAAACGTACTAAGGGGAGGAACTTAGGGTTCCCTATGAGCAAGTAATTCTCCTCACAAGAGCCACCAAACTGACAGGGCTCAATCCCTACACCATCAGTGAAGTGAGGCGAATCGAACCCTCTAGGTTTCACAGCTTGGGGTGTAGCCAAACGCTGGGTCCTTACTCAAACTTAGCCTCGGCTCAACTGCTAGCTCGATCGATCAATACGGTCAATCGAAGTTAGCTCAAACCCTGGCGACAATCACTACGGGTTTCCTAAGTGGCTAAGGCAATCTAGGCGACATCTAGAGGCTCATCTAGATGACAGAATGGAGACTGAACTTAAGAATTTTAGTAGGAGAAGGTTGTACCTGAAGACGGGGTTGCAGGCTCGGTCGAGAGGAATTGAAGTGCCTCCGAGCTCACCAGACCAGCAATGCAAGTTCACAGGGGGTCTGAACACCAAGCGGGCCCTCTATCAGTGGTTCTAAGCTCAAAAAAATGCTGAAAATTTGCTGAGTGTGACGGGAGCTCCTGGGGACTTTGGCTAGGAAATTGAGAGTTCACCGTGATCAAAAGGACTCACAATGAATCTCTAGGGGTATTTATAAGTAGAAGGAGGCCCTAGGGGTGGTTTCCAGGGCTCGAGCATGGAGAAGGGCTCAGGCTGAACGGGAGGATCAGATCCAACGACCATGGGTAATTTAGGGAGACTACTACCGGCAGGAGGTCGTGCTGATGGCAGAAGGGGAAATTTGGGGCTTTCCCGTACTGCCACGGGGGCTGGGAGATGCCGAGCTGTTGGGGGGGGGGGGGACCAGACGCACGGGGCGAGACGTGGGAGACTATCCACAGTGCTCAGGATCGTGTCCGCCGTCTGATGGATCGACTGTTGGTCTCGGATGGCTCTGATGCATTACTTAAGCGGGATGGATTATAGCCATAGGATACGTTCAAATAAATCTGATGCTTATGATCTAATCTTAATATAGAGGAGATCCCGCCGTTAGATGGAGCACGCTGAGATGCGTACTAACCTGTCAAATGGCTTAATCATATGCGTCGTTGTCGGGACACCGTAGCAGATCTGCCGCGGTCCCGACAACAAATCCCGCCTTTTTAAATTTAATTAATAATTAAATAAATAAAATCAATATAATAATGTATAATTAATTTTATTAAATTCTAAATCCAATTTAGGCTTAATTGAGCTCCAAAAATTCCTAAAAATTCACCCTTAGCTAATTAAGGCATGAGGAACTTAGAAATAAAATCATATTTTATTTTGGATACCAATTTAATTTAGGTATTTTTCTAAGGCTCAAAAATAGGCAAAAAAATAAAAATTCTCAATTTAGCTCCGATTGATCCCAAACTTCTAGGGTTGGGTTTAAATGACCCATTGAGTTTAGTGAAATCAAAATCAAAGCATGGTTTAATTTACTTAAATTTGGATTTAGCTAGGGTAACAACTAGGGTTGTTATAGACTCCCCCACTTAAGAACGATATCATCCCTGACATCACTTAGTGAAGAAAGTACTGTTGGAACTGAAAAATTTAAATGAAACAGACAGACGAGAAAAGAACAATATTTGGATCTATAAAGGGCTATGGATATTTATTGCGCATATCCACCTCTTTCTCCCAAGTAGATTCTTCCAAGGATCAATTCTTCCACTAGATTTTGACCATGAGAATTGAGCGATATCTGTTCACGAGCCAAGATTCTGATTGGTTCTTCAGCATAAGAAAGATCAAGTTAGATTTTTACTGACAGAAGTTGAACGAGAGGAGAAGGGTCTTTGAGATATTTTCTTAATGATGATACATGAAACACGTTATGGATAGCTGCAAAGTCATCAGGAAGATTTAACCGGTAGACAGATGATCCTACTTTGGCCAGAATCTCAAAAGGTCCAACATAGCGAGGACTAAGTTTCCCTGCTACACCAAATATGTAGACACTCTTCATTGGACTGACTTTCAATAAGCAGAATCTCCCACAATGAATTCCAGGAGACGATGATGAGTATCATGATACTTACTATGACAATCTTGAAACAAATTCTCTGCGAAATTAATTAAATCTTCTTGTTAGTTTCTTCAACTAACTCTGAACCAAAAAGTTGAACGCTTCCTGTCTCTGACCAGGCTAGCGGAGTACTATATTTTCTACCATACAATGCCTCATAAGGAGCCATTTTAATAATGGCTTGGAAACTATTATTGCAGCCAAACTCCACTAACAGAATATAATCTTCTCAGGAACCGGCAAAATCAAGAACACAAAGTCTAAGCAGATCTTCTAGAACTTGATTCACTCTTTCAGTCTGACTATCCATTTGAGGATAAAAAGCTGTACTCATGGCTAGAGTAGTACCCAGATCTTGATACATAGCTTGCTAAAACTTAAAAGTAAATCTGATATCTCTATCAGATACAATTGATCTTGGAATCCCATGCAGTCTGACAATTTTCCTGATATAGAGCTTTGCTAGCTTCTCTATTGAGTCAGTCTGACAGATAGGAAGGAAGTGCGCTAATTTGGTTAAGCGGTCTACTATAACCCAGATTGCATCGGCACAAGATTTAGTATGAGGCAATCTCATAACAAAGTCCATAGATATATCGAACCATTTCCATTCCGAAATTTCTAATGGGTGCAAAAGATCACCAGTCTTTGGTGCTTGGCCTTTACCAAATTACAGGCATGACACTTGGACACAAAATCAACCACATCCTTTTTCATACTGGGCCACAAAAACAATTGCTTTAGATCCTGGTACATCTTAGTACTGCCTGGGTGAATATGATACCCAAAATTATGGCCTTCAATTAACACTTCACGATGCATGGACTTAGGAATCCAAAAATGATTACCTTGATAAATTACGTTGTTCTGCAACTGCATATCATGACAAAGACCACCTTCAATATTTGCCTTGAACTTCAGATAATCATCATCTTTGGTCTGCGAGATAGAGACATCTCTGTGGAAGGTAGGTTCCACATTGATATTTACCAGAAGTGAACTTAACATATCGCCACTAACTGGAGAAATTTCAAGCTTACGAAATTCTTGTTCTAAGGAACTCGAGGCGATCATAGATGATAAAGTAGCATGATGACTAAGAGCATCGGTCACTACATTTGCTTTTCCTAGGTGGTATTGAATACTGAGGTCATAATCACTAATGAGTTCTAACCATTTTCTTTGATGACAATTCAGTTCTCTTTGAGTGAAGATATACTTCAAGCTTTGATGATCAGTGAAAATCGAACACCGCACTCCATAAAAATAGTGACGCCATATTTTCAAGGCAAAAATTATAGCGACAAGTTCGAGATCATGGACTAGATAATTTCTTTCGTGTGGTTTTAACTGATGAGAGGTGTAAGCAATTACCTTACCCTCTTGCATTAATACACAACCTAAACCGATTTGAGAGGCATCGGTACATACCTGATAGTCCAAGCCTTCTTTGGGCAGGATGAGAACTGGAGCGGTAGATAGTGCATCCTTCAGAGTTTGAAATGCTTCCTCGCATTCAGTACTCCAAATGAACAGAATGGCTTTCTGGGTTAACTTAGTCAAAGGCGAAGTGATCTGAGAAAAGTCCTTAACAAACTTTCTGTAATATCCAGCTATGTAACAACCCTAAGTTGTTACCCTAGCTAGACCTAGATTAATTAAGCTAAACCCAAGCTTGATTTTGATTCCATTGGACTCAATGGGTCATTTAAACCAAACCCTACAGGTCTGAAATCATTTGGAGCTAAAATGGAAAATTTAATATTTTTGGCTATTTTTAAGCCCTGAAAAATACCTAAATTATTTTGATCTCCAAATTAAAATCTGATTTCATTTTTGAAATCCTCATACCCTAATTAGCTAAGGGTGAATTTTTGAGAACTTTTGAAGCTCATTTGGTCCTAAATTGGATTTAGATAATTTAAGAATAATTATATATTATTTAATTGGATTTATTTTATTTAATTTAATTAATTTAATTAATCAGGATTTGCTGTCGGGACAGCGGCAGAGCCGCTGTGGGGTCCCGACAGCGGGGCTCTTTCTCTGCTGAATGGGATGGCTAGCACGCATCTCAGCGTGTTTAATCCAACGGCTCACATCTCGCGCGCTGTGATCTAATCCTACCCGCTCGATCGGCATCTCAGATCGGACACCCGGGATTTAATCCGCGGATCTGTTACTTGAACCCTGCATCAAGCCGTCGATCCGCAACAGCTTCGCCATCAGACGGTCGCAGTGAGCCCCGCACTATTCATCTTCGTTCTCGCGAGGATTCGGCCCGACAGAAGAAATTTCTCCGTACTAAGCCACGTAGACTTGTCGGCCACTCTCCCCGCCAGGTCACCAGGACCGTTAGGACCTTCCGAGAATGGCCGAGCCTAGTAAGGCGACCCGGGAGGCCTGGACCCTCTCCAATTTAGGGAAACCAGGGAGAAGCCTCGGACTGAGCCAATTCTCAAGCCCGAGCCCTGGCCTCCATTCCTAAGACCTGCTGGAGCCTATAAATATCATCAGGATTTCATAGTGAGTCCCTTTGCTCACTGTGAATCCCCAATTGTCTAGCTGAAGGTCTGGCGGAGCTCCCGTCACCTCGGCAATTTATGGCATTTCCAGAGCTTAAAACCGCTGATAGAGGGCCCGTCTGGAGTTCAGACCCCATGTGCACCTTCGTCTAGCCTCCAGGAAGCTCAGGAGCACCTCAATTTCCCTCGGCTAAGCCCGCAGCTCGACTTCAGGTACAGCCTTTCCCCCATTAAAATTTCTTCAGCTCAGCTTTGTTTCTGTCCTCTGGATGAGCCCTGGATGTCGCCTAGTGAACCTTAGCCACCTAGGAACCCAATGTGATTGTCGCCTGGGGCTAAGCTAGCTCGAGTAATCGTATCGATCGACTGAGCTAGCAGCCGAGCTAAGGGCTGAGTCCGAGTAAGGACCCAGCGATTGGCTACGCCTCAGGTTAAGATAGGTTGGGGGTTCAAAGCGTTTAGTCTCCCTGAACGTGTAGGGATTGAACCCTGGTCGAATCAAGGTCCCTGTGAGGAGAACTTCCCCCTCACAGTCGGCCTGAGACACCCGTATCGAAGGCGTCTCGGTCAACTAGCACCCCGTCGATCCAGAGGGATCTAGATGGGAGTTCTTAGTCCAATTGACGCGTCTTGACACAGGGAATGTGTAGGGATCAAGCCGAGCCGCCATCGCCGACTAGGCACCGAGAATTTCAGCGCCAAAGTTCAGCGGGCTCGGGACCCGTCGAGAGGAAGAAGACGAAGTCTTGGGTCCTTGGGCCAGGCCGACCCGTGACCCGCGCCTTTTCGATTTTGGGCCGCGGCTAATTAATTAATTATTGGATGATATTTATTATGGTTGCGAATTTAATTAATTAAAACCTATGATTCTAATTTAAATAAACATTCAGATTAAATCAATTAAATAACTTTAGTTATAAATATCTAAATTGTATGATCCAATATACTATTTGAATCAGAAAAATTCGAGGAATCTAAATATAAAATAAAATCTTTGATCCAATGGTTAGATTAAAAATTATTTGCCAAACCTTCTCTGTTTTTAATTAAATCATATAAAATTATTTGATTATCCAATTAATGAGATTAAGGGCTCTGATTGCTCCTTGTACCCTAAGGAACAATATCAGACCCTTAAAGTTGATTTTGGATAATTATTTTTCTTAATCACTCCTTAATCACCCTAAACAAGGATTAGTGAATTTAACCCTAATCAAGCCTCTGATTTGGATGATGGTTATTCCTAATGTCATATTAATCCTATTATAACCTAAGTGTAAGGTTGGATTGCCCTAGAGTGCCCTAATTTCACTAATCACCCTAATTAACTTAATTAAGTGATTAATGCTAATAAAGATTAATTAGGTCATCAAAACCTAAATTAAGAGTGTGTTACTCACTTCAGTAATCATCATGAATCATATTAAGTCAGATAGGATCTAGCTTGGGCAACTAAACCCTAAAATCCCAATTTTACCCTTAAGAGGGGCAGTTTGGTCATTTTGACTAAAATATGCTTAAATGCTCCTTAAGACCTGGATATTTCATTAAACTATCCTAAGGTAGATTAGAAGTGTTCTCTGAACTCTTATACTACTAGTAAAGTTAATGTGATCTTCAATTCAAGAAAACTCCACTTAATCCCTAATTAAGACACCTAGATCTTAAGTGATCTTAGAAGAGTCTTTTAGCATTAGTCCTTAAATTTAATACTTGAGATGATTAAATACCACCTTAAATAGGTTCAGTAAGGTTAACCTAAGAGTTAAAACTTAAAAGAATTAATAATGAAAAATTCTAAGTTAAGTTTAGCTTAAGGTCTAAAGTGATCAAACCTCAGATCCTTAGATCTTAAGTAGCCCTGAAAAGGTCAATATGAGTTTAATGTTAATCTAATGTTTGGAATTGTCAATTTCAACCTTAATAAGCTCCTTATAATTTAATTATGAACTTAGATTATAAAAGAATCACAAATGGGAACTCTTAAGTTAAAACTCTAATTAGAAGTCTAAAGTGATCAAACCTCAGATCTTTAGATCTTAGACCTTAGACTTAGATCATCAATTAGAATTAAACCATCTCTAATTGAAGTTCTTTAATGATTAATTGTTTAATCTTTTGAAACCTTCCATGTGGGTATATGATGATTCAATCTAAAAGATTATGAAATTATCTTAAGGATTGAATATAGATCTTAGATTCTCAAGTTCTTAATTGATTATTTTATATTATAATCAGTAGAATAGCCTTTCACTAAGTTCTTAGTTACTGAATCTTTCAGCTTATAGGATTCTTTACCTTTAAATTGGGTATTAAGTGTGAACCCTAGATCCTGGTTAGGATATCACCTTGGATTTATGATTTGAACTCAACGTAGGATTTAAGTTCTAAATCCCTAGATCTTGATCTACTAAATCAAGATTTGGGTAAGAGAGAAAAATAAATTAATTAGATCGTTGATTTACTTACTTAAATCCTATATTCGTCACATGATTTTGATTAGAACTTGTTAAGTTCTAATATTAACTTTAAGGACGTAAACCTGAGATTTTACTCGATAGCTGGATATTGAAGATCCTAAACTTGTACCTTCTCAGAGTAGCTAGATTTGGTAATTAGATAACATCATATATCACATAAGTCTAGATTGAGTCTCTTGCTTACTTTGACTAGATTGCTTTGCTTACCTTGGTTATTGGGCCTTATTCCTTGAGCATAATAGGAAAACTTAGGATATGGATGATACATCCTAAGTTAGTATTTGAATTACATATCATTCAGTTTTGTCTTGTTTGCAGTTAGTAGAATATGTCCTAGCTTAGTCTGCCTCTTTAGTAGTAGTATTGTATAGACTGGACTCAGACCTAGTATATTTGGATGGCTAGGCTGGGGATTGATTGATTGATATTTGAGGCCCTGTATGGCCTATTGGCTGGTATGGCAGTACTATGTCTTAGGCTTATTGCTGCTTTAGCTGGAATGTATTATTTTTTGATTTGCTTTGACACATGCTTCAGTGGCCTTACTTTCAGTATTTGCTCGCTTTGCCACATGCCTCAGTGGCCTTTCTTTTCATATTAATCTGCATGTTGTATGTATACTCTTATGGCTTAGATATATGTATAAATGGCATGTTTAGGATGCTAGAATTTTATCATGTTCTGCTCTTATGTGATGTTATACTCAGCATATTTTAATGCGATCATAATCATGCTAGGATCTTAGTTATTTCAGTAGTTACAGTTATTTTTACTTTGAGCTTCACCTTATTATTTTAGTGTTTTGTATGTTATTTCACATATATGTTGATTGCTATAAATGGATAATTTATAGTTACCCATTTTTTTCATAGCTTGTTGCACCCTTTACTGCTTTCATGGGTTGTTAAATTAAAATGTGATATCTTTAAATGTTCAGTCCATTAAAAATAGCCTAAAATATACTTAGATAATTGTCTAACTGTAACTTTTTTCTTTTTATTGGCTGGGGCCCTAGCATTTGTGATACCGACAAATGTCAGATTCAGACGTGTTCGTGGGCAGCATCGCAGAAGAGGATCAGATTCAGGAGGAGGATCGTGCTGCTGCTATTTAGATAGATCTTGTCTTTTTATTTCAATGAGATTGAGAGACATTTTCATTTTTCCTTTAAACTTTAGTTTGTAATAATTAATTCTGGATGTATTTTATTTCTACAATGTGATGAGTTACTATATTGCATTCTCTTTTCCTACTATGTATGCTTGTGGATGTTACCCTATTATTATTGCTTCCGCCACTTTAATATCTATATATTGATGAATGTTATAGCACTTGGTGACAAGTCCTTGGCTTAAGGCAGGTTGGGTTTACCTAACTTTACTTAAGTTGGGGACTTGCCATAGTTAGAGCACCGTACTTCCTTGATTGTCAGTACGGGGGCCCCACAAGCTAATCCCAAGAAACTTCTAAAATCGATGACTGACTTAGGCTGAACCCAGTCTTGAATAGCGCTCACTTTACTCTGAGATACACGAATACCCTAGGCATCGACTACATGTCCCAATAATGCAATGGACTTTAGCTAGAACTCACACTTGGACAACTTGGCATACAACTAATGTTCACGCAGAGTTACTAACACTAGTCTTAAGTGTTCTTCATGATCTTTTATGGTTTTAGAATAAATGAGGATATCGTTGATAAAGATGATCACAAACTTATCTAAGTATGGTTTCAAAACTTGCTGCATCAAATCCATGAAGATTTATGGCGCATTAGTGAGTCTGAAAGACATCACTAGAATTTCAAAATTACCATAACGAGTGCGGAAAACGGTCTTTCCTATATCATCTTCTCTTACTCACAATTGATAATATCCAGACCTTAAGTCAATCTTAGAGAATATGACAGCTCCAGATAACTGGTCGAATAAATCATCAATTCTAGGTAATGGGTACTTATTCTTTATGGTGACTTTATTTAGTTCACGATAATCGATGTACATTCGTATAGATCCATTCTTTTTCTTTACAAATAGAACAGGTGCTCTCCAAAGAGACATACTTGGCCTAATAAAGCCTTTATTCAAGAGCTCCTATAGCTGTTCATTAAGTTCTTGCAATTCTTTAGGTACCATTATGTATGGTGCTTTAGATATAGGCTGGGTACCCAGAACTAGTTCAATAGAGAACTCGACTTCTCTGGAAGGAGGTACACCAGGCACATCTTCTGGGAATATGTCGGTGAATTCCTTAACTACTTTACAATCAGAGAGAGAGATACTTTCCTTTGCTTTACCCATCATAGTGACTAGATAAGCATCACAACCCTTACTGATCAATTTCTCAACTTTGATAGTGTTTATTAACAATAATTGTGTACTAGCCTTTCCTACAAAAGTCTTAGACTTGCCCTGGGAATGAAGAGTGACTTTCTTTTTTAAAATATTTATTACGACATTATTGTCACTGAGCTAGTTCATTCCAAGAATGATATCAAAGTTTGCTAATGGTAGGATGATCAATTCGGAGTTAAACTCCTGACCATTTAATGGAATTTTAATGTTACAAAACTTATTGGCACTTAGTTGGCTCCAGATGGAAGTCCAACACTTAAGAATTTTGCTAAGTTGTACAGTTGCGGTTTAAGGATGTTGGCAAATCGTTCAAAAATAAATGAATGACTAGCACCAGTGTCAAACAACACGTTGCAGGGTTGGTCAATAAAGGAAAGTGTGCCTAATTTATTCGTACAATTCGCATTAACAATTTGCAATAATTAAAATATAGGAATGCAATTAACAACGGAGAAGTTCAGAAATGTGTACCTAAAACCACATTATTGTCCTCTGCGGCTTCGAGAGGTGTTAAAGCATAGACTCGCGCAGGACCGGTAGGACGGTTGTTTGCCTGCCTCCTGGGGTTATTTTGGGACTTGGGAATAGATGGCTATGCTGGAGCAGCTTTAGGTGCGGGTGTTGGCATTATAACCAAATTTGGCTCTCTCCTGTTTAGTGGAATAGCTCTGAACACCTGGTTCTTCTGATATAGTTTCATTGGAACTCCATCCACTATTTCTGTATGAGCACAATGGTAGAACCTGTGGTCTGTACGTCCACAATTGTAGCACTTATGGCCGAAGTGATAGCACTTGCCATATGGATGAGGCCTATTACAGCCTTGAATGGGTTCAGTAGTTGATGCAGCTTCCAGTTGATAGACTTTTGTGGAATTAGGCATGTGCCTCTTGAAGGGTTCATGCTGGCTAGAAGTTGGTTGTGCCTTCCGCTTGAGATCCTTTTTCAATTGATGATGCTCAATTAACTTTGCTGTCTCCACCAGCTCAAAGAAGCTAGTTAGGCAGTGTGGAACGATCTGATCCTTTAATGAATCTCAGAGTCCACAGAGAAAGCGGTGACACTTAGCCAGTTCAGAATGAGTCACTTCTGGAGAAAAGCGAATCAACCTACAAAATTCCCTTTCGTAGTCAGCAATGAAACAACTCACTTGAGTCAACCTTATAATCGTGTCTGTGATAATGTTCTATATAGACGGGGGAATGAATTCGATCTTGAATGCTTCAACGAACTCATCCCAAGGGATGTTGTAATAACCTAAGGATTGTTACCCAGCTTGATTTTATCATAATCGTATCATAATCATCATTTCGTTAAGTTCATCTAGTCATTAGAACCAAACCTTGAAGGTTTAGAGTAATTCATAACTAAATCCAATATTTTAGAATATTTTAATATCTTATTAATTAGAAAATTGAGGTATTTATTTTGACCTCAAAATCGAGATCGTCACTCCCAAATTAGCTAGGGGTGATGTTTTGGATGCGTTTGGAAGTCGTAGAATTTTAGTCAATATTTTAATATAATTAAATATCTCAAAAATTAGCATAATTAAATAATTGTTGGAATCAAATTCTGACTTCGCCATTGGATTCCTCACCCCCAAATTAGCTAGGGGTGAATTTTTGGGATTTTTCGGAGCACGTTTCAAAAATCAGAATTTTTGAATGATTAAAGAAATAAATATTTAATTATTTCCAATTTCATTCCCTGAATTAATTCTTCTCTCTCCTAGCTGGCACATGGAATTTGGCTGGCATCTCCTTCATGCGGCTGAACCATGCTTCCCATTTCCCCCTCCCATACTTGATGGGAGAGAGCTCACTTCTCCCCTCACCTAGCCTCCCTAGCTAAATGATGGATCATATTCTTCCTCTCCTCCTTTAAAAAGAGAGCACAGCCCTCTTTCTTGGTTTGCTGAAAATTTCTCATCCCCTTCCCCTCCATTGATAAGTCTTTGTGTTGAAGAAGAAGGCTCCTCCCAAGGTCTTGAAGGAAACAAAAGGGTCTCTCTCTTTCTCTCCTTCCAAGAACATAAAGGTACCCTTTTTGCTCCTCTACTTGTCTTTCTCATGCTGTTATAATGTTGGAATGTAGCCTTGGAAGTGTATAAGCATGTATGTAAGCCATTATGACTCTTAAAAGCTTCACAGAAAAATGCTCTGTTTTCGTTCATTCTGTATACCCTTGCATTCATCCATATTTTTCATACAGCTAGAATGTTATGCTTGTGTTGATTTTGGTGTCAATGGAAAAGTAGCAGAAATATGTTTCCATTAATATATGGCACCGCTCATGGGACGCTCAGAATTGGGAGTAATTGAGCTCGAAAATAGGTCTTCCAGTTTTCGTCCCGGCGAAAATCACCGTCTGGCGCTATAGCGCCAGAAATTGCAAAATAGGCACTGCAGTGCGCTGTAGCACGCTGCAACGGGCTGCAGTAAGATTTCGGTGGAATTTCTAAAAACATTAATCAAACTATTTAAATAGTAAAATTGCAAATTGAACCACTGTAGCGTGTCATAGCGCGCCGCAGCGGGCTGCGGCGGGCCACAACGCACCTCACGCGAAAAGCGCTACCGCGCGAAAAACGCTACCGCGCACTGCCGTGCAAAAAGCGCTACAGCGCGCTGCTGCGCAAAAAGCGCTATCGCGCGCTCCAGCGCGCTGCAGCGCCCAAACAATCTACTATATACTTTAAATGTATGTCATGACAAATGCTAAGTAATGGAATCCTTAAAAGCATGTATTAAATTGGTAAACCTTAATAACCTAAATGGCATGAAACTTAGATCTTTTAGATTTATGATTAAGTTCTAATCCCTTTGCTTGTTTTAGGATTTGATTAGCATTAATCACCCTTTTATTTTTATGCCATCTTTCCATTTATATGCCTTTATGATTTTTAAGATATTTGTTAGAGAACTTTAACAATTATTTGGATTCTTAAATGTGCTTAGTGGACATTAAACTAAACTTAAACATAAGAATCTTGATAACTTGATTAAGTAGATGATACTTAATCCAAACCTAAGTTTGACATCAATAATACACTAATAATACATTGATTTGTCATTGACCTATAAATTAACCTTTGGTCTTAATAATAGGAAGGTTAGGGGTTAAACCATAGCTTATCTTGATTAAGATCTAAATCTTAATCACTTAATTAATTAACTTGATTATAAGATAATTTAATTGATATTATTCCAATAATACATATGATTTGATATTGATCTTAAATCATCAAATTAGAAGTGCTAAGGATAATATTGAATATGTGTTATTGAACCCTCTGAATCCCAACTTTATATCTTTGATTTTCTCTTATATAAGATAATTAGCATAAGATGGAAATAAAATTATAATAATTTATGCAATGATCTAACTCTAATAAGATCTTTGATTTTATCCCATGATTATAGAATAGGCAAGGATCAAATGAATTTTAATCATCTGATCTGATCACCTTAACCTAAGTATAACAAGTAAACCTTAAGAAGTAGAAAAGTGAGATCTTAAGGGTCTTGCTATATGATTCATCATCAAAATGGTTAAAGACCTTAACTATTGATACATTGAGGTAGGAAGGACTTTTGTAACGTATTGAGGTAGAAACCTAGTTGACCCTTCATAACTTTAGAAGTTGAACTTGATACCTTATGGTAGGAATCACCTCAAGTACTTAGAATGTGGCTCATTCCTTATGGTAGCAACCTTTGTTGAGTGATCCTTTGATCACATCCTTGGAGCCTTGTGTAGGATACACCTACTTAGAGTAAGGATTAATATATTTGATAAATCCTTGTCGATTAAATAGAATCTACTGAACTCAGATTATTAGTTGGGTATAGCAGGGTATACCCATATTACTGGATTAATTCAGTAATATTCAAAATTGATTGATTCACTCCAATGTGGACTTATGACCAGGTGCTATCCCACGGGATTAGCCGAATACAGTCACATTAGAGTAAATCTTCCAAGACTAAGAGTGTTATAATTAGTGAACAAGATCCTTAGTTTGAGATATAAATTGTGACTGGGTTCTGCCTCCTATCGTAGTGTGCTTCGATAAGTGCAGTTTAAGCAAACTAAGTATCTTAAGTCACATTGCGTAGACTACTAAGTATACTTGTAATTAGGGCATTTAATGGCTTAGCTTGAGATGTAAACTGTGACCAGGTTCTGCCTCCTATTGTAGTGCGCTTCGATAAGTGCAGTTCAAACAAGCTAAGGGTTAAATCTACCTTTCTTGCAAACATGCTAAATATGTGTATGCAATCTCCCCAGCTAATGATTTTTAAGTAAACTCTCAACTTTAACTAATTATCAAGATTAAAATTTAGGAGTCATATCCTTTTAGCAGGATTCTGCATAATGGAGACTTTGGATTCATTATCAGATTTTAAAGCATTTTATAGATTTATCTCATGTAGTTTAAAAGCATGAGCATGAGTATAAGCATGATGTGTGAGTATTAGAATGATGTGTAAGTATCAGAATGATGTATGAGTATCAGTGATAATTTATGGGTTATGGAATGTTACATACATTGATTGGGGAATTTCAGGATGCATCAGCATCATCACTAAGCTGTATTCCCAACTGGATGTATGTATACATTGGACCGTACTACTCATAGCAGTTCAGTGATATTTTGGTTGCATATCAGTAATATACAGTATTGTGGCATATTTAAGTGCACGATTTCAATGATATAAAGCATAGTTGTACATATAATTATTCAGTTTCAGATTCAGTACTATTTTGATTTATTTTCAGTATTCAGTCACAGTTCAGTTTTACTTTATATTGCTTTAGTTTTGTACAGTGCTAGACAGTTTTGTACTTTCAGTTACCTTTATAGTTTTTCTGCAGATTTACTTGTATTATGTAAATGTTAAATGAATAACTAGAACTGTTAAATTAGTTTCGATGTATTAGACTTATTGTCTAACACGAGGTACTTTTGGGATTCAGCAATTTGCTAGATCGTGAGCAGTATATTGAGCCAGGTCAGGAGGATACCCAGGAGATTCAGGAGGAGCCCGTGGAGCACTAATGGACTCTCCTATAGTTTTATTTTTTGCTTAGTATTTTTTGTTCAGTTTTATGTCTATTTCAGTAAACAGTTTGTAACAATTCTAGATGTATTTTCTTTTCTTTTATGAGATGAATGTTTTAGACAGCTTATGTGATGAATGTTTCTGGATGTTTGCTTTAAGCTTATGCACTCTGTTATATTCTACTTATACTTAGTATTGTGATGTGATCGGTATTTTGGAAATGTTGATGTCTTATACATATATTGGATTCTATTGTATTCTAAATCCAATGTATGTATTTATTTAATACTTAGGACAAGGATACTACTCTTATCTTAAGTATTAGCTCTCAACTCTCCTTGAGGTTGAGTTAGTAGCCCATCAGATGGGCTTGGTTCCCAGCTACTTCGGGGAGACGGGTTATTCCTCCCCGAATGGCGCAACGCTCCGCCGCCGATATAATTGTACTTAATTCTTTTGCGTGCGGCGACTGGGCGGGGCGTTACAGATGTCGTCCAATTCATAGTCAACGAACTTGGTATTCCTGACCTCCTCCTATCAATACTCTGCTTCTGCATGGAATAGGTGTGTGGTGAGACGGACGGCTTCAGAGTTTGGGATCTTTATACTAATCAGATCCTTTTCCACTGCTTTCAGCCAGTCGACTGTGTCCATTGGCGATAGGTTTCCACCAAAGGTGGAAGGCCTCAGTCTTAAGAAATTGTGGAAAAGACTATCCATCGAGTGATGGGAAGGGAATGTATGTTACGGAGCAGGGACAACAGGAGCAGAAATAGCGGCTGGAACGGAACGATCACTCAGCATCTTTTTCATGATGATCGCTTGTTGGGCTTGGTTTTCCAACAAGGTTGCTACCATTGCCCGCAAATGAGTCACTTCATCGGTAGAACGACTGGATGTGACAGTATTCTTGATAGGAGTGACAGCAGGTGGTGATCCAGGATTCATTCTAATTAAACAATGCAAATCATATTTTAGAATTTTCTTAAATGAATACAGTCGATAGATATCAAAATTTTCATTACTTGCTGAAATAAGGGATTACATAAGATTTAAAAAATGCCAAAAAGCATAACTCTACTAAAATCATGTAAGCCAAAAGATGACAATTGCTCTAACTAATACTCAGTCATCCTTAATATACTCAGCCCTAAAAGCTACACTAAAGTCCTCGAATGTCACTTCCTGACGCTTCCTCTTACTCCTCCTTTTGAGCTTTGCAATGGTGTCGTACCACCAGACTCCTGTATAATCTAGCATCAGATCCGTTATAATGTCCACGTATAGTGACTCAAGACACTCTATATGTATCAAGATTGACTCCACTCGACTTAACCATTCCTTGGCATATATAGGAAAGTTAACCCCTCAGAACACTGCTTAATGTAAAAGTTTGTCCAAGACTAAGGTCCCTCTTGTTGGAACTCCTTCAATCTTCCAGTTACTCTCTTGTCTCCATTTGAAACTATAGCTCCAAGCCAACTTGAAAGTGCGCAGATAATAGTCCATGTCAGACTCTCCAGAATCTATTTGACTCTAAGAGTAGAAGTTACTAAGTTTTGTTAAACTAGAGATAATGAGATTTTCAAGATATGAGTATTTTAATTCTATAATTGTTCAAAGAGTTACTGATACTAGGTTATGGATGTTACATATTGATGTTTGCACCTCAGAAGAATGGTCCGCTAGATAGAAAGGAATCATAGATTTCATTCTGACACCTTATGGTGTTCTCTGATACCAATTGTGGGGCCCGGTACTTTCCCACGGCTACGCTAATATTGATATTAGCATAACTGCGGGGAGTACAGTGCTCCATTCAGGTGGCAAATCTCCAATTCAAGTAGAGTCAGGTAGGACCCAACTTTCCTTAAGCCAAGGACTTGTCACCCTGTAGGAGAACTGTGAATATACATCAATACAAATCAAAGTGGCATAAGCAAGAAACAGAATAATGTAACATCCACAAGCGTAACATAGTATAAAAGAGTAAAAGAAGCAGTAACTCAGATCAAATGTAGAAAAGTAAATACATCCAGAATTTAATTATTACAAACTGAATTTAATAGAAATAAAGATCTCTCAATCTCACTGCAAAAAGAGAAAATCTATCTAAGCAATAGTAGGAAGATCCTCCTCCTGCACCGGCTCCGATCCTGCAGCACTCTTGATGAATAACTCTGAATCTGACATTTGTCGGTATCACAAATGCCAGGGCCCAGCCAATAAAAGAAAAAGGTTATAGTTAGATAATTGTCTAAGTACATTTTAGGCTATTTGAGTGAACTGAGTATTTAAGATATCACATTTAAAGGTTTTTAAACATACAAGCATTATAAACGTGCAACAAGCTACAAGAACGGGGTAGTTATAAACTAATCATTTATAGCTAATCAATAAGTATGTAAAATAACATACAAAAACATCAACTAAATATGGTGAGGCTAAAAGCAAATGTAATTGAAACTACTGAAACAAATCTGATCCTAACATGCTTATGATCGCATGGAGACATACTGAGAACAATAAGAAAATAAGTACTGAAAATAGATATATAATTCTAGCATCCTACACATGCCAATATCTTAGTAGTAATCAATGAGAGTGTATATACAAGCATGCAAATTTACATGAAAAAATGCCACTGAGACATGTGGCAAAAGTAAACTAAGTACATGTATGAGCAAAAGTAAAGCCACTGAGTCATATGGCAAAAGTAAACTACGTATATGTATAAGCAAAAGTAAAGCCACTGAGACATGTGGCAAAACAAGTCAAGCACTAAAAGAAAGGCTACTGAAGCATGTGGCAAAGTGAAATAACCACTGACAACTGAACTAAAGTAGTAGTAAGCCTAAGATATAGTGCTACCATAACAGAACAGGCCATACAGGGCCTCTAAACTGAAAGTACATGTATCCATCCTAGGCATCCGCAGAGCTAGGTCCGAGTTGAACTTATAGAAAGAGACATGTATCCATCCTAGACATCCGTCAAGCTAGGTCTGAGTCTATTCTATAACAAAGCTAGAACTGAAGAGGCAGGCTAAGATAGAATATACTCTACTAACTGAAAGCACTGAAAGAGCTGAATGAATGCTATACTTTTCAAATACTAACTTAGAATGTATCATCCATATCCTAAGTTTACCTACTATGCTCAAGGAAAAAGGCTCAATATTCAAGGTGTGCAGAGCAATCAAGTCAAGTAAGCAAGAGACTCAATCTAGACTTATGTGATATCCGTTGTTATCTACTTTATCCAAATCTAACTATTTTGAGAAGATACAAGTTTAGGATCTTCAATATCCAGCTATCGAGTAAGATCTCAAATTTACGACCTTAATATTAATATTAGAGCTTAACAAGTTCTAATTCATAATCATATGATGACGATAAAGATTTTAAGTAAAGGAATCAATGACTTAATTATTATTATTTTCCTCTCTTAACCCAAATCTTGATTAAGTGAATCAAGATTAAGGATTCTGGATCCAAACCCCACTTGGTGTTCAAATCTTGAATCCAAGGTAGTATCCTTAGTAAGGATCTAGGATTCATATAAAGATAAAAAATCTTATAAGCTGAAGAATTTATAAACTATGATCTTAATGAAAGTTTACTATACTAGTTATAAGATAAAATAATCAATAAGAACTAAGAATCTAAGATCTATATTCAATCTTTTAGGATAATAACCTTATCATATAGATTGAATTATTTTTATACCCACATGAAAGGATGCAAAGGAATTAAACAATAAATCATTTAAGGAATTCCAAATGGAGATAGTCTAATTCAATTAGAAGATCTAAAGTCTAAAATCTGATGTTTGATCACTTTATATTTAAACTAAGATTTAGACTTAGGATTCTTACAAGAGTGTTTCTTTTAAGATTCAAGATCAAGAATCAACTTAATTAAACTATTAACTGAGGATTTAGCACCTTAAGATATTGAGGTTTAGTTCTTAAGACAAGGTGGTTTTGAGTACTCTTAAGATCTTAATAAGAACTAACCTAAGATTGCTTTACTTAACAACCATATTATTACATGAGATTTCAGGAAGATGCTAATAATCTAATTAGAAGTATTTTACTGAAATTTTGAGACTTAATGGGTGCTTAAACACATTTTGGTCAAAATGACCAAAATACCCCGCTTAAGGCTAAAAATGGGATTTTATGATTTAATTATCCAAATTGATTTAAATCTATTTTAATGAGTTCCCAAATTGTTAATGAAGTAGGAAATACACTTATCTTAGGTTTTTGGCAACCTAATTAGCTTAATTAACAATAATCACATATTTAAGCCAATTAAGGTGATTAAGGAAACTAGGGCATTCTAAAGTGATACAACCTCATTTATAGGCTCTAATTTCTTAAGTAGGTATTAGGGACTTATTTTACCAAAATCAAAGGCTTAATGATAGTTAAATTTACTAATCATTAATTAGGGTAATTAAGAGGCAATTAATAAAGTTAGAATTCCTAAATCACTTTTAAGGGTCTACAAAGGTCCTTTAGGGTCTCATGAGCAATCAGAGCCCTTAATCAATATGTTTGGGTATTTATTAAATTTAATATGATTTAAATAAGAACAAAAAAGGATTGGTCAATTATTTGAAATTTAATCATTAAATCTCTAATTTTATTTTATATTCAGGTTCTTTATATTTTTCTGGTTAAAATAGTATATTGGATTATACCATTTGGATAAATATAACTAAAGTTATTTAAATAATTTAATCTGTATTTTTATTTAAATAAAAATTATAGGGATGCATGCATTTATTACATTATTTAACAGAGTAAAATTAATCCAAAATTAATAATAATAGTCGCGGCCCAAAATCGGAAAGGCACGGATCGGGGTCGGCCTGACCCGAAGCGCCAGTCATCTCCTTCCTCGCGACTATGCCCGATACCCGTTCAATTAGGGTTAGGTTCATATGAGCAATTCTCCGTGCACACTCCACTCCAGACCCCGAACTCAATGGCTACACCATCAGAAGACTCAGACGCGTCGATTGAGGTAAGAACCCCCATCTGGGTCACTCTAGAGCGATGGGGTGCTACTCGACCGAAACGTACTAATGGGAGGAACTTAGGGTTACCTGTGAGTGAGTAATTCTCCTCACAGGAGCCAACAAACTGATGGGGCTTGATCCCTACACCATCAATGAGGTGAGGCGAGTCGAACCCCCAAGGTTTCACAGCTTGGGGTGCAGCCAAACGCTGGGTCCTTACTCAGACTCAGCCTCGGCTCAGCTGCTAGCTCTATCGATCAATACGGTCGATCCGAGTTAGCTCAAACCCTGGCAACAATCACTACGGGTCTCCTAAGTGGCTAAGGCAATCTAGGTGACATCTAGAGGCTCATCCAGAAGACAAAATGGAGATTGAACTTAAGAATTATAGTATGAGAAGGCTATACCTGAAGACGGGGTTGCAAGCTCGGCCGAGAGGAATTGAAGTGCCTCTGAGCTCACCAGACCAGCAATGCAGGTTCACAGGGGGTCTAAACACCAGACGGGCCCTCTATTAGCGGTTCTAAGCTCCAAAAAATGCCGGGAATTTGTCGAGTGTGACGGGAGCTCCTGGGGACTTTGGTTGAGAAATTGAGAGTTCACAGTGAGCAAAAGGACTCACTGTAAATCTCTGGGGGTGTTTATAGGCAGAAGGAGGCCCTATGGGTGGTTTCCAGGGATTGGGCACAGAGAAGGGCTCGGGCCGAATGGGAGGCTCGGATCCAACGGCCATGGGTAATTTAGGGAAACTACTACCGGCAAGAGGTCGCGCCGAGGGCAGAAGGGGAAATTTGGGGCATTCCCGTACTGCCACGGGGGCTAGGTGTAATAACCAAAGGTTGTTACCCAGCTTAATTTAAGCATAATCATATCCTTATTATCATTTCATTAAGTTCATCTAGTCATTAGAACCAAACCCTAAAGGTTTGGAGCAATTTAGAGCTCAATCGATTATTTTGAAATATTTTAATATTTAATGAATTAGAAAATTGAGGTATTTATTTTGACCTCGAAATCGAAATCCGACTTCGCCGTTGCAATCGTCACCCCCAAATTAGCTATGGGTGATATTTTGGACACATTTGGAAGTCATCGGATTTTCGCGAATATTTTAATGTAATTAAATGCACCTGAAAATAGAATAAATAAATAATCGTCGAAATCGAAATCTGACTTTGTCGTTAAATCCTCACCCCCAAATTAGCTAGGGGTGAATTTTTGGGAATTTTCGGAGTGTGTTTTCTAAAATCTGAATTTTTAAATAATCAAGGAAAATAATTAAGTAATTACCTAGCCCCTAAATTGTAATTTCCCCCTAATTTTCTAATACATCCTGTCAGCTCCCCTCCCTAGCCGGCGCCCCCATGCCCCTTGGCTGCCCATTGATGGCCTCCCTCCCTAGGCTCATGATGGCCTAGCCCCTACTACCCTCCTCCTCTCATCCTATATTAAGTGAGCTCAGCCCTCCTTCCTCATTTTGCTGTCAAGCTAAACTCTAAAGCTCTCTCCCCTCCCCTCCATTATTATACCTTGGGCTGAAGAAGAAGAAGGAGAAGCTCATCCTCCAAACCTTCCAAGTCTCCTTCCTCCTTATCTCGCAAGACTAACAAGTACCGCCTTGCTCCCCTCCTTATCTTCCTCATGTTGTTGCAATTCTTGAATGTATTCTTAGAAGCCCATAAGCATGTATGGAAGCCATTAAGGCTCTTAAAAGCATCATAGAAAACTGGTTTATTTTCCTTGTATTCTACATACACTTGTAGTTGTCAGCATATTTTGTATAGCTAGGATGCTCCGTTTGTACCGATTTTGGTGTCAATGGAAAGGTATCGGAAAGCCCTTTCCATTGATATATAGCACCGCTCATGGAATGCTTTGGATTGAGAGTAATTGAGCTCAAAAGTAGGCCTTCTAGGTTCCGTCCTGGCGAAATCTCCATTTGGCGCTGCAGCGCCCGATTTTGCAAAATAGGCCGCTGCAGCGTGCCACAGCGCACTGCAACGACATTTCAGAAAAATTAAATAAATCCGTTAATTAATTAATTAAAATAGCATTTCGCAAAATGGACCGCTACAGCGCGTCGTAGCGCATTGCAGCGGAATTTTTTTGAAAAAAAAAACTTTAGGAAATGTCAAAATAAATTAATGGAACAGTAATTTTACAAAATGAACCGCTGCAGTGGGCCGCAACGGGTCGCAACGCACCCTAGCGCGAAAAGCGCTACAGCGTCTGAACTTGCAAAATTTCAAGAATTTCTTGAAAAATTGCCCAGTTTTGGCTGAAATGGCTAAAACTTCACTGTTTTTGTATTTTAAGGTCCCTATGACCCTAGTGAGACTAAATAATATCAAATTTGAACATATTTTAGCTAAAATTGAACATTGCATAAAATTCTATATGAAAATCAAGTTTGAAATCTTGTCATTTTTAATAAGTGCTCAAAACTTACTTTGCACCTAAAATGTATTGTGCAAATTGCTAGGTAGCTTAGAATTTCAGTGCCAACAATAATCTAAAATAATATTTAAGTTTTGAACCCTAGAAAATTAAAAAATGACCAAAATACCTCTAATCATAATTAGGTTATAACTTGACCAATTGAAGTCCAATTTGGGTCTACTCCTAATTAAAGTACTCAATGTAATATAGGAAAGCTATAGCCACTGAGTTTGTTGAAATTGGACACAAATTGAAAGAGTTAGCTTTTTGACCCCACTTAACTTAGAAAATTACCAATTTACCCTTAGAAATTCAAATGGTTATAATTAATTCATTAAACCTCAGAATTTAGTATTCTTGGACTCTATGGAATCCTTGAACAGTAAACAACAGTAAACTGCATAAAAATTTAGGTTTCATTAAATTAAATCACAAAATTGCCCTTTAGGTCAAAAATCTTAGTTGGGACCTGTAGGACCCGTTTCTTATCTAAATTGAGTGAACTTACTGTTTATCTTCAAATTAGACAGTAAGAAATCATTTAGTACCAAGAAATTTTAATTTAGACCCTTAAATCAAAAGTTGACTATTGGACCCTTAGTAAGGGGCAAAATGGTCATTTTGCTCAAAATTTAGGTTAAGCATCATTAACCTCTAAATTATGTTCTAAATTACTAAGATCAGTATTATAACTATATTAGAGATGTCTAAGTAAGAAAAATCAACTATTAGGTCAACTCATCAAAATTCTCCAAAAAATTTCTTAGTCTTTTCTTAGGATCTTTTCACCTCACATTGGACCATTCTTGAGACTAGGACTAGCTCATAAGTTAGATTTTATTTATGGGATAAGTGGGTTATCCAATGAATGAATCCTTATTTTTATTAGTTTCTAGAAATTTTACAACTTATTTTGATTAATTTGTCTTTTAATCCTAAATTAAGGATAAGGAGATTCATCCTATTATGTTTGATTTGCTTAATAGGATCTACCTTAATCAATATATCACTTTTAGATTGAAACCTAGATCTTATATCTTAACATTTTTGTATTATATAATTAAGCCCAATCTCATGGTGTTTAATCCATAGTCTATAGTTTAGTGGATCTTGATAAGATCTTATATAAAACGTCTGAATTCATCAAATTAGTACGTTGTGATTTATTAATTAAACTTATAGCCGTACTTGATTGAATTAGATTAGAACCTGATCAATTCTAATACTTTTAACATATAAGGTCGTGCTTTTAAGTTACACTCGATAGTAGGAATTGGATATCCTGAACTTGTGTAACTTAAAATAGTTAGAATGGTTAAATTAGATAATAATAGTGTCACCATGTATAGAAGAGTCCCATACTTACTTGATTAATTTTTGTTACTATGCATTCCTTGTATTTAGTAGATTTGAGTGCACATTTACCCTAATGGATAGGGGTAAGAAGTAATAAGGATTCTTAACATTACTCATTGAGGAGTGTGTGTTAAACTTGGAACCCATATAGTCTTATAGACGTGCTTGACTCCTCAGTTGTTTCTGGATATGTCCACAGAAACAAAAGTAAAATAACTAAAAGATTTTGCATTTGTATTTACTGCCTCCTCACTTCTGCTGCTGGTTATGTCTGCCCTAGCCCAGAAAGGCTATGAGAATTTCTATCTGCCCAAGCCCAGAAAGGCTTTGGGGATTTCACCGACCCGATGGACAACTTTCTGATATGACAGTCTTTACATACTTGTTTCAGTTTTAGCTTACAGTGTATTATATTTTGATGCATATTTCAGTCAGCTATGTTTCTTTACTTTCCTACTCACTTGTATATATTTATAGGATGTTAGATTTTGCTGCTTACTATATGTACCATGTTCAGATTTCTATTATTTGATTTGCATATGTCATATGATCATCAACATGTTTAGGGTTATACTTTACTTTCAGTAATTTTACTTATTGTACTATACATGTATATGCCCATTCCTTGCTTAGTTGTTGAGGTGTGCTTTTGCCTTATTTGTTATTTAGTTATAAATGTTATATTTATAACTGTCTTTATTTCTTATTATACTTACTGCTCCTACTGCTTAGTTACTTTTTGTTGTGTTTAACTATAAAAATTGTGATATTAATAACGCATGTAAAATATTCAGCCTAAAATGTACTTAGACAATTGTCTAATAAGATTTTTCTTATTATGGAATCGATAATGTCAGATTCAGATAGGTTTGAACTAGGTGCTGAAGAAGAGGTCCTTTACTTAGAGGAGGAGCTTTAGCCAAGAGAGCCAGATACCATTTAGTTTCTTAGCTTCTTGTGAGGACGAGTGATTTATTTTTAGTCTTTAAAACTACTTATTTAATGTTGTAATAATACAGATATTGTGACTATAATTTACTTTCTGCACTTTATTATTTGTTGAGCTATAGTACTACTTTCTATGTGATGCACAATGGATGGATGTATTATTTAGTTTATTTTACTTCTGCGCTCTATATGTCTGTCTTAATTAGTGATTGATCCTCTTATTTATCCTGTGCACGTTCTCCCCTTATTAGTAGATTGTGAATCTTACCTAATTCAATGAAAAGAGAAGGATTTGCACAAGTGACCTCCACTCCTTAGCCTAATGATTGTGGGCTTAGGGAGCGGGGTGCCACACTGGGAGATGCTGAGCTGTGCAGGGGGGGGACCAGATGTAGACGGGGCGAGATGAGGGAGACGATCCACAGTGTTCATGATCGTGTCCGCCGTCTGACGGATCGATCGTTGGTCTCGGATGGCTCTGATGCATTACTTAAGCGGGATGGATCATAGTCGTAGGATACGTTCGAACAAATTTGACGCTTAGGATCTAATCTTAACACGGAGGAGATCCCGCCATCAGATGGAGCGCGCTGAGATGCGTGCTAACCCGTCGAATGGCTTAATCCTATGCACTGTTGTCGGGACCCCGCAACGAATCTGTCGCGGTCTTGATAGCAAATCCTGCCTTTTTAATTTAAATTAATAATTAAATAAATAAAATCAATATAATAATATATAATTAATCTAATTAAATTCTAAATCCAATTTAGGCTTAAATGAGCTCCAAAAATTCTCAAAAATTTACCATTAGCTAATTAAGGCATGAGGAACTTAGAAATGAAATCAGATTTTAATTTGGAGATAAATTTAATTTAAGTATATTTCTAGGGTTCAAAAATACGCAAAAATACCAAAATTATCAATTTAGCTCTACTTGCTCTCAAATTCTAGGGTTGGGTTTAAATGACCCATTGAGTTTAATGGAATCAAAATTAAAGCTTAGTTTGGATTACTTAAATCTAGATTTAGCTAGGGTAATAACTAGGGTTGTTACATCCATACATCAGATTAAAGCTCTTGATTCAACATTTCATCTAAGCCTAAAAACTTTAGCTTAGAAGTTTTCTAACACTCGTAGAGGTGATGCCCTAAATATGCAAATATGGAAATCTCGTGGATCCACTATAGCCGGCTGTAGATTGATCGCCAAATTAGTGATCAATACGACATAGATTGGGTTCAATCAAACACCTAAAGTCCTTACTGTGACGACCCAATATTGGGAGATCACTTAACTCAATATTGATGCGTCACCACAATAGCTAAAACTATATTAGAAGAAAACTAATCCAAATTATTAAGTATTGTGTTTGGCCAAGGATTTAGAAGAGGGTCTTAAGTTAGGATGGAAGGGTAGATGTGAATGATGTTAAGTAAATTTAAAATTTAATATACAATACATGAAGCTTAAAATGGGAATGAAATAGATTTAAACATGTGATTTATGAAAGAAGATATGAGAATATATGAATTTAAAAGCAAGGATAAGTATGACTTGAGCATATGACATACATGAGAATACATGTGATAGTAGTAGTCTAAAATAATTAAATTGTTTACATTCTGTCTTAGATATGAAATTCTAAGTAATTAGATGTGAGCTTAGTTCTCATCTTTCTAGATATGTGAATTAATAGCCAAGTGCTTAATTTACCTTTCAACCCTAAGGTAGAAATCCTAGAATTGAATTACAATTAATCTATAGTTGAATCTTAAGTTTATTAGTTACACTCATTAAGAATAGATAGTCTTAATGCCTTCGTATTAGTAGATTGTGAATCAACTAGATCTAGCTTTAGTGATTGAATTAGAACTTAGTTTATTCATCATGAATCCCTAAAGCCTTATCTTAATTATTTTAAGATGTAGTAATAGGAGTCTTTAACATACTTAGATTAGTTTAAGAATCTTGTTGAGTTTCCTAAACATCAACTAATAGTATATTTAGAACTTATAGTTCTTAAGTCTTATTAGTTACTTACCCTAAATCTTACAATTACTTATAACATAGCTAGATCAACATTTGATTTGATTAGGTCTTTTAAACTGCAACCTAGTTAGTGAATCTTATTGGTTTTGTCTTAGTTCTAATTTTTTAAGTTAGATAATTTCCTATCTTAATCTCTTCCTACTAGATACCAAAACTTTGATTTATTTATTGTAATTAGATCTTATAATTCAGGATGAGATTAAGATCTAATTTCTAATAATAATAATTATACTTATAAATTATTTTATTATATCATAATAAATAAAATAAAACCATTATTTTCAAAACTCTAATTATTAATATTAACTACAATTAACTTAAGATCAATATCTCAAGGTTAATTGGGAGCTCAATTAGCTCCAATCAAGTAAATCATTAAAATTAGATAACTTTGGATATCACTTAATTGCAATTATTGATTTTTCCTTGAATGCTTGCTTAGCTTTGAGTCTTTTTCATTTGAATCATTTATATAATACTTTGTGCATAAATAAAACTTTCATATTTAATATAATAGGGGTTACTAAATAAAGTAGCTAAGGGCAGGCTAATTGGATAAATAAGGATCCTCGTATTCTTAGAGGGTGAATATTTGAGTGTAAGTTACATTTAAAACCCCATTTTCTAATACCAGTTAGGCATACGTGCTTAACTCCTCACTTCATTCTGTGAGTCCCTGCTGAATTAGACCCTAACTAAACAATAACTTCAATAAAATAAATTGTGAGATCCTCTACAATCTCATTGATTGTGAAGACTCATAGTAGCTTTTTAGCTGTATTTCCTACATAGTCCTAGGCTATGTTTGTATTAGACTACGAGTCTAAGATGCCTTCCCTACTATATAAGCTGTACACTCTCTATCTTCAGTATTGTGTTTCACTTACTTATAAAATTTATTTAGAATACAGTATTTATTGCTTAATTTCAATTAATGTTTTACTGCTTCTTTTATTTACTCAGCACAAGTTCATTGAACATATACATACTTTATTTCAGTTTCATTAACTTTCATATGCACGCTTTAGTATTTTTCTAGCCTATCTAGGATGCTTTTATCCTTGTTTTACTTGCATGCTAGATTGTCAGATTATGTGAGTATTCTTACTCACTTTACTTTTTCCTTACTTTTCTTACTTTTTCCACACTGGTATGATTTCATTTTTGCACCCTTACTTACACTTATATTATAACTAGTTGTGATATCCAATTGAATTAATAAAATATTTAGCCTACTCTTAAAATGTGATTAGACTATATAGTCTAATTAGTTTTTCTTTTTTTTTGCTTTACCCTATTACATTTAAATGCCAAAATATGATAGATTATGTGCATTTGGAGGCTAGTGGAGTTGGACCAAGTGTAATAGCTTAAAAGTGCTTACGCTTATAATACAATAAATTCATAGCTTATTAATATTGCATATGAGTTCTTTCTTTTCTTTAATTTACTCATAATTATAATAATTAAAGTTATTTACTTCATATCTACTATGCTTGTGTTGGAGTTTCCTTAATTTCTTAAATGCTTGGGATGAGATGAATGGATGAATGAACATAATTGAATGTTAATTAAATCATTAGCTGCATACTTATTTGCATATTAAATTGGAATTTAGTTGCATATCTATCTAGGATGTTAATTATAATTAATTTTGTTACTTTACATTATTTTAGAATTGGAAATGAGCAATCCTATAAAATGGATTGAACTCTATTGTAGAATTAGAAATGAGCAATCCTATGAAATTGATTGAACTCTATATTATAATTGAAGTTAAATTGGATTGATTGCATGTTAGTTTAGGTGTTTTCTTAGCCATTTACAAAGGAGATTTTGCCAAAATTTTTAAGAATTCTAAGACTAAGAAATTTTATTGAAAATTTTAGATTCATATTCTATATGTTAATTATATAAAAATTTTATACTTAGAAATGCAAGTACTTATAATTATATGTGTCAATCATTCTTAAATTGCACTCACATGTATCCATATATGTTTCACATGTTAAAAACTTAGCTTCTTCATATCTAGACTTGCAAGATTTCACATCAATAGTTTTAAATTACATACCATACATGTATCATATGTTTAACTATATCTCATTCTCATACGCATTTCATACAATGATTCATAAAAATCCCTTTTATCTTAATTTAAGACCCTCATCTGAATCCTTGGCCAAACATAGTATCTAATGATTTGGATTATTTTCCTTCTAATATAATATTAGATATTGTGGTGACATATCAATGTTGAGTTAAGTGATCCTCAATATTGGGGTCGTCACACTTACAATCGTGTGGAATATATATTGAGCATAAATTGGACTGAATTAAAATGAGGAAGGATTGAAATGGGGGTACCTAGATGTAAAGACCCACTTAAGTAGTAATAAGTGAAACTCTTAAATATCGAGGCATCTTTTCAGATAATGATGGAGTTCCTGATACGAACTCCAAAGTTAAGCATACTCAAATGGCAACACTCCCAGGATGGGTGACCTACTGGGAAATTATCTTCTGAGGGTAAAATCGTGAGACCTTTCTGGCCAAAGCGGATAATACTTTGGTACTTAAGAGTTTGTGCTGTTACAAATGGTATTAGAGCAGACCATAGGGTGTCAAATAGGAGCTATATGTCATACAGGGCAAAGTACTACTTCATGTGAGCAGCCTATTGAACCCATGATGGTTAAGGTGCTATATGGTTGTGGGTACCTCTTAAGCCTATATGGGTCACCTCTAGTTCTATCTACCCAATGGATGGTTCTTAGATTTATGTGTAGATACTGACAAGGACGTCAGTTATTTAAATTGGAGAGATTGTAAAGACCCACTTAAATAGTAAAAAGTGAAACACTTAAGCATCGATGCACTTTTTCAGATAACGGTGGAGTTCCTGAGAAGAACTCCAAAGTTAAGCGTGCTCAGGTGGGAGCACTCCTAGGATGGGTGACCTACTAGGAAGTTATCTTCTAAGGGCAAAACTATGAGGGCTTTTTGGCCAAAATGGATAATACATTGGTACTTAAGAGTTTAGCTGTTACACTAGATCCAACGGTTTGCCAAGGTGCAGGAAGAAGAGAAGAGGATGTGGCAATAATGGGTTCCAATTTGCAAAAGACAAATCCTCACTACCTAATGGGACTTATAAGAAGGAATTAGGGCGGAGTCTATGAAGCGTTGAAGTTGTTGGCATGTGTTGGTTGCGGCGGAATATGCTGCATGTCCGCGATTTACACGCGCAAGCAACTTCCGCGAGGGAGATGCTGCTCGGGCCGTTCGGGCCAACAGGTCTGACCCATTAAGAGCTAACAGATCCCACGCTATTAAATTATTTTAATTTAATTTCTTTTATTTACTTAATTAAATCAAATTTCCTAATTAGTTCGGATTATAAATTAGTCATCAGAAAAATTTTTAATAAATCACCCCTAGCTATTTGAAGAGTAAGAAACGCAACGGCGAAATCAAATTTTGATTTCGACGAGTAATTAATTTTTCCTATTTTATGGGGTATTTTAAGTATATTAAAATATTCAACGAAAATCCAATGACTTCCAATTGCCTCCAAAATATCACCCATAATTAATTTTGGGGTGACGAGCGCAATAAAAAAATCTAATTTTCAATTTGAGGTTAATTTTAATATATCAAATTCCAGGGTTCCTGAAATTCCTTGAATCAGGATTTGATCTATTTGACACCTAATTTGAACCAAAATTTTAGGGTGTGCTCCTAATGGCTTATTAAGAGTGTTAGAATCAAAATTAAAATTTGATTTAGTCCTAATTGACTAGGGTAACAACCTTGAGTTATTACAGTCACACTATAATAAAAAAACATGTTAAGATGAAGAAGTTCCTTTCATTTTTCTAAACATCTCCTCATAAGAAGACTACTCTTTACAAGCTCTATAGTTGTGTCACCATTTGGAGCATAATTGGGTAGATATGTTCAAACTATCTCTCACAAATCTAATAAGGTACCAAGCATCTAATCTTTGGACTTCATCCTTGTACTTGATGCCTATTCACTGAGTTGGTTGATTATTCCTGAGAACTTGTTCAGGTAATCTAGCATCGACCTTCCCTCTACATACTTGAGCTCCAAAAACTATCTGACGAGCTGCTTCTTTTTATTTCCATTCATCCCTATGTAGAGTTCCTCCAACTTCTTACAAAGCTTTGTGGCGTTCTTTTTAATTGTCTGGGTAAGGGCATTATCATGCACCAATTATCGTATGTAACCATGTACTTACCGATGAAGAAGCTTTTATTGATTTGTTATTTTATCCTCTATTCTTGTTTTTGTAAGTACTTACATATAATCTATTTATAAAAAGGAGTAAAAAAATATATAAAATTGATGGTGGAGAAATTTTTTTTCAAAATAATCTGTTAATAAAATTAAAGGTGATCAAACATAACTAGTGTTTTTTCAAAAACATAGAGAAAATGAATAAGGAAAGATTTGTTAAGAAGATGAAGGATCTCTTCGCAAAATGACAACAATTGACTCTCCTCCAAGAATCTCAAATGTCTCATTGCATCGATAAATTAACCTCCAAAATCTTTAAAATCTTTTTGCGAAAAGATAGAATTGCTTTAGAGTTTTAAAGTAATAGTTAGAAAATAATGCATCTCATGCAAAGCAAGATTATTCATGAATACTTATGAGTTATGAGTGCATATAGTTGTTTCTAAGAGTTTTATATATCATATATGAATGCATCTAGAGATTTCAAGAATATTGAAACAACAATATAGGTAGAATTGAAATATCATTTATGAAAGCATTTGGAGTGATTTTCAAAAATGTATTTTGACTGTTTTATAAGTGATTAACCCAACATTGAGATGGTTGTTCTCATTCATGCTACTAGTACTTGACATCATGAAACTTCAAATATATGGGTAAGGGAAGCATGGTTGGGATAATAAAGATATCAGTGTGGCCGTGTTATACAATCACCTACATCATACGCTATAATAGTGGATTTTGGTTTTTGTGATGGGTTCTCAAAGAAAATTGTCAGCCTAGCTCTTTAAATAGGGTAGATCCTTCGTATAAAGTAGTAAGCTATAAAATTATCAATAAATCAATGGGAAAGTTATTAAACGAATCAACTGCATTTTTGTAGATTTATGGAGGGTGGCGATAAAAAGATCAAGATAGAGTAATGCTGCACTATGCACTTTCAAATAGTCAATTTGAATGATTGAATGTGTAATGATTTTATGGGTTTCAAAGCGCGGCACTTTGAAGTCTTTATCAACGCGTTCTTGCAACACCTCCGGTGTGAATGAAGAATGTAATGATATATGATGTTTAACATAAGTAGCTCTTGAAGATGTTGAGTTAACTGATGGCCAGTTGAGAGGGGAGTGTGGATGATTATAACGATGCACAAGATATGATATTTTTGTGATCAAAAGATGAATTAGATTAATAGAAACATAATTGGTAAAACATTTTTGTTAATTACAATACTCATACATCAAAGCCATTTTTTCATGATATACATAGTACATATATATTCACATATTCAACTATATTTAGAACTACTGCTATAATCTTCTTAGCTCTTCAAAATTTTGAATTAATGCATGTGTAAGACTTAGCTTGTCAAAGATTCCCAAGAAAAGAAATCTAAATAGATTTTGATATTTAAAAATACATGTAATATATTATTCTAAGTCTATAAATTTAAAATATCATGATATTTAAAAAAGTTCTTTTAAGTTAATTTAAATATTAACAGCAACGTGCATTATTTCAAAAAACCAATGCATTTTCTTTTTTTTTTGCTACTCTTTGGGAATACAGAGAATACATATTAGAGTGCTTTAATTCTTCAATTTAGCCGCATTATTTTCTAAAGCCGAACAAATTTATTACAAGATCAGATCCTCAAAGGGGTCCAAAGACCCCAGTATTGAAACTGAAACGAATGAACATATCAAATGGTTACATCATCAATTAGCAGCCCTTCAGGCAACGAACTAATCAGTCTCACCAGTGCACGTGGATCTCGGCAGCCGCGTCCTCCAAGGAAGAAGCCGCGGCGGCGCCAAGGATGGACGATCCGCATCGCGAGCACAGGAAGAGCGGCGGCGGGGGCTGGCCGTCCGATATGCCGATGCAGCGCGTGTGCTGCCACACATCGCAGCTATCGCAGGCGACCATCCGCTCGCCGTCATCATCACAAGCGCCGCACGCGCATCCGACCGCCCATGTGTTCGGCCCGCCCTCATACCGCAGCTCGGTTTCCATGTCTGCGCCCTCCCCTCTCAGCACCAGAACCGAACCGGACTGGGCCCCGCCCACCATCACCGGGTCCCGCTCCTCCCCTTCCACCCCGTCCATCCGTCGCAGCCGGAACCCCTCCATCACACAGCACGTGTCCCTCATCGCCCTCTCTGCCTCCCTCCTCAAATCCCCGACCGATGCGTGCGCCTCCACCACCACCACCTCCGGCGGCGCCCTCGGCCTCGTCATCTCCTCCCTTTCCCTCTCCCCCGGAGCCCACACGCACAGAAATCTCAGCCTGTCGTCATTGTCGTCCACCAGTCCCCATCTCTTCACCCAATGCTTTCCATCCAGAACCGCCTGAGCCGCCTCAGGCCGTGCCGCCGCCAACGCCCTGCAAATAATTTCTACCTCTTCGTGCACCTTCGCCGGCGCCGGCGCCGGCGAGCCCACTTCCTCGACCTCCTCCAGCCGGAACTCAAGCACCCGTGTGGCCGGATTCGACGTCCGGCGAACGATGTGGCGGCCCACCGCACAGTTCCCGATTGACTTCAGCACAAAATCAAGTAGCCCCGTGTCGCCGATGGTCAGGCGTGCTGCGTCCCGGACCTCCTGCCTCGTCATCTCGCCGCGTTCCGCCAGAGCCCCGACTATCACATCCGCCGCCACCCGCAGCCTTCTGGCAGGCCACCGGCTGTCCAGCTCCGCCGCCACCACGTCGAATTCCCTGCATCGCTTCCGCCTCTCTGTTCCGCCGGATCTCTTTGCCGGCCTGTCTTTGAGCCCTAGGAGATAGCGGAGGAGGTCGCTCGTGTTTGCAAGGCGGGCGAATGGCTCCGACGGGTCAGACCGCCGGCGCCGTCGGCAGTCAGCGATGATTCCGCTGATTTCAAAATCCTGGCCGCTGTCACCGGCTAGCTCGTTGAGCGGGAGGGAAGCCAGCTCTTCCCGCGCTTTGGCGTACAGCTCCTCCGTCACTCCGAAGCTGCCCATTCGGTACTGATAGCCCCACCGGCTGAACCACGGCGAGCCGTAGACGACTCCCAGTAGAAGCCTCAGCTCGATGGATTTCTTCCGACATGTGTCCACCACCGTCACCTCCCTGAGGCACGGAAATCAGCAACAGCACAGAATTTCGTTAATTTTATCGGCTATGAAGAAGATGCGCACCGGACGTGGAGGGAAGTGCAGAGGCGGTCCCAAAGGTCCATGAATTGACGGCCGGATATGAACTTGGAACCTCCCTCCCGGCCGTTGATGCAAAGGAGATGACCGAAGCCGTTGCAGTGAAGCAGGCCGTGGAGGAGATGGTTTGGGAGGAGGCAGGCATCTTCCCGCAGCGGTTTGTCCCAATCATTGTCGCTCGGGATTATCACGTGGTACCTCCGCCTCGACACCAAGTGATGACTCCATCCTATTTATTATTAATAAAACAGCAGAAATAGGGACTGGTCAATCGAAACTCCAAGAGTCAAGAATTGGTTTCTTTCGCTCCTTATGCACATTGGATCGATCAAGAAAGAGAGAAGAAATGGAATACCGCTAAAGCGGCAGTAATCACAGAAGGGGCGGGGAGAGCGGCGGACGCACTCCTCCACGGTGTAAAGAGGGATCAAGACGCCGGTCTTCTCGTCCACAAGAAGGGTGCACCAAGTCGGCATTCCGTCCGTCGGCCGCTGCTCCACGTCACCGCATTGCCGGAGAAATTCTTTGATGTTGTCCCTGAAGGCGCCGAAGAAGTGCACAGGGCATCCAGGATCCATGAACGTCCTGAGGCCGTAGATCTTTGACCGCTGCTTCTTCTTCGCCGTAGGATCCAAGATCACTGCCGTCGGCATTTGCAATCGCCGTCGCCGGAGATCTTGCTCTAGCTCGATCGAGCAGCTGGCTCCATTTTGTTTGAAGAATATCTGGATTAGCAGAAAGAAAAAGAAGCGAAGCAGAGGATGCGGGAAATTTGATTTATACTCCGACATTCCCCGAATTCGTGCAGCGCAGTGGATTTTCGCCCGCCTTCCTGCGAATCGAGCGCCTGCATCCCTCCCATTGATCGCGTGCCGGAGATGGTGCCACGCGTCAGAGACGGTTAAGACTTGCGCTTACTTGGCATCAATGATGAGCTGGACCATTGCCAATTTACGGCGGGCCGTTACGATTCTGTTACGACGTTCAAGCCCGAGCAGCAGCTGTGCTCGCTCGCTGGGTTTCTTTGTTGGATGTAATCGGTTTCACATTTCTTGATTACGTAGGCATATGCGTATACCCAAAATTCTAAAAGGATGCTGAATGGTTGGATTATATACGACTCTTTTTTTTTTTAATGTAAATTATATTTTTTAAGAGAATACATTTGGAATCTCTTAATATAAATGAATGAATTTATTATTCATATTATTTACATTATATTATAGTTTCTAATAGTATAAGTTTGGGATCTCTTAACTACTACGATAGATTTGATCACATCTCCATTTGTATTGGAAATCTATTCTCTATGCCTTACACTGCATTCATTGTTGCCTTATTTAAAACTAATCTTGGCTTGGGTTTAATTAGTACTAATGAACACCATCAATCTCATACTAATAATTAAAAGCACATTATTACATATTTAATCATCCAACTATTCTAATATTATCATAATCAAGTCCTGATTATTATTATAATGCTTGTACAAAATTATGCAATTGCACTGAGGTTCAAATTTGAGAAAAAGATATACGAGGACTTTCAATCTTTCTATACACGACAATAGTTGATATTTACTTTCAAAATTGAGGAACAGTTGTTTGAACTATATATGTTAAATATGTTCTATGAATTTCAAGGTCATTCGAAGAATTTAATTGAACATAATGGGCCCGTCAAGCCCTGCACTACTACAAAGCTTGATGGAGGTAATAAAACAAATAGTATCATGTTATATATAATTATGCTTAGAATGAGATATTGTGCATTTGTAACATTCTACAATCAATAGGCATAATATGTTGTCACATACGTGCTTGATGATAGGAATGTGTATCAGTAATTCCTGGTTTCTATATTATAAACTATTGGATAAAGGATTTTTAGATATTAAATGCAATTTTTCAATGCCAACAATCTATCATGATGAAGTTTATCATCTTTAAAGATTTCAAAAGAGGTGCAAGAAAAACTTATTAAATTTGATGTAGTAGATTAGTCGTACAAATATGAGATATGTTCAAGGCATAAGATATTACAATATAAAATTTAATGTGTGCTGATCCAAAATGAAGACCTCTGAACATATAAAATCATATAACAAATCTAAATCATCAAATATCTGGGTCAATCTAGATAAATGATCTGTTAGCACATTCTTACTCCCTTTCTTATCCCATATTTCTAGATCAAATTCTTGCAAGAGAAGCACCCAATGTATCAAGCAAGATTTTGCTTCTTTCTTTTGAAGGAGATACTTTCACATAAGTAATTTCTTTAATTTAGATTTTTTCTTTAAGAAAAAATCTAACCCGAAGAACAGTATGCTTTATTCATCTTGATTTAGATAATTCTAATTTATTTGATTTTATAAAATAGATAGAAAAATCATAAAGCTTTCGATCTTATACATTTAATATGGTCTATCAAACACATAATCATATTGAAATAAAATGGTGTAACTCATAAATAAATATAGTATCCTAGCAAATAATAAAGAATTAATTACATATTTTGATGGCATTGATAATCTGGCTTCGGCTGGTGAGTCGCAATAAGAAGAATACAGTGGCTGTAGCGATCCGCCGTATTCCGAACGCTTCTTCCGTTTCGCTTCGAATCGCCGCCCTTTGCTAATAATACTAACAGCGCTGTAAAACTCTAGTTTTCCTTTGAAATCGAAGCAACGGCATGAAGAGGAATTCAGGCTTCTTCTTCATACTTTTTTCTCTCTGTTTTTTTCATCACGACCCTGCTCTTGGCTTTTCCTGGCCCTTCTTCTCCTCTTCACCTCCGTCTCCCAAACAATTGGACGAGGGCTCTCTCGATAAAGAATCAAAGGCTCGCTTCTCTATAGGCAGCCCCGATGAGGACAAGGCCATGAAGCTTTTGGAAAAGGCGAGGAGGAAACTTTCTACCACGACGCCCAACACTTGTTGGCACAGAGCTTACAATCAGCTCTTTTCGTCTTGTTCTGAAATATTATCCAGTAATGAGAAACAAGGAAGGCTTGCTTGGATGCTCAGCGACTGCTTTCAACTGGACTCTGGAAGGGAGAGCTTCCCCTCCTGTGATTTTACGGGTCCGATGATGAAGTGCCTCAAGAAGCTCGAAGATGCAGAGCACAAAGTTTTTCTCGAATTTTATCTCGAGACCAACTCCATCTGCCATCAACTTCAGTTAAATCCTTCACCGCTTTTTTTTTTTTGCTTGTGTTAAAAATCAGTAGTTTTAGGGCAATCTCAACGCGTTCCCTTTTTTAGGAGTGATGCTTTCCGGCATAACACAGAGCGGCTCGTCAATGAATTGGTGAAGGCTGCTCGGTCTGCGGAGGATAAATTGGATGCAATGGAGGAGAAATCAGAAGTGCTGTTGCAGGACTCCGTTAAGATTCACGATTCATTATCTTCCTTGGAGTTCCAGACTCTGAATTTGGCGGATGCTTCCAAGGGCCTCGATGCTCAGATTCGTGAGGTTTTGAATAATTCGGAGTCGATATACGAGCAATCGAAGAACATCGCTGCTTCCCAAATGGAGATGAGGGAGAAGCAGGTAGAGATGAAGGAAGGGATTGATTTGGGAATGACTCTGCTTCACGAATCTTATAAGAATTTGGGCGACGGCATGGAGAAATTGAAGAGCGATGCGTTTGAGATTAACAGCGAGATTAAGAAGGTGGGGGATTCTATGGTTTCGAGCATGAAGAGCCTTCAAAGCACCGCAGATGATATCGGCAGCATTGCTGGCTTGTCTCTGGAGAAGCAGAAGAAGCTTATTGAAGGGCAGGCTGCGGCCCTCGCGGGACTGGATTTTCTCACCACTTTTCAATCGCAGGCTCTTGAAGAAAGCAGGTTATCTTGTCTTAATTTTAACTGTGCTTTTTCTTTTTTTGTTTTCAAATGTTCATGCGATCGAGATTGCTGATGTTTGTTTGAATTCATTAAAATTGTAAGGGATAATTTGAAAAAACTAGCAGAGTTTGGGCATATGCAGCAGGAGGAATTACTGAGAAGGCAAGATCAAATCCAGCACGCTCATGATCGGCTTATTCAAAATTCATTATCCATACTTTCTGCTCAGGTTTTTTAGTTTCGCTCTTTGTAATCATTTTTTATTCTGTTTTCTGATAAAATATATAAATAAATCATTAGAGATGGTATCCTTAAAAATGCTTTTTCAAGAAAAAAATTATATTTTTGTAAGAAATTTCATCACTTTTCTCAGAAGTGAAAGGAATTCTAATTTGATAAATGCTAGAATATCTAATAAATAAACATTTTTTCTATGTTATTAATGAGTTTTTAATTATAATTATAATAGTAAATTTTATTTATTATAAATTAATAATTAATTTTAAATGCATTAATGATTATTTTAAATGCAATAATAATTATGTGGCAATTGAGAGGGTATTTATTGAGGTATTGTAGTATATTCTTTCTAATTTATTGCTAATAATACAGAAGTTCCTCTATATCAAATAGTGCATTCATAATTTATTGGTTGCTAATTTATCTTTGATAATGCTTATAAAAATGATACAAAAGTAGTGTGCTATTTAAATATGAGATAATATTATTATTAAGATTGCATTGGGGTTTAATTAAGGGATTTTTTCTTAAGAAGAAGTAGAGTTTCTAAGATAAATATATGGTTAGTAATATTTGAACAATTGAACTATGAAACTATGAAGAGTGATAGCCAAATTAACAATGCTTAGTTCAACAATAGTTTTACACCAGTTTATCTTATGATTTTAATATTAGCTAGTGGTTAATTGCAGGAAGAGTTCGAAACGAAGCAGGCAAATATTTTTGCAGCACTTGAAAAGCTTTTCTTACTCCAAAATGCCTTAGTCACTGAATCACGATACATTAAAGCATTCTTTTTCTACTCATGCGTTATCTTTCTCCTGTATATGCTCACTAGTGCGAAGCAGACCTTTAGCATCAGGGCTCGCCTCTATTTAGGTATGGATTTACCTTGAGCTTAATCCTGAATTATATTTACTAATATGTTGTTAACTTTGCAAATTCCTTGATAGGCTTGTGCATTACGTTTGTGGCCGAAATTTCTATTATTAGATATAGCTGTGTCATTTCCAATGAACAAAGTTGGATAATGTCTAGAGTGTGGATGACAAGATCATTATTTCTAGTTGCTGCTTCTTTTCATGTTCTTCATTCCATATTTACTTTTAGGTGCTTATAACCTTCCTTACACCTTGAATTTTGTACCTTTTTACTGCTTACTCATTTTTAACTAAAAATTTAAGTTTGTTAATCTTTGCAGGGATTATGAGGTTCTAAACTATCAAATGCTACAAGCTTTGCTACAAAAGATTCATGTCATTGAGCAGAGTTCTGGTGTGGATTTTTATTTTAAGAGAAATACTACACTTACAATATAATATACATTTCAAATATTTTTTTTTTTCTTTTTTATTCTTATATATGGTATCAATTATATATTTACACATAAGATTGCAAAGTCATTTGCTTTAATTCATTTCATATGTATTGATCTGACGGAGCCTTCTTTATGTGATAGGATACAAATATTTGTGTGCTGATGACGATGATGATGGGAGTGAAACAAGCAGGAGTGTATATTCCTGGATGGATGAAGAATTGCCTGAAGATGTGGGAACGAATGTGGATCCTGATTATGCGCCTCTAGAAGTAGTTGATGAAAATTCAATTATGAATATCAGCTCTGCATGTACAAGATACTATCTTCGATCTCGGAGTAGATCGTAAATCTTAGGCTCAAGGGGATTCGATCAATAGCACTTGTTTAACATATCTATGTAGTTTTAGATTCTTATGTGCTAATTTAAATCTAGAATAATTTAGATTAATTATTGAGGAGTTCAGTAATTTTAACTCTTCAACTACATCTTCGTTGTCATCATTATGAAATTTGTTTATATGTTAACGTTCTTAAGTTATTCCTCCAACTTTCATGGAACTTCAACATTTGTTCTAAGAAGCAACTTTGAGTGCAATAAATGGCGTACATGTATGCGTGTGTTTATGTGTTTTTGTACATGCATGTATATGAATGCTGCTGTCTTATCAGTTGAAACAACTACATCGTAATTTATTTTCTTTAATAACATTATAAATATGACATGCGTGTGTGATGGCGTACATGTGATTAGCTTTGGGTCGGTCCAGTTCAAGTCTAATACCAAATGACACATAATAATTGGGTCACGACATGACTTGAAACAATTATCAATACGACTTAATAACGAATAATATTACAACTCAATCTGGTATAGCACCTGCTCAATTTCAGCTATGCTCTATACAAATCAGAGCCATGGGTCTCCTCTTCATGTGAGTCCTACATCACATAGAAAAGCTTATAATCATTTTTGGTGATGTCGAGGAGTATTGTTGGAGCAGCTGAGGAGCTAACTAGGCTTGGAATCATAATAATTGCTTTCCAAAGCTTCATTGAGCAGAAAACTTGAATCCATGTTATTTTACATTTTAAAATATTAAATAATCCTAAATATAATATTTGGATGTTTTTAGACTTTCTTGTTCGAATAAGCACATAATTGATTTTTGAGTATGATAATTCATTAAGTTAAAGTTTGAAGGTTAATACTATAATAATTGGTTTTTTTAGTAATTTTTATGTTTAGATGCTATCTCTATTAATGTATATTTGCTAAAATAAAATTAATCAAACAAAATAATAATTATTTAAATTCTTTAATCTAATTATTGCATTTCATATATGAAGTTTAAGAGCATCTTAATTTCTTATTTAATTTGTAAAACCATAATGATTGCATAATAAATACAAGAATAATAAATTTATTATCTTAAGTGAACAAATCCTCCAGAGGTAGCTATATATATGCTTTCTTTTGATTATGTTTGGACTATGCCCAACTATAAATTGTTATGTATAAATTTTGAATTGGTCATAAATTTTTGAACTACTAATAAGATATTAATATGGGTATTCAAATAATATTTAATTAATATGGATATGTCAATTAGGATCATCATATACATTTGTTTTCATAATACCATAACATAGATAGTGTTTAGAATAATAAAAATAGTAATAAATGTTATGTAAATCATCATACATGATCATAGTTGGGATAGATAAAGCAACAAAGTTAATAAAATAGCACTTTGAGAGACATATCTAAGTTGTAATTCAATGATATGATCAAAATAAAATAAAAATTCAACAAACATAGTAATGATTTGTGGTACAAATATATATTTATGAGAATGTTTGTAATGCATGATGTCACAATCGTAATAGATGATTTAGATTAAGTTTCTTAGAAGATTTTGAGCAAAATTCCATCTCATAATCTGCTGAATAATATATGTGCCAACGAAAATTCCTATCCTCCTTCAAAATGAGGATAAATTAGAAGATCACATCATTTTTTCTTAAAATTGTGGAATCATATTTTCTTTATATTAGCGATTAAAAAATTATAGAATTTATAGCTCATGTGATAAACACTTAATTATCCTTACGAATGATACAGAGATTTATTTTACTCATCTTAATCACGAACAAATTCACAAAGACCTATAGTTAGGAGGAGTGTTGAAGGCCGGGAGCGATCTAGCGCCCTTTAGAGTTCAGACACTTGTGCGACGCTAGGGTTTGCTTCGTCGGGATCATCCACGCGAGAAGGCTATCGAGAAGGGTTTGCATAAGGGCTGGTCAGGGGGTCCAAACCGTCCATACTAGGGCTGAGGGAAGGACCATCGGATGGGGAAGACGAAGCGTATTGCGGAGGAGAGATTTAAGGACCAAAGATCGGAGATTTCCTTAGATAGAGATTGGAAAACAAAAGGGGAAAAGGACGAGAAGCCCCAGCTAGCGGTGCAGCAGATGGAGGATGCGGTTTCTATCAAAACGGGCGGTATATACATCCCGCCCCATAGGATGGCTCAGATGATGAGGGACGTGCAGGATAAGACCAGCGAATCCTACCAACGGCTGAGCTGGGATGCTCTGAGAAAGAGTATAAATGGTCTCGTGAACAAGGTGAACGCTACGAACATCAAGAACATCATCCCCGAGCTCTTTTCTGAGAACCTCATCAGGGGAAGGGGCCTCTTTTGCCGGTCCTGTATGAAATCTCAGATGGCGTCTCCTGGCTTCACGGATGTTTTTGCGGCTTTGGTTGCGGTTGTGAACACCAAGTTTCCAGAGGTGGGAAAGCTCCTTCTGAAGAGGGTTCTCTTGCAGTTCAAGAGGGCTTTTGCGAGGAATGATAAGGTTTGCGCTTGGTGCTCCAACTTTTGCATACTCTTCATGCTGATGCGCTGATGATTTGAATTCCTCTTCTCGACAGCCCCAATTGCTTGCTGCAACTAAATTCATAGCGCATCTTGTGAATCAGCAAGTGGCGCATGAAGTCGTTGCATTGGAGCTTCTTACAGTTTTATTGGTAAACCCTACGGACGATAGTGTTGAGGTGGGGTGTCTTTCTTAGTATGCTTATTTTTTGGGTCATTTTTTTTGTTTTTCCCAGTGTTAAATGCTTATGCAGTTACTTTCATGTATATAGGTTGCTGTTGGTTTTGTTAAAGAATGCGGAGCATTGCTGCAGGACCTTGTTCCTCAAGGTCTTCATGGTGAGTCAGTGATTTATATATTATGGTGTATTACACCAGTATCAATAAAATATTGCTTAAGCAGTAGATACCATTGATCATTGTGCTGTGTAACTCATGTTGTTCATGTTACTATCTTTTAAATTTACTGCTATCTTTTCTTGGCCAATTACTTTTTTAATACTGTCAGAGTAAACCGTGCAATCCAGCTCATGGTTACACATGCTCTTTTTATGAAAAAACAACACATGTTTGCAATAAACCAAAATAAAGAATAAAATGCCAAGTTCCTATTAATCTTGTCTTATAGGTACGATATTAAGTTGCCTTCAACATTGAGAATAAATTGCACATCTCAGATAAATCACCTTCAAGTTGCCACCTTCTAAAATATACCTTCAATTTCAGTGAATCAATCTTTAGTTATTTTATCCAAGAGCTTGACTCCCAACATTTTAGCTTTGTTGGCACCAGAAGCTAAATATTTTTGCCTGGCCACAATAATCAGATAAACTCTTTTTTTACAGATGTTCATACCACAATGAGTCTCTACACTATTGAAGCACTGTTAAAATTCACCTTTCTGTCATGGTGTCCCAGTTGCCTGTATTGAATAAAGAGTTGAAGTTTAACAAGGCAACATGGACATAGATTGCACAAAGATCATGGGTAGTATGTTACCTACCATGTTTTTTTACCAAATGGCGCATCTTTATGCTTGGTATAAAATATAGCAAGAAATTGAGCTTCATTAATATATTTTCCATTTATAGCTGCTTTACAATTGAGCTTTATAAACTTTAAAAACCACTGATCGAGCTAAACGGGATTCCCCATGCAGCCTATGCACAGAAACTCTTGAATAAAGCTGTAATCTCCAGTACTGCTCTCTCTATGTTTTACGGAATCTCATTCCCGATCACATTGGTTAGTGCTTGCCAAAATCCTTAGGAAGAGCCATTCATTAGTACCCCTTAAAATTCTTTATAATTAGCTTCTCTTAGTCTGAGATTTTATTTCCAAGCAGCTGTACAGTCCATCAAAATATGCTCAAATAGCTGCTTGTATAGATAGTGCAATGCTGGTATTTGCAACTTTGTGCTGGAACTCTGTACGAGTTGCTTTTGTTGGCTGTGATTTGTTGCAGGTCAAGATCAAAAATCTGCAGAAAATTGCTGTGCTGCTGCTCAAAATTTGTGAAATTAACTTCATTAAGGGTGCCCAAAATCTCTTTTCCCAGCGTAATTGCATTGTTTCCTTAAAATATACATTATTGATCATATTTAATCTTCATACATTTAACTAAAAGTATTTTCACCTTTACCAAAAATTAGTGTCACTAGCAGCAAGAATCTTTCTCCAAATGCTTTAGCTTTGGGATCCTAAGCCTTCTACCCTTGATAGTGTACTTAACTAAACTATGCCAAGTGATTCAGAGCTTTAGCTGCATTGTAATTGAAGTCACTTTGCAATGAGGCTGCCCAACAATATTTATTCCCAAATATTTGAAACTTTCTACCCTTTTGATTTCATATAAACAGGATTTTTTATTATGCTTGGGAGAACGGGTTTGTTTGCTAAAAATGATGAGACTTCTATAAACAACTTGTTCTGTTCATCTTGCATAATCTTCAAGAATCTTTTGAATGTGCTCAGCATGCAGAATAGTCTTAACAAAAAGATATATAAGCATAAAGTAAGTGGGAGATAAGTGGCCCACTCTGTTCAATCTAATGCCCATAATTTCATCTGATAATGATTAGCTAATGTGAGGAGCTTAGAGCAAACGAAGAATGAAAAGATAAGGAGATACATGAGGTGTTTTTTTTTTAAGTTCCCTTCTGGATATGATCCACTAAATTCTCTTGCAATTAACCATTATGCTGTATTTTATTTTCGAAATGCATTTCATCATTCAATAATCCCACTTGGGAGGAAAATTGTGCCTTTGAAGAACCACATTTTAATATATAATTTCATTTTATCATAAACCAGAGCCATGTCAACTTTGAGTGCCATCATACCTTGGATTGATGAATAGTGCTAAAACTGGGAGATAACCTCTTGTGCCACCAAACAATGTTTTCTAATATTTCACTGTGGAACGAAAGCTCCTTGCTCCTTTAGAATGATTCTTGGCAGAAATGGCTTAAGCTTATTAACCAACCCCTTAGCCACAATCATGTAAAGTGTAGTGCAATATCTGATTTGTTTGAATTGAGAAGGAGAGTTGGCGTTATCAATTTTTGGAATGAGTCACTACTGTGTTGCACCATATTTGAGGCATGATTCTGGAATCGAAGAACTCTTTGATAGCATCAATAATATCCTACCCTACAATCGACCGCACCCCTTGATTAACAAAGCATGCACCATCAATTTTGGAAACTTTGTTTTTCTCTAGAGCACACCAAATTTCCTTGATGATCAGCTGATACAAATGGCAACTCTCATGCTCCATAAGAGCATCTTGATTTCAGGGGATGTGGCTGGGATGGATGTTTTCCATTATTATAGAATTCTTATATGAGATCAGGGGACGTGTTGCCAATTTCATGTTTGGAGAAGAGCAGTTTACCATCTTGATTAGTAATAGAGGAATATTTTTTTTTTCCTTGGATAATCAAACTAGTGGAAAAAGGTAGTTTCTGGCCTTTCCATCAGCTAGCCAATTAATTCTAGCCATTTGCTCCACCATCAAAAAATCTACCTTGCATTTGATTTAGTTAGTTGTTCATGGATTGCTCAGGCTGCTAGATACCAGTGGTCCTCAGTACCTCTTTCAATTATCTTTTGCTGAAAATTCCTCAAATCAGTTTTTTAAGTTTGCCATCTTCCTTTTACAATTTGGCTAGTAAACAATCTCCATGCTTATGACCCATTTTTGTGCAAGTATAGCAAAGAACAGTGAGCTTGTTATAATGACTTGGCTGATTCAATACACCTCTGGAGCTGCGAGCTTTCATATTGGAAATTAACATATTGGGCAAATCAATTCTAATGCAAACTTGAGCAAATTGTTCCATTTCTCCACCTGAGGTAGTGTTGTCAATCAATAGAGGTTCGCCTATAGTAGAAGCCATTACTAATAGATTTTTCTTCCCCCAAAATTCCAAAGGGAGCCCTGGGAACCACACCCAAATAGGAGTCATGTAAGCCACCTTTTGCCCAGGAACATATCCAGGTTTTCCAGTTGTCTATTCCTATGCACTTGCTCTTCTACAAACTATGGAACCTTGCTGCAAATGATCCTTGCATCCTTGTTGCCAACACAAACAATAGGCAATCAAAATTGAGTGTCATAGCTTCTAAAATGCAAAATGAGCTCTACTTTAGATTTAGTTCATTGATTAGCATTTTGAAGGAAATGCTTCTTCCAGAAAGGCGCACCACCAAATCATCATTGAATTTCTTAGATTGCTCAATTCTAAAGATTTGCTCTTCCAAGATGCATTTTTTCTGGTCCAATGGGCTGTTGATTCTAGTAGCAGTATTCCATCAAGCGCTTTGTGCACACCGAACAGTACCCCAAATTGCAGGATGGGAAAGTTAATTTCACCTTGGCAGGAGGTTGATGCCATTCCTTCTTCCCCGTATTTTCTCTATTACTCTAATGGTCTTACGCATGAAAGATCCCCCTGTTAAGTTCCCACCAATCCCCTCCCGCTGATACTTCAACTTCCACTGTTGAGTTCCCTGATACGCATGGAAGACTCACCTTCCACTGACACTTCACTTTGAATTTGGATATTGTGATCATGCTTTAAAGTGATATGATTATTCAATACTGTTTTAGTTCTGTAGTTAATTCTTTCAAGTATTGAATTTGAGGAAAAGTGGCTGCGTACTTGATAGAAAAAACTATATGTTTTTTAGGCAGAAAAAAAAGAACTGTTTGTAAGACGTATTAAGCCAAATAATTGCATTATGTTTGTTAACCCAGTCATGTCATTCTTAATAGGTTTTTGTTTGAGTAATATCTTGCCTTAGTTTGTTATGGCATGCTTGATCAGTGTGTTTTTTCTGTTAATTTTTATAGGGATCTTCTTAATACATATTTTTCAGGAATGATTGTATGCATATTTTTATCCTTTGTATGCATAGCAGAGGGAGGTGGGAGGATTATTGATAGCATCTCCCTTACGAAGGAAATCTTTTGTTTGGCTTTAAATTTGTTTCTCCTAAAGCAGCTTACTTATTTTGTGTTTGTGCAATTTTAGCTCTTTATTGTACAACATAAGCAATCTAATCCTATTTTTAATTGGCCTAATCATTAAATGCTAATATCAATTTCACTCTCCATCGTCTTCATCGCCATATTGAATTCTTTTTCTATAATTTTGCTATTAGTATACGCATTAGATATTTTTAAATTAATGTTACATTTTATTCTGTTGCAGTTACTACAGTCTGGCACTGTTGTCACCTTAAATCTTTTCTAGTTTCACTTGGCATCTATCTAAATGGTTTTATTCTCTATATTGGTAGGTGTTTTTGAAAGATTCCGTGGTATACTCCATGAAGGAGAAATTGACAAGCGTGTACAATTTTTGATAGAGGGTCTTTTTGCTATAAGAAAGGCAAAGTTTCAGGTATCCAATCACTATTTGTAAACATTAACGTTCAGTAAGCATGCCTCTAACAATTTAGTCACTCAGTTTAATTCTGAACTTTTTTTAATTAGCATATATATGCATTAGGGGTTTCCAGCTATCCGTGCAGAACTGGATCTTGTGGAACTGGAGGATCAATTTACACATGAGATGTCCTTTGAGGATGATATAGATCCTGATACCAGTCTAGGTTTTTTTTCCTGTACATTTGCAGGACAGTTTTCAATAAAAACATGCAATTTCTGTGGATCTGATATATATATTTTTTTATTCTAGATGTTTTCAAGTTTAATACACAATTTCTTGAAGATGAGAAAGCTTATGAGGATCTCAAGAAAAGTTTTCTCGGGGAAGAGTCTACTGATGATGAAGCAGGTTCTGAAGAAGAAGGCTCAGATGATGAGGATGACAGAGAATCAGAAGAAGAGGATGCTGAACAAATTGAGATAAAGGATGAGACTGAAACCAATCTGATCAATTTGCGGAGAACCATTTACCTCACGATTATGTCCAGTGTTGATTTTGAGGAAGCTGGCCACAAGTTATTGAAAATAAAACTTGAACCTGGTCAAGAGGTAATATCACTTTCTGTATTGAGTAACTTACAGTGCTGCTATTATTTTATTTGTGCTTAGCATATCTATAGCATGTGCTTGATGAATTGTTCTTGTTACATGACTGACTAATCGTTTCTTGTCAATAAATGCTCCATGGCCTTGGTTAAAATTGCCATATTGAGTACAAAACATGTGATTCCGCTTGGCTGGTTGAGTTTAGACATTGTGGAGAGCTAATAGATTGCTAAATGATTTGTCAAGTATGTTTTTAGTTATTTAATAGCGGAGTTGTTCAAGATTGTGCTGATAGTTTTATTTCATTTAATATTTGTCATACGTATATTGCACACTAAATTAGAACATTTACGGAGATAGTGATAGAGAAGGCATTTATATGATTTAATCTTGGAATATTTCATGTTCATGTGTCGTGAGAATTGATTTGATTTACATTTAGGAAGGTGTGATGGTGTGTATTAATGCTGCAAGATGAAGCATTTAACTAGCAATTCATGGAAAGTAGAAAAGCTCATAATTTTTGAAGGATTACTTGTGTGGGGTGATAAACAGTTCACATCTTTTTATTAGTTATGGAGACATTCACAAGTGGGAATTTCTTGTTAAAAAAGTAACGAGAACATATTTGGGAGATAAGTAATTTTTTTAGATAATTTTTTTTTGTATATAATATGCTATTTTTATAGGCGCTTAAAAAAAAAAAAATTATCTGTGATGGGTTTAAGCATCTTGAGTTTTTTCTACGTTATAATGCAGATATATGATAACTAAGTCCTAATGATCAACATGCTGAACTTGTTTAGGAGTCTAGGATATATGGAAAATTATTGGCAAATCTTACAAACTTATTTTAGAGAAATCTGGAAGAGATTCATTGCTTCACATAAATTTATATTTTATTGTCATACTAGAACTATTTTTAATTGATTTGAGTGCTCTAAACAAAGACTTTTGTTGAATACTTTAATTAATAAAGATCAATTTATTTTGAAATAATCGTGTCCTAAAATTATGAATATGGTAAATTTTTATTATACATGAGGAAGGATACTAAAATTCATGAGATTAGAAAATTTTATGCTTTGGCTATTTTTATAGACGTTTCGAGGATTGAAACTAAGTTGTACCTAAGAATTATATGCAGTAGTGGAACCTTTTAAATCTTGGAGAAGTACTTGGCATCTATTTATCATTCATTGCCAAAAGAGTAGATTAGATGTTATTATAAAAGCATTGAGAATTAACTGTTAACTATAACAATACACAAGTTTTGTGCGCTCATCCACCTCAAGATTATAGATGCCATTATTTCTTCAAGGAAACTTGCCAGTATATTTTTTAACTTTGGGAGTGTTTGGCAGATGGAACTGTGCATAATGCTGCTGGAATGCTGCAGCCAGGAGAGAACGTACCTACGTTATTACGGGCTGCTGGGGCAAAGGTTCTGCATGATCAACAAGGTTTATCAGGAGAATTTCGAGAAGTGCTTCGTCCAGCAGTACTCCATGATTCATCGCCTCGAGACGAACAAACTACGGAACGTGGCCAAATTCTTCGCCCATCTGCTCGGCACCTACGCCCTGCCCTGGCACGTCCTCGCCTACATCCGCCTCACCGAAGAGGACACCACTTCCTCCTCCCGAATCTTCATCAAAATTCTCTTCCAGGTATCTCCATTCTTCTTCTTCTTCTTCTTCGTCTTCGTCTTCGTTTTCTTAGGGTTCCATTCGTTTGCATAGGAACTGTCGGAGCATCTGGGCATACGGCTGCTGAACGAACGGCTGAACGATCCGACGATGCTGGATTCGTTCGAATCAATCTTTCCCAGGGACAACCCGAAGAACACTCGGTTCTCGATCAACTTCTTCACTTCGATCGGCCTCGGAGGCATCACGGAGAACTTGCGGGAGTACTTGAAGAATATGCCGAGGCTCATCATGCAGCAGCAAAAGCCCGCTTCCGATTCCTCAGGCGATGAATCCGGCAGTTCAAGCAGCGGCGATGATGATCAGTCTTCCTCAGATTCCGATTCCGATTCCGATTCCGATTCTTCCGACTCCGACCCTAAATCGAGGTCTGATGATCGTCGCAAGAGGCAGAGAAAACGATGACGAAGTGAAATCTGAAATTTAAAAACCTCGCATTTTCCGTTGCCCGGCGCGGTGCGTTAGTCGAGTGCTCAATTTTCGATGGTCATTCTGTGCATTGTATGCTTCTTGTGCTTATCAGCCTTTTTTATTCTCCTCTTTCTGTGTTTCATAAAAAATTTAGGGTAATTGTATAATTATTTTATTTGGAAATTGCAAACTTGGGTCTTGTACTTTTACTAATTTATTTTTCGCTCTTCTGATATCTAAATTATACTAATTAAAATTTTCATAGTTTAACATGTCAATATTAATGTCTAAAATAATTTTAATTCCAAGTTAATATTAGAAATTATTATAAACATACATTGAAGGGTCATTATTGTCATTTCTTCTTTTTATTTAGGTGAGTTTCAAATATTTGAAGTAAATACGCCGACGGTGGGATTTGAATCAGCCACTTGTTTATTTATACCTTCATTCAAAATCAAGCGCGTTTAATTAAACATTTTGAAACTAATTGTATTTTTTAATTTAAAAATGTCACTAAATAAAGTTAATTTAAATTGCTTAATTCTTAAATATAATTAACTAAATAATAATAATTTTATAGTCAATATTAGCAATTGCTTATTAAAATTGATTATTTTATTTAATTATGATGATTTTGATTATCACTTATCTCATAATTAATTAAATTAATAACATTGACAGATTTATTGTATTAAGAATAGCTATCTTACGTTAAGTCAAAAGAAGTCACAATGATGTTTGGATTGAGGCTTAAGCTGAGCAAAGCCAGCTGTATGTATGAATAAAAATATATAAAATTTCTAATTTAGTTGCTAAGTTGGCTTAATTCAAGTGGATTAAGATGATTATAATAGAATTATTTAATTTAAAATTACGTTAATTTGCTATATACTATAAAATATTTAATTAATGCAATAAATGATAAATAATTACTTAATTTAAAATGTTAAAAATATTTGCTTATATAAATTAATTAAATTTAATATTGTTACTAGATACATTAGCTAAATTAAACTTCATGTTTATTTAATGGAGTCGAGCTTTATGATGTATTATTGTCCAACCAAAGCTTGAGTTCATCAAATGAGCCTAAATCAAGCTTAGACTATTTTTTAAGAATGAAAGCCACTTTTTATCCTAGTTGTTGTATGTACGCAAAGAAGCTAAACTACGAAGAGCTATCGACCCTTTTCTTGGGCATAAAATTGAAAGATGAGGGGTTATTTATCCAAATTGAACCTCAAAGATTTTATCTAAAACATTTTCATCAAATAAAGAAAATAAGTCTCACTGATCAACAACTGCTATACTAATTTTTTATAAGATTAAATATGTGAATGGCAAAATTTGAACACTTTTGCAGTTCAGCTCCTGCCTAAAACACAAATTACAAAGTCAGAAGAAACGCTGGGCTTTCAATATGGTGATGGTTCTACTAATTAATAAAGGTCACAAAATATCTATCATCAATCATCATCACAAACACAAGAGGAGAAGAATAAGAATAGCACGAACAACAAAGCCACCCAAATATACCTTCCAAAAAGGAAAGAAAGAAAAAAAGAGCAGAATAAACACAGCGCAGCATACAATCAAAATCCATCTACCTCCCGTCCGCCGACGTGAAAGATTCTGCGAAGCCCGCCGGCCTCGTGGGAATGCTGCTCTGGGTGCTATCAAGGCTGGCAAGGAACGAATATGTGGTGGCTCCATCCCCGTCCTCAAATGCCTGCCACTTCTTCAGCGCCTGAGGCAGCGTCATGTCGAGATCAATGCCATAGGTGTCGTCCAAGTCGGGATCGGACGGCTTCCAGAGCTCCGCAAGAGAGGAGAGGACATTGACGGCATGTCCCATCTCCGGGCGCCGGTGGGGCTCGTGGGAGCAGCAGTGGCCTGCGAGCTCGGCAACGGTGATGATGCTGGATAGGGTTTCCTCGTTGAGATCCATGACGGGGTCTATGGCCTTTCGGAAGCCCTCCTTGTTGAGCTGCGTTCGCCGGAACAATGCGACCAGATGCATGCTCTCCTCAGGCTGGCTCTCATCCAGCGCCTTCCGTCCAGTGATCAGCTCCATCAGTATCACACCAAAGCTAAAGACATCCGCCTTCGTCGTCACACGCCCCGTCGCTGCACCACCAGGTTCCCATCATCATATCATTAATGGTAGTAGTAGTAGTAGAAGATCATCTATCACTCAAAAATTCTTAATTTCTTTATATAATAATATCCTGTTATACCTTCTTTGAAGAAACATTCAGTTTAATCAATCATTATAACTCACAATCTGAAACAACCGGACACTGCATCAACACAACTTCGACAATGTTTTTCTTACTGATGCTTTCTAAAAGAAACAATTTATATGAATCAATACCAATGTTTTTCTGTTCCTCAAACAACCGCTCATACCTGCAAATTGAACGATGAAAATTAAAGCCTAAACAGTTCCCACAAGCCAGAAATTACAGCGTGTCTCTCTCTCTTCCTCTACAACCATAATGAACAAACAGGTTGTTTTCTAGTCTGTGGATTATGTTCTCAGCAGTTCCACTCAAGCACTATGGAGAACATCTTCGGGCAATTTTCAGCAGCATTCACTTTAAATATAATGGCCTAATCACACAACTTTTGGGTATCACCTAGGGGCTGGCACTTTGCTCTAAACTCAAAAAAATTTGCTTGACACTGACTTGAATTTTGAGTGAATCCTAAATCAAATTGAAAATTTAAGTCAAGTTGTTTCAAGTTCAAATCAACTTGCTTGATTTGCAATTAGAGTCGAATCAAAATTTATAATAAAAAAAATTCTCGATTGGATGTGTCACGTGCAGATCTGATCCCCATAGATGTGTATTCATTTAAAACAGGCTTCGGTATCCTAGTGAAGTTTTTTTCCCTGTGGTGAATGAAAAAAAACTAGCATATTTGATGTTCACCAATATATAAACAATTTTTTAAATGATATGCCTTATCCACCATATATAACTAATTAAATAAAATGTAAAATAAAGTTTCATGCATCTTAATATTAAAAAAACGGCTAGGCCGCTATCCAGATAATGTATAAATCTAGCGATAAAAGTTGAAGTTCCAAGCAAACTCGTTCCAACGCATGAAGCTCAGAGAAAAAAACAATGTTTAGCATCTTTAGACTAGAGGTTGAAAGATTACCAGCATATTCCGGTGCAAGGTATCCAAAGGTTCCAGCAAGCCGAGTCTCCACAGAGCATCCTTTGCCATCAGCCAGCCTAACAAGCCCAAAGTCTGCCACCTTAGCCTTCATATCATCCCCGAGAAGGATGTTTGAGGGCTTCAAATCTCTATGTATGAAGCTCTGATGAGCAAGACTATGCAGATACTCAACCCCCCTTGCAACATCTAAAGCAATGCCCAATCTCTTCTTCCACTCCAACGGCTTCAAGCCCTCTTCCCTCCAATCAAATAAATGACAGCTCAATGTCCCTTGCGGCATATACTCATACACTAGGAGCCTCTCATTCCCATCAAGGCAATACCCAAGCAGTGAAACCAGATTGCGATGCCTAACTTTTGTAAGAACTGCAATTTCCGACTTAAACTCATTCAAGCCCTTTGTACCCATCACACCAGACTCCATTCTTTTAACAGCTATTTTAGTACCATCATGCAGCTCGCCCTTGTACACAGTACCAAAACCTCCTCGGCCAAGAATGTTCTCTTCACTGAAATTATTGGTCACACTCCTCAAGACTTGAATAGAGATCGTCAAATTTCCAGCTTCAACCACACGGACATCACTAGGTCCACTGCTCGTCTGGCTATAGTTCTCACTTGTTGCCCCTGCATTCACATTTGATCCTGCCACTGTAATCTTCACCAAATCAGGATCCGACCCAGATAATCTGGGATGGATCACAATGGCGTTTGGACTCTGAATTCGGTTAAAATTTTGCTGCCTTTTCTTGTAATAGCACAGAGTTATCAAAGTGATGATCGAAATACCACATATCACAGCGAGAACAGAACCTAATATAATTCCCACGCGAATAGAAGCAGTCTTCCCTCTACTACCAGGAATTTCAGCACTCTCTGAAGTGGTTGAGCCAGAACCATTTAGAACAATTCCAGGACTGGAAACAGGAGTGACTACATCGCTGCCTATATTTGGGTTCCCTCGGGTTTTCAAAAGAACACGTTTTGGAAAACTTGGAATCTTACCTGAAATTGAATTGTTAGAAACATCCACCTCCGACAGATAGGCCAAGCCAGTTAATGATGACGGGATAGCGCCTGAGAGATTGTTGTCTGAGAGCAGAAGCTTCTGCAGCGCAGGTAAATACGCAAAGTCAGGTGAGATGGTACCACTCAAACCCATCTTCTGAAAGTTTATGATCGTAATATTCCCATCACCATCACAGCTAACTCCAAGCCATTCACCGCCGCAAGGGTCATTCCCCTTCCAATTCTCCGCAAAGCTCAACGGATACCCCAGATATTCCGCTATCTTAAGCAGAATATTCACGCGAGAATCGCAGGGAGCTCCCGGTTTCTGCAAACAAAAGCTCTCTGTTGTAGGATCGAGGTCCAGCTGCTTCACAGAATCTGAGAACTCAGGCGTTGGTCCTTGCAGAAGATTGTTGGTGAGGCTAATCCGTGTGATGGATTTGAACGACGTGAGAGAGCTGGGGACGGGACCGGTAAGCCGGTTATCTCGCAGCATGAGATCCCGGAGGCCGACCAGGCCGGAGAAGTCCGGGAGAGAGCCAGAGAAGGAGTTGGAATGGAGCCAAAGCTGTTCCAAAGCAGTCATGTTCTGCACGACAGATATTCCGCCTGAGAGAGAGTTGCCCTTTGTTTGGCTGTTGAGCCAGAGCGAACGAATGCCGGATCCGGCGAACACGGTCGGCAACTCACCGGAAAGAAGGTTAAACGCAAGCGCTAAGTGTCTGAGGCTGGGAAAGGCGGTGGCGAAGAAGCCGGGGACAGCGCCCGTGACATTAGCTGAGTTAGCGGAGAAGTTTACGAGGTTACCGGCGTCTCGAAGCGACTCCGGTATCTTCCACGGCTGGAACGGGTTGTAGTCGAGGTAGACGGAAGTAAGGGAGGTGAGGCCGGAGAAGAAATCGGAAGGGATGGAAGAGAAGAGGTTGTTGTGGAGAAGTAGGGCCTGCAGAGAGGAAAGTCCGGAGAGGGAGGGGAGATCTCCGAAGATCTTGTTCGATTGGAGCTCGAGGCGGGTGAGAGAAGTGAGATTTCCGATATCTGGAGGCAAGGTGCCGCCCAGGCTCTGATTTCCGATCTGAATGGCGGTTACGCGGCCACCGCTGCAGAGAACGTGATGCCAGGAGCAGGGATCTGCCTCCGGCGACCAGTTCAGCGTGCGATCCGCACTCAGAGCTCTAGCTAGAGCGCGCATTGCTGCCAAATCGCCGGCGTGGGTCTGCGCAGCTGCGCCGGCGATCTTTGCGAGCGTGAGGACGAGGAGAAGAAGGGAGAGTGGTGCCATTGACATGTGGATGCTGGTGACTAGGGGGTCGCGAGGGGATGCGGATGCTGGTGAAGCAGAGCTAGGGTTTGAGAGTCCTGCATTGCGAGCTTGGGAGAGATGCTTGGGGAAGTGGGTTTTTTGGGAAGAGAAACAGTGAGAAGGCGGGGAAGGCAGAGAAAATACAGTGGCAGGCACATGAGGGAGGGAAGGGGGTAGGGTGGGCACATGGGTAGGGCCCATCTGAGTTATGACTTGCTTTAGTTGGGCAGCGTTTCTAGTGTTGGTGAATAGAGGCCAGCTGTACCTTAAAAAGATCCTCGAAAAAACTCGCTGTCTGTTGATCTCACCCACTCAAAATTTAAAAACATTATTGACGCACGCAATTTTTTTATTTTAATATTTTCAAATTTATCAAGTAAAAAAAGTCCCTTTGTAAAACTTGAAAACCTAAATAATATTAGGAAAATACTTTGGTTAACAAGAATGTACATCAAAAAGTATTCAAGATTAATTAAATTTTTTTTTTTGTAATTTTTGTATATAAGTCTTATCAAAAAATGCATTCAACCAATAATCTACTTACAAATTGGATTGACACATCATCTATATATTTTGGTATATACTAATGTGTAAGCGAAGCAATACTCATAAGAGAAATGTCATTTGAACCTGTTGACGTGGCACCCAAAAAAAGTCAATCCAATAGAATTTGAGCATATTTTATTAGTGTTTATTTATTTATATTAAAATAATATAAATATTATTTTTAATGTTTGTATTGAAATCATGTTCAAATATTATTAGATGGACTTTTCTGGATGTCACGTCAATGTGATTCATTATTTTAGAAATGTGGACAACACCGACTTCCTGATGAGTAGAACAAGGAGAGAGGAGGCGGATGGACTCTTGGTGGGCGGTATTGCGTTCACTAATGACGATGTAAGAGTCTCCGGCACACAGAATCCATCCGGGTAACGATCCTATAAGCTTCTCAAAGCCGTCAATGACAATATGATATGTGTCGAAGTCGGAGAGCTTGGAGAGTGTAGAGACAATTTGTGATCTAATTCTTTTATCATTTTGTTTACTTTAATTGGTTTGTAATTTAGATTTTGGCTCAATTTTCCACACACAAAAATTTGTGAAAGTTATCTTAATTATGAAGTAAAATTAAAGAAATACATCACTTTATGGGAGTTAATTTTTGGTCAATTTTAGATAAGAATGTATCTATAAATTATTGTATATTTAATTTTATATTATTGTTTTATTCTCTTCAGCTCACATATTTAATTATGATAGTTTACATAATTTCAATTTAATTATAGTGCTAACTTTATTTAATTGAAGAACTGTCATAGAGTAAAATGTATTATCTTTCCTTTCTATACTTTGCATCATTTTGATTCGAATTAGTTGTTTGATCTGGTGCTAATTTATCCTTTAGTCTTTAATGCTACCATGTTTTCCAAAGATGGTTTGAGCTTTTTTTTTTCTTATTTTTATTCAAATTAGTAAATCTTCACAAGCATCAATGGTATCCAATATTTTTTTCCTCTTATGAATTTAGGTGTGTTAAGCAAAAAATCTTTTTAATTATTTACGTTATTTTTTTAAAGTCATAATATTATTTTTCTTATAATTAATTTGCTTGCAACATCTTATTTTTTTAATTGCATAGTCTTGAAATCCTATTTTTAAAAATATGATTTTGATTTTGAATGTGGCGCATTATATGAAATTTGAATTAAGTTGTTCATAATTATATTTGTAATCGAGTCAATTTGATCATCGACACCTCTTTCTTTAACGCCAACAAAGTAATTATTATCATGGATACCTCTTTATTTTTAAATTATTTTTATCAAATTCTTCTTTTTAGGATTGTGATGTAATATCTGTTGAAGACATTAGTTGTCTCTAATTAATACTTGACGTCTATTTCTAATTTTATACAACTAGATGTTCTTTCTTTGGAGGAGAGCAGTGATTGAATGAAATATTGTTCGGCCATGGCCACACTTCGACAATTAAAGAACAAAATAGAATCATGCAAGCTAGGCCTCAAATGACTCCATCATAAAGAGACTAAAGTTTGCAGTTATGGAGGAAAAATGTGCTAATGCTTATTGTTAAAATTTGGGAGCTTTGGTATAGCAAATATAAATAATTTGAAGAGGTGTTTTGAAAATGTATGTTTTTGAAGGGGTATTTTGAAGAGGTGTGTTTTAAAAAAATCTAATTTTTGAAGAGGGTATTGCATTTCCTCGAATAGCTGAAGGTTGCCGACTCAACCTCAAGAAAGGTTGAGAGCTAAATACTTAAGATAAGAGTAGTATCATTATCCTAAGTATTAAGCTAATACATACATTAGATTATGAGTATAAAAAGAGAAATCCAATATATGTATAGTAACATCAATATTTTTAGTATATCGATTACACCATAATACTAAGTATAAGTATATAAAGATAGTGTGGAAGCTAAAAGTAAGCATCCAGAAACATTCAACACAGATGTTAAATAAAATATTCATTTCAGAAAAGAAAAAAAAATACATCCAGATTTATTATAAATAGCTTATTGAAATACAGAAATAGAGTCTAAATACTGAACTAAAAAATAACTAAGCAAAATAGTAAAGTCTGGAGAAGAGTCCACTATTGCTCCACGAACTGCTTTGGACTTTGTAAATTGTTAGATCCCAAAAGTATCACATGCTAGACAATAAGTCTACATCGCAATCTATTCTAAGTAGTTATAGTTATCTAAAAGTTAACATTTAAATAGTTTAAATAAAGCTATAAAAAAACTGTACAATAACTGAAAATTTAAAAATAGTATAAAGTAGAAGTAAAGTAAAACTGAGTTGTAAACTGAATACCGAATATAAGTAAAATAGTAAATGATCTTAATTTGAAATTTTGGTAATTTTTATGTGATCAATTTTAGGGATGATTAAAATTTTATTTTTACTACTTTTGGGCAAATTAAACAAAAATTTTACAAAAATTTCATCTTAATTCCATCCATAGGAATATGCTATTCATATAATAATAGATATTTTCTTTATTAGATGACAAATTGAGTATCATCCAATCTTAACCATTCAAGCTCTCAAAGATCAAATACTCTTCATTGGATCTATCCTAATGCTTACCTTTGAAATTCACTTTCTTATCCCCTTAAGGCTCAATTATTAATTCCAGCAAGCACTCAAAACTCTCTCCATCTCTTTCTCTCATACTTTTTCCTTAAGCTAAAACATTTTATCTTACACCTTCTCAAAGACTAAAGGAGCATCAAGAGAACTTCAAGTTCCCATCAATGTGATAAGAACTCTAGCAAATCATCATCATCCTTCATTCTTTCTTTGGTTCCAAGGTGAACAAGTATATTGCAAAGGTATTCTTTTCCCTATGTCTCTTATATGAAACTTAAATTAAAATTTTAAATCATGAGTAATGACTTAAGTTTGATTTAAACTATTTTATGGGATAGATATAGATCAATATATATGATATTGCATATAAAAATTAATCATCATGAGGAAGAATTAAAAATCAAATTTCTTAGATACCATTTTTATGTTCAAAACTAATTAATAATAACTTGAAAATCTTTTAAGAATCAGTCTTGACTTAGAATTGTTCCATATGAAGCTTTAAATCAAGTCATCTTATATAACTTCGATTTTACATGTAAACTAGATGCATGGAAGAGAAAAGTGAGGATACCTTTGAGGTTTTGATGATTGATCTTGGAAGAAGAGGGTTTGGAGGGTGATGAAAACTTGCAACTTCCTTCTTGGGTGGTTTGGTACTACAAAGATGCTTCTGAAGTCCTTAGAGAGGCTTTAGATAGATGATGTCAAGCTTGAAGATGAGGTCAAAAAGGAGAGAAAACGGAGGTGTTTATAACTTGAAGGAGCTCTCAACATTACTCTAAGGGATGAAGGAATGCATTTTGGCCCCTATTATGAATAAATAATGGGTTTAAATAGAACTACAATAGCTCTCAATTTTGAGGATTCTCCCATGGGAGTTTTAGATGGTGGAGATTAAGTGGTGCTAAAATTGTCCTCAATTATATAAAAATTATTTTTGCTACATGTGAGAATATTCCTTATCAAGGAAAATTAAATCTCATATGGTGCCTAATTTGTAAAATAAGTCTTAAAAAAGTAAATCTGCTTATCTCTAAAATTAACTCGATACATATCATTAAATTTCAATTAAAGTGACCTGGTTTTGAAACAATGCAAAATTTGGCTAACTTTTTTTATTTGACACAAATTTTTCCTTAAATTAATATTGTTGCTCATTTTGTAATTTATATAAGATGTTAGAATATAATTCTTACTGAACCACTCTTCAATTACTTGATTGATAATTGTTATAATATTTTCTAAATTTAAAAAAGAATATATACTCTTAAGTTAAATGATTTGGGCTTAAGAGGTGAGATGAATATGGCATTTCCTTCATTTTAGTTTATTATGTAATAATAAAGCAAATTATATAATGTATTAAATAACTTTGTGTATGATTAAAAAAAAATGATATTTAAATTTGTTGACGTAGCACTCATAAAAATCTATCCAATTAAATTTAAGCATCATTTCAATAATAATTATTTATTTATATTAAATTAATATAAATATTATTTTTAAAATTTGTATTGAAATGATATCCAAATTTAAAAGTTTTTTGAGTGTCACGTCACCGAGTCTAAATATTAATTCTCTTAATAAAAACATTCAAGTGAAAATGTATGTAAATGTGTGTAAATGCTTTCTTAAATGCATTAATATAAGTAAAATATTATGCAAACAAGAATATATATCAAAAATTATTTAGGACTATTAGAAATATTTTTTTTTTTAATTTTTATATATAAGCCCCACAAAAAAATATATTCAACCAATAATTTACTTGCACATTGGATTGACACATTATTTATATATTTTTGTGTATACTAGTATGCAAGTGTAATAATACTCTTAATATAAACTCTCTCTCAGATTTTTTTTTTAATGTTTCAAAGTTTCATTTATTGCCATTCAAATTTTTCTTTAATTTGTTCATAATCATGCAATTAGTTTTTAGTAAATATAATAAAATATTTACATATTTAGTTCACCACCGTGGCTGGATTTGATTTGATTAGTTCGACCGAGTTGAGTCCGACTCAAATTCAAAAATTTTAAGTTGAGTCCGACTCGAACACGACTGAATCGGGTTCGAGTCGAGCCAAATTTGACTCAAAATTTTAGAGGTCAAGTCATCTCAAAATTGATTCGAGTTAGACTCGAAATATATAAAAGTAAGAAAACCATAAATTTTTTGTTGGAAGCCTTTGATGGCTCACTGGTGAGCCAACTTTCTTTAATATGTTATTAGGTCTTGGGTTCAGCATTTTATTGGGCAAATGTTATGCTTTTTAATTTATCAAAAAAAAATTATTTCTAGAATCACACAGAATATATCGATAATTTTTACCAACCCCGTTGCAAATGATTTCGTATGTTTCTTAGATGCTATAAATATTATTTATTTAATATATTTTGAGTGACCAGAGCAGGTTCCACTCGTGTAGAGCCCAACTCGAACTTGTCTCGAATTGGGTTTGAGTTAAGCCATTAAACTCAAATTCGGCTCAAATATTTTTAGTCAAGTTAGATTAAACTCAAAATTCTAACAGTTTCGAACGAGTTTCGAGTTTTAAGTAAAATTATCAATGCTATTTACCACTAATAGTATTCAAATCATGTCATGCAAAATGTGTCATATTTAGGAGCTTAAATAGAACAAGAAGAGCTACTTAAATCTTAAATGCCAACACCTTTATTAAGCAATTATTTGCCTAACAATGTATCAAAGAAACTTCTCCAATTGCCACTAAATTGCATGCTTGGATGATCATTGGTGTTAACAAAGACTAGCACCCCATATTCCTTAAAAATCAATTATTTTTATGCTGGGATTGTTTAGGGTTTAAAACCGAAAGCGAAACAAAAAAAGAAAACTTGAGCGAACGTTGAGAAACTGAAAAATTAAAGCAAGAAAAATAAGCACATAAAATAATCACATCCACAATATAGAAATTACGTGATTCGATGATCACACCTATGTCCACGGGGAGGATAACAAAATTTTACTAAAATCAGAGAGGAATATAAATAGTTTAGGGTTGGAGAACCCTTATAAAATATTCTTTTGAAGATCTTCTCTTATGTCTTGTATTTTAAAACTATTGCATATCAATGCCTATTTATAAGTCATCCTTGATTCTCAAGAGTTACAAATTCCAATATCTCAATTAAGGACATAAATAAAACTTTCAAATTCATAATTCTCAAAACAGAAGTTATTAATGCGGTAATTTCTTAATACCATATTTGAGAGATTTAATTCTATATAGAAAATTAATTTCTTTTAATTTTTCTTTAATTAAAGAAACTTAATTTCTTTTAATTTTCCTTCAATTAAAGAAAATTAATTTTTCTTAATTTTCCTTCAATTCTTCACCTCAGGTCTCATGTGCTTTACATGAGAACTAAAATCTTATACTCTCGATCAATGCGGCTGCATCAAGTTGGTTGCCTACGTATTCCCCTCCCAAGGGAATATAGCCACCCGTAGTTCCACCAAAAGATAAGTCTATTAATGCTTCTCTAAATTCACCAAAGATTTACAATGGGTGAACTTCTGAACAATGAGCATATTTGTCATCATATCCGCAATATTGTCTTTGGTATCGTTCTTCTCTAGTAAGCACTCACCATTTTTAATAACATCTCGAATGAAATGATGTCGGACATCAATATGCTTTGTGCAAGCATGACAAATCGGATTAGTAGCAAAAAATATAGCACTCTGGCTATCGCAATGTACTAATATCTCCTTTTAATCCACACCCAGATATTTTAGCAAGCCTTTCATCCAAATAGCTTTCTTGAATGCCTCAGTAACTACCATATATTCAGCTTCCGTTATTGATAGGGCAAATGTAGACTGAAGAGTTGACCTCCACCATATTGAACCTCCTGCAAGTGTGAATACATAACCAATTGTTGACCTTCTTCGATCCAAATCTCCAGCATAGTTGGAGTCCACATATCCCACACACAAGTCAGTTATTGAGGACTACTTCTAAAATAATAATCCAACACCAGTTGTACCTTTCAAATACCTGAAGATTCCCATCACTGTTTGCCAGTGATTCTTCCCCGGATTATGCATGTAGCGACTCATAACTCCAATAGCTCGTGCCAAATCTGGTCTAGTACAAACCATGGTATACATCAAGCTCCCAACTACATTAGCATACGACACTGTATGTATTTCTTCATTTTCAAAATCTAACATTGGACTTTGCTCTGCAGATAGGCAAAATGGAGTGCTAGAGGTATACGTATAGACTTTGTATTTTCTTCAATTTTAAATTTCTTTAGCACTCTCTCCAAATACCCCTTCTAGGTCAACCAAACCTTCCCTGCAATTTTGTCTCTACAGATTTTCATTCCTAATATTTTCTTTGCTTCTCCCATATTCTTCATTTCAAAGTCCTTTGATAATTGATCCTTCATATGATCCATTTTTGACGAATTCAATAACAATAACAAAGAAATGAAGTCATCTTGAGTCAGCTTCTTGAAATACACATAATGGTCAAATTGGCTTCTGCAGTGCTCCTCTTTTTGCATAAATTGATCAAATTTCCTGTACCATTATCTCGATGATTGCTTTAGCCCATATAAAGACTTATTTAGTTTACATACCAAGTCTCTCTTTCCTGGCTCACTATACCCTAGGGACTGCATCATATAGATCTTCTCCTCTAGTTCTTCGTGTAAGAATGTTGTCTTCACATTAAGCTGCTCAAGCAACAAGTCGAACTGTTCCACCAAAGCTAAAAGCACACAGATCGAAGTGCGTTTCACAATTGGGGAAAACACATCATCATAATTGACCCCTTCCTTCTGAGCAAAGCACTTTGCCACAAGTCTAGCTTTATAGTGCACATCAGCTTCCGAGGAACCTTCTTTTTTCGTATACACTCATTTGCACCCAATAGCTTTTTTTTCTGGAGGGAGTTTCTCCAACCTCCATACCTTATTTTTGTGAAGAGACTCAATCTCTTCATTTATAGCCTGCTTTCATAAATTTTCTTCTGAACCTGTCACCGCTTTATTGAAGTGAGAGGGAACATCTTCCTCCACTACAGATAATGTAAATGTGACATAGTCTCTAAGCTAGGCTGGCTGTTGAGGTGCATTTCTTCTGGGTCTATTTCTAGCAATTGACTCCTGAGTTGAAGCCTCACCATCAATATCAGTTTGCTCCTCATCATCACCAACATGGTCTTCATCTGTAGGAGTAACTTTAATATGATGTGAAGGTTTTTGTGGAATAAATGGGGTGGCATTAAACCCCACTCTTTGCCTTCCTTTAAGAGTCTCAGTATTATCCTCCATTTAATGAGAACTCCTCTGTCTCAAGAAATACTTTTCATCAAAGGTGACATCCATGCTCACCACAATCCTCTTGTCAATTGGATCATACAATTTGTAGCCCTTTACGTCGTATCTGAAGCCCACAAAAATTGCTTTCCTAGCCTGCGGTTCGAGCTTATCCTTCCTAACATTGTAGTAAGCTGGGCTGCCAAAGACCTTTACCTGATCATAATATGTGGTAGGATGTCCAGACCACAACTCACTTGGAGTTTTCTTATTAAGTGAGGCATATGATAGACGGTTCACCAAGTAGCAAGCATAGTCTAGGGCCTCCGCCCAATAGATTCTCTCCAACCCAGCATTGGACAACATACACCACACATTTCCCACTAAGGTACGGTTCATTCACTCTACTACCCCATTATGTTGTGGTGTTTCTCTTACTGTGAAGTGGCGCTCAATCCCTGAATCTTGACACTCCTTTACAAAAGAATCAGATGTGAATTCTCCGCCATTGTCCGAACAGATTATCTTGATTCTTTTGCTCATTTGATTCTCCACCTGTAACGACCCCAATAATTGGATAGAAGATTAACCCAAACATTGGGATGTTACCTTAACACCCAACACTCAATTAAAAGAAAGAAAATCAAGTGTAGATGCTAAGTGGCCAAGTCACTTTATGAGTAGTTGTTAAGTTAAGATAAATTTATACAATTTGAATAATCCACTCATTCATCCCAAATAGTTACAAATATAAAAAAATAAGTATAAGCAAAAGTGACTTAAGTAAACTCAAGCAGTTTATAATTCAATTATTACAAACCTTTTAACAGTAAAAGTAGAGGATAGTAAACAGATCACTCACTCACTCAAAACAAAATACAAGTAAACTATAAATTAAGCAGAAGCAGAATTCTTTATAAGTCATTCAAGTATTCGCACCTGTATTATCTGAATCAAAGGGGTCTTGATCTATCATATTTTGGTATTTAAATATGATAGGGCAAAGCCAAAGAGAAGAAAAGGTGCAGTTAGACTAAACAGTCTAAGCACATTTCAAGATTTGCCAAGTGTTTAAATTAATAAGACTTCACAATTATGATTCACAATTTAAAGTAAGCAGCGGAGCTATAATAACTGTAAAGTATGGAAAATGAACTAAGCATAACCGTAAAGAAGACAGAATGAAATAATTTGAGTAAAAATACTCACGTTTATATAAGTCCTAGCCCGTATCCAAAATTGGTAAGGGAAAGCATCCTAAAGGCTAGAAACTACTATGTGCATTTAAATAAATAAAATAAAAGCAAAATGAGTTCAATGAAATTTATGCTAAGTAAGCAAATTAAATATAGTGAAGCATTAACTGAAATTAAGCAATATACACTGTATTCAAATTGAACTGAATTAACCAATACACAATACTAGAGATAGAGAGTGTAAGGCATAGGAAATAAAGAAGTATCTTAGATTCTCGATCTAAGATAAACATAGCCTAGGACTATGAATTGTAAGCATAACTAAACAGTTATGAAGAGATCTTGCAATCAATAAGATTATAAAAGAACTCTCGTATCTTTAATTGAAGTTATATTTAGGAGCTACCTCATTTGTAGGAGTACACTACAAAATGGGGCGAGGAGTTAAGCACGTTTGCCTAACTAGATACAGTGGGGAGGTCGAACATTCACATTTACCCTCTCTAAAATGTGAAGTCCTTTTTATAAGCGCTATCTTTAATACTCAATTTGCCATAAGACATTCCCCTTAAAGTCTTATAAAATTCTTTATTCATGCACAATGATTTTGAATGAATGTTCAAGGAAAATGCTCAAAGCTATGCAAGCATTCAATAAATGTCAATAATTATAACTATGTGATATTCTTTTATTATCTAAACTTTAATAATCTACTTAATATTTGGAGCTAATTGAGCTCCAAATTGACTAATAGATATTGATCTTTAAGTCAATTTTAATATAAGTAGAAGGAAGATAAGTTTGGAAATCAATAATTCCATGAATTAAAGTTCATCTTATACTAGTCATAAACTAATCAAATCAAATAGATTTATGATTAAAGTTTAAAGAAACTAGTAAGGAAGAAAGAATGTTTAAAGATTTCTAAGTTAATGAAAGTGTAAGTTATAGGAGATTCTAGTAACTTACTTATTTAACTTATAAACAAACATTATTAACTCAATTAAATCATGAAGTTATCTAAGATTAATTGATATTGAATAATTGAAGTTACGAAAAGAAATAGATTATACCATACTTGAAATAATTTAACTTATGATTGTAGGAAATTAGGAGTCTTAAAACTTATCTAAATTTTGAAAGGAAGCTATCACCTTCAATCTAATTGATTGAGAGTTAATGTTCTAAATTGAACAATTGAAATGAATATTTATAATTGAAGTGAATAATTTCAATTGAAGTTAATACTTACAACCCTGGATATGAAACTCTAGATGTATTATAAGTATCTAACATGTGAAAATATCTAATATTTTCCTTGAATTTTCCAAGTCCTAAAATTCTTAGAAATTTTGACAGAGCCTCTTTTGTTTTTATTCAAATAAACAATTTCACAAATCAGTATATAAGTCAATCCATTGACTATTTCCAATTCTAAAATAGAGTTCAATCTATTAAAGGATTGCTCATTTCAAATTTTAAAATAGAGTTCAATCCATTAAAAGATTGCTCATTTCCAATTCTAAAATAGAGTTCAATCCATTAAAGGATTGTTCATTTCTAATTCTAAAATAGAGTTGTCAATTAAAAGACTAACAATTTATAAGTCATAATTAAAATAATCTAATAACCTATAAATTTATACATCCTATCTCAGCATCTATGAAAAATAACAAAAGATGCAAAAATTAAGTTTAGAAATTTATAAGAGCAGCATCCTTTAGCTTAATTATGCTATAGGATAATAGCATTTAGCGCAGCATTTCCTTCATTAATAGCTTATAATTCAACCTGCAAAATACGACATCATTTAAAGTTAACAATTAATATGTAAAAGAAACAATAACCATTTAAACTAAAGTCTATCACAGCATTTATTCCTTACCATTGCATTTAATAATTAATAGTAGTTAATCACATTGATTTTACTGAAATTGAAAGGAAGCATATAAATCTTGTGTATTACATAGTAGCATTTAGATCTCACCAATTAAATGAAAACATGCGATTTTAATAAAAGAAATGGTAGCATCCATTTTCCTATCGCATTAATCCCACATTCTTATAATAACAAACATATGATTCTATAAAAGAATATCAGCATTGATTTTTCATTTAATTTATTGGCAGCATCCCGGACCTCATAAATAATACTTGGAACTAAATTCCCCAATGCCTATTAAAAATTAGTAGAATATCTACAATGGAGATTTCTTATATTTATTTATTTATGGAAGAATTCGAGGTAGCCTTACATCATAATATTAGATAGTTTCATTTAAACATAACTATAAAATGTCTCATTACATTTAAGTATGATCCTTAAGCACAAATTGCAAGTATTAAATCATTCTCTAAGCATGTCCGCTATGTTTAAGAAGTGCAGCAATTCTATCACATTAGAATAATCGATATTAAATTATTTATTATAAGAGATGGTAGTATTTAAACTAGTACTCCCATAAATAGCAGCATTTATCTTATATGACATTGCATGGTAAAGAAAAATGAATTCAACATTTCATAATACCTATGAAGACAATTACATATGCAGTATATTACTTATGACTACACTTGACTCATACTAGGATGAATGACAGCTTTTGATTCAACTCTCACTTAAAAATAATATTTGAATTTCAAAACAAATTTAGCATCATTGGGACATCGTATTTAAACCTATCTAACAAAAGATGACAACAACTAGAGTTTTAATAAAAGAATGACAACATAATTCATATTTGAAGTAAATATCAGTCTATAGATTTCACAAATCATTAACAGCATTTGATTCCATTGAATCACTCATGTTCGTTTAGCATTTGATTCTAAAATGAATGATAATAATATGAATCTTACACATGATAAATGAAAGCATATGATTCAAATAAAATTAAAGATAGCAATTGGAATTTCAATAAAAATAGCAGCTTATTTTTCCCAATTCACTTGATAATAAGGGCAGCATTTTATCCCATTTATCTTGGGAAGAAAGGAAACATGTAATTAATCCCTTATCAAAAGAAGGCAACAATTATTCTCACATTACATTAATTCCCATTCATCAATTGATAGCATATATTTAATACGAACCATTAACTTCACCTTAGCATGAAAAGCAATATATGATCTATGATCTTACACGTGATAGATGGCAATTTAATTTTAAATATCACAATGTTGATACAACAACTTCTAATCTACATATATAGCATATTAATATTCCTCTTTAGCATTCAACTTTCTTATTTAAAACTAAAGTATAATATTTATATCCAACCTTTAATCAATACTCATTATAAGAACTATGCATAGATGAATATAATTCCATCAGTTTTCCTTGATTTAATTCATGATATGAGGAAAAATAAAGCATCAAAGAAGAGTCCTTATTCAGCACTTGGCATACATCTCCATTAATATTATAAAAATTTACATGATATAGAAAGCCAACATACATCTCCATTAATATTATAAAAATTTACATGATATAGAAAGCCAAACAAGATAATTGTCTTAAGGTTTATACATCACCTTATCCGTTTCAAATCAGTGTAGAACTTGGCTTAAAAGAAAAGGACTGAACTTATACATTTAGGAATGCTTAAGGAAGAAGATATAGTATGCTTTAAAAGAAATTAAAATGAATTATAAGGTAATACTAAAATTAACAATTACCCGATTAAATTTTTTTGAATGAAGAAATAGTGTTTATTTTCTTCAGAGAATATTTCTAGTAATGAGCATGACATTACTCATGCTAACTATCCAGATCTCAATTTAGGAGAATAGATGATAAAATTGATAGTGGCATTTAGAGATTTCATGATTTAGGAAAAATCTCGTATTTAACTAAATAAAATTATTCAGGAAAGAATACTGGCAGCAACAAAATAACTAATTAGATAAAAAAAAATGTTATCCAAATAGATCAGTGCACCTTAACCTGCCATCTTATTCAATTTTTACATGCTAAACGGATCAATCTATACACTTTGAACTCTTATGAATAGGATCGAATACAGATATTAATGAGTAAAATTAGATTGAGCTTTATAGATTTCCCTCAAGTTTCATTTATCAATTCTACATTGATCAATTGCATATACATTCAGATCTAACATGAACTATTGCATTATGAAATAAAAAGAATGAGAAAAGTTAAGCAGTCAATGATACCCTCAATCGAACGGCAGCATTAACTGAGTTCGATAGAACTCTTGGGGCTCGATAATCGGATTGAAGATTACCTAGAGATAGGTGAAAGGAAATTTTTAAGATAAACAAAGTAGTACCTTATATTTTACAGTTGGTATAATAGGGTTAGGATTTAGGTCTACTGAAGTTGGATCCTCCTACGCCTTCCTAGAAGGTTGCCTCTCGGTTCTTCCAAGGTAAGAAATGAAAAAGCCAACCTCTCTAGAGAAGCTCCCTCGCCCCCTTTTAACCTCAGGCACCCCTTCTGGAAGGTGAAGACAGCTCTGTTCCCCCCCATCGTACGATCTCCCGCAAGAGACAAGAAAGGCACACAGGACAAAAGGGAGGCTGAGAGGTAGATAAGGTTGGGAATGGCCAGCTGTAGGGGTCGTACGCCCACTCCCTCACACTGCCACCGCGCGAAAAGCAGGGAGAAAGGCAGTGGCTAGGATGGAATCGCTCGATGCCCTCCATCGTGCGAATACCTAAAATGCCCAGCAGGGTATTTTCTTGATCCCTTTAATAAAGAATTTATCATATTATGATTATTTATTAAAAATCTTAATTTGAGTACTTAATTAATTGCTAAAAATCAAGTATTCAAACGGATATAAAGAAAATCCAAAATTTCACCCTTAACTAATTTAGGGATGATGAACTCAAAAATGCGATCAAATTTTTGATCGAAGGTATATTTTATTTACTTAATTTTATGGGTATTAAAATATTATCAAAATAATTGCGAAAAATTTGACGACTCCCAAACGCCTCCAAAATACTACCCTTAACTAATTTGGGTGTGGTGAGTCCAATGGCGAACTCTATTTTTAATTCTGAAGCCTAAATAATATAGGTATTTTCAGAATTATTCTAAAACCAGGAACTGTTGGAATTTGCCAAACAATCTCCAAATCGCATGAAATTTGAGATGGAGCCACTTAACTCTATTATAAGAGTAATGAACAAAATTGGAGTCAATTAGGTCATTAATTGATGGGTAATAACATCCGGGTTGTTACACCACCATCTTCTCCTAGTTTATGAATACCTCCAGTACATTTGCTTTGCTCTTCAAAGTGTACACGAATCCAATTTTAGAGTAATCATCTATAAAAGAAACAAAATTTTATTCGACCAATGAATGATGTAGTCTTCATTAGTCCCCATACATCTGTGTGTATATATTCTAATATACCTTTGGTGTTGTGGAGGCCAACACTAAAGGGCTTGCATGTTTTCTTACCAAAAATACAATGTTCATAAAATTATAATTTGTAAAAATTTATACCTTTGATGAGCCCTCTCTAATACCTTCAGTGATGGTTCCCCTGTATGTGCTAGTCTTATATGCCATAGTATCATGACATCTTCAGAGTCTTCAGCCACATCCACTATACCTGTCAATGTACTTCCTTGCAAGTAGTAGAGGTTTTGTTGTCTGACTCCTCTTAAGTAAGTTATTGCACTTTTCCTGACCTTCAAAACTCCTGCATTAATTACCACCTTAAAGCCATTGGCTTCTAAGGCCCCAATAGATAGTAGATTCTTCTTGATTTCTAGCACATGTCTGACTTCCTTTAGTTCATGATCTATTTCTGAATGTGTCCTTATTAGCACACTACCAACTCCTATAATCCGGTAAGTAGCATCATTTCCCATTCTGATTGCACCGCTGTCTGTTTCCCTGTACGAACATAACCAATCCTTCTGGGAGCAAATATGATACGTTGCACTGGTGTCCATGATTCAACTGGAGTTGTCTGCTATTAGACTCATAGAAACTATTACAAGAGATACATCAGAGTATGAACCCTCAACCATATTTTGAATCATATTGGCCTTTGAAGATCCACTCGCCCGCTACTTGTCTTTCAACTTTGGGTAGTCCTTCTTCCAATGTCATGTCTCTAAACAGAAAGTGCACTGATTGCGTCCAATGTTGCGGCCTCTAGATTTTCCTATTTTTTGAAAGTCTGCATTCTTCTTTGGCCATTGCTTCTTCTTCTCTGGTCTTCCCCTCTGGAGTGTAAGTGACTCTGCCATATCATATTTAGTAAACTCCTTATCCCTTCTTTTAAACTCATGATTCACAAGGGCTGTAGTCACCTCCTAATACTTTAGAACCTCCTTCCCATGGATCAACGTCAGGGTGAAGTGCTTGTACTCGTCTAGCAACGAGTTCAACAATAACAGGTCCTTTTCTTCAACAATACGTGGTTCAGTGATCACACCTACATCCACAGGGAGGAGAGCAAAATTTCACTAAAATCACAGAGGAATACAAATGGCTTAAGGTTAAAGAACCCTTACAAAATCTTCTCTTGGAGATCTTCTCTTGTGTCTTGTATTTTAAAACTCTTGCATATCAAGGCCTATTTATAAGTCATCCTTAATTTCCAAGAGTTACAAATTTTAATCTCTCAATTAAGGTCATAAAAAGAACTTCCAAATCCATAATTTACGAAACAAAAGTTATTAATGCGACACTTTCTTAATACGATAATTGAGAGATTTAATTCTATATAGAAAATTAATTTCCTTTAATTTTTCTTTAATTAAGGAAACTTAATTTCCTTTAATTTTTTTTTAATTTTCCTTCAATAAAAGAAAATTAATTAATTTTTCTTCAATTCTGATGTTCCCCTGCAAAATATTCACCACTAATAGTATTCAAATCATGTCATGCAAAATAAGTCATATTAGGAGCTTAAATAGAACAAGACGAGCTACTTAAATCTCAAATGCCAACACCTTTATTAAGCAATTATTTGTCTAACAATATATCAAAGAAACTTCTCCAATTGCCACTAAATTGCATGCTTGGATGATCATTGATGTTAACAAAGACTAGCACCCCATATTCCTTAAAAATCAATTATTTTCCAACTAATTAGCCTTAGCTTATTGGTTTGATTTCAATGGAATTGAAATCACATAGATGTTTCATCATGGAGACTAGCAAATGAATGGGTCAATAAAAATCTAAAACAAAGACTTTCAGTCGTTGAAATCACCATACTAAAGTATTAAATCAGTAATTCATCATCCATCTCGTTTTCTTGTGGCCTATGCAAAGTAATACCTTATCCAAACCAATTAAACTTTTTGATAAAGTCGAGCTCATGGATTCCTTGCTTGGAAGTCACAAAATACAATATATGCTTCCCCTTCCTTCAATTATTCCAAACCTTGTTTCAAATTATTATTAATAGAGTAGCATGCTGCAACTCTTCCTTGCATCGATCTTAATTGGCAGCCTGCATGGCGTTGGTGATGTCAGCCTCCCATGTCAGCATAGCCTCTCATGTTCTCGGCCTCACTGCCGCCATTCTGGTTATCGTCTGGGTCGTGCGCTACAGAGGTGGCGCTGACCTCAAATCTGACAATCCCGACCTCATTTTCAATGTAAATCAAACATCACTTATATTAATAATAGTGAATTGTTGTGTAGCTCAATGATTTAAACTTTTTAAAATATCAAGTTTAAATCTTACCAATTACATATATTTGTTGCGCAATTTTTTACTAAAAGAGGGGTTCATTTATTAATATTTATGCTGGCATTGTAAATTTTATGAGCCATTTATTTTAGTATTTAGCTACATAAATGTTTTCTATACTGTAAACCATTTTTATGATATTTTTCTAAGCAATCTCCATTAATGCATAACTTTTATGTTCAATTTTGCTGATCATATATTTATTTTTTATACATTTTAACCTATTTTAAATATATATATATATATTTATATATTCGCAGGTGCACCCATTAGTGATGACATTGGGGTTCATTCTAGTTATTGGAGAAGGTAAGAAAGAACTTGTTGTGATATTGATGATCTCTTCAGCATTGATATTAAATGGATGATATTTTTGATGGGAAGCAATCATGGCTTACAAGACAGTGCCGAGCCAAAAAAGGGTCCAAAAGGGAGCCCACCTCATGCTTCATTTGCTGGCTCTGTGCCTGGGAATACTCGGACTTTACGCAGCTTTCAAGTTTCACAGCCGCAGCCAGATTCCTAACTTGTATACCCTGCATTCCTGGCTGGGCATCTGCACCTTTTCCTTGTTTGCCTTGCAGGTTGGTTTTACTCCTAATTTTCGGGTATATTTCTATAGACAAAGCAATTACAAGATGTCAAAGCCGATGTATGATCCATCCGAGCGCTTTCCATTTATAACAACTAGTATCTGTAAATCGGCAAAGATCAATGGAAAACATCTCCCCGTTTCAAACCAAAATTCATCTTTTTAATCAATATCTGAGGAACAACAGAAAATAGAGAAAGATTAGTAGCATCTTTTTAAGTCAAGACTTTTGAATATTCCCTTTCCATGAATGAAAAATAAATTCCAAACGAATTTTTAATTATCACAGCTACGACACTCTTAATTATCAGTTTTAGTTTCACTTGTACATATGAAATGACGATTTTTATTTTGATGGGGGTGGCAGTGGGCATTTGGGTTCTATAGTTTCTGGTTTCCAGGGGCGGCGCCGCCGACGAGGGAGATGCTAGTTCCTGTTCACGCGACGGCGGGATTGGGCATATTTCTGATGGGGATATGCGCGGCGGAAACTGGGTTTATGCAGAAGGGCGGAGACGGGCCCGACCCGCAAACCCGACTCATCAATTTTTCGGGCCTTGCCCTCCTCCTCTTCGCCCTCTTCGTCTGCCTCTCAACTGCCCTTCCCAGAATCTGACAGCTTATGAAGAATTTGGCAATTGCTTTTTTCCTTTGTAATTAATACTGGTTTAATTAGTGTTTATGTGCACTTGAATTCTTTTTTTTTGTTTGCGAAGAAGTTCACTCTCAATCTCAGTTTGACAATTCTTTAGATTTTAGCTGAATGCATTATCCTTTTCTAAAACTAATATTTTCTATAAAATTACGCTGACAAAAATATGTGTACACTAAAATGAAAAAGTTGGTTAAAATAAAATTTTTGGGTAAAAAGTTTAGGCCGCTGAGGTTTTAAGCCAAATCGACCGAAATTCAGTTTTACGCGGAGGATTCTCTCGCGGTGAGTTGAAGGAGTGATCTTGAAGCCGAAGGCAGAGCTTCGTCTGCAACTTCTCGTTCGTCGGCGACTTCTAGTTTGATGCGAAAACTAAGTCCCTGGAAGGCAGAGATGAAGATCCTCGCCTGCGACTTCTCATTCGATGCGGAGCTTTAGAGAAGGATTCTATCGATCGATGCGTAGACGAGCATCGTTCTAATCATTCGAAATGATCTGACGAAGGTCATCGCCCCTGGGAGTCGTTCGAAGATTCTGTCGATTCGCCTCGCAGGCGAAGGACTCCTTGTTCAAAAATTGAAAATTTTGTTTAAGGAGAATAAATTATTCAAAATATATTAATTACTTCAATAAAATATAACAAGCAGATCAAAGAAACTAGATTAATCAAATTACTTTTAACTCATATTTTCTAATTCGAAACAGCCACTTGATAAAATACAAACAAGATCTAGATACCAAATAATAAAAAAAAAAAGAATAATTTATAAACATTTGTACCTTCGCATATAAAAATAAATAAGGAAAATATGGTTATACAATAATATATATCAAAAAAATATTTTGGACCAATTAAATTTTTTTTTTTTGTAATTTTGTATATAGATCTTATCAAAAAATGCATTCAACTAATAATCTATTTACACATTGGATTGACACATATCTATATATTTTGATATATATTAATATGTAAGTGTAGTAATACTCAATAAATAAATCTCAATGTACAAAAGATTAATTTAACTTGAGATTAACTTATGTTTGAAGGACCAAACAAAATAAATAAAAAAGAAAGCTTTTTAATCCGCAGGACAAATGACGCAGTAAAACCGACAAAAGAGAAACAGCTGGATCAACAGACTTGTTCAGTATCTTTCTTTTTGTTCCATCTTGCAGCTAATAACAGAGTAACTATATGCATATACAAAACATAAAATATAGAAAGGCTGAGCTATTAGTTATCCCATATATATCAGCGAGCAAAATGGTTGAAAGGGCCACTGAATCTCTGTATAACCCTAAACGAAATACAGAAAACATGGAGGGAAGGAGATACCGGATATCCTTTGCGCCAGCGCTTGCGACGGCGCAGCTCTTCGCTGTAGCTGCGATTGTTCTTATGCTCGTTTGGATCCTTCACTTTCGCGGAGGCCTTTCCCTTAGAGCTAATGATCCCGACGGACTCTTCAATGTACGCAATTAATAATTAATTATGTTTTTTTTTTCTCTTGCAAAGAGTTGCTTCTGTGATAGTAGTTGTTCTTGCGATTATACTACTAGTAGTTGTTAGTTGAGATTCAATAAGTTAAAATTATGATTATAAATCTATAAAGATGACTGAAACTTATCCTACCGAATGAATAAGGAAAACTCTGATTTAATTAAATTGAAGTATTGGATGATTTAATCAAATTAAAGCAGAACGAATTTTGTGCATTTTCCTCATATTTAGAGATTTTTCTCTGAAATAATTATGTGCATCTTTATCTGTCGGAGGCTTTTCATCGCTATCCAAAATACATTGCCTCACAGTCACATCCCAAAGTTATTTTTCCTTTCAAATTTAATGATATCGATTTTTGTCAGAATGCATCACAATTTGATGAATGAGGCTCTTCAACGTGGTAGAACTTGAGCTAGATTTTGCTTCATTAGCCAATTGGATATTCACTGAACCTCGTAGCACAGCAACCATATGCTCTCGGCCAAAATTATACCCAAAGCATCAAAACAGTGCGTTGGGTCTTTGGGCATACCCAAGCGCATGCTTCTCGGCCAAAATTATGCCCAAACTGTGAGCCAAGCGCTTGGGCGTGCCCACCCCAAAATTAGCTTTTTGCCCCGGATCCCGTTCTGGGCCTGTTCTGTATTCGTTTCACAACAACGTGTTGGTCTTGAACCTTTCCAAATGCATTCATAAGTTTCTTAAGCTCTTCAAATCATCAAAAAGTACCAAACTCTATCATCTTCGATCAAACCATTTCCTCAACCACTTCTTATGCTACTATGCATTTTATGGGTGGATGGATATCTATATGCATAAAGAAATAATTATATTTTATTTATATACCCAATCATACGATGGTAATTAATTTACAAGGAAGATGAAGTTAATTTACTTTCATTGACCGCTTATTGAAATAAATCTTCACTAAAGATAATCCTTAAAAAACGCTTCTGCAGCCGACTGTTCATTATCGCTGCTTGCCATGATAGCTATTTCCTTACCTGTTCATGAACATTTCAAATTGGCAGGCACATCATGTTCTTATGCTATTCGGCCCTATTATATCCACAGGGCAAGGTAATAACCTTAATATATATATGCATATATTTACATTTGCAGTCATAAATTGAAAATATTTTCTTGCTCATAAAATGTTTTTTATTTTGTGTATTTGTGCTCGAAATAGCTATCATGGCGTTTAAGGCTATACCAGGCAGAAGAAAGGTGAGGAAGTACGCTCACGTGCTGCTCAACTTGCTGGGAATAATTTTGGGAGCTTTGGGCCTCTATGCAATATTTAAGGCTTACAAAACAGTAATTGGGCTTCCAAATGCTCATAGCTTTCATTCCTGGACTGGGCTTGGCGTCACGGGCCTCTATGTTATCCAGGTAGCCTCCTCCATCTTCTTCATCATAAAACTATTAAAATAGTATTCAAATAAAATATAAATCTAAATATATGTTAATGACAACTATAATATTTATAATAGATTAATATTAGGTTGGGATACTTTGAAGATTGATGATAGCTTGAAAAAGAAGCTGATCAAGTGACATGCGAAAAACATTCTAGGTGTGAAAATAAACCAATATTAGGGCAAATAGAAGATGTGGGTTTTGCATGAAAACTATATATACAAGTAGTGCTCAAAAGATTGAATATGACAAGTGCCAAGACGTCCTACATTTCTATTGACTAACACTTCAAGTTGATGGTGGATTAGTGTCTCTTAAGTGAGGTGGAGAAATTAAAGATGGAACGAATTCCATATGCATTAGATGTAGACAGCCTTATGGACGCTATGGTCTGCATAAGGCCATACATATTGCATGCAGTAGGGTTTTTGAGCAAATTCTATTCAGCCCAAAAAGTCCTCAAGTGGATTCTTCAACACTTGAGAGGACAGAGGACATTTGGAACGGGGCTATGTTTGGAGGAGAACACTGTGCTAGCTGGGTTCATTAATTCAAAAATGACTAGAGATATTGACATAAGGATATCTATGATAGGTTTTCATAACTGCCTTTGCAAAGGATTTGTGTCCTGGGAGTTCAAGCCACAAAGATGAGTGACACTATCATCTACATAAGTATAGACTGCATAATTATTATTGTGGGTTACAAGGAACTACAATGGATGAGGATTTCAGAAAGAATTGGGCAAGAAGCAAGACATATATGTGATGTATAACAATAAAAAAAGTGTTATACATTTATCTAAGAATATGTAACGACCTGAAAATTAGGGTTATAAGTATTTAATTAATAATTTAAAATAAACATTTAACACAATACATTAAATAAAAGAAAATGTTCATTCTTCACAGAGCCAAAATATTAATTAAAGTCACACAAATTGTTCCAAATTAATATGACATAAAATAATTTTTTTTAAGAAAAAAATTGTAAGTCTCTATCTCACTCTAGATAATTGAAACACTGTTAGCTCCTAATATCAATTTAACCTTTGCTTTAAACTCTCACAATATGTAATATTTATCAACACATACTAATTAGATAGGAGTACGCAAATTATCCACAAATATTAACTTTTAGCATCCTATATAGGTTATGAATCAAATGTAATAAAATTTGTAGGAATTTACATTAATACAATTTAAGAACTATGCCAATTTCAATAGTAAGTGATTTGTATTTTAATAAAGAATCTGTTGCACATGCATTATTCAAATGACTTAGTATAATATATTATGTGACATAAATATCTTATTTTAGGCCTAAGGCTCCCAAGCTTCACTAGAAGACTCAGATATTAATATCAATATTATTTTAGGAAGTTATACAATTATCTATAATTAATTGTTCATATTTTATTTTATTTTAGTGAGCCTTTTTTTCTGAATCTTCTTCCCCTTTCTAGTAGATTAGATCACTCTTTATTTCACCATAGGTTGCTAGCAAATCATATATGTACATATTCAATTTTTTTATTTTCCCTCCTCCAAAGACTCTCACCACAAATATTTTTCAAAGCATTTATGAAAAGTATTTTCAATTTAACTAGCATACAAAGCGGGACACATGCAAAGATTGTTTAAATTTTTAATAGAGATAAGCTCAAACAATCTAGAAAATAATATTATTAGGATAATTCCACATACTTAATTTATTCATTTTTCCACAAATATTTCCTTTAATAAATATGTTAAAAAAAGTTATTATACATAGAAAATGATAATTTATAAGTTAGTGTCATTTAGGTGAAAACCTTACAACTTGGCAAAGTGATGTGACTAGTATTTTTTGGTGAACTTTAAACACCTATATAAAAGTTCAAATGATATTTTTTGCCACTAGTGTCTAAATGAAAGTTATTCCTGATTGTTAGAAGATTGCACATACCAAATTTTAGCTAATGATTGTGAGTATTTTAAAAGTTAGGCACATGTAAAATTTAGTAAAAATATTAATTATTTTTAAAATTTTACTAGTAATAAACAATCACAATTTTCCAAAATATTTCTTATGAATATAAAAATATAAATGACAAAACTAAGTTCTATATTCAACAGTAAAATTATTCTTAATGTAAAAGAGAGTTTTTATGCCAAAAAGTTGCTAATTTCAGTGGTCAAATTAAAATATACAAAGGTGCAAACATGACATCAATTTCTTAGAAATTTGTTAAAAATAGTATTAAAAGTTGGATTTTTAAAAAGTTTGAGTGCATAAAATTGAATCTTAGAGTCCAAATGGAGTCTTTTGTGAAAATAATGTCTATATATAAGAGAATAAATGTGAAAAAGTATAGCTTACAAATCTAAGTGTTTAAGAAGATATGACTCTCCAGAGTTAAAAAAAAATTAAAAAAAAAATTGGAAAATTTTTTCAAGTAAAATAGAGATTTTTCTCAATCTTGGAGTAATATATAAACACTTTAGAGGTATAACTAAGGTGTGGTGTCTTCTAGTTATTTGTTAACAATGCATAGGATAATGTGTATGCAAAATTTTAGAATCCAAAAGTGAGTGAAATAAAATTTATGAGTACAAAAAGTTGGAGAAAAAATTAAAAAATGAGGAAAAATCATGAGAAATACATCAAATGAAAAATCTTAAATTCCTATTAAAACTCATCATGAAAGCTTTGAAACTTAGGAAAAACACTATTGTGCATGTGTTAAGATTAATCAATCACCTAAATCTTCATATAAATATTCATTTCAAGAGAAAGCAAAAAATGAGAGAAAGAAAGAGAAAAAAAAAAGAGTATTGCCTTAAAGTGAGGCTTGATGGGATATCTTTGAGAGAAAGTATAGCCCATAAATACCTTTTCCTAGTGATTTGGAGCTCTTAAAATCTCTTCTTTGCCTTTGCTTTAGCTTGGGAATGGAGAAATTTAGAGTTTGGAGCACAAAGGAGAAAGAGAGGAGGAAAAAGATAGGGGATTTGACAAATTCTTTTAAATGAAGTAAAATGTGACAGAATTTTTAGGGTTCTAATTAGCGTTTGAGAGTTTAAGAATATTTATAAAGCCTTAAGATTAATCCAATTGTGATGGTTTGATCAAGGGAGGATTTTGATGGCACAAATAATTTAACCTAAAATTTTCCTCAAATGAGGCAAATTTTTATGAAACCCTAAAGTGTGTGCACTTAATTGTGTGGTTTACATGTGAAAGCTCCAAAAACTTTGGTCTAATTTGTTTAAGCTAAAAACAATATCTTTGTATTTTTCAAAATTAAATTAAAATATACCACCAATACACAAATTGATTGGTTCAAATAATAAGTCTCAGTAAGAGGAATTCATAAACATCAAAATTAGCCAATTTGACAAAGTGGTTAAACTAGAATTTGGGTTTGAACCTAAAATGGTTTGGGTTCGCCAATTTTGGTCCAGCTTAACCAGATCCAAACTGGCTCCGCCAGTTTTCTTCAAAGGGCTAACACCCGTCGCTTTCCTAGTGCACGACATCATATCACGAGCATTGAGCTGTCTGTTTAAGCGGTAGATGGTGTGGTTCGCTAGATCATCGTTATGCGTTAACTCTATCGGTTGAAAAACATCGGATCTCTGCCATAAGATCTGATACCAGATCTCGCGGAATGACCGGCATTTTACAAATCCCTTGCTATGTGTTCGGCCCAGAACACGAGATTTTCGCCACTTCAGAAATAGGAAATTAAATTAAAAATTTCGAATTAATTGGATTCAATACATCAATTAATTTATTTCTTAATATATTTTTGGCATAAATTCTTCATTTTAGCTTCAAAAATTATGAAATTTTTGCTATAACTAATTTGATGGTGTATAATCCAAAAATTATAAAATATTTCACTTTTAACACTAAAAATATTCCATAATTTTTATGATTTAAAAAGCTCTCTAAGTTAATCAGAAAAAATCTAAATATTAAAATTTCTCAAATTTTTCTAAAAATTTTCTAAAATTGTTTAGGTAGCCTAATAATTTGCTTTTGCAATTATGATAGATAATTTTCTCAAACTTAAATAGGAGATTAAGAAAATTAATATGCTTAAAAATTGAGGAATTGTATAGAATATCACTTGCAATTCTAGATGCACTCATTTTTAAGTATGGTACAACTAGATTCGAGGTGCACTAAATAGAAAACTGTAGCACTTATAAAATGTACATATAAGTTAGAATATGTTGTTGATGAAGATTTTATTGAAGGAGAACATGTATGCTTACCAAAGGAAAGCAAGATTATAAGTACAGGTTGGGTGTATTAGAGGGGGAGATTTGCTAGGTCAAGCCAAAGTAAAATCTGTATGAGTGTCTAAACTTGAGTTTGTTCATACACAAAGGCCGCTGACAAATCACATAGAGTCGCACAATTGAATCGGACCATCACATAGAACTGACAAATCTAAAGTACCATGACTGTGCTAAAACCGCAACATATTTTAAATGGTTAAACTGAACTTAGTATTGTTTACGTGACCATGTGCACAAGATGACACACTAAGGTGCGAGTCTCAATTTTTATATAAGTGTGTGATCTGTTTGTGCACCAACTTGCGGATCTAAACCCTAAATTGTACCACCTCCCCAACAAATGCAATAGAGACTTTGAAAGACAAAAAGTAAAATTGTTGAAGCTGTATGTACTAAAGGCTCTCTAATAATCATTTGTTGTTTGTTATTGGGAAATTTTCTTCATGAAAGAGCTTTTGTTTTTTGTTTTTCTTCTTATTTGTAGTAACAATTTTCTCCCATTCTATTTGCACCCTCCATTAACCTCTTATTCATTTAGTTATATATTTGTCTTTTTATATTGTAATATTATATCTTTGTATCCGTCTTTCAATTGAAATAATTGTGCTAGTGCCCTCAATTTCTTGAAAATAAGATATCATTAACTTAAAATATCATGCACTAATCATTATATATTTCTGTTTAATTGTGGATTATTAGAAAGCATAAATTAGCACTTATTAGTTGAAAAATACAAACTAACTAAATTTGAATTACTGTTGAACAGTTTTTTTTTGGGTTCACTTTTTTCTTATTTCCTGGAGCGAGAAAACATATGAGGGCAGACATGAAGCCATGGCATGTTTTTTTTGGGCTACTAATCTTCATCCTGGCTGTCTTCACCTCAGGAACAGGCTTAATCCAGAGATTTAGGCTCTTGAGTCTCATCAAGGGAAGAGAGGCTCTTGTCCTTAATTTTACAGGAGTAGCTATTATCCTTTATGGCATAGCTGTGGTTGTAACAATTTTACTTTCATGAGAACAATCTCATGCAGTTGCTCTATATTAAGTTTTTTTGGTTGCTTTAATCAATTCTATTTTCTACTTTATAAAATGGATACACAATTTTTCTATTTAAAAATGTACTAAAAGTTTTTTTAAGTCTCAAATATCATTGAGCATTTTTTAATATTGTTGCTAATCATGAAATGTGTGAGAAACATCTATTAAAGAGGAATAATTTCATTAACATTTTACAAAATAAAGAGAATATGCATGTGTGTTTATATATGTATATGCATATTGTAAGAACTGGAAAATTTTTCCAACTATTAAAAAGATGATACAAAATAGATAGTCGACCTATATAATATGAAGAGTTCATGCTAGGAGCATTTTGGCATCGGAATTAAGCATCCAACTACTCTAGTGAGGGAGTTTTTTCAAATAGAAGCAAACTCGAGATTCAGGAATGTCAGGAATTCAACAGAGAATAGAAGCATAGTGCCAAGTTGAGTCAGCTCGGACCCACATTTTAGAAATCAAATATTTCAAAGAATATTTGGGACCCTGAGACTCAATAACCCACATGGTTTAACAGAGGAATATTCCTTTGGAATATTTTAATTTGAATAAATCTAAATTTAAAATGAAAAAGCAGGAAAAAAATTTAGAATATATATTTGACATAACTTGTTAAGTATGAATTCAAATTTAGTGAACTTAATATCAAAATGTTCAAAAAAAAATTAAGAAGAATAAACTAAAATAAAAACAAATTTATGCTAATTATTTTTTTAATCACTCCTTTATCAAGATTAAAAATAATTAATTGTTATTATGCCATCAAGATTTCAAATTTGCATAAAAAAGATATCAAAAGAAGTGTTATGATGAATGTAATAATAATTTAGATAAATTGGAGCCATTTGTCCTCAATTTTGCAAAATCAATTATTGAGAATTAAAATGTCATTATTTTATTTTAGAAATATGGAAAACTTACACCCAAAATATTCTTAAGTTTTTGAGACAATTTGAAGCTAAATAATGAGTTAAACCATAAAAAATGTAAAAGGATGCTAAACTCAATGCTTGGCTCAGATCTTGAGATTTGGATCAAAACATAGACTAAGATCTAATGTAATCTAAGTTCAGGACAAAACTTAGTTAGATTTTCATGAAATAATATTCTAAAAAAAAAGATTAATTAAATTAGTCAATTTTTAGCAAATTAAATCCTTAATGCAAGTATAATTGTAATAACACAAAGTTATTATTCTAGTCAATTATGATTTAATCAGGTCCTAATCTTGATTCTAACATTCTTATTAAGCTATTATGAGCACACCATGAAGTTTTGGTTCAAATCAAAAGTCTTTTGGGTCAAAATCATAATTATAGAAATCCCGATAATTTGGAAAATGACATACCTAAATTGACCTCAAATAGAAAATTTGACTTTGCCTTTGCACTCATCACCCTCAAATTATATATGGGTGATGTTTTGAAAGCGTTTGGAAGTCGTTAGATTTTCGTCGAATATTTAATATATTTAAAACCTCAAAAAATAAAAAAATTAAATATTCATCGAAATCAAAATCTGACTTCGTCGTTGCGTTCATCACCTCTCAATTAGCTTGGGGGTGAATTATTGGAAGCCAATTAATCAATTAATTTTAATTAATAAAATTAAATATAATTAATAGATTTATATTAATTAATTAAAGTTTAATGGCGACATTCCCTATTCTCCTAACGCCATTTGATCGGGCGTCGCCTCGCTCTGGATCGTCTGCTCAGATTTGTCGATCAGATTGGACGATCGAAGGATTGTCTTCCCCACACAGCCTGTACGTGGTGTGAGCTTGGACACGCGGAGCTCTCTTCCTCACAGAAGGTGGCATCCATCGCCGTAGAGCATGCATTAGGCCCCATGTGGACTCTAGCATGCATCATTTTTTCCTCAGGAATAATTTGAACCCGTGAGCCCTCCGCATCGTCATCTCGAGTTTCCAGCCGTCCATCTAAGGTACTCCTGATCCCATTCAATTTTTCACGTATTGTATGTAATTATATTTCGATTTTTTATTGCATATCATGGATTGTCAATTGAATGAGTTCGATCAATCTCAACTGAGGCTGATCGAGCGAATTCAAGGACTCGTCTGCATTAATCCACAATGACTCTGCTCTTTACAAACTCTAACACCTAGGGTTCTCCCTAGCTAGAGCTGTAACCATCCTCCAGCATCAGTTCGACCATCGTCAGTAAGGTATTGGCGTTCTCTTTCCAACACCGTGCAGGCTGGGTTCTAATGTCACCGGAAAGCCCTCTAGAGTGCGTGCCATAGCCTGTCCCTTTCGAGAAGTGTCGCGGCTGAAGATGAAGTTGGGCTGGGCTAAGTCGACCAGGGCCTGACTCGTTTAACTTGGGTTGCGTTAGCACTGTCACCCGTAGCGTCTACTGTGTCCCTGCCGCATTAGCGTCGTCATGCGTGGGGCCTGCTCCTCCGATCAAATCGTTGCCATGGGACCTGCCAGCCGCATCAGATCCCGCCGCCTCAGCTTATGGGTTCTGCCACGTCTGTTAATGCTGTTAGACAGAGAATGTATTAATTAAATTAAATTAAATTTAGTAAATTAATTTATTTTAATTGCAGGACTTTAATTGCTCATATCTTTTAATTCACATATTAAAATATAGTAAATATATATCTCATTTTAATTAAAAAAATATAAGAAATAATATGTTATCATTTAATTTTCATTTGGATGAGTATTTCTGTTAGTAACATTTTAAAACCTTCACTAATGATCCATTTAACCCTTAAACTTCAAATTATCATAACTTTGTACCCTTAACTCCAAATATAGTTAATATATATCTCATTTTACTTAGTAGAATATCAGGAAGCCTTATAAATTGTATTCTAGTACATCATCCTAATTGGATGAGAAACCCATCATCTTGATTCATTATGAATCATTTTATCCTTTCGATATCAAATCATATTTTGTGACTTGATGTATTAGACTTCCCTCTCACTTGAAGTTGGTTATTCAAATTGATAATCACCCTCTCCAACTTAGTAGTATTCCTCAGGCAAGGCTGAGTACCTTGCCAATAATAAGAGCTTTGGCTTGGATTGACCTTATAATTGGTCTGCTCTAGCCCTTCCTAGTGTGAGCTTATTTTATGGCTAGATTATTCTAACCTATATTGTAAACTCATAAGTATAGTAAAATCTGCCTCATTAGACTTGGTCTGATGATAATATTTTAGCTAGCCTTATCTATAGAACTCTCCTAAGTCAAAGAACCTTTGTTCTTTGAAGAGCTAGCCTCCCTTTTTGTTGTCGAGCGCTTGAATTCTAATTTCGGGATTAGAATTCTTAAATATCCTTAGGAACCCTTCTTAATTGAGTCACTTATGGTTACTTAATGAGATGACGCCTAATATCTTCCTTTGCCCATCCTAGTTGGATGGTTATTCCCTCCTCTTTAGCATAACCCTCCTTCAGTGATTAGTGTCACTTAATTGTAATATTTGAGTCATGGAAGATCTTATTCCTATAGAATAAGGGATTCTCCTTCCCAAGCAACTTAAGTTCAACTCTTAAACATGTGCTTGAGTCATGATGTGACTCAAGTAGTGTTGTTCATTCTCTTAGAATGAGCTCTCCTCCAAACTAGGTTAATTTTAACTTTTAGGTCCTTAATAATTTGGGCCACATATGTGACTTAGATGTTAGCAATTTTTTTATAACCTTAAACCTAAGTCATAGATTATGACTTATGGTTATAACATAGGTCCCTACTAGGCTTCCTAGCACCTATCCTTATGGATGAGTGAGCTCCTTACCTTAGCCAAGCCATGGTTCATAACTTGTGTTAATGACCTTCTAGTAGATTCTTGAATCTTTGATGTTAAGTCATCATGAGTGACTTAATGTCATAAATCCTTCCTGACCTTAAGGATAAGTATCCTAATTGGATATTAATCCTATTTGCCTTACTAAAACCATTAATAAGAGGTGAATGCCTCTCATTAGTTCAAATCTAGTATGGACTAATTCATATAATTAGTTCATCTCAACCTTATTTTATAGGTAGGAATTAGTAGAAAATCTCTAGGCTTCCTTATTAGGCTTAACTTAATAAGTGGTCATTTAGCCAGCTTTTAAGTCCTAGACTACATTGGAGAGAGTAGTCAAAGAGCTCTAGTTCTTTGATGACAAATTCCTTAGATTCTAATTCACTGAAATAGAATCCTAGCATTCCTAAATTATGGGTAAGTCTTGTAATGACTTAGCTACTTTTGCCTAAACTCTTAAGTAATGAATGTCACTTTAGTATAGGACCACAAGGATCATTGACCCTTAAATTATCCTATTCTTAGTAGAAGGTACCACCCGCTAAGTGATAGTCCTATCCCATAGTACTGAGTCATATAATATGATTGAGTATTTAATCTGTAATCTTGGGAAGTCACATTCAACCCAGTTGAATGTCAACTTGCCTCTCTTTATGGCCATCCTCACTTAAGTGATAGTTATCACTCAGTTATTTAGTTCTCTCTTATCTTAACAGTGAGGTTAAATTATGAAGGTCTAACCTTAAATCTTAAGTCTTAGAATTCTAAATGGAGAATCCTAGCACTTCCTCAAAACTTGCATATCAAACTCACTACTGTTTATTCTTCCTACTTAATTGATGTCGAGGATGACATTATTTTTAAGTGGGGGAGCCTGTAATAACCTAAGTTGTTACCCTAGCCAATTAGGACTAATCTCAATCATAATCTTGATTTTAAGTGATAATCAAGTCATTATGAGTCATCCACCAAGACCTAGTCCAAACCGGGAGTCAAATGGATCGAATACTGATTCCTGGAAAATTTAAAAATCCTAGAATTTGACCTATTTAAATTGATCTCAAATCAAAAAATAGACTTCGCCATTGCGCTCCTTGCCCCCAAATTAGCTAGGAGTGAAGTTTCCGTGTCAATCAAAAGTCGTCAAAATTTTGATAAATATTTTAATAATATTTAAATACCCCAAAAATTGAGAAAATAAAGTACTCATCGAAATCAAAATCTAACTTTGCCGTTGCGTTCCTCACCCCTCAATTAGCTAGGGGTGAGTATTTGGAAATTTTCTGAATGCGATTAATCGATCAATTTTAATTAGAAAAGTTATTATATATTAAATAAATCATATTATTTAATTATTTGTTTAACGAAGCCGTCCGATGTCGTTAGGACCTGCGCGCACGTCGTTTGCCTGCCGTTCGAATAAACGGCAGGATCCGACCGTTCGATCGGATTGATCGAACGGTCTCCCCTCTTCCTCCCTCGCTCCCGTCGCTCGTGCCACGCGGTGCTTCGCCGCAGCTTGGCCCAATCCGGAGCCTTCCCTGCCTCACAGGATTCGCCGACTAGCCTCCTTTAACCTCATCCACTCGACACTTGCTGGGGGGGCTAATGGAGATGCAGTGAGCCCTGTGAAGGTTCGTCTTCCTCCTCTTCGGTCTAGCCCCGGGTCGAGTCTAGGTACTGTGACTATGATTACTTTTTTGCACTTTATTATTTGTTGTGATATAGTACTATTCATTATGTGATGCATGGTGGATGGATGTGATATTTATTTTATTTTGCTTTCGCACTCTATATGTATGTTAGATGTAGTGACTAATTCTATTATTTATGATGTGCACAGCCTTCCCTTGGCAGGATTGTGGATCTCAGCTAATCCAATATCAAGTGAGAGATTTGCACGAGTGACACTCCGCTCCTTAGCCAAATCATTTGTGGGCTTGGGGAGCGGGGTGCCACACTTTATGGGCTAGGGCAGACATAATAATATAGTACAGTATGACTAAAGAGGTAGATGATACTATGCAAATATCTTTTAGTTATTTTACTTTTATTTCTGTAGACAATTTTAGAAATAGCTAAGGAGTTAAGCATGTCTGCAAGATGAATGGGTCCCAAGCTTAACATACTCTCCTCAATGAGTGATGTTAAGAATCCTGATCTCTCCTTACCCCTATCCATTGGAGTAAATATGCACCATAATCCACCATGAACTGAACCCAAATGCAAATATTTTTCTAATATTCTAAGTTTTTATTTTCATGCAATAATGTTTTTCTTATATGATATGTTCAAAGAAAAATAAGCACAAAATCAAGTAGTAAGCAAGGGACTTCACTAAATATGGTGATATCATTTGTTATGTAATTTAAACGTTCTAACTATTCCAAGTTACATAAGTTCAGGATCTCCAATTCCTACTATCGAGTGTAACTTAGAAGTACGTCCTTATAGGTTACAAAATATTATGACTAGCTAGGTCCTAATATGATTAATCAATGTCGACTATAAGAAATCATCACGACCTAATTTGAAAGTTTAGATATTATAAACTAGAAGCTTCTCCAAAAGCTACCAAGTTAGAGATTATGGATTAAACACTACGAGATCGAGTTTAATCACATAATCCCAAAGGTAAGACTTAAGATATAAGTTAAATCTAAATGTGAACTAATGATTGAGGCAAATCTTATTAAGCAAATCAAACTTAATATGATAAATATTCTATCTTAAGTCTAATGTTGAAAGACAAAATAATCCAAATAAGTTATAAAATCTAGAAACTAATAAACCAAAGGATTCATTCATTGAATAACCCTATTATTTAATGAATAAAATCTAACCTAATATTTAATCTTACTCTTAAGGAACAGATCCTAAGGTGAAGTAAGGATTTTTAATGATAAGTGTAACACCCCGCCCCGTCGCCGCGCGCAAAGAGTAATTTGGCGGTGGAATGGTGCACTACTCGATGAGGAAAGAATACCTCATCTCCCTGAAATGGTTGAAAACTAAGCCCACCTGAAGGGCTGCTGACTCAACCTCAAGTAGGGTTGATAGCTAATACTTAAGATAAGAGTAGTATCCTTATCCTAAGTATTAGGCAAATACATATAATGGATTTAGAATATAATAAGAATCCAATATATGTATAAGATATCAACATTTCCAGTATACTGATCACATTAGAATACTAAGTATAAGTAGTATAAAAATAGAGTGCGGAAGCTTAAAGCAAACATCTAGAATCATTCATCACGGAAGCTGTAGAAAATATTCGTCTCAGAAAAGAAAAGAAAATACATCCAGAATTATTACAAGCAGTTTACTGAAATACTGAAGTAAAACTAGGTACTGTACTGAAAATACTAAGCAGAAAGTAAAGCTGGAGGAGAGTCCACTAATACTCCATGGGCTCCTCCTGAATCTCCTAAATGTCCTCCTGACCTGTCTCAATATATTGCTCAGGATCTAGCAAATTGCCGGATCCCAAAAGTACCTCGTGTTAGACAATAAGTCTAACACATCGAAACAAATCTAATAGTTCTAATTATTCATTTAACATTTACATAATATGAGTAAATCTGCAAAAAAACTGTAAAGGTAACTGAAAGTACAAATCTGTCTAAAACTATACAAAATTGAAGCAGTGTAAAGTAAAACTGAACTGTAACTGAATACTGAAAATAAATCAAAACAATACTGAATCTGAAACTGAGTAATCATATGTACAACTATGCTGTATGTCACTGAAACTGTGCATCTGAATATGCTACAATACGGTATGCTACGGACATGCTACCAAAATATCACTGAACTGTTATGAGCAGTACGGTCTAATATCTACATACACCATGTTGGGAATACTATTTATTGATGACACTGATGCATCCAGAAATTCCCCCATCAATGTATGCAATATTTCGTAACTCATAAATCATCACCGATACTTATACATCATTCTGATTCTCATGCATCATTCTGATATTCACACATCATGCTTATGCTCATGCTCATGCTTCTAAACTATATGAGATAAATCCAGAAAATACTTTAAAATCTGATAATGTATCCAAAGTCCCCATTGTGCAGAATCCGTCTAAAAAGATTTTGACTCATAAATTCAAATCTCGATAATTGGTTAAAGTTGAGAGTTTACTTAAAAATCATTAGCTGGGATGATTGTATACACATATTTAGCATATTTGCAAGAAAAGTAAATTTAACCCTTAGCTTGTTTAAACTGCACCTATCGAAGCGCACTACGATAGGAGGCAGAACCCGGTTACAGTTTACATCTCAAGCTAAGCTGTTAAATGCCCTAATTACAAGCACACTTAGTGGTCTACGCAAAGTGACTTAAGATACTTAGTTTGCTTAAACTGCACTTATCGAAGCGCACTACGATAAAAGGCAGAACCCAGTCGCAGTTTACATCTCAAACTAAGGATCTTGTTTACTAATTGTAACACTCTTAGTCTTGGAAGATTTACTTTAATGGGACTGTATTCGGCTAATCCCACAGGATAGCACCTAGTCATAAGTCCACATTGGAGTGAATCAACCAATCCTGAATATTACTGAATTAATCTAGTAATATGGGTATACCCTACTATACCCAACCAATAATCTGAGTTCAGCAAATTCTATTTAATCAACAAGGATTTATTAAATCTATTAATCCTTACTCTAAATAGGTGAATTCTACACAATGCTCCAAGGATGTGATCAAAAGATCACTCAATATAGGTTGCCACGACAAGGAATAAGTCACATTCTAAGCAATTTAGGTGATTCCTACCACAAGGTATCAAGTTCAACTTTTAAGACTATGAAGGATCATCTAAGGTTCCTACCTCAATAAATTACAAAAGTTATTCCTACCTCAATGTATCAACAATTAAGGTCTTTAAATATTTTCAAAACGATCCTAAAGTAAGACCCATAAGATCTCACTCTTCTACTTCTCAAGGTTCACTTGTTATACTTAGGTTAAGGTGATCAGATCAGATGATTAAAACTCATTTGATCCTTTCCTATTCTATAATCATGAGATAAAATCAAAGATTTTATTAGATTTAAATCATTGCATAAATTATTACAATTTTATTTCTATTTTATGTTAATTGTCTTATATAAGAGAAAATCAAAGATCTAAAGTTTGGATTCAGATAGTTCAATCACACATATTCAATATTATCCTTAGCACTTCTAATTTGATGATTTAATATCAATACTCAATCAAATGTATTATTGGAATAATGTAAATCAGATTCTTTTACAATCAAGTAGATTGATTAAATGATTAAGATTTAGATCTTAATCAAGATAAGTTAGGGTTTAATCCCTAACCCTTCTATCATTAAGACTAATGGTTAATTTAAAGGTCAATAGAAAATCAGTGTATTATTAGCATATTATTGATGTCAACTTAGGTTTGGATTAAGTATCATATACTTAATCAAGTTATAAAAATTCTCATGTTCAAGTGATCACATTTAAGTGTCCAAATAAGTGTTAAGGTTCTCTAATATACATCATAAGTTCATGAACACATATAGATAAAAAGGTAACATAAAATAAAAAGGTGATTGTTGCTAATCAAAATCTAAATCAAACAAAAGAGATTATCACTTAATCACAATTCTAAAAGATCTAAGTTTCATGCCATTTAGATTATTAAGGTATACCTAATTGATACAAGCAATTAAAACTCCAGTACTTAGCATATGGCGTAATATGTATTTAAGATACATAGGTTTTGAGCACTTAATGAAATTGACAAAGTTTCAAATTCAATTTTGAAATAACATTTTATGTAGTGTTCAATTTTAACTAAAATATATTCAAATTTAGTATAACTCAACCCCACTAGGGTCCTAGGGGTCTTAAAACACCAAAACAGTTGAGTTTTGGCAATTTCAGCCAAAACTGGGCAGTTTTACAAAATCTGGATAGTTTCTGGAGAAATTTGGGAATTTTGCAAGTTTGGGCACTGTAGCGCGCTGCAGCGCGCTGGAGCACGCTGTAGCGCTTTCTGCACGATAGCGCGTGGTAGCGCCTTTGCGATGCGGCTTGCTGCGGTCCGCTGCGATCCGCTGCAACCCGCTGTGACACGCTGCAGCACGCTATGGCGCGCTATAGCGGTTCATTTTGCAAAACTACTGTTCAATTAATTTATTTTGTCATTTCCTAAGATCTGAAATATTTCCGCTAAGGTCCGCTGCAGCGCGCTACAGCGCGCTGTAGCGTCCCGTTTTGCAAGTTACTATTCAATTAATTTTTATGGCCGTTTCCTAAGTTTTGTGAAATGCTGCTGCAGACCGCTGCAGCGCGCTATAACGCGCTGGAGCGGTTCATTTCGCAATTTTACTGTTCATTTTTCCTAAGTTTTCATGTCCGTTGCAGCCCGCGGCAATCCACTGCAGCGCACTGTAGCGGCAGAAGGTGATTTCGCCAGGTGCGAAACCCGCGAGAGCCATTTTTCGAGCTTAATTACTCTCAATCCAGAGAGTTCCATAAGTGGTGCCATATATCAATGGAAAGGTATTCTGATACCTTTCCATCGACACCAAAATCAGTACGAATGGAGCATCTTAGCTATACTAAAAATGACAATGAATACAAGGGTATGCAGAATAGATGAAAAATAGAGCATATTTTTGTGAGTTCTTAAGAGCCTTAATGGCTTTCATACATGCATATGGACTTCCAAGGTTGTATTCTAATATCATAACATCATAAGAAAGATAAGGAAAGGAGCAAGAGGGTACCTTTATGTCTTGCAAGAGTGGGAGGAGGGAGACTTGGAAGGCTTGGTGGAGGAGCTTCTCCTTCTTCTTCTTCAGCCTAAGGTATAGCAATGGAGGAGAGGATGAGGAATTTTTCAGCAAGCAATAGAAGGGGGGCTGAGTTCTCATTTTAAAGGAGGAGAGTGAGAGTAGGGGGCCATCATGGCTAGGGAGGCTAGGATGTGAAAAGCCATCATACTTGCCTAGGAAGGCATGGCTAGGAGGAGACGGGAGGGATGGCCTCAAGTGACTTGCAAATGTGGTAAAAGTGGCCAGCCAACATTAAGGGAAAAAGAGAGTGATTAAATGCAAATTAAGGAATAAATAATTGCTTAATTATTTTCCTTAATTATTTAAAATTTCAGATTTTTGGAACGTTCTCCGAAAAATCCCAAAAATTCACCCCTAACTAATTTGGGGGTGAGGAGTTCAACGGCGAAGTCAAAATTCGATACCGATGACTATTTATGTGGGGACCCTCCTCATGCCGGATTGATATCAGAGGATCAGTGTGGCGGCCCTGCCCCGCCGTGGTCCTGTTAACCCTTGAGTTAACACGATTACGGTGGAGGGTTCGCCAAATGACAAGGTCCCCACTTAAGATTGAATTAGACACGTATTCTAATTCAATTTATATAAGGACTTGCCATTCATCTCAGAATTTATCACTAAATGATCATACAAGAACTCAGAGTGCGGAAGTAATAAAAGGTATAACATCCATCCAATACAATATAAATACAACAATACAGAATAAGTAAAGTGCTGAAAGAGAAATATAAACCTGTATTATTACAATATTTAATAAGTTTAAAAGAACTGAAAGTAAACTCTCAATCTCACAAGCAAAAGAAACTAAAGCTACAGATCTTCAGGAACGGGCTCCTCCTCCAATGGCAAGCTCTCAACTGGATCTGCTACTCCAACAAACTCAGAACCTACCATTATCAGTTTCATAATGGTAGGGCCCCAGCCAACAAAAGAAAAACTAGTTAGACAATATGTCTAAGTACATTTTAGGGTAAAAGTTTAGTTTAAGTTAACTGAATATCACCATAAAAACAGAACTGAGCAAAATAGGTGCAGAAAAAGCGTACAAAAGAATAGTAATAAGTTATAAACAAACAATTTATAACTAAAACAACTAGGAAGTAATACATACCTCCTCCAAGCAACTGCAACAAAGATAGGTAAGTAAAAAAAAAGTAAAACTGTAAGAAAAGTACAACCTAAAACATGCTTATGATCAAACAAATTATGCTAGGTGACATACATAATTTGAACAGTAAAAAATTGAAAATACTAACATAATATGTGAGCATATGAAAACAGTAAGTAGAACTCGCATCCTATATATAACATGTGCAGGAAAACTGTGAGTAAAACAGTGCTGAGATGCAGAATATACAAGTAAAATAGTAACTATAAACTGAAACTACAGTGACTATATAAGTCACCTGAACTAAACACGAACTCAGCAAATCTTAGCCTGATGAGCTAAGAACTCTGAACTGAACATCACTGAAACTCTTAGCCTGATGAGCTAAAATAGAACTGAATGTAAGTGTACTTGGATTAGTATATCCATATCAGAATCCTTACTCTATAGTCAGTAGGGCAAGAGTCTATCCATCCTATCACTTGGACTAGGCATGGCCAATAGACTGTCGGACATTAAACTCTCGAAAGGTTGTCGACCCCGAACGAGTTGATCGAAGAGGTATACTAATCAAGCTACACCTTACAAACCACTTGTGAAATGAAAATATAATGCTGCTTATAAATGTTCCAAATTAACATAAGATATTTATCAAATATCTTAAGTACATGATACATGTTCAAGGTATAAGGATCAAACTCAAGGAATGCGAAGCATCAAAATCAAAGTGCAAGAAACTCTATCTAAAAATATAGGTGATATCCTTTGTTATCTACTTTATTCGTTCTATCTACTCTAAGTTACATAAGTTTTAGAATTATCAATTCTTACACATTCTGTAACTTAGAATCACGAATCCTACTTGTTGAAGATAATTAGGACTGGGCAAGTCCTAATTATAACTTAATCAAAAGATGACTATTTGGTTAAAATGAATAAATCATCGACCTAGTTTTGTAAATTAATTTATCCCAACCACATCTTGATTAGCCAAATCAAGATGAAAAAAATTAAGAATTTGACTCCAGATGATGGGGTCTAACTACTTAATCTAAAGGTATAATCTAAGGTTCTAAGGTTTAGAACCCAAATCTCACAGATTAGGTTAAGGCAAATCCTAATGATAAATCAATTTCATTAGGATGGATCTCTATTCTTAGTTCTAAAGTTTAAAGATCCAATAATCATTTAATAAACTAAGAAAATCTATAAACTAGAAAACTCAAGATTTCACCTAATTGAGTAACCCAATATACTCAATAGATGAATTCTAACTTAAGATCTATTCATAATCTTAGGAAATAAGATTCTTAATTACTAAGAGTATCTCTCAAGACAAACATCCTAACTAATGTTATAAGACCTAAGGATGGGTCTAAGAATGATTTAAGAATGAGAATACTCACTTAGGACTTAGAAATTTTCTTAAGGAGCAAAATTTGAGATTTTAATCAAAATCTAATTTAGACTTGAAATTGATTAATTTTAGTTCTAAGTCATTCTATTTACTGATTTTAGTGATTAGAAACTGAATTTAGGGCTTTTAAAGGCTAAACCCTAAATTTGGGCAAAATGACCATTTTGCCCTTATTTAAGGGTTCAAAAGATCAAATTTTGATCTAGGGCTTAATTTCTAAAAATTTTTTTTGAAAAGTGCTTCTTATTGTCTAATATAAGATTAGACAGCAACTAAATTAATTTTGGGTAATTATTAAGCTATATGAGATCAAATTAGTGAATTTGACTCATAGGGCAAATTAGTAATTTGACTAAGTGAAAGTTAAATTTTTCTTTCAGATTATTAATCTTTACTATCTAAGATTTTCATAGAATCTAAATTTACTAAATTCTGATATGTATTGGCCAAGTTATGGCCAATACAAAATTTAGGGTTTAAGGTTAATTAAGGAATTGTTAACTATAGGTCAAAAATTCTAACTTTGCCAATTAGTATCCAAATTAAGCAAAATTAGTGGCTATGGTTTACAAATAGCTCACTGATTATAATGACATGTGGTAGGCTCAATTTGGACCCAATTTGACTAAGTTAAGACCTAATTAGGGTTTAGGGTGATTAGTGTGTGATTAACAAAATTAATCACACAAATACTAATCCAACCTTATAGATTGATTCTAAATAGTTCTATGAGTCCTCTGAAACTTAAATTATTCAATTTGGATTACTAGATTTGCTAATATTCACTAATCAAGATTTAGATTAATTAAGGATGATTAGCAATTCTAATCATTGGATCTAAAATATTTTTACATATTACTGTTAATTAAGTTCTTCTGATCTAAATGGACCTTTGGATCATCAAATTTGGAGCTCAATTGACCAAGTTATGGTCAATTTGAAGTTCTAGGTCTAATTAGGGTAATTAGGGTTAGGTCATAAATGTGATTAAGCAAACACTAATCCAAACAGCAAGATTGACCCTACTAAATTAATCCTAAGGATTTTTTGATCATTTTAAAACCCATTTTCAATACGATTGGATCATTGGGTACATAGTTATAGGCTAATTAAGTTTTGTAGCATTATTTAACTTAAATTAAACCCTAAATAATCACTTTGCAAAATATTGATCTTACAGTAAAATTATTGACATCAATAAATTCTTCATATTTTTCTGATCAATTTGATATATTTATTTGCATAATTTGGATGTGTATTTTAGGAGTTATTAAGGTTTATAAATTTGATTTAATTGATTAATTAAATTCTGTTTAATTGATTTAATTATTCTAATTTGATTTATATATATATATATATATAAATTCAATTATTATTAATATTGTTAAATATATAACGTTTATTATTAATTTCAGGACACGTGGCGCAGAGACACTGGATGGGCAGACTGCAGCGGGCCCCACAGGTGTCTTGATTAAGACAGCCTGACGTCTGGATGCATGCCACGTGCCCTTCCCGAAAACCGGACCTCGAAGGCAGCGTGAACCGGGTTCGGGCCAGCCCGGCCCGCCCGGCAACTTCGGCAGCTTCCTCTATCTCCCGAGGGGGCGAGTTAGGGCACGCGAATGGAGGTTCTTCCTGGCGTCCAAACCTCACAACCCACATGGCTATGAAAAGAGAACGAGCTTAGCTATCTAATGGTATAAGGCTCTGCAGCTGAGGTGGTCTGTGTCGTGCGTAAAACTAAACCCTAGTTTGTTCTAGATGCGATCTTTAGGAGTTTAACGGTATGTGCTGTAGACGTTTTACGAAATTGAACAAATCAAGCCATCTATCAATTGATCGAGTAAAGCTAACAATCAATCGAAGACTAGAAATAGCAATTCGAATATTCAGATTGATAATTGCATGAATAACTAAGAGGATTAGGGTAGTACCTTAACGAACGGTGGAAGACGATGGCTCGGGAACAGGCACTTCGATCTTTGCTTGAGCGATAGATATGATAAACCGTGCATCGTGGAGTCAAATAAGGTGCTTAAAACGGTGGATGAGTGGCAGGAGACGCGTGGAGAAAAGGAAGGTGCGCCGGGCGTCGTCGTTCGCGACACGCGTAGGCTACGCGAGGACGACGACTCCCGTTCGTTCGATCCTCAGATCGAACGGACCGCGGAGCTCATTTGATCAAACGGCAAGGATAGAATTTCAGGGATGGCGTTAACCTAAGCAGACGGCGCCGTTAACCCTTGATTAAAATTAAAATTATTTAATTTAATTTACTCAGATTTAATTAATTAAATTTACCATATTAATTGTATTTCAAAAAATTTCCAATAAATCACCCTTAGCTAAATGAAGGGTGCTGAACGCAACGGCGCACTCAGATTTTCGTTTCGACGAGTATTTATTTATTTAAATTTTCAGGTATTTAAATATTATTAAAATATTTGACGAAAATCCAATGACTTCCAAATGCCTCCAAAATTTCACCCATAGCTAATTTGGGTGTTCTGAATGCAATGGCGGAGTCAGATTTTCAATCTGAGGTCTAAATAAAAAGTCAAATTCTAGGGTTTGAAATTTTCCAAAATTCCAGATTTGACTTTGTTGACTTCTGGTTTGACCTAGATTTCAGAGATGAGTTCTCAATTACTTAATTAGTGACTTAGAACCTTAATTAAGACTTAGATTAGTCTTAATTGAGCAAAGTAACAACCTGGGTTGTTACAATCAGCCCCGCATGAGGTTCCCAGTCGAGGAATCCGATTGAGCAGTTTAAGTAGTACAGCAAGTAAGCATAAATGAGATCATCCATTCAATTAAAATAAGATTACATCACATAGTTTAATTTAATACAGCAACATAAAGAAGAAGAAAAAAGAAAAAGAAAATAAAAGAGATATGTTGAGCCGCTCCTCCTCACTTCTCAGCTACCTCGATCTCCACTAGCTCCTGACCTGGCACATAAAAGTGCGGGCGTTGGAATGCCGGTTAGTCCCATAGACTAAGTACAAGATATAAGCATACATTTATAAAAGCGTTAGCGGTAAGCAATAAAGAGGATAAATACAGGAGGATATGCGAAAGTTTTATCATGCAAAGTAATTTGTTAGGTTCATAAAAAAAAATTCACAAAAATGTGCTGAAATATGTCATAAGAATCAGTATGATATATCTTGCATAAGTAAGCATAATGGTAAACAATTTGTCCCGCTGGGCAAACACAGAACCTTGAGGTCAGACAGAATGTGGGTTCATATCGTAACATAATACCGTACTGTGCCCCCCCGTAGGCTACAACACGCTCCCTTATCTCCCCTCTTGGCTAGCCCCGCCATATATCCCACCCAAGCCACCGTTTCGAGAACCCAAAAAAAATAATGCATGCATTCTCAAGACATTTCATTCAGTATTTAAAGTGACAGTAATAGATAACTTAAAAAGGAATATAAGGCTCAAAGCAGTGTGAAAGCATTTAAAAGAAATTAAGTAAGAAATAAATGTAAGAAAATATCCGGTACCTTTCTTGCGTGATTTCCAAGTTACCTGCATGGTTTAGTATTTAGACTAGTTAGTGATTAGTTGATTAATCCTCCTAATAAGGTTATTTGGCCTAAATTTGAGTCTTAGCATGCTTTATGAGGCACAAAAAAGGAGTGTGCAAGTTTTAATTATTAATTATTACTTATTTAAGTTATCCAGGTGATTACGGGCACAACGGCAATAATTTTACAAAAATCTGAAAATGGCACGCTTTACGAGGCAAAAATAGCTTTTTAAAATTTTGAGATCAAATAAAAAATATGATAATATTTTTAGAATCCTTGAATTTTTCTGATCATTTTGATATATAATATCACTATATTTGGACTCCTATTTTGAAAGATATGAATTTTTGAAGTTTTAGGAATTTTCTAAATTTTTACTATTTTTGGAATATTCCGTTACCGTTAACGGCTTCCGTTAAGTTACCGTTAACGTTAACAGTAAGGGAATATTCTAAGAATATTCTCTTTCTATTAACGGAATCCGTTAATTGTGGATGGCGGGTGCCACGTGGCGACCACGTGGCTGACACGTGGCTGTGTGTACACAGAAATCTGCCATGTGTCATCTTGTGACACGTGGCTGCCACGTGTACAGACAGAAACTGCTCAGCTGCCACGTGGCACTGTGGACCTTCGAACTGCCACGTGGCAGTTACTGTTCATCTTCTTCGGTGTACCTGACGCGAACCTCCGCCTCCGGCGCATTTCGGGAGCTTTTTCCGGCGAACTCCGGCAATTTTCCGATGATCTGAAGGTGCCCTCCCCTCGGCATCACTGAGGCCTTTAAATAGGCAGGGGCGCCCCCCCTCGTAGGCTCCGCCGCCGCCGCCAAATCCCGGCGTGACACGTGGCAGCCACCTGTGCGTCGGCGCTGCGGTGCTGCCACGTGGCATCCGCGATTGCGTGGCGCAACAGGGTGCTGCCACGTGGCGCATGGTGACGCGGTCCAACGAGGTGCTGCCACGTGGCCCCCGGTGACGCGGTGCAACGAGGGGCTGCCACGTGGCGCCCGAAGCTCGTGCAGGCTGCCACGTGGCAATCCGAGGCTCCACGCGCTGCCATGTGGCGCCCGAAGCTCTGAGCACGTCCACGTGTAGCCATGTGGCAAATTTTTTTTTTTTTTTAATTCCGAAAAATACAAATTTAATTAAAAACTTTAGGAAAAATTTAATTTCAAATGTATTATGCGCATTTTTTGTCCGTTTGAGCTTCGAAAAATCTGAAATTTTCCCTCCTAGCTAATTTTGACGTTCCGGACCTAAATTTTTGGTCAAAATTTAATTTTGAGGTGTTAAAATAATTTTAAATTTTTTGGGAATTGAAATATTATATTTAATTAATTAATTTATTTATTTATTTGTTTACTTAAACTTTAGGATATCATAACTTTGAATATATTGATCCAAACATATCGAATATAGGTCTCATTTTACTCAGAAAAATAAATGGAGTTAAATGGCGTAATTCAAAAATTCGATTCGGGAATTATTTAACCTAGTGACATGTTAGGCCCTAAACAAATTCCCATAACTTTTTACCTATTTAACCAAACATATGCAATATGGGTCTTAAAATACTCAGAAGAATAGCCCCAACTTTGTGGTAGTATTAGTTTTCTCATTTAGACATCAGGACAAAAAGTCAACTTTAGAATTCTCAGTTGACTTTAGGGAAAATTGACCAAAATGCCCCTAGAATTCAAATGACCATAACTTGGTCAAATCAACTCCAAATTCAAAAATTCAAGATGCTAATTAGTTTAGAATTTCAATGTCATCAATAAACTGAAATAATATTTAGGATATGAATCCTATATATTTAGATAAAGACCAAAATACTCCTGACCTCATTTTGGTCATAGTTTGACCAAATTAAGTCCAAATTGGGTCAACTCCTAGTTAAAGTGCTCAATGTAATATATGAAACTATAGTTGCTGAGTTTTTTTTTTTTTTTTTTTAACAGTAATACTATTTAATGACGACACGGGTCGTCACAGCCTTCCCTCCTTAAAAGGGATGTCGTCATCGACATCAGCTATTTGTAAATTTTTTGTAAGCTAATTAATGAGGCATAGTAGTAACATGCTAATTCAACTCACCTTGCGAGTCAAATAGTTGAGGGTACTTATGGCGTATTGCTTCCTCGATTTCCCAAGTAGCTTCCTCTTCCGTATGATTTCGCCACTGAACTTTAATCATGGGGATTGAGCGGTTGCGCAATCATTTTAAATCTCTCCCCAAGATCTTGATTGGTTCTTCGATGATTGTGAGGTTTGACCGTATCCCTTCTGCGGGGACGGAGATACACTGGGATAGTTTTTGGATGCATTTCCTCAAAGATGACACATAAAAAACATCATGCATCAACGAGTATTCTTTCGGAAGCTTTAGCTTATAGGCTGATGACCCTACCATTGCCATTATTTCAAAAGGTCCTACATACCTAGGGATGAGCTTGCCGATTATTTCAAACCTTTGAACTCCTTTTAACAGATTGATCTTCAAATAAACAAATTGCCCAACTTGGAATTCTAACGGGCGATGCCTCGCATCGTAATACTTCCTTTGCCTGTCTTGAGCAGTTAAGATCCTCTGTTGGATAATACTTATTTTCTTATTTGCTTCCTCTACTAACTCAGACCCATAAAGCTGGGAATCACCGACCTCCGTCCAGGCTAAAGGAGTACTGCATTTTCTCCCATACAGTGCCTCGTAAGGTGCCATCTGATGTTAGCCTGGAAACTATTATTATAGGTGAATTCGACTAGTGTCAGATGATCCTCCCAGCTCCCGCCAAAGTCAAGAATGCATAGCAGTGCTCATAGCGATATTGGTCCCCAAGTCCTGATGTACGGCTTGCTAGAATCAAGATGTGAACTTGGTATCATGATATGATACTATAGTTTACGGAATTCTGTGCAATCGAACAATCTCTTTTATATAAATCCTGACAAGCTTTTCTGTCGTGTCTGTCTGTCGAACTGGGATGAAATGAGCTGATTTGGTTGATCTATCCACCACCACCCAAATAGAGTCAGCTCCAGATCTAGTCCTTGGTAAACCGACAATGAAATCTATGGATATGTCGGACCATTTCCATTCTGGGATTTTAAGGGGGTGTAGAAGTCCACCAGGGCGTTGGTGCTCCGCCTTAACTACACAATAAGTATGACATCTTGCCACGAATTCTGAAATGTCTTTCTTCATCCTAGGCCACCAAAATGATTTCTTCATATCTTGGTACATTTTATTATTACCTAGATGTATGGTATATCCAGAGTTGTGTGCCTCGGCTAATACCCTTGCTTGCATATCCTTGGGTACCCAGATTCTATTACCTTGGTAAATATAATGCCCTTGCTGAAGATGGAGGTCTGTTCTCCGTCCTTGCTCTATATCCACTTTCAATTTTGGGTATTCTTTGCTCTTTATTTGAGATATCTTTATGCATGAGGGCAAAGTAGGTTCAGAAGTACTTTCTTTGAGAATTGCATTCAGGATCTCTCCTTGGGTTAATTTTATGCACATCTTTTGGAATTCTGCTAATAATGGACTGAGAGAAAGGATGATGTTTAAAGTTGTTTTTCTGCTAAGAGCATCAGCGACTACGTTGGCCTTACCGGGATGGTACTGAATATCAAGATCGTAGTCGCTTATTAATTCTAGCCACCTCCTTTGTCTATAGTTTAACTCCTTCTGAGTAAATATATATTTTAAGCTCTGGTGGTCGGTAAAGATTTCGCATCTGAGTCCATATAGATAATGCCTCCATATCTTTAGAGCGAATACTACTGCAGCAAGCTCTAAATCGTGAGCGGGGTAGTTCTTATCATGATCCTTCAGCTGTCTTGATGCATAGGCCACCACCATACCTTCTTGCATGAGCACGCAACCCAAGCCTATTTTGGATGCGTTAGTGTAGATCTGGAAGTCTTTCTCTTCTTGCGGCATGGTCAAAACAGGTGCAGTGGTCAGAGCTTCTTTTAGCTTAAGGAAGGAGGATTCGCACTCTGAGTCCCATACGAATGGCATTCCCTTCCGAGTTAACTTTGTAAGCGGTGCAGCTATCTGCGAGAAATTCTTCACAAACCTTCGATAGTACCCAGCGAGGCCTAGAAAGCTGCGGATTTCTGTTACCGTGGTTGGTTGGGACCACTCCTGGATTGCACTTATCTTGTTCTGATCTACCCTTATGCCTTCGGCATCAATAATATGGCCCAAAAACGCTACCGAGCTTAACCAAAATTCGCATTTGGAATATTTGGTGTAAAGATGGTTAGCTCTTAACACTTCCAACACAGCTCTCAGATGATTCTCATGGTCATCTTCGGATTTAGAGTATATTAAAATGTCGTCTATAAAGACGATCACAAATTTATCTAGAAAGGGCTTAAGAATTCTTTGCATCAAATCCATAAAGACTGAAGGTGCGTTTGTTAAACCGAAGGACATTACCAAGAACTCGTAATGTTTATAGCAAGTCTTGAAGGTAGTCTTTGGAATGTCCTCCTCCTTTACATGCACTTGATGATACCCTGATCGTAAGTCTACTTTTGAGAAGAATTTAGCTCCAGTCAGCTGATCGAATAGGTCATCGATGCGAGGGAGTGGATACTTGTTTTTGACTGTTACCTTATTTAGCTCCCGGTAATCAATACACATCCTCATCGATCCATTTTTTTTCTTTACAAATAGCACTGGCGCTCCCCATGGCGACATGCTTGGTCAGATAAGGCCCTTAGCTAGTAATTCCTGCAATTGTGTGTTGAGTTCTTGCAGCTCCTTCGGTGCTAAACGATACGGTGCCTTGGATAGCGGTTGAGTGCCATCGATTACTTGAATAGCCAAATCCACCTCGCGTATCGGGGGTAATCCAGGCAAATCTTCGGGAAATACGTCGACAAATTCCTTGACCACGCGAGTTTCCAGCAGTCCAACTTCTGACTCAGATTCACCCGCCATGGTGATCAAATAGGCTCGACATCCCTTCTTTATTAATTTTCTAGCTTTAATAGCATTAATTAGTGATGCGGCAGTCCCAAGTTTCCCCATAAATGTCACCGGCTTCCCTTTACTTTTTATCATGATTTTCTTCCTTTGGCAGTCGATGGTGGCTTCATGCCTACTTAACCAATCTATCCCTAATATAATATCAAAGTTTTTAATTGGGAGAACTTGTAGTACGGCTTCGCACACCTTTCCATCAAGAGGGATATCACAATAGCATGTTCCTTGGGTGGTCATATGAGCCCCAGAAGGTAGCCCCACGCTTAGCTTGTTAGCCAAATATTGACAGGGCAACCATAATATTTTCATAAATTTTTCTGATATAAAGGAATGGCTAGCTCCTGTGTCAAACAAAATATTGCATGGTAGACTATCAAAGTAAATGATACCTGATACTACTACTTCGTTATCTTCAGGTGCCATGTGGTGGCCCTGCCCCGCCGTGGTCCTGTTAACCCTTAAGTTAACATGATTACGGTGGAGGGGTCACCAAATGACAAAGTCCCCACTTAAAATTGAATTAGACACGTGTTCTATTTCAATCTTAAATAAGAATTTTGCCATTCAATTCATAAGAACTATCACTAAATGACTATACATGAACTCAGAGTGCGGAAGCATAAAAAGTATAACATCCATCCATACAGTATAAATACAATAATACAGAATAAGTAAAGAACTGAAATAAAAAGGTAAACATGTATTATTACAATATTTAATAAGTTTAAGAGAACTGAAAAAGGAAACTCTCGATCTCACAAGCAAAAGAAACTAAAGCTACAGATATTCAAGAACGAGCTCCTCCTCCAATGGTAAGCTCTCCACTGGATCTGCTGCTCCAATAAACTCAGAACCTACCATTATCAGTTTTATAATGGTAGGGCCCCAGCCAACAAAAGAAAAACTGATTAGACAATATGTCTAAGCACATTTTATGGCAAACAATTTATTAGGTTACTTGAATATCACCATCAACCAGAAACTGAAGCAAATAGGTGCAGAAAAGCATACAAAAAGAGCAGTATAAAGTTATAAACAAATAGTTTATAACTAAAGCAACTAGGAAGTAATACATACCTCCTCCAAGCAACTCCAACAAAGACAGGTAAGCAAAATTGTAAGAAAAGTACAACCTAAACATGCTTATGATCAAATAGAATATGCTAGGTGACATACATAATTTGAACAGTATAAAACTAAAAACAACTAGCATCCTAGGTGAGCATAAGAAAACAGTAAGTAAAATTAGCATCCTATATATATAACACGTGCAGGAAAGCTTTAAGTAAAATAGTGCTAAAATGCATAATATATAAGCAAAATAGTAACTGAAAATGGAAACTGCAGTGACCATCTAAGTCACTCAACTGAAAATATACTCAGCAAATCTTAGCCTAATGAGCTAAGAAACTCTGAACTGAACGTCACTGAAAACTCTTAGCCTGATGAGCTAAGACAGAACTGAATGTAAGTGTACTTGAATTAGTATAACTATATCAGAATCCTGACTCTATAGCCAGTATGGCAAGAGTCTATCCATCCTATCACTCGGACTAGGCATGGCCATAGACTGTCGGATATTAAACCCTCAAAAGGTTGCCGACCCGAACGGGTTGATCGAAGAGGTATACTAATCAAGCTACACCTTACAAACACTTGTGAAACAAAAACATAATGCTGCTTATAAATGTTCCAAATTAACATAAGATATTTATCAAATATCTTAAGTACATAATACATATTCAAGGTATAAGGCTCAAAATCAAGGAATGCGAAGCATCAAAATCAAAATGAGCAAGAAATTCTATCTAAAACACAGGTGATATCCGTTGTTATCTACTTTATTCATTCTATCTACTCTAAGTTACATAAATTTCAGAATTATCAATTCTTATGCATTCTGTAACTTAGAATCACGAATCCTACTAGTTAAAGATAATTAGGACTGGCCAGGTCCTAATTATAACTTAATCAAAAGATGACTATTTGGTTAAAATGAATAAATCATCGACCTAATTTTGTAGTTTAATTTACCCCAAACCTCATCTTGATTAGCCAAATCAAGATGAAAAGATTTAGAATTAGACTCCAGATGATGGGGTCTAATCACTTAATCCAAAGGTATAACTAAAGATCTAAGGTTTAGAACCCAAATCTCACATATGAAGTTAAGGCAAGTCCTAATGATAAATCAATTCATTAGGATAGATCTTTATTCTTAATTCTAGGGTTTAAAGATCAAATAATCATTTAATAAACTAAAAAAATCTATAAACTAGAAAACTCAAGGTTTCACCTATTGAGTAACCCAATTTACTCAATAGATGAATTCTAACTTAAGATCTATTGTTAATCTTAGGAATTTAAAGCTCTTAATTACTAAGAGTATCTCTCAAGACACACATCCTAACTAATGTTATAAGGACCTAAGGGAAGGTCTAAGAATGATTAAAGAATGAGAAATCACTTACTTAAGACTTAAGAAAAATTTTCCTTAAGGAGCTAAGATTGAGATTTTAATCAAAAATCTAATTTAGACTTGGATTTGATTAATTTCAGCTATAAATCATTATAATTACTGATAAATAGGATTATAAAATGATTTTAGGGCTTTTGATAGCTAAACCCTAAATTTGGGCAAAATGACCATTTTGCCCCCACTTAAGGGTTTAAAAGATCAAATTTTGATCTAGGGCTTTAATTCTGAAATTTTCTTTTGGAAAGTATTTATTACTGTCTAATGTAAGATTAGACAATAACTAAATTAATTTTGGGTGATTATTAAGCCATATGAGATCAAATTAGTGAATTTGACTCATAAGGGCAAATTAGTAATTTGACTAAGTAAAAGTTAAATTTTCTTTTAGATTATTGTTCTTTACTGTCTAAGCTTTTCATAGAATTTAAATTTGCTAAATTCTGATAAGTATTGACCAAGTTATGTCAAATACAAGATCTAGGGTTTAAAAGGTGATTAAGGAATCCTTAATTATGGGTCAAAAACCTAACTTTGTCAATTAGTGTCCAAATTGAGTAAAATTAGTGGCTATGGTTTACAAATAGTCCACTGATCATAATGACATGAAGTAGGCTCAATTTGGATCTAATTTGACTAAGTTAAGACCTAATTAGGGTTTAGGGTGATTAGTGAGTGATTAGCAAAATTAAGCACTCAAACACTAATCCAATCTTACAGATAGGTTTTAAATGGTTCTAGGAGTCATCTGAAACTTAAATCACTCAATTTAGATTATTCGATTTGCTAATATTCACTAATCAATATTTAGGGTAATTAAGGGTGATTAGCAAATCTAACCGTTAGATCTAAAATATTTTTACAGATTAATGTTAATTAGGTTTTTTTGATCTAGATGGACCTTTGGATCATCAAATTTGGAGCTCATTTGACCAAGTTATGGTCAAATGAAGTTTTATGTTTAATTAGGGTAATTAGGGTAATTAGGGTTAGGACCTAAAAGTGATTAGGCAAAAACTAATCCAACAGCAAGATGAACATTATCAAATTAAACCTTAGGGTTTTCTGATCACTTTAAGATCCATATTGGGTATGTTTGGATTAACCTACAAATTTATGAGCTAAATAAGATTTGTAACATTTATTTGAATTTAATTAATACCCTTAAATGTCACTATGTGATTTATAGCTTCAAATGAAAAATTGATTGTTTCATTTTATTACTCTTAAATTTCTAAATTCAATGATATATAATTTTGCATAATTTGGAGTTGTATTTTAGGAGTTATTAAGATTTAAAGTTTAGTATTTAACTAATTAATTAATTCTGTTTTAATATATATACATAAATCTATTATTATTAAGATTTATAAATTCGTATTTATTTAAAATGTTATATTTATATATGTTTTTATTATTTATTAAGCAGGTACACGTGTCACGACCGGATTCGCCGAAGGAGATCAGATGGGTCCCACAGCCACAGTGCCACGTCAGCGATCCGTGGCTAAAGGGAACATCGGTGGGCCCCACCTGGCAGTGTGTCAGCTGTTCGCGACAGCGGTGGGCCCCGCGCTACAGAGGCATGCCGGTTCGAATCCCTGGACCGGCTTGACTGGTCCGGGAAGAAAAATAGACCGGTTAAAATCGGTCTAAGATCTGCGATCCAGATCAATCTGATCTTAAAATGGATGGATCAGAACGATTGAATAAAGTTTATGGTTTAAGATAAAATGATTAGGCTTAAATTATTTAGATTTGGTTAGATTTAGGCGAAATCTAAACAATTAAACTTAAACTAATTAGGATCGGACGGTTTAGAGATGAGCCAAGATCCACGGTTTAATCTTGGCCGTTGATTAAATCCTTTGCACGACGTCTTCTCCCTCGCGACTTAGGGTTTGATTGCGCGATTCTTGATCGATCGAATGGAGTTTTGATCGATCACAGCCCGAAATGAAATGCATACAATCGTTAATGTTTTACAAAACGCATAGATGAAAGGATAGGAGGTGAAGGAGGTACCTGGAGTTACGGTGAAGAACTAATTAGCTCGATACAAGAAATCTGGGTGACAGCTTTGTCTTCAGGCAGATACAAATCACGTAAACCAAGCAATGGAGTTTAGTGATGGATTAATATGGAAGCTTGAGCGGTTGGAGCGAGCATTGGAGGGCACCTGTCGAGTGAGCGCGAGAGGTGAAGGCCAGCGGCTGCCACGCGTTCTGTGCGTGGCCTGATTCGGCAGAGACGAAGTGTGGTCCGTCCGATCGAAGAAGATCGGACGGTCGAGATCCACCGTTAATTCAAAACTAAGGAGAGGGACGGCATGAGTTTTAAAGTGACGACACCGTTATTAATAAATAATAATAATATTATTATTTATTTAATTCACCAAACTTCATTAATTAATTTTAATCACATAATACATTCCTAAAAATTCCCAATAAATCACCCTTAGCTAATTGGAGGGTGAGGAATGCAACGGCGCACTGGGATTTTCATTTCGACGAGTATTTATTTATTTGATTATTTGGGGTATTTAAATATTATTAAAATATTCGACGAAAATTCAATGACTTCCAAATGCCTCCAAAATTGCACCACTAACTAATTTGGGTGCTCTGAACGCAATGGCGAAATCAGATTTTCAATTTGAGATCTATATAAAAAGTTATTTTTCTAGGGTTTGGAATTTTTCAGAGTTCTTGATTTAACTTTGTTGACTTCATATTTGACCTAAGTTTCGGAGGCAAGTTCTAAATTACTTAATTAGTGACTTAGAACCTTAATTAAGACTTAGATTAGCCTTAATTAAGCCAAGTAACAACCTGGGTTGTTACATGCCAGGACTGGTGTAAGCATATACACCCTTGCGGGGGCCGCTGGGCGTGAGGATGATGGCCCTACTGGAGTTGAAGGAGTTGCAATGCTGCGGGTGGAAGTTGGCGCTCTTGCTGGCACCACCTGCCGTGGATGGGGGGCAGCATTAATAGATGGCACCGAGACTGTGTTTTGAGTTGGAGTAACCTCGGTCCTTCCCTTAGGAATGACGTCTCCATCTACAGTCTTGTATGCTCGACAACGTCGATAGCTATGGCCTGGACGGCCACATTGGTAGCATTGATTCCCACAGTGGTAGCAGCGGCCTAGCGGGTGTGGTCGAGAGCACTCTCCTTCCATGTGATTCTTGGGGACATCAATGGATAACTGGAACACTCGAGCTGGAGGATTAGGTTTGGACCTCTTGAAGTTGCCTTGATTTGCTTCGGCGTGAAAGGGTCTTCTCCCTTGCCTTTCGGCGATCCTCTGCTCATTGTGCTCTAGCATGGTCGCAGATTCGAGAAGATCGGCAAATCGGGTGTGCCTTATTGGAATTAGGCTGGTGCGGATGGAGTCTTTTAGCCCTTCCAAGAATCTGCTACATCGGGCTTCTTCAGTGTCCACGAGCTTGGGAGCGTACCTGGATAGTCTTGTAAATTCAGCTTCGTAGGCGGCCACCGTCTTCCCTCCTTGGATTAGCCTTATGAATTGATTTTCTAATATCTTTCGAGCTGAGTGAGGGATGTAGCGACTCCAAAACTCACTGGCAAATTCCTCCCACAGAATGTCTTCTAGGTCTGATCCAGCAAACTTGGCGTCTTATGACACCTTCCACCATTGTTTCGCTTCTCCCTCCAACAAGTATTGAGTTACCTCACCGATTTAGAAGCTGGGCACTTCATACTTTCGAGCTTATCTTCTATGAGTTGCAACCAGTCTTCTGCTTCCATCGGGCCAGCTGTACCGTTGAAAGTGGGCGGGCGAAGTTTGAGGAAGTCTTGGAGAGCATCGTCGATCTTAGGTCTTGGTTCCGACTTAGGCATAGCTTCAGAAGCGAAATGTTGGTTTTGGTTGACGATTATAGTTGCTATCATCTCCAGCAATTGCTCAGTTCTGCTTCTAACATTTTCATTTGGTCGAGTTGCGTCTCCAACGGGTATGTTTACGAAGCCCTCCTCAGTACTCATCTGTTCATTTGGAAACTATGTTATTATCTTATTTATTATGCCTAATGTATGCATTTTTTTTTATTTGTTCATTTGTAGGCTATGCCTCTACTTGGCATGTTTGGTTACCTAAGTCTATCGTAAATGGATGCAGACATGTTACTTGCCATCCTACTTAGACATGCTCAATCCAGCTCTGATACCAACTGTGGGGACCCTCCTCATGCCGGATTGATATCAGAGGATCAGCCCCGCATGAGGTTCCCCGTCGAGGAATCCGATTGAGTAGTTTAAGTAGTACAGCAAGTAAGCATAAATGAGATCATCCATTCAATTAAAATAAGATTACATCACATAGTTTAATTTAATACAGCAACATAAAGAAGAAGAAAAAAGAAAAAGAAAATAAAAGAGATATGTTGAGCCGCTCCTCCTCACTTCTCAGCTACCTCGATCTCCAATAGCTCCTGACCTGGCACATAAAAGTGCGGGCGTTGGAATGCCGGTTAGTCCCATAGACTAAGTACAAGATATAAGCATACATTTATAAAAGCGTTAGCGGTAAGCAATAAAGGGGATAAATACAGGAGGATATGCGAAAGTTTTATACTGCAAAGTAATTTGTTAGGTTCATAAAAAAAAAATTCACAAAAATGTGCTGAAATATGTCACAAGAATCAGTATGATATATCTTGCATAAGTAAGCATAATGATAAACAATTTGTCCTGCTGGGCAAACACATAACCTTGGGGTCAAACAGAATGTGGGTTCATATCGTAACATAATACCGTACTGTGCCCCCCCGTAGGCTACAACACATTCCCTTATCTCCCCTCTTGGATAGCCCCGTCATATATCCCACCCAAGCCACCATTTCGAGAACCCAAAAAAAATAATGCATGCATTCTCAAGACATTTCATTCAGTATTTAAAGTGACAGTAATAGATAACTTAAAAAGGAATATAAGGCTCAAAGAAGTGTAAAAGCATTTAAAAGAAATTAAGTAAGAAATAAATGTAAGAAAATATCAGGTACCTTTCTTGCATGATTTTCAAGTTACCTGCATGGTTTAGTATTTAGACTAGTTAGTGATTAGTTGATTAATCCTCCTAATAAGGCTACTTGGCCTAAATTTGAGTCTTGGCACGCTTTACGAGGCACAAAAAAAGGAGTGTGCAAGTTTTAATTATTAATTATTATTTATTTAAGTTATCCAGGTGATTACGAGCACAACGGCAATAATTTTACAAAAATCTGAAAATGGCACGCTTTACGAGGCAAAAATAACTTTTTAAAATTTTGAGATCAAATAAAAAATATGATAATATTTTCAGAATCCTTGAATTTTTCTGATCATTTTGATATATAATATCACTATATTTGGACTCCTATTTTGAAAGATATGAATTTTTGAAATTTTAGGAATTTTCTAAATTTTTACTATTTTTGGAATATTCCGTTACCGTTAACGGTTTCCGTTAAGTTACCGTTAACGTTAACCGTAAGGAATATTCTAAGAATATTCTCTTTCTGTTAAAGGAATCCATTAACTATGGATGGCGGGTGCCACGTGGCGACCACGTGGCTAACACGTGGCTGTGCGTACACAGAAATCTGCCACGTGTCACCTTGTGACACGTGGCTGCCACGTGTACAAACAGAGACCGCTCAGCTGCCACGTGGCACTGTGGACCTTCGAACTGTCACGTGGCAGTTACTGTTCATCTTCTCCGGCGTACCTGATGCGAACCTCCGCCTTCGGCGAACTTCGGGAGCTTTTTCCGGCGAACTCCGGTGATCTTCCGACGATCTGAAAGTGCCCTCCCCTCGGCATCACTGAGGCCTTTAAATAGGCAGGGGCGCCCCCCTCGTAGGCTCCGCCGCCGCCAAATCCCGGCGTGACACGTGGCAGCCACATGTGCGTCGACGCTGCGGTGCTGCCACGTGGCATCCGCGATGGCGTGGCGCAACAGGGTGCTGCCACGTGGCGCAACAGGGTGCTGCCACGTGGCGCATGGTGACGCGGTCCAACGAGGTGCTGCCACGTGGCCCCCGGTGACGCGGTGCAACTAGGTGCTGCCACGTGGCGCCCGAAGCTCATGCAGGCTGCCACGTGGCAATCCGAGGCTCCACGCGCTGCCACATGCGCCCGAAGCTCTGAGCACGTCCACGTGTAGCCATGTGGCAAATTTTTTTTTTGTAATTCCGAAAAATACAAATTTAATTAAAAACTTTAGGAAAAATTTAATTTCAAATGTATTATGCGCATTTTTTGTCCGTTTGAGCTCCGAAAAATCTGAAATTTTCCCTCCTAGCTAATTTTGACGTTCCGGACCTAAATTTTTGGTCAAAATTTAATTTTGAGGTGTTAAAATAATTTTAAATATTTCGGGAATTGAAATATTATATTTAATTAATTAATTTATTTATTTATTTGTTTACTTAAACTTTAGGATATCATAACTTTGAATATATTGATCCAAACATATCGAATATAGGTCTCATTTTACTCAGAAAAATAAATGGAGTCAAATGGCGTAATTCAAAAATTCAATTCGGGAATTATTTAACCTAGTGACATGTTAGGCCCTAAACAAACTCCCATAACTTTTTACCTATTTAACCAAACATATGCAATATGGGTCTTAAAATATTCAGGAGAATAGCCCCAACTTTGTGGTAGTATTATTTTTCCCATTTAGACATCAGGATAAAAAGTCAACTCTAGAATTCTCAGTTGACTTTAGGAAAAATTGACCAAAATGCTCCTAGAATTAAAATGGCCATAACTTGGTCAAATCAACTCCAAATTCAAAAATTCAAGATGCTAATTAGTTCAGAATTTCAATATCATCAATAAATTAAAATAATATTCAGGATATGAATCCTAGAAATTTAGATAAAGACCAAAATACCTCTGACCTCATTTTGGTCATAGCTTGACCAAATTAAATCCAAATTAGGTCAACTCCCAGTTAAAGTGCTCAATGTGATATAGGAAACTATAGTTGCTGAGTTTTTTTTTTTTTTTTTTTAACAGTAATACTATTTAATGACGACACGGGTCGTCACAATTTAATTATTCTGTTTTTCAACGCATTTAATTACATTAAAATATTCGTGAAAATTCGACGACTTCCAAATGCGTCCAAAACATCACCCCTAGCTAATTTGGGGGTGACGATCGCAACGGCGAAGTCAAATTTTGATTTCGAGGTCAAAATAAATACCTTTATTTCTAATTAATTAATTATTAAAATAATCCAAAATATTGGATTGGACTCTGAATTATCGATGGAAAGGTCTTTCCGAAAATAGAGAATGGTCAACTTTCGGGCTCAAATACTCTCAACTGAGAGCACTTCACAAGAGGTACCATTTATCGATGGAAAGGTCTTTCCGAGAACTTTCCATTGATACCCAAATCGACACCAAATGATTAAATTATTAATAAAAACAGTGGGCTTAAAAAACAATGATTACAGAAATTCGTATTAGCAGATTTACATATCATTCCCTACTGTTTACAGATTTTTATGAGTTTTTGCATCTTAACATAGCTTCATATATGCACAACTAAGGTAACACAGAATATTAAACATATAATTAAGCATAGATACGAAATGGAATAGCCAATGGAGTAACCAATGGAGGGAAAGGGAGTACTTTGGTCTTGCAAATGGGGGTTCCTTCTATGGATCCTTGGAAGCCTGAGAGTTTGAGGGCTGAGGAACTTTTCTTTAATAGCTAGCACAACAAGAATGGGAAGAGGGGAATGAACTTCAGCTATGCAAATAAGAAGGAAGAGCTGAGAGTCAAAGGCTCCCTTAATGGGGGGAAGAGGGCTGCCAACGGATGGGATGGATGGATTTGACCCAACCCACTTGGTGAAATAGGGGAGGGGCTGGCAGGAGATAGGGGGGCAAATTAGGCTGAGCACATTAGGGGGTTGAAGGGAAAGGGGGCTCAGCCTGGTTTGGATGGCTGTGGGTAGGGCTGACTTCGATTCGAGTTCGAGCGAGTTAGGCTTAACTCGAACTCGAAAATTTCGAGTTAAACTCAACTCAAACTCGACTCGAACTCAAATCGAGTTCGAGTCGAGTCAAATTCAACTCATTCAAATTCAAGTTCGAGTCAACTCGAAAAAATTAAAATATTATTTCGTTATTTCGGGGATTCGAACCGCAGCCAGTCGGGTGTCGAGCGAGTGTTGCACTCGACTGTGCTGCGGTATATTTCAATTAAGAAATGCGGCTTTAAATACTTATGCATTAATCGGCAATATATTTCGAGTTGACTCGAACCCAATTCGAGTCGAGTCAATCCTAACTCGAACTCGACTCGAATTGGGTTCGAGTCCAAATATTCAACTCGATAATCAACTCGAAAATTTTGAGTCAAGTTCGATTCGACTCAAAATTCGAGCTATTTTCGAACGAGTTTCGAGTTTCAGGTAAAATTGCCACCCCTAGCTGTGGGTCCCACCCAGCCAATGAAGAAGGAAGAAGACAAAAAATGGAGCTTAAGAAATTAATTTAATTAATCTCAAAAATTATATTTTAAAAACAATCTCCGAAAAATCCCAAAAATTCACCCCAAGCTAATTTAGGGGGTGAGGGATGAAATGGCGAAATCGTATTTTGATTTCGACGACAATTTATTTTTCTTATTTTCTAATTAATTTAAATATATAAAAATATTTAATAAAATTCAGCGACTTCTGAAAATCCCAAAATTTTACCCTTAGCTAATTTGAGAGTGAGGATCGCAACGGCAAATTCAGATTTTAATTTCGACGAGTATTTAATTTTCTAATTTTCGGGATATTTAAATATTATTAAAATATTTGACAAAAATTCGACGACTTCCGATTGACTCGAAAACATCACCCCTAGCTAATTTGGGGGCAATGAGCGCAATGGCGAAGTCTGATTTTTGATCTGAGGTCAATTTAGATAGGTCAATTTCTAGGATTTCTGAATTTTTCTAAAAAAATCAGGATTTGATCTATTTGACTCCTAATTTAGACAAGGTCTTAGTGGATGACCCCTAATGACTTGATTAACACTTATGATCAAAATTATGCTGAAGATTAGTCTTTATTGACTAGGGTAACAACTTGGGTTGTTACACATATATAATGAATAATTTACTCTTAAAACCATTTAAAAATTTGTTAAGGCACACACAATACATGGAAGCATATATTTGGAAATCCTTTATGTTTTATGAATCTTAAATGTCTATGGTTTTGCTTTAATTATTGATTGTGTTTAATGTAATTTAGAGTCTAGGCTTTGTTCAATAGGTAAGAGCCTAACATTAACACGGTTTGTTATATAATAACAATGGATCAATCATGCTTGTTCAAAAGTAATTACAATAATTATTTTGAAAGAGCTTTTTTTTTTTTCCATTTTGCTTTTTTAAATCTATAAATTAAGCGTGTAAGTACAAAGGTTAGACCCATGATTATGCTTCTATAAGTACTTAAAGTAGGTTTATTTCCATAATAGCTCATACACATAAGAAAGAATTAAAAAAATTTCCTTGAATATAATACTTATCACATATTCTATGTGTTTCCTTGAGGGTGATGCATCTTTAAATGTGTTGATTAGATTTCAAGTGGTCATACCTAGACTTGTCTCAACCCAAATGAAAGTATGAGGGATCTTGATTTTCTATAAATTGAAATGAAAATTAGATGAGAAGAATCATTACCTTTTAGTAGCTTCTAAGTATTTCTTGAAGTTTCACATGGCTCTAGCTGGATTACTAGGGTTTGGTTGAGCTTAGTTCAAGACAATGAGTAAACTTGCTCAAGCTTACTCTAAGAAGAGGCCTTAAGTAGAAATTGGGCTTACCAATTAGCTTCAGTATGCATCTAAGGCCTTATATTCATGTATCTATGATTTCATATATTTTCATTCGATAACATGACATTTTAACATAGGTGATGATAGAAAGGAGGTGACCTTAATCATTAGAAATCAATTAGTTCAAATCATGATTTGATTTTCTTAGTTTTGATATAAACCTAGTGTCTGAATATGAGGTGTCCAACTTCATTCTACAAACCTCTTTTCCAACCAAACGTAGCCATGTTCTATCTATAGGGCCGATCAATTTAGTTGTTTGTTACAAATTTCCTTATCCAAATTTATCTCTAGTTTCCTTTTCTTAATCCACAGTGGCCTTATAGATGACTTAACCGTTGCTTCAATGATTGAACCAAAATCTTGTTACAGTATTTAAAGTTTCATTTAAAATTCTTAATTTTATCATATCATAAAATATGAACGTTTAAATTTCAGAATTAAACATATTCTTCCTTAACTTTTGAGAGAATTTACTTCAGATTTTATTAAGAAATTCTGAATTTTATTCAATAATAAATTATAGTCAGTACAATTTATTTACGCCTTAAAATATAGAATTAATCTGTTCATTAGAAGATATTATAGTAATCGAAAGCATTATTTATCGGACCCATTCAATGTTGGCAACATAATTGCAGTACAAAAATTTTGACATTCTCAGCATCGTCCCCATATTTTCCCTCCTTGCATCAAATTCTTCTTCGGTGAGTTGCCGCCTTGCGTGCAAACTGCAATTATATAGGGTATATATACATTTTAAGAAATATAATATTTTTAAATAAACAGTTGGTTTCTCTGTCATTCTTTTTTTTTTTTTTTTTTTTTTTTTTATGAGTATTATTTTTTAAAATATATTGATGATTAGGATGTAGGAAGTTAAATAAAATAAAAAAAATTTATTAAATCTATTTTTATTTATATAGCTCATAAAAATATATTTTTTAAATTTTAAATAATAATTATTCATATTTTTTGAGAGATATTTAAAACTAAGTAACATTATGGATGTTTGAAGAAGTGCATAAATAATTCAAAACATCTCTCCCTGTTTTTGCTGTGTTCAAGCTGTGGGGCATCCGAATGGGGAGAGGAAAAAAGAAGGGAGGAGAGAGCTTCGGGATGTCTGCTACTCCGGCGCTTGTAATGGCTCAGATCTTCGCTGTAGCTTCAGTAGCTCTTATACTCGTTTTTGTCTTCCATTTTCGCGGAGGCTTTTCTCTTGCCGGCGGCAATGGCGACCGATTGTTCAATGTACGCTGTTAAATTCTTCCTCAATTCATTTTTCATTTCTAAGTAAGCTTCGTGCAAGTATGCCTCCTTCGATCATATTATTTATAAGAGAATTCGTACATCGCACGGACATCTCCGTTTTTTTACATGTAGATTTTAAAAAACAATTACAGGAAAAGTATCCCATCCAAAAGTGCATTTATGTTTACAGCGTGACTACAGTCACAGAAATGATGAAAACACTTGATTTTTAGATATCACTAAAGTGAAATTTGACATTTTGTTTGTGTATCGTTCTTCTCTTGAGTCGCTCCTATGTGTTCTCGATGCGGGTGTCTAGGAAATTATCACTATTTATGATGAGTCCATCGAGCTCCCCCGTCCATTCTTGAGATGCCTTCTGGAAAAGAATCCATCGATGTTGGCCATTAGCCATATGGGCGGGGGGATATTAAAATTTGTGGGTCTGAGTTGGCCAAGGTACCTCAGGAGCCCACAAGAGTATATTTACCCCATTTTCATAGGGCCCGTTAAGTGCGAACTATCTTGTGATTGATGCCTAACTTCAGACATGATAAACAATTTATAGGCCTTCAAGTCCTGAAGCCATACCTCCTTAAATTTGTAATTGTTACCCAAACTCTAAAACAAAAACTTAGAATTAGTAAGAGATAACGTATTGATTATCGGAAGCAATCCGGGGAAAATCCAATGCGGCTGTGCTGAGAGAGAATCTATTAATTCTTTCCCGACTGCAATTCTTGTTAGTTTAATTGTTGCATCAAGTGTGGTGTGCTACAACAAAATCTGAGTCATGGAAATTTTGATTATTGATGAAATCACAGAAAACTTCTTGGACTAATAAAAATAAAAAAGGTAACTTCCAAGCTTCTTATCATATCCCATAAAACAATTGAAATTCCCAACAATTTCATGGGGGCATCCTTTCTCAATGTCCTCTAGAAAAGAGGTCCCTATGTCTCGCATTGGTATTGGCATAAATTGCATTTAAAAGGATGGAAAAGCCAATATTGAGTAAGCCTCTAAAAAGAGCATTTTGCTTTTCCTAACCTCAAAAGTACGCTTCAACAAAATAGCTCACCAACTAAAAATAATCCATCTAGATTTACCACACGACATTTTAGTGATAAATTCTTTGGGCCAGCCTGAAATTGATCCATCCTAGGACTTGTAAATTCCATTATTTGAGTTTCTAGCACTATAATAATTCTCTGCTTAAGCTCTGAGACAGAAGGGGAATGTGCTTCTTTGTCTCGTCCTTTTGGCAGCTCTACACTAAAATGCCATTCATTTAGTCTCCGAAGGAGAGGCATTTCCACCATCATGCTCTCTTTTATTATGCTTTTTTTCCAAATATACTTATTTCCTTACAGTATTGGCTTCATGTCTATTCCATTGTGCCCAAACCCATTTTGATAATATCAGACAAAATTTATATTAAATGACCTGTTCTATTCAGTACCTACGGTAGTGCGCCAGACACATCATTATGCGTATCCAGATGCACCAAAATTTTTATCAATAGCCCCTTAAACATGGAAATATTTAAATAGTAAAAAAATTGTCATTGTGCCTCTAGAATCCAGTGAGTGCAAGCTTGAGCTTAGGTTATGGAGGTGGGTAGTGCAAGCTTGTAGTAACGCATGGGTTCTATCATCTATTCATTTCTTCACTTTATGTGAGGTACCATTTATGTCTTTTGTTTGTACTATTCAACTATGCCAATTAACATGAATATTATGCTGCCTAACCACTTGAATAATATTTAATATTGTGACTATTATTTAAATCTTGAATTACAGTAGTTTTGATTATCGTATTGCATAGTATCAACTGATCAATTTTGTTATCCGATGTTTTGCTACTTTATTATAAAATTAGCATGCTGAACCAATCATTGTAACGTTACTAATCTGACATCTAATGTTGTGCTATGATATTATTTATGATAACTCAAATCCTTAAGCACTAATATATTCTTGGAGTGTTGTGCGCTTGGAGTTGATTGTTGTACAGAGGTGGTGCTCGTCTGCTGCTCGCAACCCTGCTTTCCCTTTTTCTCTCCTTTGAGTGGCTGTGGCTTGCGTTCGATTGAGGGGTTGCTTTTATCGAGTGAAAGGGTGATATGCTCCAATAAAGCGATTATTATAATGAGGGTTCATTCGAAAAATATCCAAAATTCTATTTTAATTCTAATTTGGGCGAAACTTACATCAAAATTTTTCTAATTTCGTTTCACACGTCTTAAGAATGATGCTCCCAACATCTGCTGAAATTGTCTAAAGTGATCAAGTAGAAGAATAATGATGATCTGCAAATTGAGACACTTTGGAGTAGAAGATCTTGGAGTGTGCAAAAGCACTCTTCTCTAGTCATGGAGAAGAGATTATCACTCAGCGGTACGGGGTTGACTTGATATGGGGAGGGTTGGCGAGTACCTCAAAGAACTAAGTGAGAAAGGCAGAAACTATAGGGCTGAGCAACTATTTAGTCATTTTTTGTAAGGTTAGTAGTTGCCACGTTAATAGCCCACATGAGGTGCATAAATCACTGGTAACATTTGCGTCTGCAAAGATTGAAAATCTTCATATACCTTTTCTTCTTGCATTTGACTAAGTATCAGGACTAAGAGAAGTTTCAGCTGCACGCAGTGGTTGAATAGGCTCAGTTTGAATTACTAATTAAATGTTCTTACATTATAATCATAATTTGAACTAATAATTTTTTAATTATTAAATATAGATGCTTAGCATTCCTTGTTAACATTCCTCGAGCTAATGATTAAATCCACATATGACAGGCACATCATGTTCTGATGCTCCTCGGCCCGGTAATATTTGGTGGGCAGGGTAAGAAGCAAGATGCTATATATAATTAATTTCTTACTTAAAGCTAATTTGTTTCTACATAATTTTTTATTATCAGCAATTATGGCATTTAAGATGGTTCCTGGGCCAAGAATAGCGAAGAAAATGGTTCACCTGCTGCTGAGTTTGGTTGGGATGGTATTTGGAGCATTGGGCCTCTACGCAATTTTCAAGGTTTTTAAGGAATACGGCAAAGTGCCTAATATGCATAGCTTCCATTCATGGACTGGGATGGGAGTAACGGGCATCTATATTATTGAGGTAATTCTTTAACATTTCCTTCCCTATTTTTGTAATCAAAAGCAGCATTGTGAGCTCGAGTTCACCTTAGCCCAAGTTTGAGCCGAAAACTGGCGCTCAACATGTCTCAATTACACTATTACGATGACTGATTTGAGTATTTTGTTACGTAGTTTTTGCGGGGTTTCATTTTCTTACTATTTCGGGGTACAAAGAAAGCGAGGACTGGCATGAAGTCATGGCATGCCTTTTTCGGATTACTTGGTTTCATCTTGGCTATTTTCACATCGGGAACAGGCTTGGCTCAGAGATTTAGATTCTTGAGTCTTACAAAAGGAGGAGAAGCATGCGTTCTTAACTTCACAGGAATTGCCATCATCCTATTTGCCATCTGTGTTGTTCTCTCTACTATACTTCCTTGATAAAATTGCTTTATTTATGATCATTATTGTATAAAATTTGGTTGCATAGCACTTGTCTATACTTCCTTGATGAAATTGCTTTTACTACAATGATACACTCACTATCTCAGTACCTTCATTACAACATACCATATGAAGTTGCGAACCACATCACATGTTATTAATGGTCAACATGATTAGAGTCACAACCTGAAAGTATGAGCAAAAGAAATTCATGTTTATAATAGGGTTGTAAAAGCATGAATAGACCAATTATCTAAAGCTTTTACCTTGCTAAGTTCAAATTAATAAATATGTACAACTAACAAGACTAGAATTACATATGATAAATATATTTTTTAATATTATTACATATATATTTACCAATGTTACCTATTCAAATAGCATAATTATAATAATCATGTAAGAAATCATACTTTTGAAAATAGATCAATTAGTAGTAACACTGTTTACACATCAACGCAAATTTTCATTCAATTAGTCTATCAAATTATATCAATAAATGCTACTAAATTTTTATAATACAATATTAATCATTAATATCCATAATATATGATAATAGTCAAAAAAAGTAAATAAAATGACTAAACACAAATTATAATACGTATAAATAAATGCATAATGAACTATTATACCAAAGTTGAGTAAATAAGAAAATTTAGACAATGCAATTGATTTAATAAATATAGATTAATTAATAAGTTCTTGGATATTCAAGTGAGCATATGACTTATAATATTTTTTTGTAAATAGCTACTTTCCGCGAATTTTTTTTTTTAATTTTTGGAAAATTATAAAAAATCCTTAGAACTCTATTCGGTGTTTAGTAGGCATAGAGAAATGTTATTTAGATTTGTTGATGTGGCATTCAAAAAAATTCTGATTTGGATATCAATTTATTAGTGTTTAATTATTTACATTAAAATATTATAAATATTATTTTAAAAATTTGTATTAAAATTTTATGAATGTCTGATCACGGATCAGCATTTTCCTAAGAAATTTGATTTGAGGAATTTGAATCTTTGATTTGTGAAAGAGTTCAAATCCAAAACCTAAACGAATGAATCACAACATCATTAACAGAAAATCTCATTCCAAGAACTGAACTACTTATCGATAATACCATTCACATAATAAGATTTCATTTCAAAATCAGCATCAAACAAGATGAGAATCAGATAAAATCTCATTCCAAAGCCTATTCGCTGATTAAATTCAGAGCCTCAGATTAAGATCAAGCTCATCAAGTGCCCCTGCATCCCTCACTCCATAGTTCAATTCAGAGCCACTTACCTGTCCAAAAGCTGCATCACTGATCACTCTCTGCCTGAAGCTCCCGGGCCAGCAATGCACAGCAAATCCTTGTTCCTCCCTAAAAACAGCTGGAAGCATACTCCCCCTCACATCATGCATTCCCCAGAAGCCCTGAAGCAAGGAGCCGTGAGCCCGTAAGCCCATGGAACCTCCCAGTGATGCTGCCATGCTCAGAGGCAAATGCTCGGCTCTGTGCGCTCGCTTTGCCATTGTTCTCTCCCTCCTGTGCGCATTCTGGTGACCCCCAAGAGCTTGAGAGCTGAAGAACTTTCTAAGGCAGTAATTGCAAGAGAAGACCTTTGTTGATGTGCCACCGCTGCCGCAGCTGCTGCTGCTGCTGCTTTCCATTGAGGAACAGTTTGTGGCTTTAATGGAGAGGGAGAGGGAGAGCGGCATGTGGTGCTGAGGAGAGGATCCTTTAACTGAGATGTCGGATGCCACTTGGCTTTCTGATGATTGCTCAGACTTGTTGGGTGGATTCATGTCTGGTTTTTGCATTGCATGACACGACTGAAGTGGACTGATTAGTGTTTAACTAAATTGTGCATTTGATAAGAATGGAGAAAGGCAGTACAGAGTTACGCTTTCAAAACTAACAAATACAGAAATGGCATTTTCTCAGATGAAAATTTTAATCTTTCAAAAAATAAGCCCAAACATCCTCCACATTACATGAACGAGCAATTTAAATTAGTTTATATAGGAAAAAAAAAAAAAAAAAAAAAACAGTATTGTGATTTTGGATGCATAGTATAGAGATTTTCCTATGTTTCTCTTGCTTTGTTTTTGGAGCTCTACACTTGGCCTAAAATATTATGCTTTAGCTGTTGGGCATTAACATTATTGTGCTAAAATCGTAAAAATTTATTTGTCTTCCTAAGAAAAAAAATCACAATTGAGAAGGAAAATAAAGTTGACGGCAGCATTTAAATGAAACCTTATTCAGCAGGCACAGCTACGGTGTAAGATTACACTGTTCAGAGTCCTTCCTCTTCGGTTTCTCCCCCCCTTAGTATTGGCGATCTGGGTACAAAAGAAAGGTGCATACTAACCGATTATTTCCTAGTTCTTATAAACTCATGGACCTTTTACAGGAAGAAATTGGCCTTGATTTTTTTTTTTTTTTCAATCAATGAATGATATATTCAATAGTTGTGCACAAAGCCATCAATTATAATGAAGCAAGGCGTGAATCTATGCATAAAGTAACCTCTCAGAATGTGTTCAGCATTTTACACAGAAACTGTGCTTTAAAAATTACAAAGCAGCCATGATAATTGCTCACACTTTCAGGCCATTCAATCATCCATGAAGCTCGATAAGGATAATAAACGCAAAATTTACAAAATATATATAAATAAAAATCGAAAATTATCCTGCTTGATTTCTTAAACACTTCTGAAGGTGAGGGGAAAAGATGAAGGGGTCAGTTTACCTAAAATAGAGCTTAAGCTTCGTGATAATTATGGGGAAAGGTGGGAGTTTTCTTAAGCTTTCAAATCTCAATTAGAAAATGCGTATTGACAGATATAAAAGATTGAAATAAAGAAAACAACATGAAAGCATTAAATTCTAGTACAAGAAAAGAACTCATGCATCATCATACTTGATAAAAAAGAAACAGATCACTCCAAGATTGGAAAATCTTACGATATATGGAGCTGCAGCAAAACCCAAGACTCTATGTGGTTAGTATGAAGAAATATATTGGGTTTTCTTTTGTTTTGACAAAAATAAACAGAAGGGAACAGATAGAGATGAAATGATGTGAGGGGCTATGTAAAAGTGAATGTAGTGATGTTTAATTATGGAAAGCAGAGGTTGGGAGAGTCCATGGTGGAGGTCAGAAGTGACAGGTAAAAGGAAAAGAGAAATAAAGTCTTTAGTCACAAGAATTTTAACAAAAATGTGTGTTTCAAGCATAACCATATGATAATTACGGCTGTTTTGTTTGCTGCTGCATTTAACTAGAATGTAATATGATTGTTTTATAGTTCACTGATTGCACATTTTGAATTAATTAATTTGTAAAGTACTTCGAATAATTCAATAGTAAGTATTTCCACATAATTTCAAGACTGCAATAAATGGATTTCTCTCTTCTGTAATTTGCTTTGCTGCCGTAACATCTATATATCCTGCTAAAGCTCTGGTTGATGGGTGTGATTTATGTGGCAGTCATCTTCTTAGTTACTTTTTCATTCTAATTTTTTGGTGCGGTGCGGCTCCGTAAACTTTTCTAATTTTAAATTTTTCAAGGTAAATCAGTGTTCTTCTTTTGTTTTGATTTTTTTGGGATTTGTGATTATTGTTCAAGTATTTTTTTGTACATACGAAGATCGCGAACAGAGCTAGGCTGACCGGTTCATTGTAATGCAACTCGCGAACGAAGTCGAAGCTCACGAACAAAGATAGTGTGCTTGTGATGACAGGGGATGAAGAAGCTTGCGGGGCGTGAAAGCGACAATGTCGAAGCTCGGGGGCGACAAAGTTGAAGCACACAAGGCTCATAAGCTTCGCTTTAAGTTGCGTAAGAAATTACGTCGGAATCTGTAAAAAATTTTACATAAAAAATGTTAAAAACAGGAGAACTAAATTCCTCCACCAAATTGCAATGAAAAGTCTTACATTCCAAACCAAATACCCATACACTGTGTTTCCTACAAAAATTATTACTTTATGCTGAAAATGCCAAATTTATAATGAAGGTGCAAAATAAAGTTGCTTAAATGCTAAATAATAATTTTCATGGTATTATTGGTTACATAAAAAGGATGATTTTATTAGAGTTAGTTCCACTGTGCTCTCTCTACCAACAGGAATGAATTGTGTGGGGCGACCAAAAAATGCAGCCATGATCTTTATTTGAGATATGCTCAATACATTTTCTTATACGAACAGTGCATCATTGTTTGAAGTTTTTGCTAATATTGATATTAAATGAACTAGCAGCTTCTATTATAAAATATAGGATTCCCTCAAAAAGGAAAAAAAAAATGAAGGGGACCAGTGCATGATTTACTTGTGGCCAGCACTGCTGCATCTTTGCAATTGCTTTGTCCTTGTCCTTGGCTCCTTAAACAGTTCACATTCCCACTGCTCTGTTTCTGTTGGAGAGCATAGTTCCTTTCAGTGATGCTTTGGTTTTCATCGATTATTTTAACTCTGTTCTGTCTTTTTGTGACTAATTAACTAATTTCTGATACATGGAGAGGTGCAAAAAGGTCATTTGAGATGCATTATCCAACAGTATTATAGCTAAAGTGATTGCTTTATGAGATGGGTTTATTTGTCGCAACTTACCAATCAGAAAACTATGCATGTTTGTGGAGGACAAGCATTTAAATATGGCCTTCAAATCAATTAGGGCAGCAGTGTCACACAGTTCGTAACTCTAAATGAGACTATAGTTAAGGACTCGTTCCTCTTAAAATATAATTGTACATGATTTACTACGACGTAACTTTATAGTTTGTTTCTAAAAACCTTACTCAAGTTAAGTTTCTCTTCCTCCCATTTCAATGACCTTGCTCCTTATTCCACATTCCCTTTGCAAAATCACTCCATGGCACGCTCCATCTTCAAAGGATTGAGGGCATTATAGACTCATAAGCTGTTACTTATTTGGGCCCGATATAGGGATTTTACTTTTGTTGAAGGGAAGAAATTTCCTGGGAGGCTCTAAGATATTCTCAGAGAGGAGTCTAAGGTACTGAAAAATTTCAGGCTTTATTAGTTGCGAAAAAAATCTCAATCTTCGAGTGTTGATGCTTAACGATCAAGTAGGCAAATACATGGTTAAAATTTTTCTGACTTTGAGGCGCATAAATGCTTCAAAATTTACACTTTTTTTGTATGTAAATATGAACAAATATCTCACGCCTGTTTTTTGGAACATACACATGTTTTGAAACGTGAGCTTTAGATTCTCCCAATTTATTTATATAGAGTATCATCTTCTTCTTTTTTTTAAGATGCAAATTGCACAAATTTCATTATGACAAAAAGGAATAATTCAACAAAAAAATTCTGAAGGATATATCTATGAGCAAAAAGGGACAACTTGAGAGAAAAGAATTGTAGCACCAATGCTGGAGCTTTGAAGAGGCTCTTTGTAAAAGTCAAAACACTTGAGCACTAGTCTATTATTTGTTTTGGTCAAATAAGTCTCACAGTTTTATCTTTATAAGATAACTTTTAGTAAATCACACATCCTGAGAATGCTCCTATCTGAACATGCTTAACTTTAGAGTTCTTATTAAGACCTCCACCACTATCTGAAAAGACACCTCGATTTATAATAGTTCTGCTCAAGACAACTTAATGGGGTCTTACATTCTCCTCAACTTAAGTAAATGATGTTCTCTTTAATATTTACACATAAACCCAAGAATAGATATGATTAGTGATGACTTCTATAGGCTCAAGAGGTACCCTCAATCATCTAGCATCTTAATCATCATGAGTTCAAGAGATCGCTCACATGGAGTGATACTTTACCCTGTATGGCACTTAGCACATATCTAACACCCTATGGCCTGCTCTAATATTATTTTTAACAATCCAAACTCTTAAGTACCAATGTATTGTCTATTTTAGCCAAATCAGTCTCACAATTTTTTCATCATAAGATAATTTCTCAGTATGTCACATATCCTGGAAGTGTTTCAACTTGAGTATGCTTAACTTTGTAGTTCTTATCAAGAATTCTACTAGTATCTAAAAGGCACCATGATATTTATGAGTTCTGCTTAATATAATTTAAGGGGGCCTTACAATATCTATAACTTCATTAAGAATAATTTATGGCCGAGAATTTCAAGGTCGAGAATAACACACAAACCCAATAATCAAGTCGAGAATTTCAAGGAATAATTCACATTAAATTTCATTAAGAATTATTTAATGTATCAAAAGCGTTCATCATACACAGAGCAATAAAATATTTAAAACATTATATTATTTATTTCATAATTACATTATGAACTAAGAAATAAATAAATAGATCTTCAGTGGCTTCAAATTATATCTTCTCTTTTAATGCTCAAATGCTAAAAATATTACAACATTTACCAATTAGACAGGAGTATGTAAAAGCTTACATAAGACAAAAACAATCATTCAAAATTTACATTTGTTTCAACTAATGATAATGTGCTTCATTTCTCAATTGAGATAAAGTAATAATCAAAACAATAATATAAAGCTCATCATAAATATAATGTGACAACAATATCTTTCTTTTGGGCTTAGGGTCTCGAAGCCTAACTGAAAGACCAAATATATTTTAGGAAGATATATAACTGCTCATCAGTAGTTTGATTATTAATTTGAAACATAACGAGTCTTTCTTCCAGATCTTGTCACTTCCTAAAAGCCTATTTTCTTCTTTATTTCACCATGAACTGTTAATCAACCATATCTATACATGTTCATATTTTTATTCTCCCTTCAATGAATATTTATCACAAATTTCATCAGTTTTGCAATTCAATAAATGGTTTATGTGTAAATATGTCATATATCACATTTGCAAATAAACATAGGCTTAAACATAGGTGATAGAAGTAACACTTTCAAAAAAATCTGTATAAATGATTGTTTGCCGAACTAAAAATTTTCGAATTGTGCCCACTCGAACTCGATTCCAGTAAACAAATCTCAAGTTTGAGCCGACATGAATCGAACTCAAATAAACAAACTTATACCCTAGGGGAATTTGGCCCAGGGCCAAACAAGATAAAACTTATATATGTTTTATGATTTTATATATTTCATGTGACTCCAACCTAGTTCAAGTCCAGTCGAGCCAAACTCGAACTCGACTCGAATTGGGCTCGAGTCGAGCCATTCAACTCAAAATTTTCGAGTAGAATTCGATTCAACCCAAAATTCGAACGAGTTTCGAATTTGGAATAAAGTTAGACAGCCACACACCAAACCTACAATATATGACTATTATATTCTGCATAATAATTTATCCACAAAAAATTATTTGTTTGCCATAAAAGCTAGCAACTAGCTTCAATCTCTTAAAAAATAAAATGAGAGATCCTATTAGATAATCATTAGACCATAATTTTCTTTACGGATGAGTTGCTCTCACATTTTATAGGAAATCAAAATTAGGTGTTAAATCGAATCAAATCAAGTTTATTTTAAGAAAATTATTTCTAACCCTTGTTTTAAATTAATATTTTTATTTTATTTTTCTGCGCATCAAATCAAGTTTATTATTTAATTTTTTTTTTTTTTAGAAAACTAACAAAAGCTAATTAGGGAAAAGGGAAAACAATGCTAAAACCAAACAATGAGGAAAGAAAATAATGGACTAAGGATTCAGATCTTCCACTATAAGGTCGACATGGACCAAAGATCTGTTGGGCAACAACCTGAAGACCAGTGTAGTATCGATGTAGTATCTGAATGGCAAGAGAGTGCCGCCAGCGAGCAAATGTGGTCTCAAATTGTATCATAATCCTTCACTGTCTAGGACCATACACCCTCAATCGGCAACATCCTCGAAAAAAACCACTACTCAGAATAAAAAACAGGGAGAGTGTATCAAACAATTGAAGAAATCCCGAGCAGAATGACACAAGATAGCTTCCTGTGGACTGAAAGATACGCTGTCCAAGAATTGGATAGATCCAAATGAAATCCCATGAAACATCGAGCCAAGACCAGCAGCAAGAATCAGCACCCAAGCTAACAATACCAGCAGGACAACAACTTGTTACCAGAAAAAAGTGTCATCAGAAATATAACTGGTAACCCAGAACTGAAAAAATAAACTTTGAGAAACCGAGGGAACAAGCAGTTCCCCCAACGATAGGTAAAGCCACTCCATCTGATATCAGAAAAAAAGAAATAATGCAGGAAAAAGAAAGCAGCCTGCTAACAACCTCCTTGAGCAGAATAGAAATCTAGAAAGCCAAGAATAAAGGAGAAGAAAGGCCTCAGAAGTCTAGCAGAAAATCAATGCAATCCAGGTCCAGAGGCAAAGCAAAATAGAGTTCTTGCCCTTTGCATGAAGCAGCAAATAAATAAGTCCCACAGCTAGAAGTGATATCGTAGAACCATGACAATAACTGCAAAAACATCAAAAGAGAAGAAGAGAAAAAAGTACAGCCCTGACATTCTCCAGCAAAATCAATGCCTAGAGTTAAGTTCGATTCTCCATTGCAGAAGAAAATCAGAATCTTTGAAATGCTTCCAATTGTTGATGATACTGATAAGACTTAATTTAATATTACTAATAATACAATTTATACTAAACATAGCATTGTTAAAAAGTCTCGCATTTCTTTCTTTCCAGATGCCATCAAGAATTAAGCCAAGAGCTGTAATAAGTCCCCATTTTTTGCAAACAGTGAGACTAGAGGTATCACAAATAATTTGAGTAATTGAAGGGGGAAAAAGATATCCATGGTCTCTTGGCAAAATCTTATTTAGAATGTAGAAAGCATAATCACATTGAAAGAATAGGTGAGAATGGGTTTCTTCATTTACTATGCAGAGGTGCACGAAGAAGAGCAATTAATGCCTCTATTCTTAAGAATGTCTGTAGTTTTAAGACCACCGTTTAAGGCTTTCCAAATGATGCATTTAAGCTTTAAATTGATTCCTTTGATCCATAAACTGAATGCCCACGACACATCCGGCTAAGAAAGAAATTGAAGATTACGGGCATCTTTAAAAGTGAGAGCAGCTTTGTTTTGAAATAAATAAACATTTCTTGAAGACTCATAGCTAATATACTGATGGAGAAATCCAACAAACTTAGTTAACCTCTTCCAGAAAGGCGAGGCAGTCTTATTAACCTGGACCGGGCAATCAGTGATCCTTAAATGATTACTTTTCCACCAGTTAGTGAGAAGGGAGGTGTTGCATAAGACATACCAGCAAAGAGAAATTTTGCAACTTATGAGGAGCTTTGAGGGGCATATAATACCAATTTCACCTTTTTCCATGGGAGAGGCAACCTTGAGCCAAGCAATCGTGTGAAGTTTGTGGTCCAAGGAACCATGGTCCATAAATTTTGAACATAATTTTTTGATGATATTGGTAATGCTTGTGGGGATAAGAGTGGATTTAAACCAGTGTAAGAGGAGTGGCTAGATCGAAAATTTTAAGAGCTGTAGACGACCAACTAATGAGAGGGATTTTTGCGCCCAGCCAGATATCCATTGATGGAGTTTGGATATAAGAGGGGAGAAAAGGGCCATTTTTGGACGAAGAGGAAGAACCGGGAGTCCTAAATATTTCATAGGGAACTTAGCAGTTGGGAAGTTCCATATTTCAGATAACTCATTAGCATTATGGACCGACTTAGAATAAAATATGTGAGATTTATCATCATTAATGCTGAGGCCCGAAGCCTCTAAAAACCCATCAATACATGTTTTGAATCCAACCATGTTATCGTTAACAACTTTTCCAAATAATAAAATGTCGTCTGCAAAAAGGAGGTGAGAGCAACTGAAATTTCCATAAGTAAAAGGCTGAATGAACTTACTTTGCACAGCTTCATCAATAGAGGTGGATAAGAAATTCATAGCTATAATGAATAGTAGATGAGATAAAGAGCAGCCCTGTCTAAGGCCCGTAGAAGAGCCAAAATAACCATGAGATACACCTTGAATATAACTGAGAAGTGAATGTTTGTTATACAAGCAGTAATCTAACTAATGAGTTGCCTCAAGAGGTTGATGCTAATGAGAGCATTAATAATAAAGTTAAGATTGATGCTGTCAAATGCTTTCCTTAAGTTAATCTTGGCACAAAAGTTTTTTTCAGTGGGCCAATTGAAAGTTCTGATCATTTCATTGGCCAGAATGACGTAGTGGGAGAGCTGCCTGTGTTTGACGAAAGCGGCTTGAGCAAGATGAATTAAATTTGGGAAAAGTGAGGAAACACGATCTGCAATAAGCTTTGATATAGTTTTATAAATGGTGTTACAGAGAGCAATTGGCCTGAAGTTATCAATGGAGGCATTTCCTTTTCCTTTTGGGATAAGGGATATGAGAGTGTGATTGAACCATCTAGGCATGATACTCTAATGAAAAAAATAACATATTGCTTGGTAGATAAAGTTACTAATATTGCTCCAAGCTTTTTTGAAAAATAAAGAGGTGAAACCGTCAGGACCCGGACTCGTATTATCTTTAATAGAGAACATAGCATTTTTGATATCTTCAAAAGTAAAAGACCTGCAAATGACATTGTGAAGAGCAGTATCAATCGAGGCATAAGGTGAAGAGGTGATATTACCATGACCCTTGTTATCATTAAGCAAGAGATTAAAGTGTGAGATGGCATGATCTCTAGACAGGAGAGAGCAAGGGCTCGAATAATTCCGTCTGATAGCCATTTGATTGTAAAAGAATTTCAAATTATCTTCTCCAAGGGAAAGCCAGTGAGCCTTAGACCGCTGTTTTGCCCTAGAAATTTCATTTCAGATAGCATCTTTGAGGGACTGCTTTAAAGAAAGATAATGGAAGTGTTAAGCCTCCGTAAAGTTATGGATATTGGACCTCTTAAAAGCCTCCAATTGAGCAGTACACAATCTTTTAATTTCTGAAGGGTTGGCCAGGTAAAGCTGATTTTTCAGTTGAAAACCTTCTTCAGTTGAACAAGTTTTTGATGTAATTCAAAAAGAGAATCACGACCATAGTTTTCATTCCAAGTAACATGAACCAATGTGTTGAAATCATAACTGTTAGTCCAGAAGTTCTTGAAGCAGAATCTGGAAGGGAGATTTGAGTGATGAGGCCCAGTTGAAAGGAGAGGGGAGTGATCCGATGTGCCAGGAGTAAGAACCTTGCAGAAAACTTCCGGGAAGATATTAAGCCAGTCATTATTGCCCAAACATCTATCCAGTTTAACTTTTATTGGATAATCAAGTTTGTGATTATCCCAAGTATAGAGACTACCAAAAAATTGAAGATCAATCAAGCCAGCAGCATTTATACAATCGTTAAAAGAGATAAGTTTAGAGATTGATGGCAGAGAACCTCCAACTTTTTCATGGGAATAACGGATTCAATTAAAGTCACCAGTAATAAGCCAAGGGCCACAAATACCCTCCTGAATATGAGTCAAATCATCCCAAAGCTTTAGCCTTTCCAATTTTTGGTTAGAAGCATATATAAAAGTGATCCAACAATCTATATTATTTTGCTGAAATATGCTGTGGATAAGTTGATGGTTAATGACACTTGGGATAAAAGAAAAATTATGGGAATTCCATTTTACCCAAATTCTACCAGGAGTGACAATATCAAAGTTGTTGCAATGGTTTTCAAAGTTGAACATATTGAATTTTTTAAGATTGAAGACGGTGGAGATGTCAGTTTTGTTTATTTTGGGTTCTAAAATACCAACAATATCAGGGCAAAGGTCCCTCATGTGGGATTTAAAATCAGCAATGCAAATGTTAGAATGCAGACCTCTTACATTCCAGGAAAGAATTTTTGGTGTCATCATGAAACATAAATTTTTAGAGGGTAAGAAGAGAAGAAAAAGGAGGGTGAAGGGAACTATTTAGGACAGTTTCTGAGAGAACGACTACGGCCCTCAAATTTTTGGGGATCATTCACAGATTTAAGATCAGGGAAATGACCAATATCTCCACTAAAATCAATATCCTTGCCTTTGATTGAAGAGGGATGGGGATTTTGGACATGAATGTTTAAAGAGGAAGAGGTTGATTCAAGTAGGATTCAAGGAGGATCACTCAGAGAGTTAGGACCATAGGTAAGGACTGTATTAGGAAGGGCATTGAGGTCCTGAGATGGCCTCGGACTGAGAATGACAATAGGGGAGAGAGGATCGACTCTTAAGGAAGAGGAAGCTTCCACCATGGGGGAGAGGGGGAGGGAAGAATAGGACGAGTTTGGAGGAGCCAAGGATGGAGGGGGAGGTCTAGAAGTACGGGGTCTGTTAGGTCTGGCTTGCCGAGATCGGCTATGGCCTCTGGCCGAGGGAGGGGGAGAGGTCAGACAGAAACAACCAGCGTTTTGAATGGGTTGCATTTTCCGCAAACAGTGGGGGTCCAATCGTATTCAACTTTTTGGTTGATAATTGAACCTCCAACCCTAATTGAAATTGAATCAGGAAAATTTACGGAAGTGGTAACTTCCACACATACCCGAGCAAATGTGAGTCTTTGTTTTGAAGCTGTAAGAGAATCCGCCATTATTGGAATGCCTATTTTTCTTGCGAGTTTTGAAATTATACCTTCCGACCAAAGATGGAGGGGGAGTTCCGGAAACCTGATCCAAACTGGGAGGGACGTGAAGGAGGAGGCCGTAGGGATGAAGTTCCGGTTCCATGGCTTGACAAGAAATGGGATGCTGAAGAAGAACCATGATCTTCCTTGGAGGATTGACTGCATATCTTTATCACAACATAGCTTGATCAAATAACAATTTGCGCTTAATGAAAATAAGGAGAAAGAACCTTTACGTTTCTAGGATTTTATCATAGCGTCAAGAAGAACTTTGTAAGAATGTTTACGGCCTAAACTGTAACCCACAACACAATGTTTCCATTGCTTCTCACCATCTAGGATTTTATCTTCTAAAATATCGATTACCTCTTCCACCAGAGGAACATAGGAAAGATTGAACACTTTCTTCTCTTGTTTAGCTGAGTCGAAGAGGGATTTACAGAAGATCGGCCCCGAAGGAAGGGATCTACCGGGAACCGGAGCAGCTCCAAGAATGCCAGAAATAGGGGGGGGGGGAAGAAGGAGGAGGGAAAGGAGAATGAGGGGATCCCATCCAGGGACCGAGGGGCGAGGTCTCCCTCGACAAAGGGCCGAAACGAAAGCGCGCAGGAGCGACAAGCGGCTAGAAAAATTGTTGTTGATATTCGTTTATTATTTAATTGATGATTAGTAGACACAATTGAATAAACACTATCTAAAAAGTATGATTAGTTAATGATAAAGTTAAATTTCTTGTATAGATGTAATTTTAAAGTATTGCGTAGATGTTGTTTCTAGCTTTGACAGAATTGAGGCTAAAATATTTATTAACACCATTTTTCAAACACAAACTGCCATCACCTCATGAAGTGAAGGGAATTCAGTTGTATAATAGGGCTATAAAAGTTTGCATATAATTCTTTGACCAAGTAGGACTCGAGTTCACTCACATGAGTGTTGATTTGAGGAGGAATGAAGTTGAAGTTTTGTCAATCAGCTTTTTGGAGCAACAAGTGCTCAGGCGCCCCATTGTGAGCAGTGGGTGGTCAGGCGAGCATAAATGTCTGATAAATAGAAACCAGGGTGCTCAGGTGCACCCAGGTGCCCGCCATATAGAAACTTGGGTGCACAAGCGTCTGAAAGAGAGAAACTTGGGCGCACAAGCATCTGAAAGAGAGAAACTTGGATGCTCATGTGTGCCTAGGCACCCACATATTTTCAGGCCTGATTTGAGGGGCCTATAAAATAAAAAATAGCAGGTTATGATAGAAGTTTTTGCATTTTTCTCAACCCTCATCTCAGATCTGAAATAGGGTTAGGAATTTTGTGCTTGTGGTGGTTGAAGAAGACTAAAATCCTATTATTGAGGGCTTGAGTGAAGGTTTTGTGAAACCCTAATTATATTCTTCCTCCAGTATAGAGAAATTTCTCCCCCTCTTTTCCCGTGAACGTAGATGTTAACACTAAACCACATAAACCCTTATGTTGTGCTGTGTTTATGTTCTTGCATGTTTGTGTTGTTTTTATTTACTTGATAATATTTTGATTTGATTCATAGAGAATACCGAAGCAAGTGGTATCAGAGCGTAGTTATGGTATTGTGATTCAAAATTATTTTTATTATTCTTGAAGAATCTAGTGACATGCAAGAGTTCATGGAAGAGAGAGTTGGAGGAAAAACTTCTAGTTCTTCATCGTTGGGGGGGGGGGGGGTATGACACATCCAGTGAGGATTGTCAAATTTGATGGCAATAACAACTTTGGAATATAGAAATACAAAATCACGGGTTCACTTTGCTCTTGAACATGTAGGATATTTTTTTGATGGCAATGAAAAATCGGAGGATATGTTGGAGAGGGATTGGGTCAAGATGAACTGTAGTACTTGCGCTTGATTCAAAATTGTTTGGGGTGGAGCAATCTTTATACCAAATTATGACACATTCGGCAAGGATCGATGTTGTCAAGTTTGATGGTAAGAACAACTTCGGAATGTGAAAATGCGAAGTCACGGGTGCACTTTGCATTTGAACCTGTATGATGTTTTTTTTATGGAAATGAAAAACCAAAAGATATATCGGAGAGGGATTGGATCAAGATGAACCGCAGTGCTTGCGGTTTGATTCGAAATTGCTTAACCCAATAAATCAAGTATATGGTGATGTTGGAAACGTCAACATAGAAATTATAGAAATTCTTTAAGAGCAAGTATCTTACAAAGAGCATGGAAAATTGTGTCCACATGAAGCGGCGTTTGTACATATTTCATATACGACGGGGAATCTCCATTGATGAACACATAAATGAGTTCACCAAGTTACTAGTAGATGAATATGTGGAAGATGAAGACAAGGTGGATGATGAAGATAAGGCACTTCTTCTATTGAACTTCCTCCCATATGAAAATGAAAACTTCACCATGATGCTTATTCATGAGAAGAAGACCTTGAGGTATGGTGAAGTGACGATGGCATTATTGAATAATGAGCTTCGACAAAGAGATAATGAGTTTTTGAAGTTAGAGATGTATGAAGCACTTATCCTCCAACGTGGAAGATCTAACAAGAAAAATGGTAGTGGTAGCCATAAGAGGGACAAGTCCAAGTGAATAAGAGTGGCATTGGAAGATGGATTGTCCAAAATTGAAGAATAAGGGAAGGATTCATCAAATGTAGAAGCTAATCGTACACATGTGGACTCCAATGATAATGACTCCGATGTTTCTCTGATGGTGGTATCTCAATGCTTTTACACAAAAAATTCATGTCAGATTATGAACACAAGTGCTATCTATCATATTTATTCACGATGCAATTGGTTCCATACTTACAAAGTATTGAAGAGTGGTGTTGTGATGATAGACAACAATAATACATGTTGTACTATTGGGATATATAGTGTTTTTGTGCATTTATATGATGGTATCGTTAGAGAATTGAAGGGTGTGCAACGTATTCCTGATATTTATAAGAAATTTTTGTCAGTTGGATCTCATAAAGCTAAGGGTTTCAAAGTTTTATTGAGGAAAGAGCTTTAAGAATCAATCGGGGAGCTATGATGTACATAAGAAGAGTTTAACAGCATAATTTGTATTTTCTTTAAAGAAGTACAACAAAAGGTGGACTCATTACTACTGATGAACTAGTTGATGCAACTACTTTGTGGTATATGAGACTAGCATATGTTGAGGAACCATCACTTAGTACATTGATAAAGCAAGGTTTGATTAAAAGAGCTGATTCATACAAACTTAAATTGTGATAGCATTGTGTGTTTGGTAAAAAGACAAGTGTATCTTTGGTACTACCATCCACATTATCAAAGAGATACTTGATTATGTGCACACCAAGGTTTGGAATGTGGTGCCCGCTTCTTGGTTAACATAACTAATCTAGTATTAAGTGCTCACATCCCATGATCATATCAGGGATTAGTATAACAGTATAGTAGGAGTGTATAAAATATGCATTTTCACATTTATTACATCATTCAGAATTACTAGAATAATAAATAAAAATACATTCACAATATAGATAATAATTATTTTACAATACCTATTATACACTAAGCAGAAAATTAAAACTTAATAAAATAAGCATTTTGTTTGCATTAAGTCTTTATATATTGCATAAACTCATCCTCAAAAACTTGATCCAAAAATCGCTACTGATTTGCCATATATATATATATATATATAATATTTTATTAGACACAATGGTCTAAGATTTGTAGGATATCACAATTTATAGATAGTATTAAGTATCATGATTATATATGACAAATATGAAAGCATATATTAAGAATATGTTATGAAATATTAAAGTAAAATATGTTTGCAAAATTATTAGAACTATAATAAATTTAAATATATATAAGAAATATGCTCATTCAAATAAAAAATATTAGTAAAATATAATTTTTTTTTTATTGGATAAAGTTACAAAATTATTGATGAGTTAGATTTGTTTATCTACTATATAGGATGTGGGTTCCTGACTAACTATACATTCTCTTTCAAGGCTATGCGTTGTCTCTTTATTAATCTAGATATGAACATATCATGACCTAATATATTATCTACAAGTTTGAGATCTATCTAAATAAACTCATGATACTTATTTATAACTATTTTATTTTAAATTCTGAGCACAAAATCTTATGTGAATAATATCAAAGTTGATCAAAGCTTGATGATGATACAAAAGCGTGAGGCACTGCACTCATTATGGGTTCCTGCAGTGGATGCAAGTCAAACATTCTATAATGGACTGATCGCATCCACTCAAACCTTAATTGATGCAGCTGCTGGAAGGTCCCTGAGTAGCAAAACCTAGGAATAAACTTATAACTTGTTAAAGGAAATGAAAAATAATACTTACCAATGGTCTATTGAAGGGCTTAACACTAATAAAAATGAATGCAATTTGCTATCTGAATCACAAGCAATTATTGAACTCCAAAATAAGATTGCCAACTTAATAGAATAGTGGAGAGTATGCAAGCCATTGGAAAATAACACGATGAGTTTGAACAGGAAAATGTAAATTTGATTTGTAACTATTGGAATAATCTTAATAGGAATAAGGGGAACTTTGAACGTTCCTCTAATGAATTCAAGACCTCCATAACTAATTTCATGAATAAAATTAATGCAACACTTAATAGACATGAAAACACCTTCTAAGATAGGAAGATATGATAAATATGATCAAGCAAAAATTACAATATATCATTAATTAACTAAAAAACCTGTGTTAGTAGGAGCAATAAGTAAGAGTTGAAAGGAACAAGGGAATGAAATAACCTTTAGAAATGATAAAATCACAACACCCCCAACCCCACACGAATTGTAACAAATTCAAATAATAGAAGAATGCAGGAAGAGAATGAAGCAAATGAAAGTAACGATATAGAAAGGGAAATTGAACCCAATGAACCCATTGCACAAACAGGGCAATCACAAATCAATCAGGCTCTATCTTTTCCACAACGCATAGCTAGGGAAAAATTAGATGTGTAATTCCAAAAATTTGTAGAAACATTTAAAACACTTCATTTAAACATACCATTTACCAAAACTCTAGAAAAAATGCCAAGTTATCCCAAGTTTATGAAAGAGATCCTCTCTAAGAAGAGGAAAGTAAATGAAAAGGTGTGGCACCCCAGCCCCATCGTGGTCTTGTTAACTCTTAAGTTAACATGATTACGATGAAGTGGTCACCAAATAATAAGTTCCTCACTTATAACTAGATTAGACATTCATTATAATCCAATATAATTAAGAAAATTTCCATTTATAAAAGAATTTCACTAAATGATTTATACAAGAAATCAGAGTGCGAAAGTAAAACATAACATCCATTCCATTACAATACAGTAAAAAAAAATATATAACTCATAATAAATACAGTAAAAGAAAATACAAAGTAAACTTATATTATTACAACATATTTAAAGATAAAAACTGAAAAAAAAAATGCTCATCCTCACAAAAGAATAAACAACAAAAGAACCAAGGGCCTTCAGCAGCAAGCACCTCCTCCTGATGTAGATCCTCGGATGGCTCCACAACTTCAAAAAGCTCAGAATCTATCATTATCAGTATAACAACTCAAGGTTGTTACCCAGCTAAAGTTTAGCTTAACCGTATCTTAATTTAGCCCATCCAGTCACTAGACCCAATCACTGAAGAGTTTGTGCTATTCGAAGATAAATCAAATATTATGGATTATTTTAATATTTAATTAATTAGAAGATTGAGGTATTTAATTTGACCTCAAAATCAAAATCTAACTTTGCTGTTGCGATCATCACCCCCAAATTAGCTATGGGTGATATTTTGGACGCGTTTGGAAGTCGTCGTATTTTCGCAAATATTTTAATATAATTAAATGCACCGGAAAATAAAATAATTAAATAATCATCGAAATCAAATTTTGACTTCACCGTTGATTTCCTCACCCCCAAATTAGCTATGCATGAATTTTTGAGAATTTTCGGAGTGTATTTCAAAAATCTAAATTTTTAAATAATTAAGGAAAATAAATAAGTAATTATTTATTCCATAAATTGCAATTTTCCCTAATTTTCTATTGCTTACCTGTCAGCCCCCTCACCATATTCGGCACCCCCATACCCCCCTTTGGCTGAATTATGATGGCTTCCTCCTCCCATGCCTCCTCCCTCCCTAGGCTCATGATGGCATATTCCCCTCACATCTCTCTCTCCTCCTTTAAAGAAGAAGCCTTAGCCCCTCTTTTTACTTTGTTACAAAACTGAGAACTCCCTCCATCTCCCATTACTGCTCCATTGTTGTACCTTGAAGAACAAGCTTCCTCCAAGGCTTAAAGAAAACAGAGGAGTCTTCATCCCCCACTCCTTCCAAGGGCTAAAGGTACGCTGGCCTTTATCACCACTGTTTGTATAGTTAAAATAATCCGTTTGTGCCAATTTTAGTGTCAATGGAAAGGTATCGAAAAGACCTTTCCATTGATATATGGCACCGCACATAAAATGCTCTGGATTGAGAGTATTTGAGCTCAAAAGTAGGCCATTTACGGGTTTCACACTTGCGAAATCATCATCTGGCGCTGCAGCGCCCGAGTTGCAGAAACTCATTCGCCATAACGCGCCGTAGCGCACTACGGCGATTTGTAACATCTCAATAGCTTGCAATGTGTAATAAAAATACATTTTTGATGAAAAACAATATAAATTCGCCATAGCGCGCTACAGCGCGCCATAGCGCCGAGAACAATCACAGTGACCACCTTTCGAAAAATTAAGCGCCGAGAAGCACCATAGTACACCGCAGCGTCTGAAAGTGCTGCAGTGCGCTACAGCGCTGAAGTTTCGAACTTGGTCCGCTGCAGCGCCCTACATTTCAAACTTGGTGTGTTGCAGCGCGCCACAACGCCCAAGTTTTGAACTTGACCCGCTGCCGCTCGCCATAGCGTGCCGCAGCGCCTGACATTTTAAACTTGATCCGCTGCAGCACGCCACAGCGCCCAAGTTTCGAACTTGATCCACTATCGCGCGCCATAGTGCGCCACTGCGCGCTATAGTGCCCAAAAGTACTGCATCACGCTATAGCGCCACAGCGCGCCATCGTGTCTGACTTTCAAAAAGAAGGCGCTACAGCGCGCCGTAGCGACCAGAAAATTCCAGAACTGCCCAGAAATGGCTGAAATGGCCGAAACTTCATTGTTTTTGTATTTTAAGGTCCTTAGGACCCTAGTGAGACTGAATTATATCAAATTTGAGCATTGCATAAAATTCTATATGGAAATTAAGTTTAAAACTTTATCATTTTAAGAAGTGCCTAAAACTTATTATGTATCTTAAATGTCTTGCGCCAAATGCTAAGGAATAGGATCCTTGATAGCTTATATTTAACCAAGTCATCTCAATAACTAAAGGGCATGAAACTATGTCCTTTAGATGTGTAATCAAGTGCTAACCATTTATTTTGATTTAGAATTTGGTTAGCTTTAATTATCTTTTATTCTATGTCATCTTTACATTTCTATGTTTTCATGATATTAGGATGTATACTAGAGAACTTTAACATTTATTAGACACCTAAATGTGCTTAGTTGGCATTAAATTATAATTGAACATAAGAATCTTGATAACTTGATTAAGTAGATGATACTTAATCCAAATCTAAAATTTGTCATCAATAATACATCAATAATACATTGATTTATCATTAATTTTTAAATCAACCATTAGTCTTAATTTTGGTAAGGTAGGGGTTAAACCTTAACTTGTCTTGACTAAGATCTAAACCTTAATCACTTAATCAATTAACTTGATTGTAAGATAATTCAATTGACATAATTCCAATAATGCATATGATTTAATATTGATCTTAAATTAATGAATTAGAAGTGCTAAAGTTAATCTTGAATATGTGTGATTGAATCATCTGAATCTAAACTTTAGATCTTTGATTTTCTCTTATATAAGACTATTAGCATAAGATGGATAATAAAATTGGAATGATTTATGAAATGATCTATCTCTAATAATATCTTTGATTTTATCTCATGATTGTAGAATAGAGGATGATCAGATGGATTTTTTTCATCTGATCACTTTAACCTAAGTCTAATAAGTAAACCTTAAATAGTAGAAAAGTGAGATCTCAAGGGTCTTCCTATAGGGTCGTTCTTAAAATATTTAAAGACCTTAATTACTGATACATTGAGGTATGAAGAACTTTTGTAACTTATTGAGGTAGGAACTTAAATGATCCTTCATAACTTTAGAAGTTGGACTTGATATCTTGTTGTAGGAATCACCTAAAGTAGTTAGAATGGAACTTCTCCCTTACGGTAGAATTCAATATTGAATGATCCTTTGATCACATCCTTGGAGTCTTGTGTAGGACACACCTATTTAGAGTAAGGATTAATAGCTTTGATGAATTCTTGTTAATTAAATAGAACCTTATGAACCTAGATTATTGGTTGGGTATAGTAGAGTATACCCATAGTACTATGTTATTTCAATAATATTCAGGATTTGTTGATTCACTCCAATGTGGACTTATGACCAGGTGCTATCGCGAGGGATTAGACGAATACAGTCTCATTAGAGTAAATTTTTAAAAATTAAAAGTGTTACAATTAGTGAACAAGATCCTTAGTTTGAGATATAAATTATGACCAGGTTCTGTCTCCTGTCATAGTGCGCTTTGATAAGTGCAGTTTATGCAAACTAAGTATCTCAAGTCACTTTGCATAGGACACTGAGTATGTTTGTAATTAGGATATTTAACGGCTTAGCTTGAGATATAAACTATGACTGGGTTTTACCTCCTATTGTAGTGCGCTTTGATAAGTGCAGTTTAAAATAAGCTAAGAGTTAAATCCACCTTTTCTGCAAATATGCTAAATATGTGTACAATCATCCTAGCTAATAATTTGTAAGTAAACTATCAATTTTAATCAATTATCAAAATTAGAATTTTAGGAGTCAGAATCCTTTTAGCAGGATTCTGCACAATAGAGGCATTGAGTTCATGATCAGATTTCAAAGTATTTTTTGGATTTTTGGATTTATCTCATGTAGCTTAGAAGCATGAGCATGAGCATAAGCATGATGCGTGGGTATCAAAATGATGTATAAGTATCAGTGATGATTTATGGGTTATAGAATGTTGCATACAATGACTGGGGAATTTCAGGATACATTGACATCACAATAAACAGTATTCTCAACTGGATGTATGTATATATTAGACCATATTGCTCATAGTAGTTCAGTAATATTTTGGTTGCATATCAGTAGCATACAATGTTGTGATATATTCAGATACACAGTTTTAGTGGCTTACAGTATAGTCTTACATGCTATTACTCAGTTTCAGATTTATTACTGCTTTGCTTTACTTTCAGTATTTAGTTTACAGTTCAATTTTACTTTACTTCACTTTTGTACAGTTTTATATAGTTTTATACTTTCACTGTAACAACCCAGGTTGTTACCGTAGTTAATTAGGACTAATCCTAAGTCTTAAATATAATTATAAGTGCTAATTAGGTCAATTGAAGTCAACCTTTGAGACCTAGTCCAAATCAGGAGTCAAATGGATCGAATCATAATTTCTGGAAATCCAGAAACCCTAAAATTTGACCTATCTAAATTGACCTCAGATCGAAAAACGGACATCGCCATTGCGTTCATTGACCCCAAATTAGCTTGGGGTGAAGTTTTCGTGTCAATCGGAAGTCGTTGAAATTTTGACGAATATTTTAATAATAAAAATACCCCGGAAATCGATGAAGCAAAATACTCGCCGGATCGAAAATCCGACCTCGCCATTGCATTCCTTACCCCTCAATTAGCTAGGAAAAACATGTTCAAAATTTCTTTTGAAAAAAAAAAAAATAATAATAATATTTTAATACTTAACGGCGTGCCGTTAAGTATTTAAAGTTACCGTCAACTGTAGCTGACGGCGCCGTCTATCCAGACGGCGCCATCGCAGCCGTTGGATTGGGCCCGGATCCAACGGCTGCGGAGCCGTCGAGGACAACGGCTCCGTCCCGCGCGACACGTGGCGCCCCGCCGCCCCGCCGCCCCGCCGCCCCGCCTGGCCAACCGGAGCCTCCCCCGACCTCGGCGAGGTCGCCCGAGGACCTCAGGCGAGCTCGGGGCTCCGGGTTTTGCGAAACCCGAGCCCCGAAGTGATCGAGCCGTCCAGCCTCCGTCCAGCTGTCGAAACCAGGTACCCCCGATCTCCCTCCTCCGTTCATCTTTCGCCGTCGCATAGTATTGGAATTGTAGGTTATCGTTTAGATCAACAATCAACCGGACCTGATCGACCTCGATCATGTCCGGCTGACTCAGGTCGAGGCTTAAATCCTCGGGCCAATTTCTGCACGCCCTCATGCCGTAACCCTAGGACTAGGGTTTGATTTCGCCGGCGATCCCGGCCACCTCCGGCGAAGGTCTGCCCACCGACGTGTAGGCCTCATCGAGGGCTACCGTCGGCCGTGCGGGCCAAGGTGGTCCGGCGCCGGGAAGGCCGGCAAAAGCCGTGCCCTAGCCCGGTGCCCTCGGGTGTCTCCGCGAGGGAGATGAAGTTCGGGTCGGGTCCGCGTAAGCCGCGGGTGGGGCCCACTACGCCACGTGGCAGCCTCCGGGCCCGCCACTTGTCACGTGGGGGGCCCACATGCCGAGCCCGCGACCCCTCGGCTTCGGCCGTGGGGCCCACCACGCCATGTGGCAGCCACTGGGCACGCTAAGTGGCATGTAGGGCCCACAGCCCGAGCCCCGCGCGGCTCTTCGGCTCCCCTGTGGGGCCCACCGTGCCACGTGACAGCCTCTGGGCCCGCCACGTGTCAAGTGGGACCCACTGCCCGGTCACCCGCGGTGCTTCGGCTCCCTGTGGGGCTCACAGTGCCACGTGTCATGTGGGGGCCCACTGCCCAGTCACCCGAGCCGACTCAGCTCTCCCGTGGGGCCCACAGTGCCACGTGGCAGCCTCTGGCAGTGCCACGTGTCTAGTGGGGCTCACTGTCTGTTAATTAAAATTAGTTAATTATTGTTAGTGATTAATTAAATGCAGTTAATAATTAATTAAATTAGGATTAGTATTAATTACTTTTAAAAAGTAATTTTATAATTAAGTAACTGTAATTAGTAACTAAGAGATTAATTAGGATTAATTTAATATTAATTTAACCTTAACAGTAATTAGAACAATTAATTATTATTAAATATTAAAATATAATTAATTATTCTTAATTAGATATTAACAGGTAATTAAGATTAATTAAACAATAATTAGTGCTAATGACTTTGCTACACTAAAATAATAATAAAAATAATTTAATTAATTAATTAATGGATTAATTAATATTAATTTATAATTAAGCCTAATTAATCATAGATTAATTAAAGATTAATAAATTCAGAAAATATATATAAACTTTAAGAATGAACAGTAAAATCATTTAATTTGAATAAATGAATAGTAAATTAATTCAAATTATATTTTTAAATAGTAAATCTTAAAAGTTTAATAACTTTTTATAGGATGATCCAAACATAGCCAATATATGTCTCAAAATACTTAGAAAAATATAAGGAATCAAATAACGTAATATAAAAATTAATTTCGGGGTATGTATAATGAGGTAGCATTTTAGGACCTCTTTAGAGCCTCATAACATTTTATCCAGTAATCAGAACATAGTCAATATGGGTCTTAAAATGCTCAGGAGAGTGGCCCGATCACTGTGATAGTATTAATTTTCTTATTTGAACATCAGGACAAAAAGTCAACCCTAGAATTCTTAGTGAAAAATAACCAAAATGCTACTAGACTTCAAACAGCCATAACTTAGTCAAATCAACTCCAAATTAAAAAATTCAAGATGCTAACTAGTTTAGAATTTCAATGTCATCGATAAACTAAAATATTATTTAGGATTTGAACTCTAGGAATTTAGATAAATGACCAAATTACCCCCTACCTCGTTTTGGTCATAGCTTGACTGTTTGGTGTCCAATTTGGACGTACTTACTGTCTATTTTCAAGTTAGACAATAAGGAATCAGTTGAAACTAAGAGAATTCAATTCTGACTTGTAAGTCAAAATTTGACTTTTTGACCCTTAGAGTTGGGGCAAAATAGTCATTTTGCCCTAAGTTTGGACTAAGTACTCCTAACCTTTAGTTAATATTTCAAATCACTAAAACTAATATTATAATCATCTTAGTGACATTTAAGTGAGTGAAATCAACCATTAAATCAGATTCCTGAAATCTCTCTAAGTTTTAAACACTACACCTTAAGGACTTTTCCTGAGATTAGGACTAGATCATATGTTAGAATTCATTCATTGGGTAAATTGGGTTACCCGATGGGTGAAACCTTATTTTTATTAGTTTCTAAACTTGTCTTTTATTTTATAACCTATTCTGATTATTTTGTCTTTTAATCTTAAATTTAAGATAGGAGATTCATCCTATTAAGCTTGATTACTTAATAGGATTGATCTTAACTAGTAGATCACTTATAGAATGAAACCTAGAACTTAGATCTTATTCTTTTTGGATTATGTGATTAAACCTAAATCTCGTAGTGTTTAATCCATAATCTATAGGTTTAGAAGATCTTGATTAGATCTTAGCTAGAATGTCTAAATTCACAAAATTAGGACGTATGATTTATTGATTTAACTCGTAGCCGTCTATCTGATTTAATTAGATTAGAACATGATCAGTTCTAATCCTTTTTAACTTATAGGAACGAGTTTCTGAGTTACACTCGATAGTAGGAAAACGGTGATCCTGAACTTGTGTAACTTAAAATAGTTAGAATGGTTAAGTAGAAAACAAATGATATCACCGTGTTTAGTAAAGTCCCTTGCTTATTTTGATACTTTGTTGCTATGCATTCCTTGTACCTTTGTGCCATATTTTCTTGAGCATATCATATAAGATTTTTGATGCATGAATAAAATGTTAGGAAAATATGGAGACTCCTTAGATTCCTCGTGAAATTATTAAAGTGATTGATTAAAGATAATAGTTATATGAGCTGCCTCTCAGATATGTCATTATTGCCTAGCCTCCTTACGTCACTAGGGGAAGGACCTGCTTTGTTGTGTGCCTAGTTTACTAGCCTCCTTATGTCGCTAGGGGTACACCGTTGGTACCTTAGCCGTACTGGTGTTAAGGTTACTTTATATGCTTAGTTTACTAGCCTCCCTATGTCATTAGGGGCATACAGTTAGTGCCTTAGCCGTTGTGGCGACCCTCACCCTTAACCCTCAATAGGTTTAGATTAAGGGTGGAGTGTCACTCTGGTTAACCCCTCACTTAGCATTGGATTAGGATAAACTCCACAATCCACTTGATTAGAGAAAGGTTAACTCAGAATCAATCAAACAGTCACTATATAAGTAAAAATACAGAGTGTAGAAGCGATAAATAAATGACATCCAAGCATCATAATGTATATAAGAAGAGAAATATAACTCAGAAAAGTAGCATAGTGAAATCTGAACACACAGTCACAGGTACCTGTATTATTATATTAATTAAAATTTAACAAAATAAATATTCAAAACAAGAGAAATATAACTCAGAAAAGTAGCATAGTGAAATCTGAACACACAGTCACAGGTACCTGTATTATTATATTAATTAAAATTTAACAAAATAAATATTCAAAATTCACTCATCATCACAAGTAGTAAATGACTAGATATCTTCTGGCCCCAACTGCTGCACCTCCTCTAAGTAAGGCTCCTCCTCTGGTGCAGGCTCCTCAAACTGCTCTAAGCCTGACATTGTCGGTTTCACAATGTAGGGCCCCAGCCAAAAAAAAAGAAAATCTGGTTAGACGATTGTCTAAGTACATTTTAAGCTGAATTTTTAATAAGGTTATATAATATCACCATTTTACCATTTACTTCTAAGCATGATATGTAAATACAGGAGCAGTAAGCAACACAAGTAAAAAGGCAAACTATAGACTATGCTCTATAGTATAAATAAGGCAAAGAAATGAGGCTGAAGCATGCCTCGCATAATAATTAATCAAGGAAAGGCATATAAGTGTAAATATAATTGAATAAATGCTGGAATAAAAATTCTACATCCTAAACATGCTGGTGATCAATAAAAATAACATGCTAATTAAAATGAATAACTTAGCAGTGATATATACATATAGCAGCAAGATTATACATCCTAGATATATATAAAGCAGTACAAGGAAATAGCTGACTGAAAAAGAATATACTGAAATAACCACAACTGCATATAAAACTACAATACATCAACTGCCATACAGAAAAGAGCTACACTAGCTCGCCAAAAGAAACTGAAGATCTTAGCACGATACGGCTAGGGCTACTCCTAGCTCGATACGACTAAGCCAACAACAGTCACATATATGGCCCTAACACGATACGACTAGGGCTACTCCTAGCTCGATACGGTTAGGTCACTAACTATCATACCAAAATATCCTAGCACAGTACGGCTAGGGCAACTCCTAGCATGATACGGCTAGGGCAACATTCGGTATGATCAAAAGAATACTGAGAGGCAGCTCAATCACATCAATTCATTATCATTTCACTTATTTACTTTAATATTTTTATAAGGAATCTAAGGAGTCTCCATAATTTCCTAACATTTTATTTATGCATCAAATGTCTTATATGATATGTTCAAAGAAAATATAAGGCACAAAATTACAAGGTATGCGTAGCAACAAATAACAAGTAAGCAAGAAACTCGACTAAATATGGTGTTATCATTTGTTTTCTACTTAACCAGCTAACTATTCCAAGTTACACAAGTTCAGGATCACCATTTTCCTACTATCAAGTGTAACTCAGAAATTCGTCCTTATGAGTTAAAAAGGATTGGAACTGATCATGTTCCAATCTAGTTCAATCAGATAGACGACTACGAATTAAACGAATAAATCATACGTCCTAATTTTTGTGAATTTAGACGTTCTAACTAAGATCTGATCAAAATCTTCTACACCTATAGATTATGGATTAAACACTACGAGATTTTAGGTTTAATCACATAATCCAAACTGGATAAGACCTAAGTTTTAGGTTTTATACTATAAGTGATCTACTAGTTAAGGCAAATCCTATTAAGTAATCAAACTTAATAGGATAAATCTCCTATCTTAAATCTAAAGTTAAAAGATAAACTAATTAAAATGGGTTGTAAAACAAAATAATATCCAGAAACTACAAAAAACCAAGGTTTCACCCATAGGGTAACCCAATTTACCCAATGAATGAACTCTAACCTAGGATCTAATCCTAATCTCAGGAAAGGTCCTTAAGGTGGGATGCTTGAGACTTAGGAAAAATTATTGGAATTCAATTTAATAACTTATTTTATTTACTTATATGGTACTAATATGATTACATTATTAATCCTAGTATTCTAAGATTTTAATTAAGGGCTAAAGTTGCTCTTTTCCAATTTTAAGGTAAAACGACTATTTTACCCCTACTTTACGGGTCAATCAACTTTTGATTTAGGGGTCCAAACTGAGTTTTATCTTCTCCAACTAATTTTTTACTGTCTAACTTGAAGATAGACAGTAAGTACGTCCAATTTGGACGAGAAACAGCCGAGTTATGGCTAAAATAAGGCTAGGGGTATTTTGGTCATTTTCCTAAATTTTAGGGTTCAAATCCTAAATATTATTTCTGTGAAAATGATGACATTAAAATTCTAAACTAGGTAGCTTCTTGAATTTTTGGATTTGGAGTTAAATTTACCAAGTTATGGCCATTTGAAGTTCAAGGGCATTTTGGTCAATTTTCACTAAAGTCAACTCTAAATTCTAGAGTTGACTTTTTGTCCTGATGTCCAAATAGGAAAACTAATACTACCACGGTGATGGGGCCGCTCTCCTGAGCATTTTAAGACCCATATTGACTATGTTTCGATAATCGGGTAAAAAGTTATGGGGTCTTAAAGAGGCTCTAAAATGCTACCTCGTTATCGTACCCCGAAACAAAATTTTACATTATGCCATTTGATCCTAAATATTTTTCTGAGTATTTTAAGACCCATATTGGCTATGTTTGGATCATCCTACAAAAAGTTATTAAACTTTTAAGATTTACTATTCAAAAATACAATTTGAATTTATTTACTATTTATTTATTCAAATTAAATGATTTTACTGTTCATTTCTAAAGTTTTTATTTAATTAATCATTGTTTAATTATTAATTAATTAATTAATTTTACTGTAATAAAGTAATTAGTGCTAATTATTGTTTAATTAATCTTAATTAATCTCTAATTATATTTAATTATTTAAATTTACTATTCATTCATAAAGTTTTTATTTAATTAATCACTGTTTAATTATTAATTAATTAATTAAATAATTTTACTGTAGTAAAATAATTAATACTAATTACTGTTTAATTAATATTAATTAATCTCTAATTATATTTAATTATTTAAATTTACTGTTCATTCATAAAATTTTTATTTAATTAATCACTGTTTAATTATTAATTAATTAATTAAATAATTTTACTATAGTAAAGTAATTAGTGCTAATTACTGTTTAATTAGTCTTAATTACTCTCTAATATATTTAATTATTTAAATTTACTGTTCAAAAGTAATTAATTATCCTAATTACTGTTTAAGATTTAATTAGCAGTTAATTAATCATTAATTAATCTTTAATTATAATTATTTAATTAAAGTTACTGTTTAAAAGTAATTAATACTAACCCTAACTTAATTAACCACTAACAGTAATTAATTAGGGCTAAATAGTAATTAATTAAAACTAACATTAATTTAATTAATTTCTAATTAACTGACAGTGGGCCCCACTGACACGTGGCACTTCCAGAGGCTGCCACGTTGCACAGTGGGTCCCACGGGCTGCTGACTCAGCCCGGCTGACTGGACAGTGGGCCCACCTGACACGTGGCACTGCCGGAGGCTGCCACATGGCACTGTGGGTCCCACGGGCTGCTGACTCAGCCCAACTGACTGGACAGTGGGCCCACCTGACACGTGGCACTGTCAGACGCTGCCACGTGGCACTGTGGGTCCCACGGCTGCTGACTCAGCCTGGCTAACGGGGCTGTGGGCCCCACTTGACATGTGGCGGGCCCGTAGGCTACCACGTGGCCGGGTGGGCCCCACCCGCGCTGACGCGGACCCGACCCGGTCGGGTCGGGCTCAGGTCGGCCCGGCCCGACCCGAAGGCGTGACCCTTCACCTTCCGGGGGTTCGGCGGACCGAACCCAGTCCACTTCGGGGACCTGGTGCGCCCGATCGGGTGGGTTTTAGCCCGATCGAAACGGTGGATGTGAAGAGGGCATGTTTATCTACCTATCCTACAATTTTTGCAACGATCGAACGGTAAACGAGGGAGATCGGGGTACCTGAAGTTCGGATCGGTGAAGGATTCGGCGGAAAAGAAAGGCTGACTTCCGGGCTTGATTCCGGCTCGATCCGGGTTCCGATCGGTGAAAACTCGGAGCCTAGGGGTAGGCCGAGGTCTTATAGACCGGACGGCAACCTCATCGAGGCCTGGATGCGGCCGGATTGGCCAGAAATGGCGACGGGCCGCCGTGTGTCACGCGGGCAGAGTCGTCGAGGAAGACGATTCCGCAGTCGTTGGACCTAGGCCGATCCAACGGCTGAGATGACGCCGTCCAGATTGACGGCGCCGTCAGCCACAGTGACGGGTCCGTTAAGTACTTAACGGCACGCCGTTAGCTATAGTAAAAAAAATAATTTTTTTTTTTTTTTTGTTTTGAAAAAATTTCAGAAAATTTTAAACATATTTTTCCTAGCTAATTTGGGGTCAAGGAATTCAATGGCGCAGTCGGATTTTCGATCCGACAAGTTATTTGATACATCGATTTTCGTGATATTTTTATTATTAAAATATTCGTCGAAATTTGACGACTTCCGATTGATACGAAAACTTTACCCCAAGCTAATTTGGGGTTAAGAAACGCAATGGTGGTGTCCATTTTTCGATCAGAGGTCAATTTAAATAGGTCAATTGCTAGGGTTTTCCGGATTTCTAGAAATCAGGATTTAATCCAAATTGACTCCTAATTAGGGCTAGGTTTAGGAGGTTTACTTCATTGACCTACTTAGCACATTTAATTATGTTTAAGACTTAGGGTTAATCCTAATTATCTAAAGTAACAACTCGGGTTGTTACAGCCGTACTGGTGCTAAGACCCTTCGCTTGCTTTTGTATGCTTAGTTGCCTAGCCTCCTTATGTCGTTAGGGGTACACAATTTTATGACTTAATCGTGATGGTGCTAAGCTCATTTGATATTCGATGGGCTAGATTAGCTCTTTTTTGTATGACAGTCGATACACAGATATGTATAAACAGTCATGTTGTTTACTTTTTAATATTCTTATTCAGTCAGCTACTTCTTTGTACTGCTTTTATATATATTTAGGATGTTAGAATCTTGCTGCTATTTATATGTACCACTGTTGAGTTGTCTTATTTTAATTGGCATATTTTTTTTGATCACCAGCATGTTTAGGATGTAGTATTTTTCTTACAGCTCTTGTTTGTTTATGTATCTTTATATGTCTTACCTTGTTTAGCTTGCATTTGAGGCATGTCTTAGCCTCCTCTTTTTATTTAAGTTATAAATGATGATTTATAGTTTTTTCTTTCCTTGGGTATTGCTTGCTGCTCTCTTATACACATTGTTGCTTAGAAGTTGTAGAATGGTGATATTACATAACATATATAAAAAAATAAACTTATCAGCTTAAAATGTACTTAGATAATTGTCTAACCAGATTTTTCTTTTTTTTGGCTGGGGCTCTACATTGTGAAACCGACAATGGCAGACCCTCTTCAATTAGATGAGCAGGAGTTAGGAGTGGAGCCATACCCAGAGGAGGAGCCCGTGAAAGAAGCCGTTGTTTAGCTTTTATTTTATATGTGAGGATGAGTGTATTTGCACTTTCTTTTATTATTTGAAACTTTAAAATGATGTAATAATACAGGTACTGGTGATTACATATTTAGATTTTATATTTATGTTCTAAGATATTTTCTTTATATTTATGTTGTGATGCTTGGATGATTTATATTGAAAAATCGCTTCCGCACTCTGTATGTCTACTTAGATAGTGACTGAATGTTGATTCTATGCTTACTCCTTCCCTTATTAGGTGGATTGTGGATTTCATTCTAATCCAATTATAAGTGAAGGGTTAGCTAGAGTGACACACCATCCCTTAACTTAATCCTTGTGGATTAAGGGGTGGGGCGCCACATTCAGTTACCTTTACAGTTTTTCTGCAGATTTACTTATATTATGTAAATATTAAATGAATAACTAGAACTGCTTAGATTAGTTTCGATGTGTTAGACTTATTATCTAACACATGGTACTTTTGGGATCCGGCAATTTGCTAGATCTTGAGAAGTATACTGAGCCAGGTTAGGAGGACACCCAAGAGATTCAGCAGGAGCGCGTGGAGCACTAGTGGACTCTCCTCCAATTTTACTATTTTTTTGCTTAGTTTATTTCAGTTCAGTACTTAACTTTTATGTTTGTAATTCAGTTACTATTTATAATAATTTTAGATGTATTTTTTTTTCTTTTCTGAGATGAATGTTTTCATACAGCTTCTGTGATGAATGTTTCTAAATGTTTGCTTTAGCTTCCGCACTCTGTTATATATTACTTATACTTAGTATTGTGATATGATCAATATACTAGAAATGTTGATACCTTATACATATATTGGATTTCTTATGTGCGTTTCAAATCTAATATATGTATTAGCTTAATACTTAGGATAATGATACTACTTTTATCTTAAGTATTAGCTCTCAACCCTCCTTGAGGTTGAGTCAGCAGCCCTTCAGACGGGTTTGGTTCTCAGCTATTCGGGGAGACGGGATATTCCTCTTCGGGTGGTGCACCGCTCCGCTGCCGAATCATGATTTTACTTCTTTACGCGCGGCGACGGGGCGGGGCGCTACAATCAGTTTCATAATGATATGACCCCAGTCAACAAAGAAAAATATTGTTAGACAAAAATATATAAGTTTATTTTAGGCTGTATATTATTCAATTTATTTTAAGATATCACCATTAAAACTTAACATCTAAATAAGCAAGTATATGATCAGAACACATATGAAAAGAACATGAATAATTATAAATAATAAATTTATAACTTAAACAAAAGATGAAGTAAGCACATACCTCCAATTATAATTATAACAAGGTTAGGCATAAAATAAAAATTAAATACTAATAACTGAAAGGAAAACTCATCCTAAATATGCTTATAATCAATATAAACTTATGCTAATTAATATAAAGTAAAAGAACATGATAATATATTTAAATAACTAAAAATAAGATCAGCATCATATATATATAAATAGACAAACTAGTATCTTATAAATATTCACACTAAAAAATGTGGTAATATAGTAATTAAAGAAGTGCTGAAATATTGAAAAGTAAACTGGAAATAGTAAGTACAAAATTGAAAATTGATATGGCTAAATAAGCCATTTAATTGTAAATCCACAATAACACCACTTAGCCTACTTGGCTAAGGCAGAAGCTCTAAACTGAATAAGTACGAACACACTTAGCCTGCTGGGCTAAGCAGAAACACTGAGTAGAAGTGCACTTAAAATTAGTAATGCCATATCAGATCCCAACTGATAAAGTTAGTGGGGAAAGAGTCTATTACGCACCATCCTAGGCTACCGTATAGAGCTAAGCATGGTATAGACTACCGAAACTAGCAACTGAGTCTAGGCTGATGCTGATCAAATGAATTGAAGAGGCAAACTACTTTAGCTACACTCTACTGAACTAAAAGTAGAAAATTTGAAAACATCGATAAAAATGCAAATATTGTTTATGCAATTTCAAAGTTGGTACGAGATACTTATCAAATATCCTATATCCACAACATATGACCAAGGTATTAAGCTCAAAAATAAGATAAGCAAAGCATCAAATATCAAAGTAAGCAAGAGACTCTACTATGACACGGGTGATATCCATTATTATCTAATTTATTTGTTCTAACTACTCTAAGTTACACAAGTTCAGAATCTCAAATTCTTACTATCGAGTGTAACTCAGATTCATGACCTTATAAGTTGAAAATAATTAGAACTAGCCAAGTCTTAATTTGATCATATCACTATCAACTATAAGTTAAACAAATAAATCAATTGACCTATTTTGATGATTTAAGTAACCCGAGACCATCTTGATTTAGCCAAATCAAGATGGAAGGATTAAGAATTAAGCTACAAATATTGGGACTTAATCACTTAATCCAAAGGCAATTCTAAAGGACTTAAGATTTAAAACTTAATCTCACGAATTAAGGTTAAGGCAAATCCTATTAAGATAATTCAAACTCAATAGGATGAATCTCTATTCTTAAATCTAAGGTTAAAAGATCAAATAATCATTAATGAATTATGAAAATCTAAAAATTATCAAAACCATAGCTCCACTTATTGAGTAATCCATTTTACTTAATAGAAGAATTCTAGCCTAAGTTCTATTCCTAAATTATAAAAAAAGAGCTCTTAAGCACTAAGATTAACACTCAGACACACAAATCCTAGCTAATATTATAAAAGCTTAAGAGATGAACTAGAATATTCAAGGAAGGGTATGATGTGAGATGACTCTCACATCATACAACTAACACTTTTCTTAGAATTTATTTAAGGAAGAAATTTAGGGTTTTACATGAAATTTTGATTAAAGGCTTAAACCATTCAATTTAACTTCTAAATCACTTTATTTACCGAATATAGTGATTAGAATATGATTCTAGGATTTAAGAACACTTAAACCTATATTTGGGTAAAATGACCATTTTGCCCCTATTTAAGAGTTTAAAAGCTACTTTTTAATTTAGGGCTCTAAATTGAAAATTTTTAATGGAAAATGATTACTTACTATCTAATATAAAGATAAATAGTAAGTACACCCAATTTAAATAATAATTAAGTCTCATGAGCTCAATTTAAGGAAATTGATTCATAAGGGCAAAATGGAAATTTGTTCTAATGAAATTTAAATTTTTTATTAGTTTATTAATGCTTACTGTCTAAGGGTTTCATAAAACCTAAGAATACTTAATTTTGATATTTATTGGCTAAGTTATAGCCAAAATAAGATTATGGTTCTAAAAATGTATATTAGGGTCTCTTAAGAGGGGTCAAAAACATAATTTTTCCATTTGAAGTCTAAATTCAGTAAATTTGGTGGTTATAGCTTCCTTATAATACACTAAGTATTTTAATTGAGAGTAGACCCAATTTGGACCTCATTTGGTCAAATTATGACCTAATTAGGGTTAAAAGTGATTAGTGAGTGATTAGTAAAATTAATCATAGAATCATGAAACCAACAACACCACAAGGTTCTACTCTACTCTATGAGCTATTAGAAACTTGAATTACTCAATTTGTATTACTAATTATGCTATTATTCACTAATTAGGTTTTGGGGTAATTAGGGTTGATTAAAGAATATAATCATCAAATCTTAATTATTTTTGTATTTACTATTTATTAGATCTTCCTGATCAAAATAGTATATTGAAAGACCTAATTTGGAGCTCAATTGATCAAGTTATAGTCAATTAAAATTCTAGGGTTAATTAGGGTTAGGTCCTAAAAGTGATTAAGCAAAATATAACCCAAATAGAGAAAATAACACTATCAAAGTAATCTAGAGGTTCTCTTGATTACTTTAAGACCCATTGTAATGCCCCGTCCCATCGCCTCGCGCAAAAGACAAGAGATATGTGTACATCCTGCGGCGGAGCGGTGCGCTACTCGGGAGGACGGGTATACAAGCAAAACCCATCTTTCCGAATAGGCGAGTCTAGAAGATTGAGCCATACTGAAGGCTGCTAACTCGAACCTAAGAGTAGGATTGAGAGCCAATACTTAAGATAGGAGTAAGAAGCTTATCTTAAGTATTAGACTAACACGTACATTGGATTTAAAGAAGTGGTTTATGCATCCAATGTACGTCCTCAATACATCAGCATTTCCGCTATGCTGATCACATTACAATACTAAGTATAGTAGTATAATAGAGTGCAAAAGCTAAAAGCAATACATCCATAATACATTCATCACAAGCAGTAGTAAACATTTGTCTCAGAAAAAAAAAAGTAAAAATACATCCAGAATTTATTACAGACTGTTTTAAATGCAAAAATATATAAAGTCTACTATAGTACTGAAATAAAGTTGAAAGTGAAGGTAGATGTCCGATCCACTAAAGTTCCACGTACTCCTCCTAGATCTTCTGTGTGTCCTCCTGCCCTGCCTCTACAAGCTGCTCGGGATCTAGCAAATTGCCGGATCCCAAAAGTACCCCATGTTAGACAAGAAGTCTAACACATCGCAACTAACTATGTAGAACTAAAGCTAATTACAAGAAAAAAAAGTAAAGTAAAGAAAAACTGTAGGAAAAACTAGGGAAAAGGACTAAGTAAAGAAAAACTGTAACAGCTAAGTAAGTAAGACAGTAAATGCTAAGTAAGTAAAACGGTCACACAAATGAAAACTAAAAGTAAAGGAAGTATCGAACACTCAGAAATCAAGATGAAAGAAATGCTAAATGATGTACTATATGTCACTGGAATGATGCACCCAAGTATGCTACACCACATATGCCACAGATATATCACTAAACTATTACTGAAAGACTATGAGTAGTACGGTCCAATATAAATATACACCCGGTTAGGAATACAGTATGGTGACGCAGATGCACCCCAAAATTCTCCAGTATGTGTATGTAATATTCTATAACCATACTTCATCATTGATACTCATGCGTTACTACTGAAATAATGCTTCAAGTCCATGCTCATGCTTATGTTCATGCTTCTATTCTCTATGGGTAAAATTCCAAAAAATCCATGAAAGATTGGAATGCTGATAATGAATTCTAAGTCTCCATTGTACATAATACTGCTAAAAGGATTCTGACTCCTAACTACTAGATCGGTAATTAGTTAGAGTTGTAGATTTAATTAAGGATTATTAGGTAGAATGATGGTATACACTGTAAAATACTAAAATTTCATTTTCAATTATTTATTAATATTTAAATAATTTTGACTTCACATTCAAAATCTGACTCCGCCATTGTGTTCACCACTCCCAAATTAGCTAGGGGTGAAGTTTTGAACGCATTTGGAAGTCATTAATTTTTGACGAATATTTTAATATTATTTAAATACCCAAAATTTTGAGTAATTAAATACTCGTCGGATCGAAAATTCGAGTGCGCCATTGTATTCAGAAGCCCTCAATTAGCTAGAAATGATATTTTTAAAATTTTTGCAAAATATTTATTAAGATTAAGTTTAAATAATTAAACTAATTAAAATAAATTAAATAATTATATAATTAATTATTAATTAAGCGCACCGTTTAAAATTTAACTGCCGTCCATCCTGTACTATTTAAATCTGACAGCAAGATCGGACCGTCCGATCAAAGATCGGACGGACCGTCTTCGTCTTCCCCAAAGCACGCGTGGCACAGGCACAGACGCGTGGCTCGCCTAGCCACACGCGGCACCTCCCGCCATGCCGCTCGCCATCTGTCCCTCCTCACCGATCTAAGAATGAAAACAAAGGATAGTTTCAACTCTTTAGCTCTCCATTCGATCAAACCTATTCGTAACTAGGAAGAAAAAGGGGCTGCGAACGAACCTTCTTCCTTCACCGTTCAGATTAAGGTACCTCTTATCCTTGTTTCACAATTAAAATTCAATTTGGTGATTCCAAATTTTTCTTGAATAATGATCGATCAAAGGTAATATCATTCCCAATTAATCAAAGTTTAATAAATTAAAATCTGTTTATCCAGTCGACTCCTCGAATCACCGTGACATGGTCGCCTATGTTAGGGTTTTGCTTGCGATCTAGGTCATATTAGGTCTTGGTCCAAACGCCGGCGTGATGGTCTCATCGCGACCGGTCTATCGGCATGCGGGCTGAAGGAGAACGCCGCCGGGAAGCTGCCGCCAAGTCTTGCCCTAGCCTCCTTCGTCCCGAGCTTTGCCGAGGAAGAAGACGCCTTTTGAACCAGACCGGGTTGTTCCACCGGTTCAATCCTGAACCCTGGCGAACCGAGCTGGTTCTCTTAAATAAAAATTTTTCCACGTGTCAACCTCTGCAGAAATCTAGACACGTCATAGCTGCCGTGTAGTGGTGGGTCCCGGCGCAGTCAAACAGCATAATGACTGTCTCATCTAAGACAGCAAGTGGGGCCCACTGCTTAACCTCGGCAAATAGGCGTCTGCCACGTGCAAATGGAGGGACCCGCCGTCTGAAAATTCTGCAGAAAAAAAAAATTAGTATTAAATATAAATAAATCTTATATAATTATTACTTATAAATATATAATACACAATTCAAATCAATAAAGCATACATATAGATACAAATACTTATAATATAACTATATTTAGGTACGCAAATTTACTTATATGTCTTATTTCAGTATTCTTATTTGAGCCATTTTTCCATTTGAGTATTATTTGCACTGCTTACCGCATTTAAATTGCAAAAGAATTATATCAAAAAGCATGTAACAAAAAGAATTTTTATATATTTTGTAGTGTTTGTCTTTGGAGGGTAGAATGCAAAACTGGAATCTGTACAGATTGGGCTAGCTAGCAAGCCCCTATGAGTTATATGGAGGGATTTAGCCTCTTGTAGGAAGTAGGCAAATCCAGAGGAAAGACACACCATCAGTTCCTAATTTGAGTAAGCTACCGATGGGTGGCGAGATAAGCTTCCTACAAATTATGCCTATGGGTTTACCCATTTGGGCTCAGGGGTCTCCGGACTCGACTTATTGTTACATATGCTTTTGATAAAATTTATTTCATATATGATGATGATTTTCACAGCAATTTGCAGGGCAGAAATCGCATTTGAAAATTATTTACTTTATTTGCAATCTTACTGTTATTTTCATATTTGATTCATACATATTATAGGATGCTAGATTTATTCTTATAAGAACAATTTGCGTACTCCTACCTGACTGGTAAACTGAATTTTTCAGGTTTTGATAATTAAAGAACTTAGAAGATCTGCCAAATTAAAAGAAGAAGAATTTAAGGAAGCAAGAAGAATGTAGATATTTTATTTCTTATTTTGTAAAAATTCAAACTGTTGTAACTTTTCATATATATTTTGGTTCTATGTATAAAAGGACTGTAAAATTTTATTACTTTATTTTATGTCCTTTTTGAATTATAAAAATGTTTATATTTTCAAATTGAGATGAATTGTTCTTTAAAGACTCTCGAACTTCGATCCCCGGTCGCCATAGAAATTGGTATCAGAGCGAAGTTTGAGACTATTTAAGGAATAATTCAATAGAAGAGCCAACTATATGAATATAGTTACTAAGTTATTAGAAGTTAGATTTTTAAGTTGGAGAGCCAACTAAGTATAGTTTATTATTTCCCAGATTATGGATAGTCAAAATAACAACAACAACAATCAATCACAGGAGGAAAATGTTCCTCAAAACACTCCTAGTCACAATGAGACTGTTTCACCTAATGTTGAAGCAGTCTATCCCTTTGATCATAGCGGAGCAAATCAGATGCTCCAGTTCATGAATATGATGAGTCAATTCATGAACAGTCAACAAATCCAGAACCCTCATCCTATTCAGAGAAAAGCAGTAAATGAAGATATGTAAATATTTCTTAAACTTCAGCCTCCTAGATTTAATGGCAAAGCAACTCCTTACCAAGCTGAGGAGTGGATTCAAAGGATAGAAAAAGAGTTTAAATGTGCTAAGAGTTCAGAAAGACCAGAAGGTATCTCTAGCTACTTACCTTCTAACAAAAGCTGCTGAGAAGTGGTGGAAGACGACCAAGAATACCACATTCCAAAATAGAACAGAAGAAGAGATCCAATGGGAAGAATTTGTGAAAGCATTTTTAGGCAAATATGTGCCTCAGTCTGCCAGATAGACAATGAGAAAAGAACTACTAAACTTGAAACAAGGAAGTCACACAGTGACAGAGTATGAGGAAGAGTTCACTCATCTAGCCAGTTTTGCTCCAGAAATGGTTACTACTGAAGAAGTCAGATGCCATTTGTTCCTTAATGGATTAAGAAACAACTTTCAACATATCCTAACACCTTTTCAAATCTTAAACTTTGCTTAACTAGTAGAGAAAGCCAAACTTATGGAAGCTCAAGAAGAACATTATTCTTCCAGGATGAAAAGACCAGCATTCTCCCCTCATTTTCAATCCAAGAGGCAACACTTCTCCAGACCTCAAGGAAAAGTGTATAATATTCAAGGTAATTCAAGTAGACCTACTCCAGGCACACCAAACACCTGCAAGTTTTGTGAAAGAATTCATAGTACAGATAAATGTTTCACCGGTGAAGGTCAATGCCACCGGTGTGGAAGGACAAATCATTCCATAAAATTCTGCTGAGCCACTTATACAGTCAATGGGCATCAAATTCCAATTCCAGGAAAAGCAATTATGAAGAATCCAGGAAGACCACTAGTAAACCAAGGAAACAATGTTACATCTTCCAGTAATCCAAGAAATAATCAAGCCCAGGCCAGAATATTCAACCTATCTCAAGAAGAGGCAAAAGAAGAACCTGATGTGGTCACAGGTACCATTTTATTATTTCAGTACCCATGTTCAGTTCTTTTTGATTCTGGAGCTACGCATTCTTTTATTGCATCAAAAATAGTTCAACAATATTCTTTACCAGTAGAACAACTTTCAACAGCCCTTAAAGTTAATCTACCATCAGGAGAGTTCTTAGAAACAAACATCTTCTGTAATTGCAAGATTGATATAAATGGAAATTCTTGGGAAGCTAAACTCATTGTCATCCCTATAACTAGTTTTGATATTATTCTTGGGATGGATTGGATGAGTCAGAATAAGGTATTGATTGATTGTGCAAAAAAAAGGGTATATATTGATAATAAAAATAAGAGAGTAACCTTTATTGGTCAAAGAAGTACAATTATTAGTCTTATCCCAGCAAATTCTTTGAAATTCATTAGAAAGAAGTATTCTATATTTCTAACATTACTCTCAAGTTCTGAAGATAAAACTGCAACCTTAGAAGAAACTCCTGTAGTAAGAGAATATGCAGATGTATTTCCAGATGAACTTCCAGGTTTGCAACCTCAAAGAGAAGTGGAGTTTAGTATTGATTTAAGTCAATGAACGGATCCTTTATCTAAAGCTCCATACAGAATGGCACCCAAAGAATTAGAAGAACTTAAGAATCAACTTCAAGAATTGATTGAAAAAGGATTTATAAGACCAAGTAATTCTCCTTGGGGAGCCCCAGTTTTATTTGTTAAGAAGAAAAATGGAAGTATGAGATTATGTATCGATTACCGGGAATTGAATAAGGTTACTATTAAGAACAAATACCCATTACCAAGGATAGATGATTTATTTGATCAGTTAGTTGGCGCTTCCATAATTTCTAAGATTGATTTAAGATCTAGTTATCACCAACTCTGTATCAAAGATGAAGATATTCCTAAATCTGCATTCAAAACAAGATATGGGCATTATGAATTCTTGGTAATGCCATTTGGGTTAACAAATGCCCCATCTTATTTTATGGATCTAATGCAGCGAATAATGAAACCCTACTTAGATTCTTTTATTATCATCTTTATTGATGATATATTGATTTATTCTAAGAATGCTAAGGAACATGAAGAGCATCTTAGAATCACCTTGAACTTGTTAAGACAACATCAATTGTATGCCAAGTTCTCAAAATATGAATTTTGGCTTCACTCAGTCGCCTTCTTAGGCCATATAATTAGTAAAAAAGGAATATCAGTTGATCCCAACAAGATAAGTGCAATTCAAGATTGGCCCCAACCTACTTCAGTAACAGAAATAAGAAGCTTCTTGGGTTTAGCTGGGTATTATCGCAAATTTGTTAAGAATTTTTCTCAGATTGCAGTCCCTCTTACTCGTCTTACTCAAAAAGATGTACCTTATGTTTGGGATTTATCTTGTGAATCGGCATTTAAGAAATTAAAAGAATGTTTAACTCAGCTCCTATTCTAGTTCTGCCAGTTGAAGGAAAAGAATATCAGATTTATTATGATGCTTCTAGAATTGGATTAGGCTGTGTTCTCATGCAAGAAGGAAAAGTAATAGCTTTTGCATCTAGACAACTCAAAATTCATGAGAAGAATTATCCAGTTCATGACCTGGAGTTAGCTGCAATAGTCTTTGCACTAAAGATCTGGAGACACTACTTGTATGGAGTAAAATGTGAAGTCTTCACAGATCACCAAAGTCTAAAGTATATTTTTACTCAAAAAGAGATCAATTTAAGACAGCGAAGATAGTTAGAATTAATCAAAGATTATGATTTATCAATTCAATATCATCATGGCAAGGCAAATGTAGTAGCAGACGTACTAAGTCGAAAGGCAGTTTCACATTTACATGTTTTGACTTCTAATCCTACATTACTCAAGGAAATAGAATATATTCAATTAGAAGTCATATTGCCAGCAAATGCTAAGCTATTTCAGATGACTGTAGAATGTTCATTAATTGATGAGATTAAAGAAGCTCAACATCTGGATGAAGAATATAGCTCCTTATCTGCATCCATTCAATCAGGAAAGTAATTAAAACTGAATTTAGATTCAAATAAGAATATTTGGTGTGGATCCAGAATATGGATACCAAATAAAGTTGAGCTAAGAACTAAAATATTAAAAGAAGCTCACAAGTCTAGATATTCAATTCATCCTGGGAATAATAAAATGTATCAAGACTTAAAATCCCATTTTTGGTGGCCAGGAATGAAAAGAAGTATAGCTGAGTTCATATCAAAATGTGAAGCCTGTAACTTGGTAAAAGCAAAACATCAGAAACTAGGTGGATTACTTCAACCTCTAGCTATTCCTCAATGGAAATGAGAAGATATCTCCATGGATTTTATAACTGGATTTCCTCGTTCAAAATCCAATAATGATTCTATTTGGGTAATTATGGATAGACTTACCAAATCAGCGCACTTTTTACCCATTAAGAAAACAGATTCAGTAAACAAATTGGCAAGAATTTATCTAAAAGAGATAGTAAGGTTGCATGGTATTCCAAAAACCATTGTTTCTGATAGAGATAGTAGATTCACTTCAAAGTTCTGGAAAGCAGTTCATCAAGATCTTGGTTCACAGCTCTGTATGAGTACAGCTTTTCATCCACAGACTGATGGATAAACTGAAAGAGTAAATCAAACTCTGGAAGATCTTCTTCGCCTTTGTGTCTTAGATTTTGGAGGAAGTTAGGATGATCATCTTCCATTAATTGAATTTTCTTATAATAACAGTTTTTAGGCAAGCATAGGAATGGCTCCTTATGAAGCTCTTTATGGAAGAAAGTGTATCACTCCCTTATCCTAGAATAATGTTGGAGAGAACAGGATATTAAAATCAGATTTAATTCTTCAGGCAACAGAAAAGATAAAGATAATTCAGCATCGAATGAAAGCAGCTCAAGACAGGCAGAAGCAATATTTTGATGCTCATCATTGTCATATTGAATTTTCTGTTGGAGATTTTGTATATTTAAAAGTGAACCCATTCAGAGGAGTTTTTAGATTTGGAGTTTCTGGGAAGTTAAGTCCAAGATTTATTGGACCTTTTGAAGTTTTGAAAAGAGTGGGCCAGGTGGCATATCAAATCAAACTACCACCTCATCTGAGCCTGATGCATGACGTGTTTCATATCTCCTCACTTAGAAAATGTCTATTTGAACCTTCAATGAGAGTAGAAGTAGAAGATATCAATTTGCAACCAAATCTCAGTTATGTGATTGAACCAGAAGAAATTTTAGAACGAGATGAGAGTAAATTAAGAAGTAAATCTATTCCCATGATAAAGAATAGATGGAAAAACTGTCGCAAAGAAGAAGCCACATGGGAAGAAGAATCAAGCATGAGGAAAGCATATCCTCACTTATTTCACTAGTAAGTGATTCTAATCTTGTAAATATCTTTAAATTTTAGATTGATGTCGGGACGACATCTCTTTTAAGTTGGAGAGAATGTAAAATACCAAAATTTCATTTTCAATTATTTATTAATATTTAAATAATTTTGACTTCATATTCAAAATCTGACTCCGCCATTGCGTTCACCACCCCCAAATTAGCTAGGGGTGAAGTTTTGAACGCATTTGGAAGTCATTAATTTTTGACGAATATTTTAATATTATTTAAATTCCCAAAAATTTGAGTAATTAAATACTCGTCGGATCGAAAATCCGAGTATGCCATTATATTCAGAAGCCCTCAATTAGCTAGAAATGATATTTTTAAAATTTTTGCAAAATATTTATTAAGGTTAAGTTTAAATAATTAAATTGATTAAAATAAATTAAATAATTATATAATTAATTATTAATTAAGCGCACCGTTTAAAATTTAACTGCCGTCCATCTTGTACTATTTAAATCTGACAGCAAGATCGGACCGTCCGATCAAAGATCGGACGGACCGTCTTCGTCTTCCCCAAAGCACGCGTAACCCTAAGCGTGGCTCGCCTAGCCACACGCGACACCTCCCGCCATGCCGCTCGCCATCTGTCCCTCCTCACCAATCTAAGAATGAAAATAAAGGATAGTTTCAACTCTTTAGCTCTCCATTCGATCAAACCTATTCGTAACTAGGAAGAAAATGGGGCTGCGAACGAACCTTCTTCCTTCACCGTTTAGATTAAGGTACCTCTTATCCTTGTTTCACAATTAAAATTCAATTTGGTGATTCCAAATTTTTCTTGAATAATGATCGATCAAAGGTAATATCATTCCCAATTAATCAAAGTTTAATAAATTAAAATCTGTTTATCCAGTTGACTCTTCGGATCACCGTGATATGGTCGCCTAGGTTAGGGTTTTGCTTGCGATCTAGGTCATATTAGGTCTTGGTCCAAACGCCGGCGTGATGGTCTCATCGCGACCGGTCTATCGGCATGCGGGCTGAAGGAGAACGCCGTCGGGAAGCTGCCGCCAAGTCTTGCCCTAGCCTCCTTCGTCCCGAGCTTTGCCGAGGAAGAAGACGCCTTTTGAACCAGACCGGGTTGTTCCACCGGTTCAATCCTGAACCCTGGCGAACCGGGCCGGTTCTCTTAAATAAAAATTTTTCCACGTGTCGACCTCTGCAGAAATCCAGACACGTCATAGCTGCCGTGCAGTGGTGGGTCCCGGCGCAGTCAAACAGCATAATGACTGTCTCATCTAAGACAGCAAGTGGGGCCCACTGCTTAACCTCGACAAATAGGCGTCTGCCACGTGCAAATGGAGGGACCCGCCGTCTGAAAATTCTGCAGAAAAAAAAAATTAGTATTAAATATAAATAAATCTTATATAATTATTACTTATAAATATATAATACACAATTCAAATCAATAAAGCATACATATAGATACAAATACTTATAATATAACTATATTTGTATCCTAAATATACATATAAATATAAAAACAGAAAATAAATAAATAAATAAAATAAAACAGATTAATTAAAATAATATATTTAATTTCTTATGATATTTAAAATAATAAAAATATATACGTATTACAAATAAAATAAAATAAAAATAGTAAAATAAACAAATCAAAATACAGTAAATAATAAATAAAATAATAAATATTAATAAATTTGTAAACAAAATATATAATAAATATTAGATTAATAATAATAACATTTTATTTAACAAATAAATAAAATATTGATCAAACTTAAATATATATATACTTAAGTAACCAACAAAATATATGAGCAGAAAATTAAGAAAATTAAAATAAATAGTAATATTAATATAAGTATAATTATAAAACAATAAAATTAATATATGAGTAATTAATTAATAAATAATCAAATTTATAACTTACAAAATAGTTAACCAAATTATACAAATAAATATATCAAATTCGTCAAAAAATTATAAAGAATAATTTAGGAATATTAATTTTACTATTTGAATTAAAATTTGACTAATCACAATTAGTACCCAATCCTAATTAAGCCTTTAAACTTAAAAACTTCAAATGGCCATAAATTAGTCAAAATAGCTCCAAATTAGGTGATCCAAATATCCATTTAGATCAGAAAATCCTAAATTTCAGTAAACTGCAAAAGTATTTAGGATCCAATGGTTAGATCTCTTAAGAAACACTAATTACTCTAAAAACTTGATTAGTGAATATTAGCAAATATAATAATCCAAATTAAGTGATTTTAATTTTAAATAACTTATAAAGTAAATTAGAACCTAAATATATTATTAGTTTAATAATTTTGTGACTCAAATCACTAATCACTCTCTAATTATAATAAACTCTAATTATTAAAAAATTAGAATAGCTATAACTTAACCAATTCATATCAGAATTTGATAATTTTGGACTTTATAGAAACCTTAGGACCTAATCTTCAATAAACTAGCATAAATTTTATATTTTAATAAGGGTAAAATTTCTAAAATGCCCTTATAAGGTCAAATTCCCAATTTGACCTTATAAGGCATAATAATTATACAACTTAATAAAAGAATAATTCAAATAAATCAAAATAATCTTTTTATAAGCAAATCATGATAAAACATTAAAATAAATTTCATTATTTTGGCAGATCAAAGAAATTAAATTTAGTTGATCAAAACAAGTCAGGTACGCAAATTTACTTATAAGTCTTATTTCAGTATTCTTATTTGAGCCATTTTTCTATTTGAGTATTATTTGCACTGCTTACCGCATTTAAATTGCAAAAGAATTATATCAAAAAGCATGTAACAAAAAGAATTTATATATATTTTGTGGTGTTTGTCTTTGGAGGGTGGAATGCAAAATTGGAATATGTACATATTGGGCTAGCTAGCAAGCCCCTAGGAGTAATATGGAGGGATTTAGCCTCTTGTAGGAAGTAGGCAAATCCAGAGGAAAGACACACCATCAGTTCCTAATTTGAGTAAGCTACCGACGGGTGGCGAGATAAGCTTCCTACAGATTATGCTTATGGGTTTACCCATTTGGGCTCAGGGGTCTCCGGACTCGACTTATTGTTACATATGCTTTTGATAAAATTTATTTCATATATGATGATGATTTTCACAGCTATTTTGCAGGGCAGAAATCGCATTTGGAAATTATTTACTTTATTTGCAATCTTACTGTTATTTTCATATTTGATTCATACATATTATAGGATGCTAGATTTATTCTTATAAGAACAATTTGTGTACTCCTACCTGACTGGTAAATTGAATTTTTCAGGTTTTGATAATTAAAGAACTTAGAAGATCTGCCAAATTAAAAGAAGAAGAATTTAAGGAAGCAAGAAGAATGTAGATATTTTATTTCTTATTTTGTAAAAATTCAAACTGTTGTAACTTTTCATATATGTTTTGGCTCTATGTATAAAAGGACTGTAAAATTTTATTATTTTATTTTATGTCCTTTTTGAATTATAAAAATGTTTATATTTTCAAATTGAGATGAATTGTTCTTTAAAGACTCTCGAACTTCGATCCCCGGTCGCTACATACACATACTTAGTGTCTTTGCAAGGAAGGTGATTCTCATTATTTAGTTTGATTAAGCCACCCTAATGAAGCGATCTTCGATAGGAGGCATCACTCGTTGGCGATTTGTATCTCAACCTAAGTTGTTAAGATGCCCTACTCACAATCATACTTAGTGTCTTAAAGAAGGTAACTTCAATTTCTTAGTTTGGTTGAGCCAGACATATTGAAGCGATCTTCTATAGGAGGCATTGCCCGTTGGCAATTTGTATTTCAATCAAACTAAGGAATGAATACCCGTTTAATACACTCTTATGTTTGAATGATTTATTCTAACGGGACTGTATTCATCTAATCCCTCAAGTTAGCACCCGCTTATAAGTCCCTATTAGAGTGAATCAACCAATCCTGAATACTACTGGGAACCAGTAGTATGGGTATACTATACTACACCACCCAATGATCAAGGTTCAATCAAGTTTACTTAATAAAGCAAGGAATTATTAAGACTATTAAGGCCTAAGCTAGTGGGTAAGTCCTATATAAGGTTTCACAACTTGTGATCAAGGATCACTTAGCATGGATTCTACCACAAGGAGAAGTATCATTCTAATATCTTAAGCGATTCCTACCATGAGGGGTTAATATCAATTTCTAAGGTTATAGGATCTTCTAAGCTTCTATCTCAATGATTCATACAAGGTTCTCCTATCTCAAGTAGATTTAATTTAGGTTCTTAAATGTTTCAAGATGATCATAAGAAGAAATGCTTAAGATTCTCCCCCTTCTAGGTTTTGAGATTTATATTTTAGGTTTTTACTTCATAATGGATTCAGAATGATCAGATCAGATAATTAAGTCATCTGATCACAATTTGATCTTTGATTAAGGAAGGTAAATCAAAAGATATTATTAAGGTTCTAGATCAATTATTTAATCAAGATGATTTTATTAATCTTTCATGCCAATATTCTTATTTAGGAGAAAATCACGGATCTTAATGTTTTGATTCGGATTAAGAAATCACATAGAATTATTATCAACCTTAATGTGTCTAATTCAATGTTTAGAATCAATATCATATCAGATGTATTATTGGAAAATGTCAGGTTCATTGTCTTATAATCAAATCAATTAAGTTAATGGTTAAGGATTTGGATCTTACTTAAGTAGATTAGGGTTTGACCCCTTCTCATGTCTTAATTAAGATCAAGTATGCATTTATAGATCAATGTCAAATTAGTGGATTAAACATGTATTATTGGTGGAAATCTCAGACCTAGATCAAGTCTTAAAAGCTTGATCCAAGACTTAAGATTTCTTAAGTTAATTAAGGAGGTTAAGATCTCCAGTTTTTGGTTTATCCAATTTATACATTATGGATTAATATATAAGATTTCTAATACATTTATCCTACTGTTATGAAGTATAAAAACAAAAAAATTTATAAAAATAGAAAGTAATTAGTGCTAATCAAACCCTAAATCCATTCAAATGAATTAGCACTTAATTACAAATCCAGCCATCAAAACTAGTTGCAATTTGGCACACAAGTTCTTCTCAATAATATAATTAATCAGAGCCTAAGTTTGCTAAGATCCAATAAGTATAAATCCTAATTTTCACTAATTATGCTTTAACAACATTAAGACATAAGTAAACTAATTTGAAATACAGAGCTCAGAAAAATAAATTACTTAGCACATGCATTCCACTCATCATAAGTAAACTAAAGGCACCCTAATAATGCAATTTGGTTAAGTATATTTGCTAAATCATCCTAATCAAGTTCCACTATAATTAGGCAACAATGGAAAATCTAACCATCAGATGTCAAATTTTATTTTATATTCAGATCCCTGATAATTTTCTGATCATTTTCATATATAATATTATAGGATTTGGACCAATTGATTATAAGTTATGCAATTAATACATTATGTATTTTTATTTAATCAAATTCCTATAATTTGAATAATTGAATTATTTTCCTTAAGAAAAATAATTCAAATTATTTGAATTTAATTATAACGGGCTCGGCCCATTAGCCGAACCGCGTGGGTCGACCAGGGCCCGAAGACCCAGGACTGTCGCACCGCGCGGGTCACGGGCTGCCCCGACCCGCACAGGGTCTTCATCCTCGCGCCTTCATCCCGATGGAGAGGGCCGGTTAGGGAAACCCTAAATGCCAAATTCTGGCGCAACCAGACCACGGCAGGCGTGGCAAAAGATTGCCACACCTTCACCATGACTAGGCGCGCCGAACGAGATCTGAAGCCCTCTGTGAGACGGTCTGGATCGGCCAGACCTTACTCACCCGAGAGCTCCTCTAATAAAGCTACTGTGGGGAGGCAGTTATCCCCACAGAGACCACACCAGACCCCGGGCTCGATTCCTACACTATCAGGGAGGTGAGGCGGATCGTAGCCCTCAGGTCTGAGGGTTTGGGAGGGTCTGGATCGTCGGGTCCTTACTAGACTGAGACGATCCTTAAGCGACTTAGCCCGATTGATTGTATTGATCAATCGGGGCTAGATTAGGTCCTAACTATGATTACATTAGGTTTGAATTGATAATACGCAGGCATACGAATCAAATGGAAGGAGGTTCGAGCCTCAGTTGCTCGAAACCAGCAACTGGGGTACCTGGTTTTGCCGAGGGATTATAGACGCGAAAGGGACAATGCCGGGCTTGCTGAGCTTCCTTTGAGAGTTCCTAAATACCAGGAGCCTCTCCTATCAGCGGTACGCACGCCGGGAACACCTGGAGATCGCCTACGCAAGCTCGGGAATTCAGTAATGGCGGAAGGGAAGATAGTGGGAATTCGGGGCAATTGAGCAGCAAAGGGATAGGGGAAGTTGGCTGAGGCTATTTATAGCCTCAGACGAGCTTAGGGAAGCTTCTGGAGGGATGGTTCGAGTTGGAGAGGACCCGAGAGGTCGGGCCATGGCCAAGCTCTCGAATTTCCAATTCGAGCTCGGCCGGGTCATGAGGCCCGATCGGGACTCCAATCCATTACGGGAGGGGTCCTAACGGCATGCTGACGTGGACACGGGAGTGGGGGACTGGGCCTGGCTGCCTGGAATATGCCAATTTTTTTATGTCGGGTGCAGCCAGAGGTAGACAAAGGTCCACAGTTGTGGGACCTTCGGATGCCGTCTGATCTATCGATTAGATGGTGGAACGGCTCGGATCGCTCGGATCCTAACGACCGATCGTGGGAGCGATCCAGGCCGTAGGATCTGTCAGGTAGATCCAAGGGTCGATCCATGGTTCCGCGGGATCGCATCTCGACCGTTGGATAAAAAGGCGAAACGGCTAGATGTGCGGGACTCCGCTGTCGCGTGGCCCGGGCTCCGCAGCGGATCGCCCGTGGTCCACACAGCAAATCCCGGCCGTTTAATTGGGTATAAGGGGTAGATTTTCAAAATCAATTTGTTAGAAACCCTTTTATGCAATTAGACCATTTCCAAATTGCACCAAATTTTTACCCTTAGCTAATTTGGGGGTGAGGAATTTAAAAATGCAATCATTATTTAATTTTGAGATCAAAATATTTTGGATCTAGGCTAGGGCATCTAGACTGATCAAACTATTAATTTGGATTTAGAGAAGTCCCGTGAACTTCAAATTTTTAGGATAACATTTATTTGAAATTCTAAAGCAATGGAATCAAAAATAAGGGTTGGTTTAGGTTATGGTTTAGCAAGGTAACAACCTAGGGTTGTTACACTCATATTAGGTATGTTTGGGTGAGTGTGTGCAAAATTATAGCCATTTGAATATTTGGGATATTTTTATAATTATTTAAGTATCATAAATGTCACTATACAAAATATAAGTTATATTGGAAATTGAACAGCATCATATTAATCCTCTATTTTTACTGATCACAATGGTATATAATTTTGTGATATTTGGATCATTGAATTGGAATATATTGATGCTTAAAATTTAGTATTTAAATAAATTTAATTAATCAAATTATATTATATTAATTAACTCTATTTTTAACATTAAATAAATCCATTTAATTTTAAAATTATGCGGAGGGTCCCACAGAAATGGTAGCTGATAAGCGGCAGGCCCACAGACACAAGCGGTAGGCTGTCACGAATAGAGACATCCTGGGTGGGTCCCATAACCTCAGTCAGAGGAGAAAGCAGTGGGACCCACGATGAGACGCACGGTGAATCCATGCTTGCCAGGTGGTCGTGCGGGTTCCACTGCCTCAGCCGACGACACATATCGATCCAAACGACACGCGGGTCGGGCCCGGGCGACCCGGCCCGTCCCTGGCCCTTGCCTCTTCCCCGATTCATCCCCTAGAGTTCAGGGCTAGGGCTTGAATTTCCGGTGGCATCCTAGTGGTTATGAGGCAAGACCCACATGGCTATGAGTAAGGAATGATAAGGGCTATCCACCAGTGGAAAAATCAAGTGTCGAGGTGGACTACAGAGGCGACAAAGGTCAACCCTAGGGCAATGGAGACGACGCGAGACTCCGATACTGTATACTACTGTATACGAATTCAAAAATTCGATCGATTGATACTATTAGAGCTCAATCAAACTGGACAATATGCAATCCAAAATATGAAATAGGCATTCGATATATTGCGATAGCAAAAGCGTAAGGCGAATAGTAGGTTTAGGGAGTACTTGATGAATGGCAGATGGAATTTGGGTTCGATCGAAGGTCTTTTAATTCCTCGTAAATGCTTGGATCAGGGTAAAGCGAGACAATTGAGATGATTTAGAGACCAAAATAGATTTTAAAGCGGTCGACGAGCGGCAGGGGACACACGGAGCCGGCATGGTGTGTCGTGTGCGAGCTTCCTACACGTGTCGGGAGCCCTGTGACATGACGAAGAAGACGGTGCCAGAACTGTCCGATCTTTCGATCGAATGGATCACAAGATCTGCCAGATCAGACGGTAAATGCCATAACTATTAATGGCGCTACCTATTTAACTAACGGCTGTCGTTAGATTAATTAAATAAATAATATTATATAAATTAATTTTATTGATTTCTTTTATTAGTTTTAACTAATAATTTGCATTCCAAAAATTCTCGATAAATCACCCATAATTAATTGAAGGGTAAGGAATGCAACGGCAAAATCAGATTTTTGTTTCGATAAGTATTTAATTATTCGAATTTTTGGGGTATTTAAATATTATTAAAATATTCGCCAAAAATCCAATGACTTTTAAATGCTTCCAAAATATCACCCATAGCTAATTTGGGGGCGATGAGCACAATGGCGAAGTTAAATTTTCAATTTGAGGTCAATTTAAAGAGATCATTTTCTAGGGTTTCTAAAAATTCCCAAAATCAAGATTTGAACTATTTGAGTCCTGATTTGAACTAGATCATCATGGTAAACTCCTAATGCCTTTATTAAAGTACTAAAATTACAATTAGGACTTAGTTTAGTCCTAATTGATTTAATTAACAACTTGGGTTATTATAAAAGGAAACTGTAGCTCTAACTAAAAAATGTAGAGCAATTTTACAATGAAAATTCTTATAAAAAGAAAAGATTCAGGGAGCTTTACAATTCCCTGCACAATTGGGAACTATGAATTTCCAAAGGCCCTTTGCAACCTAGGAGCCTCAATAAATCTTAAATCTTATGACGTATTTCATCTTCACGGAATTATGGATTGATAGCTTGAAACCTACCTCGGTCTTCTACTGCAAACCAATCTGTAAAAACCCCTTTGGGAACTCTTGTGGATATTTTGGTAAAAGTTGATAAACTTATCTTCCCATCATATTTATTATCTTAGACATGGAAGACAAAAATCAGAAGGTCCCCATAATTCTAAGGAGACCATTTCTAGCTACTAGAAAAATCTTGATAGATGTAAATAAAAGAGAGTTGAGTTTGCGTTGTGAAGGAGATGAAATTAAGTTTAATATTAAGGACAGCATGAACCACCCTCAAGAGAGAAATGAGAATTATTGGAGAGTAGATCTAATAGAAAATTTAGAAGTGATTGGTTATATAGAGGAAAAAGAATTTTTATATGATGATAGTGAAGAGGATGAGAAAAATGGAGAGATTGAAGAGCTAATTAAAAAAAAAAAAAATTTTTACCATCAATTGAGGAACCCCTTGATTTGGAGCATAAAATGCTCCCAGACCATCTCAAATACATTTATTTAGGTGCTGAGAACTCCTTATATGTCATAATTTTTTGCTTTACTAAATTCTGATCAAGAAATCAAATTACGTAATGTGTTGTTTAAACATAAAAAGGCTATTGGATGGAGCATAGCCGACATTAAGGGGATCAGTCCGGCGGTATGCATGCATAGAATTCTAAAGGAAGATAACTTCAAACCAACTATAGAACCTCAGAGATGATTAAATCCTAACATAAAAGAAGTCGTGCATAAAGAAATCATAAAACTCCTAGATGGATGAATAATTTTTCCTATATCTGATAGCCCATGGGTGAGTCCTATCCACGTTGTGCCAAAAAAAAGTGAGATAAACGTGGTGTTGAATGATAACAATGAGCTCATTCCCACTATAAAAGTGACGGGGTGGAGAGTCTGTATTGATTATAGAAACTTGAATAAAGTCACTCGTAAAGATCATTATCCCTTACCTTTCATTAATCAAATGCTTGATAGACTTGCTGAAAAACCATTATTGCTTTTTAGATGATTACTATGGCTACAATCAAATTTTGATAGCCCCGAAAAACTAAGAGAAAACTACTTTCACATGTCCATATGGAACTCTTACCTTCCGTCGCATGCCAATTGGATTATGTAATGCCCCTGCCACCTTCTAATGTTGCATGATGGCAACATTTTTCGACATGGTGGAAGACTTCTTAGAAATATTTATAGATGATTTTTCCATAATGGGATCTTCTTTTGAAGATTGCTTAATGAATTGAAAATGGGTCCTTAATAGATGTGAGAAAACTAACTTAGTTCTAAATTGGGAAAAGTGTCATTTCATGGTTAAGGAAGGAATAGTTTTGGGACATTTAATATCTGAAAGGGGGATAGAAGTAGATAGAGCGAAATTGATGTTATTGAAAAATTGCCCCTCCCTCTAATGTAAAGGGGATACACAATTTTCTTGGTCATATGGGTTTTTATAGGAGATTTATAAAAAAAAATTCAAAGATTAGTCTCCCTCTTTGCAAGCTTTTGAGATGGGATGTGGAATTTGACTTTGATAGTGATTGCAAAAATATTTTCAATACCATTAAAATTGTGCTCATTTCTGCTCCAATAATCTCGTCGACAAATCAAAACCATCCCTTTGAGATTATGTGTGATACAAGTGATTCAGCAGTAGGATCTGTGATGTGACAAAGAAAGGATATGATTTGTAATTCAATTTGCTATGCTAGAAAAGTCCTAAATGATGCTCAGAAAAATTATGCGACAACTGAAAAAGAAATTTAGCAATCATTTTCGCTTTTGATAAATTTTGTTCATATTTGATTGGCTCAAAAACTATAGTTTATACTAATCATGCAACCATCAAATACTTATTGCATAAAAAATATGCCAAACCTAGACTGATAAGATGGATAATACTTCTTTAAGAATTTGATTTGGAAATTAGAGACAAAAAAGGGAGTGATAATGTCATGGCAAATCATTTGTCTTAATTAACTCATCTTGAGGTTGATGAAATTGATGAGATTGGTAGAAATTTTCCTAACGAGCAGCTTTATACCAATACCTCTTCTAAACCACTCAGGTTTGCTGACTATGCTAATTTCCTGGTAAGAGGAATCATACTTAAAGAATTTTCTTAGTAAGGTTTGATTGAAAGAGCTGATTCATACAAACTTAAATTGTGATAGCATTGTGTGTTTGGTAAGAAGGCAAGTGCATCTTTTTGTACTACCATCCACAATACTAAAGGGATACTTGATTATGTGTACACTAAAGTTTAGGGTGTGGTGACCCGCTACTTGGTTAACATAACTAATCCATCATTAAGGGCTCACATCCCATGATCATATCAGGGATCAGTATAACAGTATAGTAGGAGTGTATAAAATATGCATTTTCATATTCATTACATCGTTCAAAATTATAAGAATAATAAATAAAAAATATATTCATAACATAGATAATAATTATTTTACAATATTTATTATACACTAAGTAAGCAATTAAAACTTAAGAAAATAAGCATTTTGTTTGCATTAAGTCTCTATATATTGCATAAACTCATCCTCGAAAACTAAATCCAAAGATCGCTCCTGATTTGTCATATATATATATATTTTCTCTTATGTTTGACCGGTGAAATTTGAACCCATAACATGAGATAATAAATCATGAGCCTCAACACTGGGCTACAACACCACACACACACAAACACACACACACACACACACACACACACACACACATATATATATATATATATTTATATATATATATCTGTGTGTGTGTGTGTGTATTATGTGTAGCCAGTAGGATTTGAACTCATGATCTAGGATAATAAATTTTGAGCCTCAATTATTATGCTGCAATATTATTTACATATATATATATATATGATAGGGCAATCCAAAAAAAGAAATAAAAATAATATTTAATTAGTCATAATGGTCTAAGGTTTGTAGGATATCACAGTTTACAAATTAATATTAAGCGGCATGATTATGAAGAACAAATATAAAAGCATATATGAAGAATATGCTATGAAATATTGAAGTAAAATATGTTTGTGAAATTGTTAGAACTGTAATAGATGTGAAAATATATATATATATATATATATATATATATATATAAGAAACATGCTCATTCAAATATAAATATTAGTAAAATATAATATTTTTTATGTTGGACAAAGTTAAAAAATAACCGATGAGTTAGATTTACTTATAGTATCTAAGATGTGAGTTCCTGACTAACTACACATTTTCTTTCAAAGACTATGTGTAATCTCCTTATTAATCTAGATATGAGCCTATCATGACTTAATATACTGTTTGTACATGCTTGATATCTACTTAAATGAACCTATGATACTAATTTATAATTATTTTATTTTAAGTTTTGAGTACAAAATCTTATGTGAATATCAAAGTTGATCAAAGCTTGATAATGATGTAAAAGCGGTGAATGAATCAATCAAATGAGAATAATGATATTATTCATTTTTATTTTTAAGTTAAAATAAAAAAAACAATAATAATAATAATAATAATAGTAATAATAATGGTAATATGAAAATAATTAGAAAGAACGTGATAGTAAGTAAATATTAATAATAATAATAATAATAGTATTAATAACAATAGTAATAAGAATAGTAATAATATTAATTATTTAATACTAATAACAATAATTATAATGATTATAATATTAATAGCTTTTATTACTAATATTTATTGAATAATAATAATAATAATTGTAAAAATAATAATTATTATTATTATAATTAGAATAATAAGAATAGTAAGAAAACGATTGAAATTGAAATAATTAAAATTAAAATGGCAGAAATGTAAATTGTTGAAATATAAATAATAATAATAATAATAATATTATTATTATTAATTAATGAAAATAACTGGAATTAAAATAGCAAAAATGTAAATTATTGAAATAAAAATAATAATATAATACTAATAATAATAATAGTAATAATAATAATAATAAATAAAAATAATTACAATTAAAATGAAAGAAATCTAAATTGTTAAAATATAAATAATAGTAATAATAATAGCAATAATAATAATAATAATAATAATAATAATAATAATAATAATAATTGTAATAATAAATGGAAATAAATGAAATTAAAATGATAAAATATAAATTGCTGAAATAGAAATAATAATAATAATAATAATAATAATAATAATAATAATAATAATAATAATAATAATACTAATAATAATAGTAATAATAGTAGTAATACTAATAATAGTAATAATAATAATAATAATCATAATAATAATAATAATAGTAATAATAATAGTAATAATAATAAATGACATAAATAAAGTAACCAAAATATAAATTACAAAATAGAAATAATAATAATAATAATAATAATAATAATAATAATAATAATAATGATAGAAATGAAAATGATTTTAAATGAAATGACTAAAAAAAATTGCCAAAATAATAATAATTTTATTATTATCAATATTAATAATAATAAGGATAATAATAATAATAATACTAATAATAAAAAATTTTGCATAAACGAATAAAAAGAATATCATTAATACTAATAATGAAATTAATATTAGTAATAATAATTAATTATTTTAACAATATAAAAATTATGATAATAATAATAGTTATTATCATTATTCAAAATAAATAAAGATTTTTTTTATTTAGAAAAAAAGAATATCCTCATATCTATTTCCTCTCTCTCTTATTCTCATACATGAACGGAAGGGAGCCGATCGGACGAGGGAGGGCTGTTGGCGAGCTGGAGGCCGAAGGGGAGAAGTGCTTGCGATGAGGGAGAAGGAGGTAGTCGGTGACTGGGAGGAAGGAGGCGAGAGGGTTTCGGATTTGTGAGGGGATTTGTGAGGAGAAGGGGGGTGAGGGCCTCTTTATAGGCGAGCGGAGGGGGAGCCCAGCCCGGACGATCGACTGTGGGGTCCGCCGGCAACCACATGGGGGTGGGCAATGGGAGGAGAAGAATACGAGAGAGAAAATATATGAAAATAAAAATTCAAAATAAATTATGTATATATTTTCGCCATTTGATTTCCAAAAACAACAAAACTTTATCAAGATGTGTATTTCAACGAGACAAATACACGAGTACCTAAATTTCTCAATTTGGAGTTATATTTTATTTTATATTTATTTTCAAAGTTTAAGACTTCAAAAATTAATTACGGTCAATTAAGAGCTCCAAATTTGACAAATCTTTTTGTGTAGCTTTATTATAATATTATTAATTCAATAACACTAAAATTACTATATTTAGACTTGTATTTAATTTTTACAAATTTATGAATTTTAATTATTCAAAAATTATTTCAGGAGTATTTGTTATCCAGATTAGTCCCAAACTTTGGTATTACAATAACAAAAATATACTCTATTCAACAGTATTTTTTGTTTTACCTAATTTTGAAATCGCCAAGAATCCTAATTTTTTAGTCAATTTTAGCCCTAAATGTTCTAGTAATGACTTGGTCATTATATGAGATCTGACGAAGACAACGTCATTTGGTGGACGACGATATTTTATCACTATTATTGATGACTATTTCATATTTGTATGGGTGTCCACCATGAAGTGCAAAGGAGAATTGCTGAAAAATTTTGTGATGTGTAAAAAGTTGGTGGAAAATTAGACTGGCAAGAAGGTGAAAAAAATCAGATCAAATAAATGAAGCAAGTATTCTTAACATGAGTTCTTACAAGAGTCCCAGAAAGTTGAGATTAAGCACAACTTTACAGTGAGGTAGATGCCACAACATAATGGAGTGGCAAAGTAGATGAATTGAACTTTGATTGAGAAAGTTTAGGGCATGTTATTGAATTATGGAATGGAGAGAGTCTTTTGGGCAGATGCCCTTGACTATGCCTATCACATTGTCAACAGTTTGCCTTCTACAAGTAATGGAAAAAAGACTTCTATAGAGTTATGGTAAGGTAAATCTGTTACTGATTATTATGGTTTGAAGATTTTTGGATGTCCTGCTTATTATAATGTGAAGAATGAAGCCAAAAAGGTTTTAAATTATATAATATAGAGGATAATGAAGTTGTGATAAGCATCAATGTAACCTTCGAGGATGAGTTTCTTATGAGCCTAGGAGCTAAAAGCATGAGGAGCATCCTTGTAGTTAATAATTGGCGGTGAAATAGTGCGCTACTCGGGAAGGACTGCCAAACTTTCCTGAATAACCGTTGAATGTGGGCTGCTTGACTAATCTTTAAGATAAGCGTAAAACCTTATCTTAATCATTAAAATGAGTGGAATATGAGTAATTCAGTATATCTATAAGGATAATAGTGTGTCTAGTATACTGATCATATCACAATACTAAGTATAAGTAGTAATAAATACAGAGTGCAGAAACTAAAGCATACATTCAAATCATTCATCACAGAAGATAGTAAATCATTCATCTCAAAAAAGAAAAGAAAATACATCTAGAGTTATTACAAATAGTTTACTTGAATGAGGATACAACAAATAGTCTAGTAATTAAATTGAAAGTAAAATAATGCAAGAAAATAAATGTTGATGTAGAGTATGCTAGTGCTCCACGAACTCCTCCTGAACTAGCTCCACAGGCTGCTCTGGATCTAGCAAATTGCTAGATCCCAAAAGTACCACCTGTTAGAGAATGAGTCTAACACATCGAAAACTACTCTAAACAGTTATAATTATCTAAAGTTTAATATTTCAGCAATTTAAACAAATTATAGAAAAGCACTAAAATAGTTGAAAAATGTGAAATTGTACAAAACTAAAAATAAAGTAAAACAGTAGCTAAAAAAATAAGTACTAAAAATAGAAAATAATAAAGAAATAGAATAAAGCTGAATTAAAGATGTGATGTATATCACTGAATATGCATCTGATTATACCACTAATTTATGATGTCATCATGCATTTGGTGCCTCATACACCCCAAGTAAATTTAATATTCATAATGCATGCTGCATCTTGTAGGTCCTATTAATATTAATGCATGATGCATCCTGTATTTCACAATGCTTTTATGCTTATGCTTATGGAATTATGCCAATGATTTTAATTCAACATGATTCGTAAAATTATCAAAAAACAGAAATCCATTTCAAGAAAACAATGATTTAATACAATTCTTGATCCTCATAATCATCTTAATAAGCCTTATACTTGTATCTGCTGAATTTAGAATCTACCACAATTTTAATCATAGAATCCTAACTTATCACATGTGTAGAGTACATGTACATATGAAATAAGTATTTAAGAAGGCAAACTTGAATTTCTTAGTTTGTTTAACTACACTTATCAATGCGCACAAAGATAAGGGGATGGAACCCTTTTACATTTTATTCTTTCAAACTAAGATATTTAATACCCTAATTGATACATTACTTTGAGTACGTTCTAAGAAAGGTAACATAAATCACTTAGTTTGTTTAACTGTAATTATTAATGCACACAAAGATAAGGGGACGAAACCCTTTTACAGTTTATTCTCTCAAATTAAGAGGTTCAATACCTTAATTAAGCATACTATAAAAGTAGGACGTTTGTCATAAACTAAATTGCACTTATCGATGCACACAAAGATAAGGGGAAGAAATTATTTTGCAATCTTATTTAGGACAAATCAACCAATTTTATATCATACTGAATTGAATCAGTCATATAAACATGCACTAAAATCTTCACATGATAATATTAATATTATAATTTCTAAACTGACTAATTTAAAATTCAAGGAATATCAGACTAAATAAATTCACACTCTCTTATTGTGAGTCCTACTTAAAGGTTCCATGGATATGATATGAAAGTCACTCAACTTAGTATACTGCCACAAGGAAGAATCTCATTCTAGAGTCTATAGGTTATTCTACCACAAGGATCTAAGAACAGAATCTAAGGATCTTAAGGGTTCATCTAAACTTCTACCTTAAAATTTGACAATAAGCTCTTCTTACCTCAATAGTTTATCTATTTTAAGGTCTAGCAATTGATTGAGTTAAACCATTAATAATTCAATCTTAACTCTCTAAGCGCTGAAATGTACAAGTATAATCTAAGTTATAAGATTCATTTTAAGATTTCAAGGCTTAATACAATAAGCTGGGTTATACAAATCAGATGGGTAAACCCATCTGGTTCTAGCCTATACTACAATTATGAGGTATAATCATATGAATTATTAGGAATTGATCATTTCATAAATCAATCTTATTTTAAAATTCAATTTATGCTAATGATCTTTCTTAGGAGAAAAGCAAAGATCTAAAGATAAGAATCAAATGAACAATAATATGAGATTTCCTTATAAACCTAAGTTCTTCTAATTTAATGGCTTAAGATCAAATGGCAAATCGATAATCATTATTGGAGTTATGCAAGTTCTTAGTGTCCAAATCAAGTGTCTTATTTACTGATCAAAATTTGAGTCTTAATCTAACCAAGTTAGGATTTAACTCCCAACTTGACCAAATCAAGATTGATTACACAATGATTAATCAATTAAGAAATCAGCAAGCTTATTATCCATTATTAATGTCTAATTTCAAGTCAATTCAATTATTAATTTTATTAAGCACTTCTTTAAGGTTTAATTGTTAATTAATATCAAATTAATTATTTAAGTGTAAAATTCAAAGTTAGAGTTCTCAAACATGCATTCTATTGTTAATAAGGCATATTAATATTACCTTACTAAAATAGAAAATAATTAAAGCTAAATATTATATTAATTACCATTTGGCACAAAATTTTCAAGTGAATCCTATAAAAAATTAGAACATGCCATTTATGATAAAAAGTAGATTTCATATTCAAAATCATCTCTACTTTTACCCAATGCATGATTCTACTAAATTCAGTTTTTATTTTGATATATTTTTGCATTATTAGGGTTCTAGAGTCAAAAAGAAAAATATCAATTTTGGGCAAACTGGACAGTTCTACGCGCTACGGCACGCTGGAGCGCCTCCTGGCCGAGAGCCAGGCGTTACGGCACATTGTGGAAGGCTGCTATGTTGCAGCGGTTTTAGGCTCTATGGTAGATTTCGGCGCTGTGGCACTGTGGCGCGCTGTAGTGCCTTTAGACACTACGGCGCCAAGTTTCCCAAGACGCGGGCGCTACGGTGCACAGTAGCGCTCCTTGGCCGAGAGACATGCGCTACGGTACCACTTTTCAAAGGCGCATTGTAGCACTCCCTATCTGAGAGCTAGACGCTACGGTGCGCTGTAGCGCTCGTCAGTGATTTTTCTTGTGCGAAAAACAGAACATGTCCCCTTTCACACTCAAATACTCTCAAGTTAGGGCACCTCAAGTGCAGTGTCAAATATCAATGGAAATGTCTTTCCAAAACCTTTCTATTGATACCAAAATTGATATGAAAGGATCACTATAATGAGCAAATAATGATGCCTTAGCTACAGGTATACAAAAATCCTACAGCTTTTGATTGCATTTTAATGGATAAATCGAGCTTCGATCGAACTCATTGAGTCCGATTGAGGCTTGATGATTAAACCTATGCTCCATACAATATCTAATTGAGATATCATTTCACAAATGCTTTGATTAAGCTAATGGAAATAGTAGCACAATGAAAGGTATAGCAAATGAGTACCTTAGCTTATAAAATGAAAGAAGATAGAGTTCTGTTTTCTTCAGGGCATGGGAGAAAGGAGCTTCTTCTTCAGCTTGGGAGGGAATGAGCTTCTTCCTTAGCTTGGGACGGAGCTTGGAAAGAGGAGAATGAACTTCAACTGTTGGCCAAATTGAGGGAGGAGTGCTGAGGTAAGTATCTATAAGAAGGATGGAGGCATGACTTTATCGTGAGCTCTCCCATCAGCATGGAGGAGAATGGGCCTCTTGCGTGCGCATAGGGGAGGATAGGGACTGGCATCATTCATAGGAAATGGTGGGACGGGTCCTAGCGCTAGAGGAAAGAAAATGGATTTAAGAAATTAATTAATTAATTTCTAATTTCTAATTAAGATTAGATGAATAAACGGGCTCCGAAAAATTCCAAAAATTCACCCCTATCTGAGAGCCAGACGCTACGGTGCACTGTAGCGCTCGATAGTGATTTTTCTTGTGCGAAAAACAAAACGTGTCTCCTTTCGCACTCAAATACTCTCAATTTATGGCACCTCAAGTGCAGTGCCAAATATCAATGGAAAGGTCTTTCCAAAACCTTTCCATTGATACCAAAATTGACATGAAAGGATAATTATAACAAGCAAACAATGATGCCCTAGCTATAGGTATACAAAAATCCTACAGCTTTTGACTACATTTTAATTAATTAATTTCTAATTTCTGATTAAGATTAGATGAATAAACAGGCTCCGAAAAATTCCAAAAATTCACCTCTAGCTAATTTGGGGTTGGGGAACTCAATGATAAAGTCAAATTTTAATTTAGAGATCAATTTAATTATCCTAATTTTTGGGGTATTAAATACATTAAAATATTCATGAAAATCTAACGAATTCTAAATACTTTCAAAACATCACCTCTAGTTAATTTGGGGGTGACGAGCACAATGATGAAGTCAGATTTCAACTTCGAGGTCAAATTAAATATCTCAATTTTTTAAATATATTAAAATATTCCAAATATTCGATTGAGCTCTGAATCACTCCAAATCTTTAGGGATTGGTTCTGATGATTAAATGAATCTAATGGAATGATAATTATGATACAATTAAGCTAAGATTAAATTAAGTAACGATCTAGGATTGTTACCATCCTACAAAATCCCTTGAAAAGTTTCAGAAGGTGGAGCTTATAACAGTTCCATTTGCTCCATAATCTCCTATTTCCTTAGAGTATATTACTGAGCAGGCAAAATCAGATGATGAACAGAGTTTTGATTTTAAGGAGGTGAGAGTAGGAGAAACTTTGGTGCAGGAATCTAATGCTACTGATAAAACTATTAGGGACAAATGTTCCAAAGCCTGCATTACTATACGGAAGCAGAATGATTATGAATTTGTTTTGACAGTTTCAGAAACTAATATTCCATGTCACTATACGGAAGCCAAGAAGGGTCCTGAAAGTGAGAACTGGAAGATAGAGATAGATGAAGAGATGTAGTCTCTTTATAAAATTGCAACCAAGAGTTTGATGAAGCTTCCTCTAGAGAGAACTGCTATTGGATACAAATTAGTGTGTGCTAAAGGAAAATGATCTCAAGGAGTTGTTGATGTGCACTACAAGGCTAAAGGCCTTGCACAAAGAAGAGGGATGACTACAATTACGTCTTTTCTCATATTATTAAACATCCCAGTTTCGTGTTCTATTAGATCAATATGCGACAACCTTCTGGGAATATATTGATAGTATTGAAGTTCGTTGATTGCAAAATATTGGTAAACATAGAGAAACTTTGATCAATGCTTTGCATTTGGATGAACTACGCGCGACTTGATTCCTTTGGGAAGAGGATACATAGGCCACCGATGCTGGTGCGGCCGCTCATTGTTTAACAACAATTGTGATATTATTTGTTTCAGGTTTGAGAGCTTGATAGAGTCAGCTCTCATGTAACGCACATGAGATATGAGGCAGATAATTGTTGATTTGAGGAGGAAAGAAATTGAAGTTTTGTTAATCAGCCTTTTGGAGCAACAGGCCTTCAGGCGCCCCATTGTGAGCGGTGGGCGCTCAAGCGCGCCCAAGTGTCTGATAGATAGAAACCATGGTGCTTAGACGTGCCCAAGCGCCCGCTAGATAGAAACCTGGGCGCCTGACAAACATAAACCAATGTGCTCAGGCACGCCCAGATGCCCGTCAGGCAGAAAACTAGGCGCTTAGGCGCGCTCAGGTGCCCACTTATTTTCAAGTTCGATTTGAGGGGACTATAAAACCGAAAATAGCATGCTATGGTAGAAGTTTTTGGCATTTTTCTTAGCCCCAATCCCAAATCTGAAATAGAGTTAGAAATTTTGTGCTTGTGATGGTGGAAGAAGGTTAAATCCCTATTGTTGAGGGCTTGAGTGAATGGTTTGTGAAACCCTAATTGTATTCTTCCTCCAATATAGTGAAATTTCTCCTCCTCTCTCCCCGTAAATGTAAGAGTTTATACCGAGCCACTTAAATCTTTGTGTTGTGCTGTATTTTTGTTCTTGCATATTTGTGTTGTGATTGTTTGCTCGAGAGTATTTTGGTTTGATTCATACAGAGATCCCAATAATGACTGAGTAAAAATAGTACTAATCGGATACAAAAGGGCAAATCTTGCGTTGCTGTCAACTAAGTTTATGTTGTTCGATTTTGAATTTTATTGCATTGTTGAAGGGTAGAAGCTGTAGCTAGTGAAATAATAAATTTGGGTGCAAGGTAGATGAGCTGCATAGGATAATAATAGACGAGGAGGGCTTGTTTCTGTCAGGTTGCCGAAATGAAAAAAAAAAAAAAAATTAAATAAAATGAAAGCCTTTTACTTAATTTTGATCCCCTCATTTCCCCAACGTTTTTACTTGGCTTTTTCTGGCCTTACGGGGGGATGTGTTAGGACATTAGCAATAAGAAGAGCAATTTGGTTTAAGAATAGATTGAGCAATGCTTTGTTGTCTCCTAACAATAGCAAAATAGCAATCATTTAGTTCATTGTTTTCTTCAAATAACATTAAAAACTACTGATATCTTTAAATAGGAATCGCTGATGTGCTCGCTTCTTCGCCGTTGTGCCTGTGCTTCATCTTGTCTATGTCAAATCCAGTTGCTTCGTCTCTATCACGTCTTCGTGCATATGTTTTCTTTTTTCTTCTAAGATCTTTTTTGGATTTTAATGGTTAGAGTTTGATGAAGTTAACGAATTTAAAAAAAGAAGACCGAAAAAAGTTATAATATGAGGATAATGCTGTCTGAAAATTATTATGAAAACACGTATCACTCGACCAAATATTCATTGTAAAATCTCAATGGCAACGCTATCTCAACAACGATCCATTGGAATAGTATGTCAATTTTATAACTTTGCACATATCATGTTACCAAACAACCCCTAATTAGATTTTCAAGTTCGTTTTAGTGAAATAAGAGCACATGCTGGAGAGGTCTGGAGAGGGTTGGAGATGACTAGGAGTGGGTCTGCGAGGGCCAAACGTTGCGCCTATTAGGGGGTTAATAAATATTAGAAGAAAAAATCTACAGAGTGAAAAATACAAGCCTATAAAGACAAATGGATAATAATCGGTTGAGCTGATTACATCATATGTAGATAACATGTCAATGGAATATGAAAATTGAGTTTCTTCATGTAAATTTTCAACAATTATTTCACAATTTCAATATTCAATAAATTCAAGAGCCTTGGGTATCGAGGTTAACATATAAAGATTTAGTAGTTTTGGATCTAGCAAACATCACATTGCCATTTATCCAAATCAGTTCAGCTTAAAATGTATATCACTATATACTTTAGATTGTAAAGATGCATACTAGTTATATGCAATTCTAACAAAAAGCCTTCTAGGAATTGTCTCAAAAAGTCATTTGTCATCGTCATTGTCATCATCATGATTATTGTTGGAGTGTTACACACACCAAATGACATAACTAACCATTCATATAATCAATCAATATTTGAATGCTCTTTTATGAGTCTTCAACATGCATATGATCTTGGGCAATGGAAGACTCTTTATTTTTAAATTGTTAAATGCTCCTTAGTTGATGCTACTCGCAAGAAACTAGCCGAAAAAGAATTTAAGAAGCCAGCTACACTTGCATTGTCAGTTTCCAAGCAATGATGAGCAGCTAGAAAACACTATCCAAAACCACAAGGGACACTTGTAAAGAAACCAATCAGTTGTAAAAGAGAAGAGAAGAATCAAAGAAAAGTAGCCGAGCTTTTTAAGACACAATCAAGCCTTATTATTTTATCGCAAGAGTTTTTGAAGGAGATACCTTATCTTCGAGCCAACTCATATGGCTCCAGAGGAGAAATGTAGACCCCAATGGAGAAGTGTCTAACCAAGAGATTGATGTTGATTAACTGATCAAAAACAGCCACACATGACAGTAGCTGTAAATCACCGCATACAATATTCCTCGTTTAATACCCACAAGATATAAAGTTCTATGTTGTCGCATGCTCTTAAGGTTAGCCACCTGGATTGTTTGAGTGTTGCACAAATCTTTATGAAAGTTGCAAAGTTATAAAAACAATAAGATTTATAATGAGAAGCTTAGTTACCTTCCGTTTATTCCTTGCATTCAATTTTTGCAACAGGTGGTAATATCATCATCTTCTTTTTCCTCTTCTCAATTTCTTATTTAGTAGAGTCTTACATTGTAACAAGAACCCTCTCCATAGTCTACCATGCTTATGATGGTTTGATTTGAGAATGAGCAACAATTGAGCCAGCATCACATCAAAAAACACAATCACTGTTCTTCTTCTTTGGGAACCATTACATCTATACCCTTGTTCAAAAAACACGGCCACATAGCTCTGTTTCTCTTCATATTCAAGTTTATAGTTTCTGTACTTTAGCAAATTTAACGTTATATAAATAAAATATAATTGGAGTTTATGTTCTATTGTTTTGCATGGTTTCAAAGCCTAATGATTCCTTAAACACATCCTATACTTCTCCTTCAATCTTTAAAACTATAGAACAAAATGCAAATTAGAAATACTAATGGCCGTTAATTTCCTAATAGTTTTTTCAATCTGCATTCTTATTCAAGCCTTTTTTTGGATTGAAAGTGAATCTTCTTCATTCTCTTGTCCCAGTAAAAAATGATTGTCTTATCCCAGTAAGTCTTGAATATCCAATTTGGTTTAGGCCATTATTAGCCCATGAACAATCATCCCTTCATGTAAAATGTTAAAATAGAACAATACAATATAGCAATGCAAAGTCCTCTATGACAAGACATAATGGATGACTGTATAGGGGATGACAACCACATGTTTGACCATTGAGTGTCACCGAAGCAATATACAAAAATCAACCAACACAAGAAATCATCAAAAACAATCACAACACAAGCATATGAACATACGAGATTTTACATGGAAAGCTCAAGAATGGGAAAAAACACGAAGTCATACCACCGCAAGAAAATCCACTATAACGAAAAGATTGCCCAGTTACAAAGAACTTATCAATTTCAAGAGCAAGAAGAAACCATCGCCTTTAGGTTTCCAGATCTTCTTCCTCTCTTCTATTTCTCTCAAGTTACTCTAGGTTTTCAAGATAGCATTATTCGACCGTTGCATATTGTTGGCATTGATACCAACTCTCAAAAGGTCTCCAAACCAGCCCAAAATAGCCCATGTGTCGCCTTATTTTGCTCAAAAAATGCTCCATTCCATGGGGACATCTTTGCAAGTGCCTGGGTGCCCAAGACATAGGGTGAGCCTTCTCCATGGGCTTCTAAGGATGCCTGGGCGCCCGTCTCTCTGTGTCCATACAGCAACACGGTCATTTGGATGCATCATAGAAATCTCGTGCTCGGGCTGTAGGCCTTGTTAAACTCCTCGAGGCGCGCTTGGGCGCTTGGCTTGCTGCCGGCCCAGTAACGCCTTGCCCTGGGGCTTGCTAGAACTTCATCGACACCTCCTTTGGTGATCTAATTGGTCTTCACACCATACCAAATTGAATATATATTGTGATCACTCTATCTTAAACTCAAGATTTTAATCATCTTAGCTGCAGAAGAGAACATGGTTTGGCTCACCCCACATTTTTATCATGTTTTAAGGCCAATTGAAGATGTACACAATTTCATTTTCTCTACTGTCACAATCTTCGTAAACATGGCGGTTGGATTATTTTATGTATGAATCTTCTCCAATGCCAACTGACCATCTTCTAATGGTCATTGAATGAAATGGTACTGCAACTGAATATGCTTTGTTCTGGCATGAAAATATGCATTTTTGGCTAGATGGATGATAGTTTTACTGTTAGTATGCAGTTTTACATTCTCTTTCCCTTTGCCCAGCTTAGCCAAAAAGTTCTTCAACCATATAATCTCTTTGATTGGCTCAGTAATGGTGACATACTCAGCCTTCGTGGTAGATAAGGAAACTGCTTTTTGTAGCCTATAAATTTAGCTCACTGCACCACTACCCAATGTAAACACGCATATGATTATGCTTCTCCTACTATCAATGTCTCTGGCTAAATCCAAGTCTACATATCCCTATAGCTCAATCTTGAACTTCCCAAATCAAAGTGCTTTGTCTACAGTGCCTCTTATATATCTGAGAATCCACTTGGTTGCCTCCCAATGGTGCTTTCTGGGATTGCTAATAAACCTACTGGCCACTCTCACTAAATGTGCTATGTCTGGTCTCATACATATCATGGCATACATCAATCTTTCATCTACTGAAGCATAGGGAACTCTCTCCATACGTTTCTGTTCTGCTTCAAACTTTAGCATCTATTCATTTGACAAACTGAAATGGCACTCTAAGGGGGTGCCAGCAAGCTTCTCCTCTTTCATGTTGAACCTTTTTGATACCTTTTCAACATACTCTATTTAATATAGATTCAATATACCTGCACTCCTCTACTTACTGATCCTCATCTCGAGTATCTGCTTTGCTAGTCCTAAGTCCTTCATATCAAACTCCTGTGCAGTTATTTCTTCTGTCTTTTTATCTCGTAAGTCCCCCTTACGTACAGAAGCAGAATGATATAGGAGGACTCGAGTTGCTTTATGAAGCAGTAGTGATTTGCCTAGCATTTCTTATACCCTATGTCTAACTTGAAATTGTTAAATATATTGTACCACTACTTTGGCGCCTACTCTTTCTTTCCTGCAGTCGCATACTCCAACGGTTGCATCATATATAGTTGCTCAATAAGAACATCCATATTTATATATAATTCTCTATATATTGTCTCTTAATTTGCTACTTTATGATACGACTTAAATGCATGCAAAATAAAATATTATAATTTTTAGTAATTAACTTTCTTAAAATACTTGAATAGGTATATATGCTACTTCAATTGATCTTATGACCATCACAGTTGATGATCTTTAAGAAATAAATATGTAACTCTAAATGAGCTTCACATAAGTTAAAGTTTAGGATTTACATTAGAATATTATATTTTATGTCAAAGTTGAGGTTTGCAAATATTATAGTGCCCCAAGCTTTAATTTAATATTAATTTTTTTATTATAAATAACCAAATCAAATGAATTTATTTAACTTAAATTATAGCATGTTTATCATTAAACTCCAAGCCCAACATTTATATTTATCTTTAGATAAAATGTTAAATTTGAAAATGGTGCTCTGATTATAATAATAAAAAAAGAACAATAGATTGCACTAAACTTTATTTATTTCCATCAAAAGTATTACATGGAAAAAATGATAAGTGTTATATAGAAAGTCAATGGCTATTGAACATGGCAGTGGAGCATAGACATTTATGAGCATGTTGATGAAGGCAACAATAATGTATGATCAAATATGTAACACTAAATATAATGAAAGTTGACTAAAATTATTATTGCATTAGTCAGAGCAGCCAGCAAAAACTGCCTGAAAAAACTATTCAATTTATAATTGTGATGAATATATTGATTGGATCGATTGCATATGTTGAAACAATTGTAAGTAGAATTTAGTATCCATTTGGATAAAAAGTGAATAATATAGATGAGTTTGGCCTTCTGAGAACTAAATAGTATTAGCGAGCTCTTAATGTTTGATAATTTTGTTTTTGAAACTGCTAAGTAAAACAATAATTACAAAGCAAAAAGACCAAATTAAAAGCAAATCAGGTGATGAAAGCATCGGCCATGAATGGCATAAAAAGAAGATAGGTTAAGACCAACCGAAGCCATCGAAAGAAAACCTGCCAAACAGATCTTTTGATCGCACCCAAGGAGCAAGATAGAAGCAAGATGAAGGTTAGGTCATCACCACAGTGGTTCATATTTGTGACGAGAAACCAAAGTATTCGAGAGAGACATATAGAAGCAGCATTCCAATCAGATAACAAAGCCTGAGAGAGCAATCGTTGCAAAATAAGCTGGTTAATATATATAATTCAGCATGAGCAAATTCAAACAACCAGCCAAAATTATCATTTTTTCCATGTAACTAACAAACGGGAACACAAAAAAAAACCTTAAGAAATTTGCCGAATTCACTCGGTTTGACTTTACATGTATTAATTTAAAATTGCTAATTAATTAGTCTTAGCAAGAGTCATATGAATTCTTATACTCCTCTATAATAATGTTAAGTGCTGAGTTTAAGCTATATAGAATACTATGCATATACATGGACGTCACTTTCTCATTCCTTAACCTTCCGTGAAAGAATGCGATAAAGTATAAATATTCGGCTGAAGCATCACATCGGGATAGTTTTTTATTATAGTGTTGTTCATAAAAGAATTGAAAACAGAAGCAGATGACATTTAACTCTGTAATGCTGTTCTTATTTGTTCTGCTTTTTTCTACCTTCATTCTCTTTTCTTAAATTATTCAATTGTTAAATGAATTCCAATTCAATTGATTAACTTTAATCTGTGAGTAGTGCTGTAGCTCAATCGTTGAGCTCTCCGGATTTGAACCTTTGCATGTCAATAGTTATAATCTCACTTGCCACATAATTTTTTTTATATAAATCAACTTCTTCAATAAAAAAACTTAAATTATTAAAATCTTGCTCTCATTCTTTCTCAAGCATAATAAGTTGGATCAACTTCTCAACAATTGGAAAAACACCCATTGCACATTTTTAAAAAGAAATTTAGATAATTAAAAACCAAGAAACAAAGTTTAAATATGCATTTTTTCAAAACAAGCATCCACTAAAAAAATGAATTCAGGGCTAAGTTTGTGATCACACCCAAGGGATAAAAAACCAGACCGGACCGGCTAGTTCCGACCACGAACCGGCCGGATCCCCGGTTTAGAAGCGGCGGTTTAACCGGTTTGAGTAAAACTAGGAAAAAATTGGTCGGTTTTACGGTTCGCTGGATCAGGCCGATTATAATCGAACTGCGCAGTTCGTAAAAATCACACACATAACGTGATTCAATCTATTCGACGGTGTGATTTCAATGGAACTTTGAACCTAAAACCTAAATGTCTTTTTGGCTTTTTCAATATCGCTTTTTCTCATAATGCCATTCAAACTTTCGAAGTCATCTCCATTCTCGTCTCTTTCTTGATCTCTCCTCTTCAGTGTTGGAGTGATGGTTGCTTACTGATTTTTCACCGATTATTGGGTTTGTCGATTACTGGATTCTGGCTTATGGCTTCGTCACTTCCTGGCGTGCTTCATTCTCCATCGTAAGAGTAAAAGGATAACTTTTGTCGGTAAGAATAACATTATAGTTCATATTAGTTTTTAATTGATCCATCATCTCATCTCTAAAGGATGATGTTTTTATTTTATCTCTAAAGGCCAATATTTTTATCTCTAAAAGTTGATTGTTATTTTATCATTGTTTTCATTAAATAAGATTATGATATGCAAAACAACAATTTAACAAATTATTGTTTGATTTTCAGAAAAGCATATTTACAAGCCGATGTTTTTTATCTCTAAAAGCCTATTGTAATTTATCATTATATCAGTAATCATTAGAATTTAAATGAGAATCAAAATAACAGTTTAATAAATTATTATTTAATTTTCAGAAAGCATCTCTAAAGGTCATCATTTTCATTTGATCTCTAAAGGCCGATGTTTTTATCTCTAAAGACTGATTGTTAATTTATCATCATTTTTATTAGATGATAGTCGTTGAACCAATTATTCATTCAGATAGCATCTCTAAAAGCTGATATTTTTTATCTCTAAAGGCCTGTTGTTCATTAATCATTAGAGTTTAGATAAGAATCAAAATAACAGTTTAACAAATCATTGTTTGATTTTTAGAAAATATCTCTAATGGCCATTGTTTTTTGTTTTATCTTTAAAGGCTGATGTTCTCCTCTCTAAAGGCTGATTGCTAATTTACTATTATATTTATTAAATGAGATTATGAGAATCAAAATAACAGTTTAATAAATCATTATTTGAATTTCAAAAAGCATTTAAAAAAGCAATGTTAATCTCGAAATGTTCATTGTTAATTTGTCATCATGTTCATTAATCATTAGAATTTAGATGAGAAACAGAATAGCAGGTTAACAATTATTGTTTGATTTTCAGTATGCATCTCCAAAGACCGATATTTTTAATCTCTAAAAGCCTATTATTAATTTAACATCATGTTCATTAATCATTAAAATTTAGATGAGAATCAAAATAGTAATTTAACAAGTTATTATTTGTATTTCTGAGAGCATCTCTAAAGGATATTGTTTTAATTTTATCCTCAAAGGCCGATGCTTTCATCTCTAAGGTCGATTGTTAATTTACCATCATATTTATTATATGAGAATTAAACTAGTAGTTTAACAAATTATTATTTGCATTTTGAATGAATGCCTTCAAAATTTATATAAGTGTGATTTGAGCACAATTTTAGCATTTGATATTACATGTATATTGTATGTTGTCCTTTCTTAAAACTCAAATTTTAGATAATATTGGTAAAAACTTTCTTCCATCTGTTTTTGCATAAAAGTTCTTACATAATGGAGCCATCTGAATCTCAGACTATGTCAACTATACAGAATGTGTGTGAGAAAATAGATCAAGCATGGAATTATTTTTTTGAGATAAAAAGTAGTGCTGGAAAGAGATAATATAAATGTTTATATTGCGGTATTGTTTACAAGGGTGGTAGTATAAACAGAATGAAACAACACTTTGTAAGTATTAAGGGTAATATTGGTTCTTGTAAAGAAGTTTCACATGATTTTCATTTCAAAAGGAGGAAAAATTGAAACAAGTTTTTCAAAAGAAGCAACAAGTGCGTTTATCAATGAAAGTTGATTGTGCATACTTAGAAATTTGTAATGTTGAGGATATGAACTCCACGTTATCAAGACTGATTAATCACAACATTCAGTAGATAAAGGAAAGAAAAAAGTGAAGATATTGAAAAATTCTTTGCACCAAGAATAGCAATAGGTGCACGACCTTCTTTTAAAAGTATGATGGCTTCCAAAGAAGCTGTGCACATATCAGATATGGCTATTATTATATGATATTTTTATTGTGGCATACCACTAAATGTTCAAAACTCGCCTTATGCACACAAAAATTTATTGATGTGATAGCTACTATAGGGCCTGGGATGAGCTTCATTCTTATTACAGAATGAGGGTTGATTTATTAAGAGATTGCGAAGAGTGTTGATGAGAAGCCATCAATAGGCTATGCTTATGATGGCTTGTATTATAATGCTCTGTAATTAGATTAAGCAATCTAACCTAATAAAGAGTGTTATAAAGTACTTAATACTAGATTAGTGAATTATAATCCACTATTGAGTACTACCTTTGTTTGTGAATTTATAAGTAAAAAGAAAATCATCATCCAATAAATATACATCATCCATAGTATATATAATTATACATAATATAAAAGTAAGAAAAGCATGTATATATCCAAATGAAATAAATGCTAATTAATAATAAAAGTCAGTGTAAGAAAATATGTAAGTAATAATATGAATATTTATACTGCACAAACTATATATAAAGTTGTAAAGTAAATACTGAAGTAAAGTATGTAAGGCATATTCTGTAACAACCCAAGATTGTTACTTAGCCTAATCTTAGTTTAATCGTAGCCTAATTATCATTTTATTAAGTTCATCTAGTTATTAGAGCCAATCCTGAAAATTTTGGAGCGATTCGGAGCTCAATCGAATTATTGGAATATTTTTATATATTCAATTAATTAGAAAATTGATGTATTTAAATTGACCTTGAAATTAAAATCTGACATTGCCGTTGTGATCGTCACCCCCAAATTAACTATGGGTGATGTTTTGAAAGCGTTTATAAGTTATTGGATTTTCACAAATATTTTAATATAATTAAATGCACAGGAAAATAGAATAATTGAATAATCATCAGAATCGAAATCCGACTTCGTCATTGAATTCCTCACCCCCAAATTATTTATGGATGATTTTTTGAGATTTTTTGGAGCGCATTTATCAAATTTTTTTTTAAATTAAAAAAAATAATTAATTATTTCTTTATTTTTCATTTTCCTTTCCTATATCTCTTGGCTGGCAGACCTAGTTCAGCACCTCCCTCTTCCTCTGGCGCACACAATGGGCTGAGGCCTCTCCTTCTCTTGCATGCTGTGATGGGAGAGGACTTTCCCTCTCCCATAGCCTACCTTCTCCTCTTCTCCTCCTATAAATGGAGCTCAACCCTCTCTCCTTCTTCTCCATTTGCTTAAGCTCCCTTCTCCCTAGAATCCCCAACCTTCCACCGCCTTTGCTAGTAGCAGAAAAAGGAGAAACTCCACCTCCATCCTTTTTAGTTGTTATTTCTGTTGTAGAAATCTTCAAGTCCTCAAGCTTCCAAGGAAAGAGAAGTTCCTTCCTCCAAAGTTCTTGAAGAAAGTAGAGTATTCTTCTTCCATTCCAAAGCTAAGGTACCCATTCGCTTCACTTTTCCTTGGATACTCTCTTCATGATTTATCAAAGTATTGTGATTGCCATTTAAATTAGCTATTATATGGAAGCTAGGTATGATCATCGAGTCTCAATCAGACTTAATGAGTCCTATCGGAGCTCAAGTTCTCCATTAAAATTTCTGTCAAAAACTGTATAAATTTTGCATACCCATAGCTAAAGCATATGCTCATTAGGATGACCCTTTCGTGCCGATTTTGGTATCAATGGAAAGGTCTCGGAAAGATCTTTCCATCGGTATATGGCACCGCACTTGAGGTGCCTAAAATTGGAAGTATTTGAATGCGAAAGGAGACCCGTCACGACGAACAGGAGAAATCACCGTCAGGCACTACAGCGCGCCGTAGCGCCCAAGTTTCGGGTTGAACCCACCGTAGCGCGCCGCAACGCACCATAGTGCACCGCAGCGACATATAAATTTGATGAAATTAAATTAAATGTGCCACGGCACTGAAATCAGCCGCAGCACCTAAAAGCGCTGCAGCGCGCCATAGCGCCTAGCTCTTGGCTAGAGAGCACAACAGCGCGTCGTAGCATCCAGCTCTCGGTAATTCTGGCGCCTTATGGAATTCTTTGACTAACTTATCTGAAGAATCATCCATTAAGTAGAGAGGAATGAAAATTTCAATTAATTTATAATAACTCTGGATATATTTTCTTTTATTTTTTTGAGATAAATGATTTATTTAGATTTTGTGAATGATCTTAATATATGCTTTTGCTTCCACACTCTATATTTTTTACTACTTATACTTAGTGTTATGATGTGACCAACATAGGTGAAATGCTAATACTCATGTATATTTGATTCCTTATTGCACTCCTAATCCAATGTATATAAGTACCTTTCCTAATACTTAAGATAAGGATTTTACGCTTATCTTGAGGATTAGTACTCAGCTCTCTTTTCTTTTGGGAGTTGAGTCAGCAGTTTTACTCATTTTACTCAATAGATATTCAGGGAATTTTGGTATTGTAACAACTCAGGTTGTTATTTAGGTCAATTAGGACTAATCTAAATCCTAATTATAGTTCAAGTATCTTAATTAAGTCATTAGAAGCTCACCTCTAAGGTCCAGTCAAAATCAGGAATCAAATAGATTAAAATCCTAATTTCTGGAAAATCCAAAAATCCTAGAAATTGACTTTTTAATTTGACCTCGAATCAAAAATCCGACTTCGTCATTACTTTCACCACCCCCAAATTATCTAGGGGTGATGTTTTAGAGATATTTGGAAGTCGTTGGATTTTTGGCGAATATTTTAAGAATATTAAATACCCCAAAAAATCAAATAAATAAATACTAGTCAAATCAAAAATCTGATCACACTGTTGCATTCCTCATCCCTCATTTAGCTAGGGGTAATTTATTGGAAAATTTTGGAATACATCTAGTTAAGGAATTATAATTAACAAAAGAAGTATAAATTAATTAAAAATTTTAAATTATTTAATTAACATTATCGGCGCCGTCGCCTATCCTTGACGCCATCTCCCTGCGTTTTATTCGGCTCCGTCTATCCAAACGGATCTTCCCAGCCGTCTAATCGTTCGATCAGATGGCTGTGGTTTCGTCACCCTCTCCAGAGCTTCGCGTGGAGTTCGAGTCGCACGCGTCTCCCTAACCATTGTTCCACGCGCTCGTCGCCACTCAAGCACCGCTCAAAGCCCGATTAAAGGCTCGAATTGATCTCGTCTGTGAGTCTGCTCAAATTTGGAACGAGTAAAAGGTGAAGAAGCTCTCGGTCGAAGATTAGCAAACCTGAGCCGTCAAAATAGAGGTATTGATCTTCCTCCATATCTTATGCTTTCATTTCCATTTTGATTCGAATTACTATTTTATACATTCGATTGATTGTTGATCGGGTTCCATCGGACTCGATCGAACCCGATCGAGCTAATTTAGGAAAACATCCACAGTCGAAACCGTTATACCTCTCCTCGCCGAGCGTAGAGACCTAGGGTTCGACCCTATCGCCAATTTAGACCACCTCAGGTCTTGATTCCTCCACCATCGTGAAGGTCTTAACGTTACCGATCCATTGGCATACGGGCTGGAGGCTGCCGACGCTGGGAAGCCCTTTAAATAAATCAAACCCTAGTCGAGTCGTCGCGGGCGAATGGAGGAAGAAGAAGGGCTTTGGGTCGGGCCGGGTCGACCAAGGCCCGACCCATCTCTGCTCGGGTCCTGTCCGTTTCCGCAGACCACTCAAATACGCGGGGCCCACATGGACAACCACGCGTGTAAGATGGCGCCACGTGTCGCTGGTGGGGCCCGCGCCGTTCTCCTGTGCTCCAGGTGGTGGGACCCATTCCAGACGCCTTGATAAATCCTTCTGCGCCACGTGGATGGGGGCCCGCCAGACGTCTCTTCCTACAGAATAAAGAAACTAAAACTTATAATAATTAATATAATTCTTTTATAATACTTATATATATATATATATATACTAAACTACTTAAATATATGTATATATACTTATATATATGTATATATACATAAACAGAAAAATATATATAATTAATTAATGATATATGATAATACATTAGGTACTTTAGACAAATTTAACAAACAGAGAATCTATTTGTAAATTAATGTTAAATGAATTAAATAGAAGCATTTAATTAAATTAGAAATATTCAAACTTTAAACTTCCATAACTTACAAAATATATGTCCAAATTACAAAATCAAATATACCAAATTAATCAAAAAAATATAAGGAGTTTAATGATACCATTTATTTTACTGTAGGATCAATATTTCACTTAGTAATATTTTAGGTATTTAATTAATTACCAAAATTACTATTTCATTCAATTAGTTATAACTTTGTATCCTCTAATCTAAATATACCTAATATGGGTCTCAAAATGATTGGAAAACCTTAAGGATTAACCTAGTAGTGTTTATTTTGCTGTTTGGATTAGTTTTAGACTAATGACTCTTAGGACCTAATCCTAATTAGGTCAATTAACCTTAGAACTTAAATTGACCATAAGTTGGTCAATTTAGTTCTAAATTAGGTGATCTAAATATTTATTTTGATTAGAAAAACCTAATTAACAGTAAACTATAAAAATATTTAGGATCCAATGGTTAAATTTCCTAATCATCCCTAATTACCCTAAAACTTAATTAGTGAAGATTAACAAATTTAATGATCCAAATTGAATAATTCAAGTTTTAGAGAACTCCTAGAGTAAATTAGAACCTATTGGTATAGTTGGTTTAGTGATTAGGTGATCAATTTCACTAATCATTCACAAATCACCATAAATCCTAATTAGGCCATAACTTTGCCAATTATAGTCCAAATTGAGCCTACCACTAGTCATTGTGATCAATGGATCAATTGTGATCTATTGCCACTAATTTTACTAAATTTGGACATCAATTGAAAAAATTAAGATTTTTGACCCTTAATTAAGAACCCTTAATTTACCGTTTTTCCCTAGAATTTGTATTGGCTATAACTTAGCCAATACATATCAGAATTTGATGATCTTAGGTTCTATGGAAACCTTAGGATGTAACCTTTATTAAACTGATAGAAAATTTTGATTTTATTAGGGTAAAAAATACCAAATTGCCCTTATAGGTCAAATTCCTTAATTTGATATTATAAGGCTTAATACTTAACCAAAATGAATGTACTTACTGTCTAAACTCATATTAGATAGTAAGTAATCACTTTACTTCAATAAATTCTAGAATTTAGCCCTAATTCATAAAGATGAAATTTGGACTCTTAAGTAGGGGCAAAATGGTCATTTTGCCCAAATTTAGGATTTAATGATTATAAGTCCTGAATTTATTTTTAAATCATAATATTTAGTAATTAAAGTGATGTAGACTTTAATTTAGATAGTTCTAAGTCTTAAATTAAATATTCAAGAAAAATCTTAAATTTAGTCTTAAGTGAAACTCTAAGTAAGAATGTGAGTTCTTTTCCCTTCTTTTGAACTTCTTAGCTCATCCTATAAGTCTTATAACATTTGTTAGGATATGTGTCTGAGTACTACTTTTAGTATTTAAGAGCCTCATTTACTAAGATTAGGAGTAGATCTTAGATTAGAATTTATCTATTGAGTAAATTGGGTTACTCAATAGGTGAAATCTTGAGTTTAATAGTTTATAGATTTTTATAGTTTATTAAATGATTATTTGATTTTTTGATTTTAGAATTAGGATTAGAGATCTATCTTATTGAGTTTGACTTAATTCAATAGGATTTGTCTGAACATTTAATCAAGTGAGATGGGATTAAACCATAATCCTTATGATAACCTTGTAATTAAGAAATTGAACTTCATTATTTAAAGTTTAATTCTTAATCCTTTCTTCTTGATTTAGCTAATCAAAATTTGATTTGGTATATTTAAAATAATAAATTAGGATGATTGATTTACTTAATCATATAGACGACAATGATTCAGTTATAATTAGGACCTAGCTAATCCTAATTATGTTCAACTTATAGGATCGTGATTCTAAGTTACAGACAGTATAAGAATTGATGATTCTGAATCTTATATAATTTAGAGTAGTTAGAATAATTAAATTTAGAAAACAAGTGATATCACAAAGTTTGTGTAGTACTTTTATTACCTTGAATTTGAAATGCTATGTTTTTCCTTATTTTGAGCTTCATTACATATTTGGATCTATTATATTAAACATAAAATATTTAATGAATATTCTATATTAAACTTTGAATATATTCATATGGCATTTTCATAACTTAAGGAGAAAACTTTATGAAACAAACTTTATTACACTTTGTGGGTTATGTCGTACTTAGTCTGTCATTTAATATAACAGTACTTTTGAGACAGCTTTTGCCTAGGATACTTTCCTAGTGCGTGTTACTTTTGCCTATGACAGTTTCTTAGTGCGTGTTACTTTTGCCTAGGACAGTTTTCTAGTGCGTATTACTTTTGCTTATGACACTTTCCTAGTGCATGTTACTTTTGCCTAGGACACATTCCTAGTGTGTGTTACTTTTTCCTAGGACATTTTCTTAATGCGGTATACTTTAAATTGGGACACTTTCCTAGATGATCAAATGGACTTTACTTTTTGGCAAAACTAAGTAGAAGTTCCTCCATACTTTACTTTATACTTTTACTTTACAGTTACTTTACTTTACAGTTTATTTACAATTCTGACTTACTTTTACCTTACAGTTCAGTATACTTTTCTTTAGACTTTCATTAGTTTTAGTTCTTTTATATTACAACATTTTCTATAAATCTTCTTTATTTCAATCACTTTACTTTATTAATAACATGTTATGATGCTAGATGTTTCCTTTTCAGTACAATATCTTTACTTTATATTACAAATTAGCATATTTAGTTTGATCGTATTACTTAAGACTTTTCTTTGTACCTAGTAGAATTTTATTAGCACCTTACTTACCTTTATATACATATTGAGTTGAGGTATATGCTTATCTCATATTTTGTTTAAGTTATAATTTATTATTATAACTTATCTTTCTTTCTTTGTTGCTTTACCGTTACTTTCATGCTTAAGATAGTTTGTGATATCAATAAACACATAAAAATGATCATCTTAAAATGTACTTAGACATTTTGTCTAACTAATTTTTTTTTTGTTGGCTAGGGCTATGGGGGCCCCGTACTACTAATAGGAAGTACGGTGCTCCAACTATGGCAAATCCCCAACTTAAGTAAAATTAGGTGAAAATCCAACTTGCCTAAAGACAATAACATGTCACCAGAATACTATAAACATTCATTAATATATATATATATATATATATAGATATCAAAGTGGCGGAAGCAATAGGTGTAAAGTAACATCCATAAGCACAACATAGTAGAGAAAAAGGAGAACAATATAGTAACTCATCACAATGCAGAAATGAAATACATCTATAATTAATTATTACAAATTAAATTTAAAAGGAAATGAAAATGTCTCTAAATCTCACTGAAATAAAATGCAAGATCTATCTAAACAGCAGCAGCACGATCCTCCTCATGAACCTGCTCCTCCCCGGTAACACTGCCCACGAACAAGTCTAAACTGACATTTGTCGGTATCACAAATGCCAAGGCCCCATCCAACAAAATAAAAAATTTACAGTTAGACAATTATCTAAGTATATTTTAGGCTATTTTAATGAACTGATTAATTTAAAGATATCACATTTAAATTATCTAAACATGCAAGCAATAATGGATGCGACAAGCTATAAAAGAAATGGGTAACTATAAACTATCCATTTATAGCCAACAACTAGTATGAAAAGTAACATACAATACCAAATAAACAAGATGATACTAAAGCTAAAAGAAACAGTGACTATAATACAAATTCTGAACCTAACATACTTATGATCGTATTAACACATGCTGAGTATATAAAGAACACAAAATGCTGAAATAAACATATAATTTTAGCATCCTAAATATGCCAATATACATAAGTAAGCCATAAGAGTATACATACAACATGCTAATTAATACAAAAGAAAAGAAAAAAAAAAGGCCACTGAGACATGTGGCAAAAGCCGAGCAATCTATAAAATGCAAAGCCACTGAGACATGTGGCAAAATAAGCAAGTACTAAAAGTAAGGCCACTAAAGCATGTGGCAAAGCAAAATAGAAAATAATACTAAACAGTCCAGCTAAAGTAGCAATAAGCCTAAGATATAGTGCTGTCATACCAGTTAATAGGCCATCCAGGTCCCCCAATACTGAAATATCAATCAATACCCAGCCAATAGGCCATTCTAATCCTCTAGGCCTGGGTCAATCCTATACAATACTATTATTGAAGAGGCAGACTATGCTATGACATATTCTACCAACTACAAGCAAGGCAAGAACTGAATGATATGCAATTCAATTACTAACTTAGGATGTATCATCCATATCCTAAGTTCTCCTATTATGCTCAAGGAATAAGGCTCAATATCCAAAGTGCGCAAAGCAAATCTAATCAAAGTAAGCAAGACACTCAATCTAGACTTAAGTGATATCTACTGTTGTCTATTTATACAATCTAACTACTCTGAGAAGGTACAAGTTTAGGATCTCTAATATTCAGCTATCGAGTAGAATCTCAGATTTACGTCCTTAAAGTTAATATTAGAACTTTACAAGTTCTAATCCAAAATCATGTGATGACTATAAGATTTAAGTAAATGAATCAACGACCTAATTTATTAATATTTTTCTCTCTTACCCAAATCTTGATTAAGTAAATCAAGATTTAAGGATCTTGGACTTAAACCCTACTTTGGTGTTCAAATCCTAAATCCAAGGTGGTGTCCTGACTAGGATCTAGGGTTCACACTTTAGCCCTAAGTTAAGGATAAAGAATCCTATAAGCTGAATAGATCAGTGTAACAACCTAGGTTGTTACATTGATTAATTAAGATCAATTTAAGTCTTAATTGAGGTTCTAAGTCACTAATTAAGTAATTTAGAACTTATCTCAAAAACCTAGGCCAAATCAGAAGTCAACTGAGTCAAATCAGAAATTCTAGAAAATTCCAAACCCTAGAAATTGATTTTTTTTATCTAGACCTCAGATTGAAAATCTAACTTCACCATTGCATTCAGAACACCCAAATTAGCTAAGGGTGAAGTTTTGGAGGCATTTGGAAGTTGTTGGATTTTCGTCGAATATTTTAATATTATTTAAATACCTGAAAATTCGAATAATTAAATACTCGTCGGATAAAAAATTTGAGTGCGTCGTTGCGTTCAGCATCCTTTATTTAGCTAGGGATAATTTATTGGGAATTTTTGGGAAGTTCCTAATATTTTAATCCTAATTAATTAAATGTATAAAAGTTTATTTAAATAGTAATATTATTTAAAGTTTTAACCGGCGCCGTCCACCTTCTCCCTACATCACTAATGAGCCGTTAAATCAAACGGCTAATTCTCGACCGTTCGATCAAAGATCGAACGGCCGAGCTCTTTTCCCCTCAGAAGAGCCCTAGGGTTGCTACGCGTGGCGTACGCTCGTGACGCGTGGCGTACGCTCGTGACGCGCGGCAGGTCGACCTGATCTGCGAGCACCAGATGGCCTGCGACTGTGATGCCACCGCTCTAAAAACTAACTTAAGACTCCTGATCACCCTTTCGGCTTGAGGACACGCAGTGGAAATCCAAAGGCAATCGAAACACTCCTGATTTATCCTCACTTCGATTCCAGCGATCGACGGAGGTACTCTTAATTCCTTCAGATCTATTGCATATTATACACTATATCAATTCAATTATCTGATTTAGATTTAATAATGCTGGTTTAATTGAGTGTTTAATGATCTCGATCGATTGAATTAATGGACACGCTTGGGCTATACAGTCGCGTAATTCGGCACTGTCATCTTAGATTTAAGGTTTGCTGGTGTCGGCGAAACAAGCTGTCTCAGTCGATGATCTTGCTGCCGACAGGAAGGTCTCTTCTCCCTCAACCCCATTCTGCTCGATTTTGGACTCGTCGTTACCGATGGGTGGTCGCGATTCCGTGCCCTAATGTGGCGCTGCGTCGGTGTGTCGAAGAGGCGCCGACCCATTCAGAGTTGGATCGGGTCAGGCGTGACCCGCAGAATTGAGCCGGGTCACGGGCACAGGCGTTGAGTGGGTGGGGCCCATGTCACGTTAGTACCCTCAGACACATTAAGTGTCGTGGGACCCACCGGGCAGCATGCAACAAACCATCAAGTGCCACGTGGTAGTGGTGGGCCCACCGTCTTCTGCTCAGCCAGTAACAGCCAGCCACGTGTATCTGCAGAAAATTAAATATCAAAAATCATATATATATATATAACGGATTAAATATTATAAACAAAATTCTATATATATTAATAGTAATCAGATTAATTAAATTAATCAAAATAGAATTAGTTAATTAATTTAAAATCAAATCTTTAAACCCTAATAACTTGCAAAATATAAGTCCAATTGTAGCAAATAAATATACCATTTTGATCAGCAAAAATAAAGGAACATTTTGGTGTTGTCAAATTTATATTTGGACCTGTATTTAGCATAGTGACATTTATGGGTTTTAATTAAGTCCAAATAACGTTATAAAATTTCATTTGACCATAACTTTGTATCCGATAATCCAAACCTATTGAATATGGGTCTTAAAATACTCAGAAAATCCTAAGATTCATTTTAATAGGGTTAACTTTGCTGTTTGGATTAGTATTTGCCTAATCACTTTTAAGACCTAACCCTAATTACCCTAATTAGACTTAGAACTTTAATCAACCATAACTTGGTCAGCTAAGCTTCAAATTTAATGATCCAAATATCAATTTAGATCAAAAAAATCTAATTAACAGTAATCTATAAAAATATTTTAGATCAAACGGTTAAATTTGCTAATCACCCCTAATTACTCTAAATTTTGATTAGTGGATATTAGCAAATCTAGTTATCCAAATAAAGTGATTTAAGTTTCAAAGGACTTATAGAGTCATTTAGAGTCTATTTGTAAGGTTGTATAAGTGTTTGAATGATTAACTTCTCTAATCACTCACTAATCACCCTAAACCCTAATTAGGTCATAACTTAGTCAAATTAGATCCAAATTGAGCCTACCACGTGTCATTGTAATCAGTGGACTAATTGTAAGCCATAGCCTCTAATTTTACTCAATTTGCGCACTAATTGACAAAGTTAGGATTTTGACCCTTAATTAAGAATCCTTTAATTACCCTTTTAACCCTAAATATTGTATTGGCCATAACTTGGCCAATACTTATCAGAATTTAGTAAAATTAGGTTCTATGTAAACCTTAGACAGTGAATAACAGTAATCTGAAAGAAAAATTTAAGTTTCATTCAGGCGAATTACTAAATTTCCCCTATGAGTCAAATTCATTACTTTAATCTCATGAGGCTTATTAATCACCCAAATTTAGTATAATTGTTGTCTAATCTTACATTAAGTAGTAAGAAACTTATTCCAATAGAAAATTTTAGATTCTAAACCCTAGATCAAAATTTGATCCTTTGAACCCTTAAGTAGGGGCAAAATGGTAATTTTGCCCAAATTTAGGGTTTAGCTTTCTAAATCTCTAAAATCATTTTATAATCATTAGAATCAATAAATATAATGATTTATAGCTAAAATTAATCAAGTTTAAGCCTAAATTAGATTTTAATTAAAATCCCAATATTAGCTCTTAAAGAAAATTTTTAAGTCTTAAGTGAGTGAATCTTCTTCCTTAATTCATTCTTAGATCTTTCCATAGGTCTTATAATATTAGCTAGGATGTGTGTCTTGAGAGATACTCTTAGTAATTAAGAACCTTAATTCCTAAGATTAGGAATATATCTTAAGTTAGAATTCATCTGTTGAGTAAATTGGGTTACTTAATAGATAAAACCTTGAGTTTTCTAATTTATAGATTTTCTTAGTTTATTAAATGATTATTTGATCTTTGAAACTCTAAAATTAAGAATAGAGATCTATCCTAATGAATTGATTTATCATTAGGATTTGCCTTAACTTAATCTGTGAGATTTGGGTTCTAAACTTAGATCTTTAGTTATACCTTTGGATTAAGTGATTAGACCCCATCATCTAGAGTCTAATTCTTAATCTTTTCATCTTGATTTGGCTAATCAAGATGAGGTTCGGGTAATTTAATTTATAAAATTAGGTCGATGATTTATTCAGTCTAACCAAGTAGTCATCTTCTGATTTAGATATAGTTAGGACTTGGCCAGTCCTAATTATCTTCAACTTGTATGATTCGTGATTCTAAGTTACAGAATGTGTAAGAATTGATGATTTTAAAACTTATGTAACTTAGAGTAGATAGAACGAATAAGTAGACAATAATGGATATCACCTGTATTTTAGATATAGTCTCTTGTTCAATTTGTTTTGATGCTTCGCTTACCTTGATTTTGAGCTTTAAACTATGAGCATATATGAGGAACATAAGATAATTGATAATTATCTTATATCAACTTTGATCATTTATAAGTAGCATTTTGGTTTCTTCTCGTATTTTTTGTAAGGTGTAGCTTGATTAGTATACCTCTTCAATCACCCGTTCGGGGTCGGCTTCATTGTTCGGGTCAGTTCGATAATCTATGCCATGCCTAGTCAGTGGGATAGGATGGATAAACTCTTGCCCATACTGACTGAATAGTTAGGATCTGATATGGTTATACTAATTCAAGTACACTTACAATTGGTTTCTGCCTTAGCTCATCAGGCTAAGAGATTTCAGTGATACTCGGTTTAGAGCTTCTTTCTTAGCCCATCAGGCTAAGTATTTACTGAGTGTGCTCTCAGTTTGAGTGGCTTGAATAGCCAATACAGTTTTCAGTTTCATAGTTACTATTTTACTTTGCATATTCTACATTTCAGTGCTACTTTTACTTACAGTTTTCCTGCACTTTCCTAGCCTTGTTTCTATATAGGATGCTAGTCTTACTATTTTTATATGCATATATAGGATGTTAGTCATGTTTTTAGTTTTATAATGTTTTACACATGATCAATTACTGTTATATCACTTAGCATAAACCTGTTTTGATCATAAGCATGTTTATGATGTATTTTCTTTACAGTATTTGTCTAGTTTTTCTTACCTGACCTTGTTGTAGTTGCTAGGAGGAGGTATGTGCTTACTTCCTAGTTAATTTAGTTATAAATTGTTTGTTTATAACTTTACACCGTTCTTTTCTTATGCTTTTCTGCACCTACTTGCTTTTGTATTGGTTTATGGTGATATCTAAATAACATAATCAATTGTTTACCCTAAAATGTGCTTAGACAATAGTCTAACCAGTTTTTCTTTTGTTGATTGGGGCCCTACCATTATAAAACTGATAATGATAGGTTCTGAGTTTATTGAAACAGTTGATCCAGTGGAGAGCTTGCCATTGGAGGAGGAGTTTGTGCCTGAAGACCCTTAGATTTAGTTTCCTTTCTACTTGTCAGATTGAGAGTTTTCTTTTCAGTTCTATAAACTTATTAAAATATTGTAATAATACAGGTTAAATCTTTTCTTTTTAGCACTTTACTTATTCTGAATTATTGTATTGTATGGATGGATGTTGTATTTTATGCTTCCGCGCTCTCTGCATTTTCTTGTATATTCATTTAGTGAGATATTTACCTTATGAATGGCAAAGTCCTTAGTTAAATTGGATTAGAGTATATGTCTAATCCAATTCTAAGTGGGGACCTTGTCATTTGGTGACCCCTCCACTGTAATCATATTAACTTAAGAGTTAACAGGACCACGGCGAGGCAGGGTCGCCACATCTAGGAACTAAGAACTTAGTGAAATGTTATTCTACTGATTATAAGACAAAATAATCAATTGAGAACTTGAGAATCTGAGATTTATATTCAACCTTTAAGATAATTTCATTATCTTATAGATTGAATCATCCTACACCCACATGGAAGGTTCAAAGAATTAAATAATGAATCATTTAAAGAAATTCAATTGGAGGTTGTTCAATTCAAGTAGAAGATCTAAGGTTTAAGATCTAAGATCTAAAATTTGATCACTTTAAACTTAAATTAGGTTTTCAACTTAGACCTTCTAAATGTTTTTCTTTAGAATTCAAGCTCATAAGTTAACTTAATTGAACTTATTAATTTGAGATTTAACATCTAAAATTATTAAATTCAATTATTAAGGCAAAGTGATTCTTTTTAGGATCACTTAAGATCTAGATGTCTTAATTAAGGCTAAATAAAAATTTCTTAACTTAACATCCATATTATTAACATCATTAGTCTAAGAGTTCAGTAGAATATTAATAATCTAACCAAGAGTATTTTACTGAGTTTTCCAAGGTTTAAGAGACACTTAAGCATATTTTGGTCAAAATGACCAAAATATCCCTCTTAAGGCTAAATATAGGATTTTAGGATTTAATTATCCAAATTACTTCTAATCTATTTTAATATGTTCCATATTGGTTAATGAAATGAGAAACACACTTAACTTAGGTTTTGACAACTTAATTAGGCTAATTAGCACTAATCACTCTCTTAAGCCAAATAAGGGGATTAATAAATTTAGACATTCTTAGGGCAATCCAACCTTACCCAGAGATTCCAATATACTTAGGATAGCATTATGAATCACTCTTGCCAAAATTAGAGTCTTAATTAGGGTTTTGTTCACTAATCCCTAATTTGGGTGATTAAGAAATGATTAAGAAAATTAAGTGTTCAAAATTGGTTTTAAGGGTCTGAAATTGTTCTTTAAGGTTTACTAAGCAATTAGAGCCCTTAATCAAGTAGTTTAAACATTAATTGAATTTATTATGATTTAATTAAAAATAGAAAAGGTTTAATCAATTACTTTAAATCTAACTATTGGATCTGTGATTTTATTCTATATTTAGATTCCTTGTATTTTTCTAATTCAAATAGTATATTGGATCATACCATTTGGATCAGTATAGATAAAATTATTCAATTAATTTAATCTGTATTTTTATTTAAATTAAAACTATAGGATTCGATTTATTAAATTAATAACCATAGAAAATGCATTCCTATAAATCGCTAATAATCACGACCCAATATCAAAAGGCGTGGGTCACAGGTCGTCCCGACCCAGACTTCATCTCCTTCATCTCGATGATACCCGACGCTAGGAGACCTTCCTTCGCCAAATTCGCCGTGCTCCGGCCACACCATGCCTAAATCTCGATGGCTACACCTTCAGGAGACTCAGACACATCGATCAAGGCAAGAACCCCCATCTGGGTCATTCTGGATCAGTGGGGTGCTACTTGACCGAGATGCCTCTTCACAGACGATTAAGGTTTACTGTGAGGAGATAGTCCTCTTCACAGAAGCTGTTAATTGACCAGGGTTCGATGCCTACACCTTCATGGAGGTGAGGCGAATCAAACCCCCATGGTTTCATAACTTGGGGTGCAGCCGATCGCTAGGTCCTTACTCGGACTCAGTCATGGCTCGGCCGCTAGCTCAATCGATCGATACGATCGATTCGAGCTAGCTTAGCCCCAGGCGACAATCACGACTGGTTCCCTAGGTGTCTACGGCTAGTTAGGCGACATCTAGAGGCTCAATGCAGGGATAGAACGAGGAATTGAATCGAAGGAATTCAATGGTAGAAGGCTGTACCTGAGGACGGGTTGCAGGCTCGGCTGAGGGAGAATTGAAGTGCCTCCGAGCTCCCTGGATGACAGACGAAGGTTCACAAGGGGTCTGAACACCAGACGGGCCCTCTATCAGCGGTTCTAAGCTTCTGTAACGTTGAGAATTCGCCGAGGTGAGACGGGAGCTCCATGGACTTTGGCTGCCAATTGAGGGTTCACAATGAGAAAAGGGACTCACTGTGAGCTCCAAGGAGTATTTATAGGTCGGAGGAGGCCCTAGGGTTGGTTTCCAGAGCTCGAGCAATGGGGAGGAGGCTCGGGCCAAAGAGAAAGGCTCGGGCCAACGGGTATGGGTATTTTGGGGAGAAGGCAACCGGCAGGACGAACGCGCCGAGGGCAGGAGAGGAAATTTGGGGTTTTCCCGTACTGCTACGAGGGCTAGGAGGTGTCAGGCTGTCGGGGGGGACCAGACGCAGACGGGGCGAGATGAGGGAGACGATCCACAGTGCTCGGGTTCGTGTCCGCCATCTAATGGATCGACTGTTGGTCTCGGATGGCTCAGATGTGTTACTTAAACGGGATATGATGGTAGCCGTCGGATGCTGGCGATGGATCCGATGCATAGGATCTAACCTTAACACTGAGGAGATTCCGTCGATCGATGGTTTGCGCTAGGATACGTGCCAATGCATCGAGTGGCTTAACCCGGTGCCCAGCTGTCGGGACCCCGCAGCGGATCTGCCGTGGCCTCGCCAGTAAATCCCGCCTTTTATAATTTAATTAATTATATAGTTTAAATATAAATAAATCAATTAAATAATATATAAAATTTTTCTAAATATTCTAAATCCAATTTAGGACCAAATGAGCTCCAAATATTCCCAAAAATTTACCCTTAGCTAATTAGGATATGAGGAATTCAAAAATGAAATCAGATTTTAATTTAGAGATCAAATTAATTTAAGTATTTTTTCAAGGCTTAAAAATAGCCAAAAATACCAAATTTTTTATTTTAGCTCCGATTGATTCCAAACTTCTAGGGTTATATTTAAATGACCTATTGAGTCTAATAGAATCAAAATTAAAGCTTGGTTTAGCTTCATTAAATCCAAATTTAGCTAAGATAACAACTAGGGTTGTTACACGCTACCATTATAAAATTGATAATGGTAGATTCCGAGCTGTTTGAGGAGGTAAAGCCTTCAGAGGAGCAGATCTAGGAGGAGGTTCAGGTTGCTGAGGATCCTTAGACTACTTGCTAGTTTCTTTATAATTTTGCATTGTGAGGATGAGAGACTTTATATTTTAGCATTTAACTTTAATGTTTGTAACAATACAGCTTTAAATTGTACTTTTCTTTTCCTGCATTTTATATTCTGAGTTGAATGTTTCATATTTCATTATGGATGAATGGATGTTACTATAGCTTGTTCCTTTTTCTTCCGCACTCTGATTATGCAGTATACTCATTCAGTAATTATTCTTCCTTACTCTATATTATAAAGGGCATATCCTTCCCTTAAGATTAGATTAGAGTCTTAACCTTCCAACCTAATATTAAGTAAGGGATGTCCTAGGTGACGACCACTTCCTAATCCAGATGATTAGGGGGCGGCCGCCATAGGTATTCCTTCCCGAGTAACGCACCGTTCCGCCACCAACTATTTGCTAAATTAATTTGCACGTGGCGACGAGATGGGGCATTACACTACTCAACTATTCCCTTAACATATTTTATGATCTATGGGCTATAGGTTTAGAATTCTAACCATAAAAATTTCATAATTTAAGTTCCTCTCAATATTTTATGATCTATTCGCAATAAGATCCTCTCAATATGAATTATATGAGAATATTTTTATTAAATTTTTTTATTTGACTTGAATCAAAAATTCTAATTAAGATAAAAATATTTAAATATTCAAACTATTCAATTGAGCTTAGATTCGCTTTCAAATAACAGGGTTTGCTCTAAACACAATTTGGAGTCTAATGGAGAGGTTGAAGATTGATTAGATTGATAAATAGAAATTAACAACTTATGGCTGTTACTAGTGGTCCAATTGATCCCAAATTTTTAGGATTATATTCTAATGACTATGTGAATGAAATAAAATCAAATGTAGAGTGTGATTATGCTTATAATTAAGTATAGTAACAACTTAGTGTTGTTACACTATTTTTCAGCTTTCAGTTATTTCAACATTTTTTTGTAATAGTTTCCTATTTTATTTAATATTAATTTCATTAAACTATAAACTATATAAAAGCATGTTGAAACATTTTTGTTATGTTAGACTTATTTTCTAATACGAGGTACTTTTCTTTTTTTTCATCTAGGAAACTAGCATTTTGGATCTGACAATTTATCAGATCATGAGCAGTTTGAGGAGCCAGCTTTGGAGGCTTTCCAAGTGATCCAGAAGAACACGAAGGAACAATAGTCGATGCAGCTTTTATTAGTTTGCTTAGTACTTTAGCTATGAGATAAGACATATTTTCATTTACTGCTCCTTTAATTTTAAACAATAGTTTGTAATAATTAATCTAGATGTATGTTTATTTATTTTCTTTTTCAGGATGAATGCTTCTATTTAGATCTATGATGAATGTTTGGATGAATGCTCTTGGCTTCTGTACTTTGATTATTCCTATTTATACTTAGTATTATGATGTGATTAGTAGCAAATACTCATATAAGGTACTCATATATATTGAAAATATCCTTCTTTCCTTATAAGTCTAATTTGTATAAGTATTCCAACTAATATTTAAGATAAGAGTACTACTTATATTAAGAATTAGTCTTTAGTTCTAATTTGAGTAGACTCTCAGTGTTTGTATATGGGAATGTTTAGAAATCATTCCCAAGTAACGCACCATTTTGCCGCTAACTGTTTAAGGTATCCACTCCTTAAACCTCTTTGTTGCACGCGGTGATGGGACGAGGCGCTACATTAATCCAATTCATTTCTGTGATGATAGGATTAAGTTGTTAATAAGGTAAATTAGATTGTTGATTTAGGCTGTTTATTAGAATTGATAGCCTTATGATTAAGCTAAGACTCGATTATGTCTTATCATTTGAATAGGCAGTTAAGCTCGGGATAAATAAATAACAAAGAGGATATTATTTTATACTTTAGATGATTTTGAGTTTACCATACTTTCAAATTTCATATGGCATTTCAGCATATCCTATTTTGATGAATTTAAGTCATATGATTTATGCATGTTATATATGGTATATTATACATAACATATTATTATTGATCATGTGTCAATTGGGCGTAATTCTTGAATTCGGTGTGTTGGGGACAATCTCATATTCTATTATCAGTGAATTGGGCACAACTCTGATATTATATATATTATGTGTGTGTGTGTGTGTGTGTTAGGCATAAATTAAAGACTATTATGGGAGCATTTGGCTCATATTATAGTGGTGCATTGGGAATAAACTAAGAACTTATTATGGGAGAGTTGGACCCATATTATAGCAGTGTATTGGGCACAAATTAAGAATTATATATATATATATATATATATATATATATGTGTGTGTGTGTGTGTGTGTGTGTGTGTGTGTGTGTGTGTGTGTGTGTGTGTGTGAATGTTGGGCTCATTTGTTTTGGTGTGTTGAGCACATTCATTTGATTCGGTGCGCTAGGCACAAATTTATTTGTATGAGTGCTGTTGGGCGCATTTATGTTAGGTGCTATTGAAGGACATATATATTACATATTCCATAGCGCCTCGCCCCGTCATCGCGCGCAAACGAGTTAATCAATCGACGGCAAAGCGGTGCGCTACTCAGGAAGGGATTCCGCATCTCCCAAAATAACTGAGAATAAAACACTGAAGATTGCTAACTCAACCTCAAGAAGGGTTGAAAGCTAATACTTAAGATAAAAATAGTATTTTTATCTTAAGTATTAAGCTAATACATACATTGTATTATGAATTTAAGAATGAGAAGTTCAATATATGTATAGAAACATCAGCATTTCCAGTATGCCCATCACATCACAATATTAAGCATAAGTAATATAAAAATAGAGTGCAGAAGCTAAAGCAAATATTCAGAAATATTCATCATGGAAGCTGAATAAAGTATTTATCTCAGAAAAGAAAAGAAAATGCATCCATAGTTATTATAAACAGTTTACTGAAGTACAAAAAAGAGTTTAAATATTGAACTGAAAAATAACTAAGCAAAATAGTAAAGACTAGAGAAGAGTTCACTAGTGCTTCACGAACTTCTCCTGGATCTCCTGAGTATCTACCAGATCTGGCTCCACTAACTTCTTTAGATCTAGTAAATTGTCGGATCCCAAAAATACCACGTATTAGACAATAAGTCTAACACATCAAAAGCTATTCAAAACAGTTATAATTATCTAACTTAACATTTAAGTAATTTAAATAAAACTAACAAAAAATTGCAAAAGTTAAAAATCTATAAATAGTATAAAGCAAAAGTAAAGTAAAATTGAGCTGTAAACTAAATACTGAGTGTAAGTAAAATAATAAATGATTTGAATCTGAGTAAGTAATGATGTAAAATTATGATGTGTGCCACTGAGATTATGCATCTGAATATACAACTGTACTATATGCCATTGATATACAACCAAAATATCACTGAGCTGCCATGGATATATAGTCTACTATCTACATACATTGTATTAAAAAATATAGTTTACTGTGATGCCTTAATATCCTAAATTTCCCCTGTTGATGTATGCAATATCCCATAATTCATATATAATCGCTGATACACATACTCATGCTTATGTATATGCTCATATTTTTAAGACTACATGTCTTAAATTTAGAAATTTAGAAAATTGCTTTAAAATTGGATTATAAATATATTGTTTCCATTGTGCAAAATCCATCCAAATTGATTCTGACTCCTAGCTCTAGATCATTAGGTGGTTTTATTTAATATTTCAATTAGAATCATCCGTTGGACATGTTGTATATATATAGTTGGTATGTTTCCAAGAATGATGAATTTAACACTTAGTTTGTTTTAAATTATGCTTATCGACGTGCACAATAGTACCTTAGCCTTGCAAGGGGTTGGAGGAAGAAGGAACCTTTATCTTTTTCCAAATCTTCGAGATGAGCTTCTTCTTTCAGCACAAGGGATCAATGGAGGAGAAGATGAGAAAATTTTTAGCAAGCAAGATAAGAGGGACTGTACAATCCTTTTAAAGGAGGAGAGTGAGAGGGAGGCTCCATCATGAGCTAGGGGCTAGGATGTGAGGTTGCCTAGGGAGGGCATGGCTAAGAGGAGAGGAGGGGGATGGCCTCAAGTGACTTGCATGGGGGGGGGGGATGGCCAGCCAAAATTAAGGGAGGAAAGAGGGATTAAATGCAAATTAAGGAATAATTAATTATTATTCTTATTTTTTAATTTATTAAAAATTCAAATTAATTAAATGTGCTCCAAAAAATTCTAAAAATTCACCCCTAGCTAATTTTGGGGTGATGAATTCGACGGTGAAGTCATATTTCGATTTTGACAAATATTTAATTATGCTAATTTTCAGGGTATTTAATTATATTAAAATATTGACGAAAATTTGACGACTTCCAAACGCGTCCAAAACATCACCCCTAGCAAATTTAGGGGTGACAATCGCAACGACTAAGTTGGATTTCGATTTCGAGATCAAAATAAATACATAAATTTTCTAATTAATTAAATATTATAATAATCCAAAAAGTTCGATTTAGCTCTGAGTTGCACCAAATCTTCGGGGATTGGGTCTAATGACTGGATGAACTTAATTAGGTTACGATTAAGCTAAAATTAAGCTGGGTAACAATCTTGAGTTATTACATCTTCTTCCTTCAGCAACTGAGCAAAATAAAAAAAAAATGGGGGTGAGAGCTGAGAACTCTAGTTTTCAGAAAGATGGAGGTATGGATTCAGCATGGGCTCTCCCATCAGTAACATGGTTGAGAAGGAGAGATGAGGGACTATATAAAGGAGAAAAGAGGTGTGACTTAAGCATAGATGGAGCAAGAACCTTACCCATCAACAGCATGGGTTCTGCAAGGTTCTCCATTGCTGTGTGTAACAACCTAAGCTGTTACTAAGGTCAAATAGGACTAATCCAAGTCCTAATTAAGTCATTTAGAACCTACCTCTAAGATTTGGATCAAATTAGGGATCAAATAGAGCAGAAACCTAATTTCTAGGAAATCCAGAAAATCATAGAAATTGACTTTTTATTTAGACCTCAAATCAAAAATCTGACTTCGCCATTGCGTTCACCACCCCTAAATTAGCTAGGGGTGAAGTTTTGAAGGCATTTGGAAGTCATTGGATTTTTGGCAAATATTTTAATATTATTTAAATACTTGAAAATTCGAATAATTAAATATTCGTCAGATCAAAAATCAGAGTGCGTTGTTGTATTCCTCACTCCTTATTTAGCTAGGGGTGATTTATTGAAAATTTTTGGAACACATTTAATTGATTAATTATAATTAATAAAATAGGCTCTTAAATATTTAAATAATAATATAAATTAAGAAGTTAACAGCCATCGTCAGTCTGGAGCTGACGCCGTTGGTCTTCAATGAGTTTACCGTCTCATCTGACGGTTCCTTCGAACCGTCCGATCATAAGATCGGACGGCTCTCGTCCGTCTTCCCTACGGCAACATGCAAGACTTCCGCGTGCCTAGGGCTTGCCCACGCGTCGCTCCATGCGCAATGGAGGTGGCACTCGCCGCTTACAACACCCCATTAAATCCATAATCAATCTTCCCTCATCCATTTTTCATCCTCAAGACCCTGTGGTAAGCCCAGATTCTTGTCAATCAAACCCTAGTTCTCTCCTGCCATTCGCATCAAGGACCTACTTTTCCTCCTATCGATTTTTATGTATTTAGTGCTGCAATTTTTCTATAATAAATCAACCTCTGTCATGCTACTCTTCGGTTGCGATCGATCGAGGGTGATCGATCGCACCGATTAACCGTAATCGTGCGAAGAGCCTCGGGAGGGAGACGAAACGGCATCGTTCATCCGCCGTTGGATTCGAAGCGACGGACCTAAATGAAGCCAATCTTAACCGTTGATCAAACGGTCTGTCTTGATCGCTCCGTGGGCCGGTTCGCGTTGGCCGAACCCATCGGTTCACATGAACCGCGATTTTGATGACGTGGCGCTGCGGGCGTGGGACCCACCGGTACATCTCAGCGGCATATGTGCCATAATTCTGCGTATGTGGGACCCGTTCGCCAGTCTTCAGCGAACCATGTCCAAACACGTGGACGTGGGGCCCGCCTCCGTCAAAATCCTGCAGATAAAAGAAAATTAAAAAGAATAAAAAGTTATAACTATAATTATATTAATTAATAAATAGCTAATATAATATATAAATAGATATTAATTTAAAACAAATAAATATGTATACATATACTTATATATATATATATATATATATATATATATATTAATCTACCTAAAATTATATGTATATGTATATATATATATATATATATATATATATACTTATAATATATACATATATAAATAGAATAAAGAATAATTAATTAAATAATGTATTAGTTAAATTAGATAAATATAATTAAACAGTGAATTAATAATTGCATTTAATTTAATTAATACCCTAATTTTAAGAAATACATAACTCAATACATATAAATCCAAATCATACAAATGAATATATTAAATTCATCAGAAAAATTTAAAAAATTTATTGGGACTATCAAATTTCATTTAAAGTAATATTTCACATAGTGACATTTAGGTATTTGGATTATTATAAAAATACCACCAAACTTTATTTAGCCATATCTTTATACACATTAATCCAAATATACCCAATATGGGTCTCAAAATACTCAAAAAATCCTAAGGACTATTTTAGTAGTGTTAACTATGCTGTTTGGATTAAATTTAGACTAATCACATTTAAGATCTAACCTTAATTCGGTAAATTAACCCTAGAACTTCAATTGATCATAAGTTGGTCAATTGAGCTCCAAATTAAGTGATCCAAATATTCATTTAGATCAAAAAAACCTAAATTATAATAATATATAAAAATATTTAGGATCCAATAGTTAGATTTGCTAATCAATCTTAATTACTTTAAAACTTGATTAATGAATATTAGCAAATCTAATAATCCAAATTGCACAATTTAAGTTTCAAAGAACTCCTTAATTATTTTAGAATTTAATGGCGTGGTTTGATTAGTGATTTAGTGATTAATTTTACTAATCACTCACTAATCACTTAAACCATAATTAGGCCATAACTTAGCCAATTAAGTTCCAAATTGAACCTACCACTAGTCAAGAAAATCAGTGGATCATTTGTTAATCATAGCCACTAATTTTACTCAATTTGGACATTAATTGGATAAGTTAGAAAATTTTGATCTTAATTAGGAACCCTTAATTATCATTTAAACCCTATAATTTGTATCAGTTATAACTTAGCCAATACATATCAGAATTTAATGATTTTAGGTTCTATGGAAAGCTTAGGACTTAAACTTTAATAAACTGACAGAAAAATTAGGTATCATTAGGGTAAAAACTACTAATTTGCCCTTATAGGTCAAATTCTTTAAATTGACCTTATAAAGCTTAATACTTAACCAAAATTAATGAACCTATTGTCTAAACTCATATTAGACAGTAAATAATCACTCCACTTTATTAAAATCCAGAATTTAATACTAATTCATAGAAATGAAATTTCAAATTATTAAGTAAAGGCAAAATGGTCTTTTTGCCCAGAATTAGGGTTTAATGAATTTAAGACATGATTTCATCTTTAAATCATAATATATAGTAATTAAAATGATTTAGGCCTTGATTTAAATAATTCTAAGTCTCAAATTAGAAATTTGATGAAAATCCTAAGTTAAGTCTTAAGTAAAACTTAAGTGAGTTATGAGAGACCTTCCTTTCTCTTTGAACTTCATAGATCATCCTTTAGGTCTTATAACCTTAGTTAGGATGTGTGTCTGAGTGATACTCTTAGTACTTAAGAGCTTAAATTCCTAAGATTATGAGTAAATCTTAGGTTAGAATTCATCTAATGAGTAAAGTGGGTTACTCATTAAGGTAAAACCTTAATTTTATTAGTTTATTAGATTTTTTATAGTTTATTAATTGATTATTTGATCTTTTAACATTAGAGTTAGGATTAGAAATCTATCATATTGAGTTTAACTTAATTAAATAGGATTTGCCTTAACATTTAATCAGTGAGATGGGATTAAACTTTAGTTCTTAAGATGACCCTGTGATTAAGTAATTGAACTTTATTCTTTAGAGTTTGATTCTTAATCCTTTCAATCTTGATTTGGCTAATCAAGATTTGATTTGAGATTTATAAAATAAGAAATTAAGATGATTGATTTATTTATTTAAATCTTGTAGATGACTTTGATTCAGTTATAATTAGAATGTGGCCAATCCTAATTATATTTAACTTGTATGTTTGTGATTCTAAGTTACAGATAGTGTAGGAATTGATAATTCTGAATCTTATGTAACTTAGAGTAGATTGAACGATTAAATTAGAAAATAAGTGATATTACAAAGTTTGTGTAGTGCTAATTATTTTCTGGAATTTGAAATGCTATGCTTTTCTTATTATTTGAGCCATTTTATACTTCTGGACATACTTAATATAAATACTTGATGAATATTTTATGTTATAATTTGAATTACATTCATATAACATTTTGCATAATTTTATAAGAAAATATAAATAAAATAAATAACATTATACTTGTGGTTTATATTTTACTTAGCCTGCCATTTAGTATAACTTTATTTTAGGACAACTTTTGCCTATGGAATTTCCCCTATGGTATGTTACTTTGGCATGGGGATGTTTCTCCTATATGCTTATTAGGTACTTTGTAGTTTTTACTTTAATCTGGGATGTTTCTCCTAGACTATTTAGATGGGATTTTACTTTAGGATCTGGGATGTTTCTCCTAAATGCCTTTTTGGTGGATATTACTTTAATCTAGGATGTTTCTTCTAAATGAGCAGATGGACTTTACTTTTTGGCAGACTAAGTAAGAATATCTCACATCGTACAGTTACTTTAATTTACTTTTCCTTTTCAGTTATTGAACATTTACTTTACAGTCTCTTTACAGTTACTTTACACATTTACTTTACAGTCCAAACTTACTTTACTTTATAGTTCAATATATTTTCTGTCTTATTTTTCATTTTCTACAGTTCCTTTATATTTTAGAAATTTCTGTATGTCAGCTGTTTTACTTACTTGAAAGCATGTTAGGTTGTTAGACTTATTTTCAGTACACTACTTTTACTTATATCATAAACTGGCATATTTAGTTTGATCATATTTCTTAGGACTTTTCGTTGTACTTAGTAGATTTATGTATGCACTTTACTTATCTTTTATACAGCCTGAGTTGAGGTTTGTTTCTACCTCATAACTTGTTCTTCCTTTCTTGTCGCTTTACCGTTATGCTTTGCTTAAATCTCAGTTGTGATATCATTAAAATATATTAAAATTTATTACCTTAAAATGTACTTAGATATTTTGTCTAACAAGATTTTTCTTTGTTGGCTGGGGCCCTACCATTATGAAACCGATAATGGTAGATTATGAGTTTTTCAAGGAGATTGAGCCTACAGATGAGCAAATCCAGGAGGAGGTTCAGCTTACTGAGGATCCTTAGTTTACTTGATAGATTGCTTACTTTTACTTTGTGAGGATAAGAGACATTTGATGTTTCAGTCTTTAAAACTTTAATGTTTGTAATAATACAGAACTAAATTGTACTTTATTTTCCTGCATTGTATATTCTGAGCTGGATGTCTTTACATTATGGTATGGATGATTACTTCAGTTTGTACTTTTCTTTCGCACTCTGATTTCATAGTATACTCATAAGTGATTGTTAATCTTTGCTTTATTATGAAAAGCACATCTCTCTCTTAAGAGTGGATTGGAGTCTTAAATTCCAATTTTATGTTAAGTAAGGCATGTGCTTAGTGACGATCACACCCTAATCCTTATAATTAAAGGGGGAGGCCGCCACTGTTGGTATCAGAGAACTCCATAAGGTGTCAGATTGGAATTTGTATTCCTATCTACCTAATGGATAGTTCTTCTGCCATACAATCACTAAATAAATTCTAGAATAACATCCATATTTCTATCATCCAATATTCAGAATAGCCGGAGTAACACACTTATAATAAGAATACAAGAGTAATCAAACCCATACATTAGGAACTTTAAGAACCAAATAATTATGTTATAAAGTTCTTCCTTCAAAATTACATGATTAAAACCATCAAATAAAATACCATATCATTTTATTCTCCTAAAGAATATTTGTTATTCATATTCAGGTGTGATAATGAATTATGGTCAATCTTCCTCCGCTCCTGCTGCATCAAGCAGCTATTCATCTAAAATTAAAACACTACTTGAGATAGTTAAAACCTTAGTAGATACAAATGCTAGGCAGTCTAAAAAGATAAAAAGGTTGATAGCTATGCAAAATAATCCTTCTCCTACATCGGTTAATCCTATACCTTATTCTCAATAATACCAGCAAAATACCGATGGACTTCTTCATAGTTTCATTAGACTGGGGACTATAGTATTTAACGGGATAATGTCGGCCATGGATACAGTTAGTTGGCTTAAGATGGTTGAGAAGAATCTTACTAGCTTAAATTGTCCTGAATCTGAAGCCATTTGATTAACCACCCATATGTTCCAGCAAGAGGCTGAATTCTGGTGGGAGAACCTTCATAAAACATTATTCGCCGAAAATCGTATTACTGAAATTCCCTGGAATAGTTTTGTAGAAGCATTCACAGCAGAATATATCCCTCCCTCTGTTCAGAATGATTTAGAGGATATGCTTTTCAATCTCAAGCAAGGGAACCGCACCTTATCTGAATATGAAACAGAGTTCAGACGATTGTCCAGATTTGCACCAATCATGGTTCAGACAGAAGGCGCTCGATGCCACAGATTTCTCAGTGGCCTACGAGAATCTATAAAAGATCAGATTATTCCATTAAGACTATCCAACTTCATAGAGCTAATGGAGACAGCTGGAGTGATTGATCGGCACCAGTCCCAAAAGGAGAATAAGAGAATTTTTAATGTATCCTCACAAAGAAATAATGATCCCAGGAGAATTAGGCTCCCTTTAGAAAAAATATATCAAATAGAAGCTGAAGAACCACCATCAGATCCTTATAATGGATGTACTAGGCCACATCCATTTGGAAAATGCTATCATAACCAATAATGCTGCTACACCTGCGGTAGAAAATGACATTTTTACCAACATTGCAGGTATGATATGACCATCAATGGTGCTCGTATTGATCATACAAAATGCAACCAAGTGCTAAATCCAACTCCGATCAACCGTCGAGATCAACCATTAACCATCATGCCTGCTCAGCAAACTACAAGGTCTATTCAGAGAAAGGATGGAGGAAATTTAAACTAACCCAGCACCTCCAAAGCTCCTCAAAAATAGGTTTTTAATAAGAAACATACATGATTAGCTAGAGCTTACACTCTCACTCCAGTGGAGGCTGCTGAAGATAACAATGTCATAACAGGTACGCATATTTAATTATATTCCAAGTATTACTAAATTCGAATAATCATAGTTAAGTGTGCATAGTTCATATTTCATTCTTTAAGCTTTTAAGTAATTTCGATTAAATATTAGGTACCATATGTGTTAATGATCGCTCGTTTAAGATACTATTTGATACGGGAGCTAGCCATTCATTTATATCTGAGGCTTTTGCTAAGAGTTTAAATTTGTCATGCTACAAAATGGCAAGGACCTTATCTGTTGGGCTTCCATCTGAAACTCAACTCAACCCCACTCAGTTTTGCAATCTTCAAATACCTTTGAATAAGCAAACATTTCAGGCCAAATTAATAATCCTACCTATAGTAAACTTTGATATTATTTTGGGAATGAACTGGCTTAGTACCCACAATGCAATCATAAATTGTCAACAAAAGAAGATAACCATCAAATCGATGAATACCTCGGAAACCTTTGTAGGAAGGTTTAGTACCTTAAGTTCATTAATCAATACAATGATGGCAATTAAATTAATGAACAAGGGTTGTTCAGCACACCTAATTACCATGCTGGGAAATAGTAAAAAAGACATACCACTTTTTGAGATTAAGGTGGTTAATGAATTTACTGATGTTTTTCCTGATGAGTTACCTGGATTGCCTCCACCAAGAGAAGTTGAACTAGCAATCAATTTAGTTTCAGGTACTCAACCAATTTCAAAGGCTCCTTACAGAATGGCTCCTAAGGAACTTCATGAGCTTAGTGAGCAACTAAAAGAACTATTAGACAAGGGTTTTATCAAGCCAAGTATGTCACTTTGGGGTGCCCCAGTGCTATTTGTTAAGAAGAAAGATGGGTCTATGCGAATGTGTATAGACTATAGAGAATCAGATAAAGTCACTATTAAAAATAAATACCCACTTCCCAGAATTGATGATTTAATCGATCAGTTATCCGGGGCAATAGTATTCTAGAAGATTGATTTAAGATCCGGATATCATCAACTCCAAGCAAAGGATTCTGACATGGAGAAGACATCATTTAGAACACGGTATGGACACTACGAATTTCTTGTGATGTCCTTTAGACTCACCAATGCACTTTCTATTTTCATGGATTTAATGCAGCGAATCCTAAAGCCATTCTTAGATAAATTTGTAATAGTATTCATTGATGATATACTCATCTATTCAAAGACTATGGAAGGTCATGAAGACTATTTAAGAACAGTATTAGAGACTTTGCGAGAACATAAATTATATGCCAAATGTTTAAAATGTGAATTCTGGTTGAAGTCAGTAGCATTCCTAGGTCATATTGTAGATGCTCAGGGAATCCAGGTTGATCAACAGAAGATCTGTGCTATTCAAGAATGGAACCAGCCAAAAACAGTAACCGATATAAGAAGTTTCTTAGGTCTCACTGGCTACTATAAAAAATTTGTCAAAGGATTCTCTCAGATAGCTGCTCCATTAACCAAGCTAACTCAGAAAGCTGTTCTATTTATTTGGGCTCCTGAATGTGAAAAGGTATTTCAAACCTTAAAAGATGCCCTTTCTACTGCTCCAATATTAGTGATACCAAAAGAAGGTATGAACTATCAAGTATATACAGATGCCTTAGGAACTAGATTAGGTTGCGTGCTAATGCAAGAAGGAAAAGTGATTGCATATGCTTCATGACAGTTGAGGCCTCATGAGAGGAATTATCCAGTACATGATCTAGAACTTGCTGCAGTAATTTTTGCATTAAAAATATGGTGTCACTATTTGTACGGTGTTCAATGCTCTATTTTCACTAACCACCAAAGCTTAAAATACATCTTCACTCAACGCGAGTTGAATTGTCGCCAAAGAAGATGGTTTGAATTGATTAGTGACTATGATTTAGATATTCAATACCACCCATGAAAAGCAAATGTGGTGGCAGATGCCCTTAGCCGTAGTGCAACGCTATCAATAATGATCGGTACAAGTTCATTAATAGAAGAGTTTCAAAGATGGGAATTAATCCTATTCTGAGTGATGTAATGAGCTCAATATTAACTAACATAAATGTAGAGCCCATATTTCATAGAGATGTATCCATCTCTCAAACCAAAGATGAAGAATACTTAAAGTTCAAGATGGATATTGAAGGAGGATGCCATCATGATTTACAATTGCGTGGGTCAGTAATTTATCAAGATAATCATATATGGATTCCTAAGTCCATATAGCAGGAGGTGTTAATTAAAGGACACAATTCTGGTTATCAAATACATCCTGGAAGCTCGAAAATGTATCAGGATCTGAAACAGTCATTTCAGTGGCCAAGGATGAAAAGAAATGTGGTAGAATTTGTTGAGAAATGCCATGCTTGTAGTTTGGTCAAAGTAGAATACCAGAGACCTAGTGGTTTACTTCACCCACTCGAGATACCTGAATGGAAGTGGTTGGATATATCAATGGACTTTACAATGGGATTGCCTCGATCAAAATCTAGATCTGATGCAATTTGGGTGATTGTTGATAGATTAACTAAATCCGCTCACTTTATTCCTATTTGGTAGACAGACTCAGTGGAGAAACTTGCCAAACTGTATATCAAAGAAATAATCAGGTTACATAGAATTCCTAAATCGATTGTATCCGATAGAGACAGTCGATTTACCTCAAGGTTCTGGCAGGTTGTGCATCAAGATCTAGGCACAACTTTAGCATTGAGTACAGCCTTCCATCCACAAACAGATGGACAAACAGATCGAGTAAATCAGGTTCTGGAGGATCTACTTAGATTATGTATCCTAGATTTTGCTGGATCTTGGGAAGATCATCTTCCGTTAGTAGAATTCGCCTATAGCAATAGCTTCCAAGCTAGCATAAAAATGGCTCCCTACGAAGCCTTATATGGCAGAAAATGTAACACACCATTGGCATGGTCATGGATAAGCAGTGTTCAGCTATATGGGTCTGAATTAGTGGAAGAAACAAATAAGAAGATTCAGTTGATTCAATAGCGTATTCGTATAACTCAAGATCGCCAAAGTAAATTTCATGATAGGCATCATCGTTCCTTAGAATTTAGAATTGGAGACTTCGCCTACTTAAAAGTTAGTCATATGAAGGAATTCTTTAGATTTGGCATAGCAGGAAAACTTAATCCCCGTTATGTTGGCACATTTGAAATATCAGCAAAGATAGGTTCCTCCACCTATCGATTAAATCTTCCAGATGATTTTCCAGCAGTTCATAACATATTCCATGTGTCGTCCTTAAGGAAGTGCCTTCGAGATCCATCACATCTTATTCAATTTCCAGAAATTCAAATACAGCCAGATTTGACATATGCTGAAGAACCGATTCAGATTATGGCTCGTGATCGCAAACAACTAAGGAATCGAGCAATCAATATGATTAAAGTCCAGTGGAAGAATCATTCATGTAACGAAGCCACTTGGGAAAAAGAATCTGATATGTGACAGAAGTACCCAAATCTCTTTAACTAAGGTACTTCTTAATTCCATCTTCTTGCAATTCAACGTTCTATATTTGCTTTATTTTTCCATTTGAGTGATGTCGAGGACGATATCGTTCTTAAGTGGGAAAGTCTGTAACAACCCAGGTTGTTACTAAGGTCAATTAGGACTAATCCAAGTTCTAATTAAGTCATTTAGAACCTACCTCTAAGATCTGGATCAAATCAGGGATCAAATAGAGCAGAAACCTGATTTCTGGGAAATCTAGAAAACTATAGAAATTGACTTTTTATTTAGACCTCAAATTAAAAATCTGACTTTGCCATGCATTCACCACCCATAAATTAGCTAGGGGTGGAGTTTTGAAGGCATTTGGAAGTCATTGGATTTTTGGCAAATATTTTAATATTATTTAAATACTTGAAAATTCGAATAATTAAATATTTGTCGGATCAAAAATTCGAGTACGCCGTTACATTCCTCCCTCCTCATTTAGCTAGGAGTAATTTGTTGGAATTTTTTGGAACACATTTAATTGACTAATTATAATTAATAAAATAGGCTCTTAAATATTTAAATATTAATATAAATTAAGAAGTTAACGGCCGCCGTCAGTCTGGAGCTGACGCCGTTGGTCTTCAATGAGTTTACCGTCTCATCTGATGGTTCCTTCGAACCGTCCGATCAGAAGATCGGACGGCTCTCGTCCATCTTCCCTGCGACAACACGCGGGACTTCCGTGTGTCTAGGGCTCGCCCATGCGTCGCTCCACGCGCAATGGAGGTGGCACTCGCCTCTTACAACACCCCATTAAATCCATAATCAATCTTCCCTCGTCCATTTTTCATCCTCAAGACCCTGTGGTAAGCCCAGATTCTTGTCAATCAAACCATAGTTCTCTCCTACCGTTCGCATCAAGGTACCTACTTTTCCTCCTATCGATTTTTTATGTATTTAGTGCTGCAATTTTTCTATAATAAATCAACCTCTGGCATGCTACTTTTCGGTTGCGATCCATTGATCACTCGATCGATCGCATCGATTAACCCTAATCGTGTGAAGAGCCTCGGGAGGGAGACGAAACGGCATCGTTCATCCGCCATTGGATTCGAAGCGACAGACCTAAACGAAGCCAATCTTAACCATTGATCAAACGGTCTGTCTCGATCGCTCCGTGGGCCGGTTCGCGTTGGCCGAACCCGTCGATTCACATGAACCACAATTTTGTTGTCGTGGCACTGCGGGCGTGGGACCCACCGGTACATCTCAGCGGCATATGTGCCAAAATTCTGCGTATGTGGGACCCGTTCGCCAGTCTTCAGCGAACCATGTCCAGACATGTGGACGTGGGGCCCGCCTCCATCTAAATCCTATAGATAAAAGAAAATTAAAAAGAATAAAAAGTTATAATTATAATTATATTAATTAATAAACAGCTAATATAATATATAAATAGATATTAATTTAAAATAAATAAATATGTATACATATACTTATATATATATATATATATTAATCTACCTAAAATTATATGTATATATATATATATACTTATAATATATACATATATAAATAGAATAGTGAATAATTAATTAAATAATGTATTAGTTAAATTAGATAAATGTAATTAAACAGTGAATTAATAATTATATTTAATTTAATTAATACCCTAATTTTAAGAAATACATAACACAATACATATAAATCCAAATCATACAAATGAATATATTAAATTCATCAAAAAAATTTAAAGAATTTTTTGGGACTATCAAATTTCTATTTAAAGTAACATATCACATAGTGATATTTAGGTATTTAGATTATTATAAAAATACCACCAAACTTTATTTAGCCATATCTTTATACACATTAATCCAAATATACCTAATATAAGTCTCAAAATACTCAAAAAACTCTAAGGACTATTTTAGTAGTGTTAACTTTGCTGTTTAGATTAGATTTAGACTAATTATATTTAGGACCTAACCCTAATTTGGTCAATTAATCTTAGAACTTCAATTGATCATAAGTTAGTCAATTGAGCTCTAAATTTAGTGATCCAAATATCCATTTAGATCATAAAAACCTAAATTACAATAATATATAAAAATATTTAGGATCCAATGCTTAGATTTGCTAATCAATCCTATATACTCTAAAGCTTGATTTGTGAATATTAGCAAATCTGATAATCCAAATTGCACAATTTAAGTTTCAAAGAACTCTTTAAGTACATTAGAACCTAATGGTGAGGTTGAATTATTGATTTGGTGATTAATTTTACTAATCACTCACTAATCACTTAAACCCTAATTAGGCCATAACTTAGCCAATTAAATTTCAAATTGAGCTTACCACTAGTCAATGAAATCAATGGATCATTTGTTAATTATAACCATTGATTTTAATTAATTTGGACATCAATTGGAGAAGTTAGAAAAAATTGATCTTAATTATGAACCCTTAATTATCATTTAAACCATAAAATTTGTATTGGCTATAACTTAGCCAATACATATCATAATTTGATGATTTTAGATTTTATAGAAAGCTTAGGACTTAACCTTTAATAAACTAACAGAAAATTTATGTATCATTAAGGTAAAAACTACCAATTTTTCCTTATAGGTAAAATTCCTTAAAGTGACCTTATAAGGCTTAATACTTAACCAAAATTAATGAACCTACTGTCTAAACTCATATTAGACAGTAAGTAATCACTCCACTTTATTAAAATCCAGAATTTAACACTAATTCATAAAAATGAAATTTCAAATTCTTAAGTAAAGGCAAAATGGTCTTTTTGCCTAGAATTAGGATTTAATGAATTTAAGACATAATTTCATCTTTAAATCATAATATATAGTAATTAAAATGATTTAGGCCTTGATTTAAATAATTCTAAGTCTCAAATTAGAAATTTGATGAAAACCCTAAGTTAAGTCTTAAGTAAAACTTAAGTGAACTATGAGAGACCTTCCTTTCTCTTTGAACTTCTTGGATAATCCTTTAGGTCTTATAACCTTAGTTAGGATGTGTGTCTGAGTGATACTCGTAGTACTTAAGAGCTTAAATTCCTAAGATTAGGAATAAATCTTAGGTTAGAATTAATCTAATGAGTAAAGTGGGTTACTCATTAAGGTGAAACCTTGATTTTACTAATTTATTAGATTTTTCATAGTTTATTAATTAATTATTTGATCTTTTAACATTAGAGTTAAGATTAGAAATCTATCCTATTGAGTTTGACCTAACTCAATAAGATTTGCCTTAATATTTAATCAGTAAGATGGGATTAAACCTCAGTTCTTAAGATGACCCTGTGACTAAGTAATTGAACTTCATTCTTTAGAGTTTGATTATTAATCCTTTCAATCTTGATTTGGCTAATTAAGATTTGGTTTGGGATTTATAAAATAACAAATTAGGATGATTAATTTATTTATTTAAATCTTGTAGACGACTTTGATTCAGTTATAATTAGGATATGGCCAATCCTAATTATGCTTAACTTATAAGTTCGTGATTATAAGTTACAGACAGTGTAGGAATTGATAATTCTGAATCTTATATAACTTAGAGTAGATAGAACGATTAAATTAGAAAACAAGTGATATCATAAAGTTTGTGTAGTGCTAATTATTTCCTTGAATTTGAAATACTATGCTTTCCTTATTATTTGAGCCCTTTTATACTCTTGGACATACTTAATAGAAATACTTGATGAATATTTTATGTTATAATTTGAATTACATTCATATAGCATTTTGCATAATTTTAAAAGAAAATATAAATAAAAGAAATAACATTATACTTGTGGTTTATATTTTACTTAGCCTGCCATTTAGTATAACTTTACTTTATGACAGCTTTTGCCTATGGAATTTCCCCTATGATATGTTACTTTGGCATCCAGATATTTCTCCTATATGCTTATTAGGTACTTTGTAGCTTTTACTTTAATCTGGGTTGTTTCTCCTAGATTATTTAGATGGGATTTTACTTTAGGATCTGGGATGTTTCTCCTAGATGCTTTTTTGGTAGATATTACTTTAATATAGGATGTTTCTCCTAGATGAGAAGATGGACTTTACTTTTTGGCAGACTAAGTAAGAATATCTCATATCGTACAGTTACTTTAATTTACTTTTTTCCTTTTTAGTTATTGAACAGTTATTTTACAATCTCTTTACAGTTACTTTACACATTTACTTTACAGGTTAGACTTACTTTACTTTACAGTTCAGCATATTTTCTGTCATATTTTTTATTTGCTGCAGTTCCTTTATATTTTAGAACTTTCTGTATGTCAACCGTTTTACTTACTTGAAAGCATGTTAGGTTGTTAGATTTATTTTCAGTACACTACTTTTACTTATATCATAAACTGGCATATTTAGTTTGATCATATTTCTTAGGCCTTTTTGTTGTACTTAGTAGATTTATGTATGCACTTTACTTACTTTTTATACAGCCTGAGTTGAGGTATGTTTCTACCTCATAACTTGTTCTTCCTTTCTTGTCGCTTTACCGTTATGCTTTGCTTAAATTTCAGTTGTGATATCATTAAAATATATTAAAATTCATTACCTTAAAATGTACTTAGACATTTTGTCTAATATTATTTTTTTTTGTTTGCTGGGGCCCTACCATTATGAAACTAATAATGGTAGATTTTGAACTTTTTGAGGAGATTGAGCCTACAGATGAGCAGATCCAGGAGGAGGTTCAGATTACTGAGGATCCTTAGTTTACTTGATAGATTGCTTACTTTTATTTTGTGAGGATGAGAGACATTTGATGTTTCAGTCTTTAAAACTTTAATGTTTGTAATAATACAGAACTAATTTTATTTTACTTTCCTGCATTGTATATTCTGAGCTAGATGTCTTAACATTATGGTATGGATGATTACTTCAGTTTGTACTTTTCTTCTGCACTCTGATTTCATAGTATACTCATTAAGTGATTGTTAATCTTTACTTTATTATGAAAAGCACATCTCTCTCTTAAGAGTGGATTGCAGTCTTAAATTTCAATCTAATGTTAAGTAAGGTATGTGCTTAATGACGATCACACCCTAATCCTTATGATTAAAGGGGGCGGCCGCCACATTGTGCTAGGGTTCAAGCCCAATTCATTAGAGTAAATTTAGAAATATTAAACAAAGCATTCATCAGTGTTGTCATTTATAAGAGCCATTGTTATAACGACCCCAATAATTGGATAGGAGTTTAATCCAAATATTGGGATGTTACCTTAACACCCAACACTCGACTTGAAAAAAACAATTCAAGTGTTGATGCTAAGTGGCCAAGTTACTTTATGAGTAGTTGTTAAGTTAAAATATGTTATATAAATTGAATGAAATCAAAGATACATGTTAAGGAGATACATGTAAATACAATATTGCAAGTAATTTGAATAATCCACTCATTCATCCCAAGCAATTACAAACATAGAAAATACACCACATATTTATAAATGTAGGCAAAAGTAACTTAAGCAACTCAAATAATTTATAATCTAATTATTACAAACTTTTTAAAAGTAAGAGTAGAGGATAGTAAATAGATCACTCTCTCATTTGAAACAAAATACAAGTAAACAGTTTAAACTTTAGCAGAAGCAATTTCTTTGAAATCCCTTCAAGTATTTATACATGCTTTACCTGAAATCAAAGGCTCTTAATCTATCATATTTTGGTATTTAAATATGATAAGGCAAAGCTAAAGAAAAGAAAAGTGTAGTTAGACTAAATAGTCTAAGTACATTTTAAGATTAGCTATATTTTTAAATTAACAAGATATCACAATTATGATTTACAATTTAAAGTAAGCAGCGGAGCTATAAAAGCTGTAAAGTATGGAAAAAAAAGAACTAAGCATAACTGTAAAGAAAACGGTATGAAATAAGTTGAGTAAAAATACTCACTTTTATACAAGTCCTAGCCTGTAACTAAAATTGGTAAGGGAAAGCATCATAAAGGCTAGAAATTACTATGTGCATTTAAATAAACAAAATAAAAGCAAAACAAGTTCGATGAAATTTATGCTAAGTAAGTAAATGAAATGCAGTGAAGCATTAATTGGAATTAAGTATCATACACTGTATTCAAATTAAACTGAAGTAACCAATACACAATACTGGAGATAGAGAGTGAAAGGCATATGAAATAAAGAAATATCTTAAATTCTTGATCTAAAATAAACATAGCCTAGGACTATGAAAGGTAAGCATAACTAAACAGTTATGAAGAGATCTTACAATCAATAAAATTGTAAAAGAACTCTTATATTTTTAATTAAAGTTATATTTAGGAGCTACCTCATTTGTAGGAGTACACTACAAAATGGGGTGATGAGTTAAGCACGTATGCCTAACTAGATACAGTGGGGAGGTTGAACATTCACATTTACCATCTCTAAAATGTGAAGTCCTTTTATAAGTACTATCTTTAATACTCAATTTGCCATAAGGCATTCCCCTCAAAGTCTTATGAAATTCTTTATTCATGCACAATGATCTTGAATGAATGTTCCATGAAAATGCTCAAAGCTATGCAAGCATTCAATAAATGTCAATAATTGTAACTATGTGATATTCTTTTATTATCTAAACTTTAATAGTCTACTTAATGATTGGAGCTAATTGAGCTCCAAATTGACTAATAGATATTGATCTTTAAGTTAATTTTAATATAAGTAGAAGGAAGATAAGTTTGGAAATCAATAATTCTATGAATTAAAGTTCATCTTATACTAGTCCTAAACTAATCAAATCAAATAAATTTATGATTAAAGTTTAAGGAAACTAGTAAGGAAGAAAGAATGTTTAAAGATTTCTAAGTTAATGAAAGTGTAAGTTATAGGAGATTCTAGTAACTTACTTATTTAACTTATAAACAAAACTTATCAACTCAATTAAATCATGAAGTTATCTAAGATTAATTGATATTGAATAATTGAAGTTACGAAAAGAGATAGATTATACCCTTCTTGAAACAATTTAACTTATGATTGTAGGGAATTAGGAGTCTAAGAACTTATCTAAATTTTTAAATGGGAGCTATCACCTTCAATCTAATTGTTTGAGGGTTAATGTTTTTAATTGAACAATTGAAATGAATACTTATAATTGAAGTGAATAATTTCAATTGAAGTTAATACTTACAACCCTAGATATAAAACTCTAGATGTATTATAAGTATCTAATATGTGAAAATATCTAATATTTTCCTTGAAATTTCTAAGTCCTAAAATTCTTAGAAATTTCAACAGAGTCTTTTGTTTTTGTTTAAATAAACAATTTCACAAATTAGTATATAAGTCAATCCATTGACTATTTCCAATTCTAAAATAGAGTTCAATCCATTAAAAGATTGCTCATTTCCAATTCTAAAATAGAGTTCAATCTATTAAAGGATTGCTCACTTCCAATTCTAAAATAGAGTTCAATCCATTAAAGGATTGCTCATTTCCAATTCTAAAATAGCTTTGGCAATTAAAAGAGCAATAATTTATAAGTCATAATTAAAACAATCTAATAACCTATAAATTTATACATCCTATCTCAGCATCTATGATAAATAACAAAAGATGCAAAAATTAAGTTTAGAAATTTATAAGAGCAGCATCCTTTAGCTTATTTTTGCTATAGGATAATAGCATTTAGCGCAGCATTTCCTTCATTATTAGCTTATAATTCAACCTACAAAATACGACATCATTTAAAGTTAACAATTAAATTATAAAAGAAGTAATAACCATTTAAATTAAAGTCTATCACAACATTTATTCCTTACAATTGCATTTAATAAACTAATAGTATTTAATCACATTTGATTTTACTTAAAAATGAAAGGCAGCATATTTCATTAATGAATGGACAACATTTGATCACAATTGATTTAACTAATAGTCCGTAGCATTTGTTTACATTTAATAAATAATTAACATTTAATTGCATTTAATAAACTAATAGTATTTAATCACATTGATTAAACTAATAGCATTGGATCACATTAATTAAACTAATAGCATTTGATCACATTGATTAAACTAATAGCATTGGATCACATTGATTAAACTAATAGCATTTGATCACATTGATTAAACTAATAGCATTTGATCACATTGATTAAACTAATAGCATTGGATCACATTGACTAAACTAATAGCATTTGGTCACATTGATTAAACTAATAGCATTTGATCATATTGATTAAACTAATAGCATTGGATCACATTGACTAAACTAATAGCATTTGGTCACATTGATTAAACTAATAGCATTTGATCACATTGATTAAACTAATAGCATTGGATCACATTGACTAAACTAATAGCATTTGGATTCTTAATATTAATGGCATCATATTTGTTCACTACTATGAAGTGTTGAAATATTAATTCAGCATTATAGAGTACAGCAATATAAATCTAATGATGTGAAATTCAGCATTTAAACATTAATACCCATTTAATGTTATGTAGTTTTGCATCATCTATTGCAGCCTTTTATATTAAAAACAACATTTAAAGCATAGTAGTTGTATTCAGTAAAGACAATATATTGTAATTGATAATGATGAATGTTCTTTCTTTACTCTACTTTAGATATCAATAATTGAATCTCAATTAATACATTGTGGCATGTAATATTAATAGCAGCATTTTGTCTTATAGTTTGAAAAGATAACTTTTGATTAAAATGAAATAAGTGACAGTATTCATGTCCTAGAACTCATAGTAGAATTTTACACTTTATGATGGCAGCCTATGATATTGATAAGATAAATAACAGTATTTATTCTCATGTTACATTATCTTACTTACATCAAATGGTAGCATTTGGATCTCTTATAAATAATGAACATCATATAATTCCAATAAAAAGAATAACTACATTATTTTCATATTTCATTGATCTCACATTCTCAAATGACAACATATGATTCTATAAAAGAATTATAACATTGATGCTTGTATAATCTATTAGCAGTTTTGTATCTCACAAATAGATGGCAGCAATTCATTATCTTACACAATTGATGGCAACCAATGATTTGATGCATATTTGATGGCAACTTATGATTCTATTAAAGAATAACAACATTTATACCCGTATAATCTATTGGCAGCTTTTATACCTCACAATTAGATGGCAGCAATATTCTACCATACACATAAAGTTGAATTAACTAATGGCATCTTATCCATTCAGTATCATGAAATATTAAATTCTTAACTCAGCATATAGAGTACAACAAGATTGATCTAATAATGTAAAGTATTACATCACTTAGCTCCGCATTGAGCTGTAAAATCCAAGACTGAAATATAGCATTGTATCCAGCATTTAAAGGATGACAATTTAAATCTTGACATCACAACAATACAGCCTTAATGATTTAGTATTGAAGATACAACAACAACTATTATATATAAAATCTATCATTACATATGGAATTATAAATTAGACATTAAAAGGAAACTTTCAGCATACTCTAATCCTCCAAACCAAATAATAAATGCATTCAATTCACTAAATTAATAAGATGAAGAAGTTCCATTAATTTTGCTATTACTAATGCTAAATTAAGTTCAAGTTAGGTCGATCGAAATACTGAGCCTCTTTAAATGGAGTAGTTCAAAAGTATAAACAATAAACACCATTTCTTGAGCATTCAAAGAAAACAATTGATTTCTCAAATTAACTTAAGGCTTCCAATACTTAATCGAGGGAAGGTGAAATGAAGAAGTACCTTGAAGCCTACATGTTCTCCCTTACGCCGATCTAGGTTGGGGAAGAAGTGTTTGCTTTCTTGCTTGTAAGAGCACGCCAAGCACCTCACAGGTTCGCGAGAGCTCCTACGGTACCGACGCCCCCTATCTCCCAAGGAATCTCCCGGATAAGGCAAGCCCTAAGGAGCCCTATATCACTCGACGCACGATCCATCCGCCCGCTATCATCCATTCGGCAGGTATGTACTAATCCCTACTCGCAGCCGATGGATGCACAAGATCGTGCATAAAGGTTATCCGAAGGTTGGAGGTGTTCCGCGTGGAAAAAGATTCCATTTGATCGGGCCGTTGGATCTTCTTGATCAAAATCAACAGCATGATCTAATGAGGAGAAATCGAGAAAAGTCCGATTGGATGGTGTGCGTGTTTCATGTATTGCTCATCACGGCGAATTTGCGCCTCTTCAGATTTATCCAATTAATTAATATTAATTAAAATTGTTATTTGATTTAAAACAACTATTAAATCAATTAAATTAAATATAATTATTTACTCATAATTAAGTATTCAAACTTAATCCAAAAAAAAAATCCCATATTTCACCTTTACTTATTTGAGGGGTGACGAGCTCAAAAATGCGATCGGATTTTTAATCGAAGGTATATTTAATTTACCTAAATTTCTGAGTATTAAAATATTAGAGAAAAATTTGACGACTCCCAAACGCTTCCAAAATATCACCCCTAGTTAATTTGGGTGTGGTGAGTATGGCGGACTCTGTTTTCGATTCTAAAGCCTAAATAATATAGGTATTTTCAGAATTATTCGAAAACCAGGAATTGTTGGAAATTACCAAACGGTCTCCAAATCGCACTAAATTTGAGGTGGAGACTCTTAGCTCTATTATAAGAGTAATGAAAGAAATTTGAAGTCAATTAGGTCACTAATTGATGGGTAACAACATCTGAGTTGTTACAATTGTAAACCAACCAATGCTAATTTTCTAAGAAATTAATTTACTGTACAGATCTTGTACGTGTTACTCTTAAACATCGAATTATAAAAATTAATTTGTGATTTATTCTTCATTTAAGAATTAAAATATACATAAATAACTCACAACACCTCCTGAATTGCCACAAATTCTGCCATAATCAACATATATAATTCAAGTGAATATCATCACAAAATACTAATTTAAATATGAGAATACAAATACAATAGAATGTGCATCAAAATTTTATGAAATCATTATCACAATTATGCAAATTATTTGCTTAGGTTCAACATCATGATAACTATAAATAATGTATTAATATGAAAATGGACATAATAATTAATAATGGAGTAAATAAGTTTTTAAACAATACATTTCATTCTCCAATATAAGATATAAGGTACATAGATACTTTTATGTTAACAAAACCATACACTCAAATTGGCAATTTCAATAGATAATTCAATATAGAAATCAATTTAAGCATTATTGCAATAACAGTGGTAGCTTAAGATTATCATCCACTAACATGATTGGGCGTTGATGCTAAAATGGACATAATTTTGGCTCTTCACCTTACGATAAACTTGCATAACTCTCTCATAAGCTCATAACTTGCACCTAAGCTCAATACACTAGTTCACACTTGTAGGGTTCCATGACAGTTTGACACCATAGTAAACATTTCTAGAATTTTTAAAAATTCCTTCATAACCAAGGGGTATTTATAGACTTCTAGCCGCACATAGGTGTGTGCTGAACTTTTCTGGGTGTGACAGTGTTTGGCACATGTCAAGACGAGTTATCTAATTGCATCGAGGAGCATATATGACGCATCTGGGCACATTGTGTCATGACGCATATTTCACACGTCCGGACACAATTTCTGAGCGCCTAAATGCACCAATCCCAAAAATAAAATGATATTATTAAATTGTTTAGATAATAAAAAAATAATAATTTTGGTTCACTAATAATAAACTGTTACACATTGCTCATCAAAACACACACTCCTATCTTTATCAATATTTTTATATACTTACTACTACTAAATTAATATATTATTTATGTTTACATATAAGACATATTATGTTGACTATTGTTAAAAGTTAAAACATCACTCAAATGAGGGTTCATATAGCAAAGGAATGAATGTATGAACATATTTTTCTTTTTAATAGATACTTTTCTTTTTTATTCTAGTGTATTAAAAATAAAGATCTAGAGATTATGTATTATTAATGTTATCACTAAAGAAATGAAAATAAATATTTATTCTTACTTAATACATCTATGTTATTTCTCATTCTAATGAAACCCTAGTTGCCATAAAAAATAATTGATTACATCATTTTAAATTAAAGCAATTTTATGTATTTATTATCTATAATTAATTTATTCACAAAATTAAAAGGAAAATTTTATATAGCAGCTATACAATCAATTATATTATATGGGTTGAATGTTGGAGAGAAAAGAAGAAACTCACACATAAAAAAGTGTTACAAAGATGATGATGCTTTGAAGAATGAGAAATGAATTTAACTGTAACAAGGTATAAGTTGTTTCAACAGTGGACAAGGATAGAGAATGTCTCCTTAAATAATTCAGGCATATAAAAGCATAGATCTTGTAATGCATATTAGAAAAATAAAGTTTATGATTTTTTCCCACATTAAAAAAGGTAAAAGAAGACCGAAAAAATGAGAAGAAATTATTAGGAAGGATCTTATCTATTTAGAACTTAGGGAGGGGCTTCTATTTGCTAGTGCATAATGGAAACAAAGGATTAATGTAACCGACCCCACCCAATGAGATTAAGGCTTGGTATTATTATTGTCGTTGTTGTTTTATAAGTAATTATTTTATTACTTATACAAAAATATCATTATATAATTTATTAAATACTAAATTAATTTAGTTGATTAATATATAATTTGTCAACATAATTAAATTATAATCATGTAAGTATAATTTATAACTTAATTACTTAAATCTTATTAATATTCATCCTACATATGATAATAATTGCTTAATTATTTAATTAAATATTAATTATTCTAAATACAAATAATAGCATTAACTAATCTCAATTATTCATTTAACAAAAAAATAATTATCCTTAATTAATAAATTATATACACATACTTATTATAGTTAGTTAATAATGTCATTTAAAGTTTTAGCTTATTATATTTATGTATTATCATAATTATTATATTATTTTTATTAAATTATAATTTTTATATAATTATTTATATAAAATTAATTTGCAATATAGTAAATTTAAATCAATGTATTTGACATGTTGTTTAATATAAGAACTTATCTAATAAAATTTTTTAAGTCAAATTAAGTATGAATCAATATTCACAATATTTTTCTTAACATCATCATCAATTAGTTTACTTCTTCTCTAAGAGAGGATCCTTCACGTAATTTTGCAATAGGTGGGACAACCACTTAAAAAACAATGGGCTCTGTCTGAACAAACCCGTAAACCAGGCGAGATCTTGTAGAAAAATCATGAGATAAAAAATGGTTTAAATAGCAAGGTTGAGGCAATCAAGTTTAAAGCTCGTTTTCTTCTATCGACACTTTCTCTGCAAAGATTTTCCCCTATCTTGGAGAAGGGAGGTTTTGGGTACTATCAACGTGTAATGCTCGGAGTTCTTCCTTGATCGGTGAGAAATTTGATCGGAATCAGTCTCGCGTTATGTCGTTCCAAGGGAAGAAGCTAATTAACGACCCAAAAGGTTTACTCTGATCGCTTGCCATTTTACGAACTTATTTATTGTTTCACGCGCTCACTGGACTGTGGTGATTACTCTTGTAATTTTTACTTTGGCGTTCCAGGAGTATGGAATTCTGAAGTCATTATTTCCTTTTATTTTCTGCTTCCTTTTTTAATAAATATATCATTTGTAATCTGTTGGTTCAATGCAACTGATGTAATGGATCGTAAGTTTCTGTTTCGCTTACTGATTTTGACTATAAAAATTGTTCGAATTTTTCTGTTGGAAATGTAGATGTTGTCACCGAGTATATTGAGGGCATGGTGGAGACTTATCCTCTTCTACAGTACCTGGATGGATTCCCAAATGTTTGTATCTTTTTTGTCAGTTATCGTTGTTCTCTTTTATTTTTATTTTTATTTTAAGCGTAGAGAAATAATATGCCGCTACTGTTCTGCATTGCAGATTAAGGTCGTTTTACGTGCTGATATATTAGGGTCAACTTATGACAAGGTTGCAGTTATCTCTGGTATGGATGGTTTTTTTTTCTAATGAAGATGATCCATTTTGTGTTTTCTTTATTGTGTCAGATCTCTTATTCTATGTCTTGGTGAATTCTGATTCTCTCCAATTACCATGGTTACTGATCCCAGCCATTCAATGCACTTTGGAGGGCTGATATATGTATTGCATAAAATTGGGCATTATTTTATTAAAAAACCATAAAAAAGCCTTAAAAGAATCCTGAATGAGCTTAAAATGAAAATCACAGAGATTAATTTGTTCCCTCCTAGGTAAACCACAGTGAAATTCGTATTCTATATATTAATTTTAACAATATGCTTTGCTTCTTTAGAAAAATATTCTCAGCTGATTTTCTTGTAAAGCTTTTATGTGTAGCAGAATAAAACCTCTTTGTTTAGGGGGGTATTAGTTAACAATGATCATCCTCATCATTTGTTGAATAACTCTGATTGAGATGAAAAGAAATGATTTATTTTGAGAGAGATAGGAAATAATTATATATTTCTAAAAAAGGAAAGTAAAATAATCTTATGGTTAATTTAACTTGTATACTCTTAGTGAAAAAGACATGCTAGGTTTCAATTACATACCTATTGAAGACATTTTTTTCTTTTTCATGATTGGGAGTTTAAGAATGAAATTGAAATATTTCTTATTTTTATTTGAAAATGAAAAAAAAAAATGATTGCCTTGGAATCTTATTGTTTACTTGAAGTGACCTTGTCTTAGTTAGGAACCTTAGAAGACAGTATCTCTTGTGCAAGCTCACTTCTCACATACATAACTAAGAATTGATAAGTTTGCTTTGAGGGTTTGTTCCTCAGGAAGGCACTCCAATGCATAAAAAATTGTTTGGAGTGGCTACATTTGTTTATAATCAGTTTTGAGGATCATATTCAAATAGTGAATGCTTGAAACTGCTTGCTGGGAAGCAGTTGATATTGTTTGGGATTTAGCTGTCACAGCTTCCTAGACATCAGATTTATTTATTATCCATTTAATGAGACCAATAATTTTCTCTCCCCTAAACATCAGAATGTTGATGAATTAAAGTTTAAATTTTGCAATATGAAATTTGATTTTAATAATACAAATATTCAAATAACTGATAAATATAACCTCAAAATACTCTTTATAAAGTTTTTTGGGTGCAAATTTTCAAAATGCAATGATGATGAAAGGCCATTTCAAACTAAGCCTAAGCTAGTAACTAGGCTTCATGGCAAGAGAAACCGGCAGTGAGATTTTGTCTTTCTCTTTGCATGAAATTTGTAGGCATTGGGATGAAGGGTACTTTTGTTCTTTGTTTAGAGCATAATATGGAAGGTTATGCCATCTAATCTTTGAGAAATATGTTGAACCTAAATGCTTTGGGGTTGTGGGTATTCTGGCATCCTTTTAATCAAAGTTCGGAAAATATCTGTATTGAACCATCTGCTCTCATGGCTAAGGGAAAGTTGATAAAGTCTTCAAGTTTTAAGGTTTGTATTATGGGAAATTTTATTTTCTCTCAATGAATCTGTTTTTGTTGTTTTTGAAATTGGTATTTAAATTGTTATGAGCAGTTGATTACATTTTCATTGGAGTTGTGAGATTGGTGTGAATCAATTGAATTTAATATGCATGTTTAAGTTTAACCTTGAGTATGGTTGTGTAGAAGTAAACCGTTGTCTGTTCGACTACTATTACACTAGGATTTATGAAGAATGAATTTAGGTACACTTTAGGTGATTCAAAATAATTTAAACTTCCTGTGGACCATATGAATATTTCCATGAGAATTTGGTTGAGGATCTGGGTGATACATTGTGAACTAGGGAAATTGCACAGATTTTGGCAATTATGTGTTGGAATAACGGACAAAGTAAAATATTGCAAAATGTAAGTGTCAGAGATTTGTGTGTCGCTTATACGTTTATCCCATATACTTCGACAAAAGTGCATGAAAAGTCATTGAGTATGCCAAAATTTACCATAGGAAGTCAAGAGTTGGGATGCTGTGGCTGCAGCTCAACCTCTCGGTGATATCATTCAATTTTATTAAACCTCTATGTAAAAACAATTTAAATTCCATTTTTAGAAAATTATGGGTTTAGCTAAAGAAAATTCATGCTAAAGCATTTATAATGGATGGATTATTTCTTGTGAGCTAGCCTTTCTAGTTATATTTTAGTTGGTCTATACATTAAAAAGGATATGCATTATGTAGAATTATCTCAATCGAAAAATAACTAAAAATTCTTGTATAAATCTTCATAGTTCATTTAGCTCCTAAATATCCAAATACTTATCTAATTTCTTTCCCTAATAAATTTTCTAAAAAGGACAGTTAAGCTAAATAACTTAGCATGTAGTATTATTTATAATAATAACTGTGGTATGTTTTCATTCGGTTGAAATTTTACAACCAATTAGCTCTTAAACTTTATATTTAATTTTTTAATTTCATTAGATTTTTATTTAACTCCAAGTAAGATATTGAAGTTGTTGACATTAATCTACTTAGCATTTACTTTTTAGTTTTTACAATTTTGTTGCTCGAATATGTGCTATCATTTTGTGAAATAATTAAAAAATAGATTAGTTATCTTGTATATGTTTTATTTTGACATTATATTTTAATTACTATATTGAAGCCTAACTTTGATGCACATCTAGTTTCAATGAACCAAACATAATCTTGTAGGTTTGAGATCCGAGCATCTACACAACTGGGCATAACTCCTACTATGATCCTTTCCTTTTGCAACTCATGACTAATAGTTGCATGTGAGGGAAGACACCGGTTCATTTAGAGACACATCCCTTTGTTAAACACAAACATAATGACTTTTACGCGCATTGTCAAAGGGATTCAAAGGGACATCTCATCTCTCACTATTACACGCAAAAGAGACATAGGAAATCTCTTTGCATTGAGAGATAGGCACATAGAGACACCTTGTTGTCTAGGGTCTTACGCAGAGGAAATGAGGAGATAGAGGCTTGAAGCTGTTCTTGTGAGAGAGATTGAGCACAGCAATCAAGCACTCACTCATTTCTCTAAGGAAGAAAAGAGAAGAGATTGTTAGGAGCAGAGACTTCTCTCTATCTTCGACTTCTGTTCGCATGCTAAGTCACAGGAGGATAACCTAATCTTTCAGTTGAATGCAGAGACAGTCGTTTCTCGGTCTTGTCAAGCCACACCTAGCTGGGAAAGAAGACTCAAGCCATTAGAAGAGATTCCTATCACTCTATTCCTTGCTGTGTTTTCATACTCAGAAGGAAGACCATTTGCCAAAATATTGGAAAAGAGAGAAGTCAAGAGATTATTGTCTACATGTTTCATTCAGATGGAGTCCTACAATGACTTTATTGGTGTAAATAATTTTTGAACATTATTTTTACAAAGTACTTTAGCTGGTTATTTCTATCATGAAGTATTTTCTACTAAATTTTATGGGATAGGGTTTTTAATTAGAATTGCATTGGATTGGCTGTTTGTCATTTTTTATAAATTTTCTTACTTGCATGTCATGATTATGTTATTATGCCTTGACTTTAATAGCATAACATTTAGAATAGAGACATGCTTATATTTGTATGCCATAATTTGGCTTTGATCTAAATACTTTTTTTCATGGATTGTTTTATACTTGTCATCTTTCTTGAATATCTCACAAAAAGCAAATATAATGTATGAATTATTTGTTTTGAGCTAACCTTCTCAATTATATTTTAGTCGGTCTATACTTAAAAAGTATATGCATTATTCAGGATTTTCTCTATAGAAAAACAATTAAAAGTTCTTGTATAAAACTTCATAATTCAGTTAGCTCCTAAATATTCAGATACTTTAATCATCTAATTTTTTTCCCTGAATACATTATCTAAAAAGGACGGTGAAGCTAAATAACTGAGCATGTAGTATTATTTATAATAATAATTGATGGCGAGCTTTTGTTGGGTAGAAATTACACAACCAATTAGCTCTTAAACTTATATTTAGTTGTTTAAATTTCATTAGATTTTTATTTAACTTTAAGTAAGGTATTTAATAACATTTTTGTTATCTACTATTTTGTTGCTCAAATGTGTGTTATCAATTTGTGAAATAAGTAAAAATAGATTAATAATCATGTACATATGTATAATTTCAACTTTTTATTTTCTTTTAATCATTATATGAAATTTAATTTGATTTATTTCAAGTTTTAGCCTAAATTCGATGCACATCTAGTTTCAATGAACGAAGCGCAGTGCTCGTGACTAATAATTGCATGCGTGGGAAGACGTCGGTTCATTTGGAGACACATCCCTTTGTTAAACACAAATATAAGGACTTTGACAAACATTGTCAAAGAGATTCGAAGGGACATTTCATTTCAAACTATACACGCAATATTAAGAGATAGAGAGGAAATTTCTTTACGCTGAGAGATAGGCACATAGAGAACACCTTGTTGTCCAGGGTCATACCCCAAGGAAACGAGGGACAGAGGCTTGAGTAGGTTTTGTGAGAAAGATTGAGCAGGGCAATCAAGCGGTCACGCATTTGTCTGAGGAAGAGAGAAGCGATCTAGGAGCAGAGACGTCTCTCTGTCTCTCATGCTAAAGGCGCAGGAGGATGACCTAATTGTTCAGGCGATTGCAGAGACAGAGTTGTTTCTTTGTCTTGTCGAGTCACACCTAGCTGAGAAAGAAGACCAAGCCATTAGAGGAGATTCCTATCTCTCTATTCCTTGTTGCATTTTCATACTCAGAAGGAAAACCATCTGTCAAAATATTGGAAAAGAGAGAAGGCGAGATTCCTGTCTTCATGTTTGAACTATATGGAGTTCTATAATGACTTTATTGGTGTAAAGAATTTTCAAACATTATTTTTACAAAGTGTTTAAGCTGCATATTTTTATCATGAAGTATTTTCTACTAATTTTTATGGGATAGCGTTTTTCATTAGAATTGCATTGGATTGGCTGTTTGTGTGATTTTTTATTAAGTTAACTTACTTGCATGTCATTATTATGCTATTAGGACTAGACTTGAATAACATAACGTACATTATTTAGAATAGAGATATGCTTACTTTTGTGTGCCATAATTTGGGCTTGATCTCAGTTGCAATTTAAATACTTGTTCTAAGAGATTTGGCAAGTACTTGAGTTGAACTTGTGAGATATTCAAGAAAGGCCCACAAGTATAAAACATTCCATATTGATTGATAAGCAAACTAAAAAGAAAGTTTATTTAATCAAATCATTAACTAGTTATCAATGAAGTCGCTGTAATCTTAATTTTCATTTTGTTAAAGTTCTATTCATTATTTGCTAGTTTAAATTTAAAAGTTGTTATTTTTTAAATATTTATTATTTGTTTGGATAAAATTAATTAGCAAACTTAGATAACAAATTCTTACAGGAATGAGACTATACTCATTTTATATTACTTTGGGCGACACATACACTTGAGTATGCTTGTTAGCGAAGAAGAGTTTAGCATTATTGCCAATGATCTGTTCATATGGGAATCGCTAATATTAGTTGAAAATCTACTTTCTTATGCATATTGCTGCGTTAGTGTATTGTTTACTGTTAGTTTTCTACTATATTCACGTGTTTGACATTGTCATTGTTGTAGTGGAACTTTGTTTAATTTTTCCTTATTTGTTAGTTGTTAATTGTTTGTTAACATTTGCTTTTATATACAAAAAGGTAGGATATGCACGAAAGAAGTTTCATCATGATAAGTTAGATGTAAGGCAAAATGACTAGACAAGGCTCTATAATGAGTTGGCTAGTTAAGTTGGAAACTTTCACTGGTTCCGGCTAGGAAGTAATCTAGTCAAAATAAGGGCAAGTTATCCGTTCCAAACTAAACAAACTTTTAAACCTAGACACCGTTACATACATGAGTAGAATTAGAATAAATCAAATTATGACAGAAAACTAGAGTCCAAACCTTATTCATTTAAATGGCTAAAACTCTCTTAGAGACTATGCCTTTCTTCTAGTTGATGGGGTTCACTAAAGTATAACCTGACCCACTTTCCAGACTAATACCTAAATTAAAGTCCACTACAATACAAATGTCCAATACTCATAGTTTGGAGGTTCACTCACTAAAGATTCTAACAAGCATAGAGTACCTTTATTCGAGATATGTGTGATTTTTAAAATTTAATTGGGTATCAAATAATGCAATTATTCCCATTCTCTCTTGAGGACAAGGTCAAAATGTAACTCGTTTCACTTCCGCAAACCTCAATCACCACTTGGGATACTTATCCCTAAAATTCTTAGCCAGCACTTTCATCCATCTAAAATAGATAAGTTTAGAAGTGGCATAACAGCCTTTGCTCAGTTAGATCAAGAATTCTTATGTGAAGCATGTGAGAGATATAAGGAGTTGATTAGGAAATGCTCTCACTGTAGTTTGCTTGAGTAGATGATTATTCAGACCTTCTGTAATAAGGTTTAGTGATATCAATTAGGACAATTATTGATGCAGTAGATAGAGAATCATTGATGTCCAAGCCGCTTGAGGTGGTTTATGATTTATAGGAGATGTCAATAACAATTATTAATGAGCCTCTATTAGAATGACAAATAGGAAAGTGGCAGGAGTGCACGTGTTGGATGCGATAATTGCTTTGATAGCACAAGTAGCTTTTTATCCAAAATTTTTTGACAATTTTATTGTCAATGCAGTTGGGGCATGATGCATAGTCGTGTACCAAAATAATCCTTTGACTTTTATAAGTTTAAATTTAGTCTCTCAACTTTTAAAAATGATTCAAAATTAGTCTCCTATTTTAATTTCAATAATGTTATGTTAACTTGTACTACGAATAAGTATTATTTTGGGAAGCTAATAACTATTTTGTTTATGCATTTTTATTGCAAACCTATTTCGATATAATTGTTGAAGACTTACAGTTAAAAAGAGTTAAATATATTTAAGAGTTAAGAGATCAAATTGGGGTTTACAAGTGTCAATGGATCCTTTTGACAATTCTAAATAGTTTGGAAGAATATTTAGCAAATACTCAATTTTAAATATATTATTAATCATGTAAATGACATAATTATTGTTAATTACATAATGAAATACTATTAATTATATAAGTTAATTATTATCATGATTCAATAATTATGTAATTCATTATTTTTAAGCTATAGTTAATTAAATAATTACATTTTTAAAGCATCAGTTATTTAACATTAACGTAACACATTCTTAATTTTTTAAATTAATTACGTGATGAAAAGTTAAATTAATTACACATGTAATTATTTAGTTACATTATTAATTTTATATAAAATTTGAATTTCGTAATTATTTAATTATTTGTTTATTTTGTAATTAATTCCTAAATATGTTATACACTTAATTGAGTAATCATAAAATTAATCAAAATAAAGATTTTATTTATTTAAAATAAGATAATTTGGTAATCCCACATTTTCACAGGATTATCTTAATTATTCAGGTTTAAATTGTTGGAATAGAATTATGATTAATTTAATCTTGTAACCTCTTTGCTAAAGCACGGTAGGTTGGGATTTAGTGCCTTATTGAATAGGCTCTAAGTCACATGAATTTATCAGAGGTTATATATCAATAACAATAACAAATAACAATAATAATGCCAAGTGTTAGATACACTGAGCGGGGTCAGGTGCATGAATCCTTTGTTTTCTTTGTGCACGATCAAATAGAAGCTTCTCTCTAAGTTTCAAACAATGTAGATTCTTTCTAAGGGTTCTTTTCATATTGTTTTTGGTCATTGTCTTCCTCTTTCAACCTAGACAAAAATCATTCACTCATTTTTTAGTATGGGCTTCAAATGAGCTACACTTAATATTTCGAACCTTCTAAGATAGCATTTGTTAAATTTATTCACTATTAAAGACAGTGCAACCTTGCTACGAATGAACTCACTTCTCATCCTATTTTTTTGAGTATATCTACTCATCCATATTAGCATCCTCATTTCTATAACAAATATTTTATTGGTAAGTTGCTTCTTTGTTAGTCAACATTTAGCCCCATGTAACATAACTTTATCGCATAATTTCTCTATAAAATTTCTTTGATTTTGAGTAGAATTTTCAATCACACAATGCTCTAGATGTGATCCTCCTTTTCATCCATCAGCTTGAACCCTATTATTCACATCACCCTCAATTTTGTCATTATTTTGAATAATTGAACCGAGCTATTTGAACCCCTCTCTCTTCTTGATCACATGGTTCTTAATATTTATTCTCTAAAGATTGCTTCTATTATGATTAAACTTGCACTCCATATATCAGACTTGCATCCTAATCAGAATTATGTGTAATATTCTTATGTATGTGCAAAATTGAATTTACCCATATGCTTTTCTTGTTGTACGTTATCTTACTATGCTCTTTGAATCAAGTAGCCACTAAATTTAGTTTGCGTTTGTTATTTTTCCTTGCAGCTGGAATAATACCTAGGCATATCAACCTATCACATTTGTTAGATTATTGTTGTATTTGATGACTAAATTGTCTGTGCTTGAATTGCTTTTTTCCTTTTTATTTATTTTTTCTTTCTGATGAACATTGCATTTATACAGGTGGGGGTAGTGGTCATGAACCGGCTCAAGCTGGATATGTTGGTGAGGGCATGCTCACAGCAGCTGTCTGTGGAGATGTTTTCGCTTCTCCCCCTGTTGATTCTATATTAGCTGTATGGTTATTTTGCATATCTTACACTGGATGAAACTTCCAATCTTGTACTAACATCCTCAAATATTTAGGCAATCCGAGCTGTCACTGGCCATAAGGGATGCATTCTGGTAGTCACAGTATGTCTTCACAATTCCAGGGTTCTTTTAACATGCTATAACCATATACTGTGTTTGTTTGTGTATTAGTGTCACATATTTCTTAGTCATATTGAAATTTCATAGCAAAGTTTTGTTTAATGTAATTTCATGGCAAAGTTACAGTTGTATCATTATATTTAGAATTTCCAACTCAAGCGTTGTTTTCATTGCAAAGAGTGGTTCATATTCATGTATACAGAACTACACTGGGGATCGGCTTAATTTTGGTTTAGCAGCTGAGGAAGCAAAATCTGAAGGCTATGATGTGGAAGTAAGCAATTCTGATTTAAACTGTTAAAATTTTCATTTAACAAACATTTGATTTAATTGTGCAGATGGTTATTGTTGGAGATGATTGTGCTTTACCACCACCCAGAGGACTCACTGGTCGGAGAGGTTTGGCTGGGACTATTCTTGTCCTCAAGGTATGCTGATCTGCACGCCATATTATGCAAGCTAAGCTATCATTTGTTATGAACAAAAGTTTTTCCGTGTGATATCTTAAATTTGCAATCTGACATAGTGAAATTTGAATACTTATGATTTCGTGTCATCTACTTTGATAGAAATTAGTCAATGTTGCGCTTCTTATGCTTTCACTGCATTATTGCACACTTGCTATAGTCCTATGATAGTAAACATAGATCTTACTGGTTGTATGATAAGATGATTGCGGTTGAAAATGTTAAAGCTTCAAACTGCTTGAAATTATACATGGAGATTTAACTGGTGAAATACAACAGTAAATTTTTTCTTATTACACTTCTATATGTCTTCCGATCATTTTTATTGTTTATACCAAATTAATAAGTGTTTAGTTATTATGAAAATTACTGAAATTGATAATTGAAGATTGTACATAACCGGGAAAAAATAGAATTATATAGATCATGATCATTTTTGAGTAAACTTGAAATTGAAGACTGTCCGTGACAGGAAAAAAATAAAATTCAATGGAGAATATTGTAGAAATCTTTCACTTTCTCTCCCTTTTTCTCTTTCTTTATGTGTGCAAGAGCATGTGCATATATATATCTATATGTGAGTGTATGTGTGTATGCATATATTTATTCTCAGTTATTTAAAGACTGCATTATCTAATTTGTTTGTAAGTTTTTAAAATAAAGTTGGAGTTATTTAAAGTTTTTGAGTTATAATGCCATCTACTTTCTTGCGTGAGGAAGATTGAACTCTGGAAACTTGATGCCATCTTAGAATATTATTCTTGGCTAGTATAGTTTGGTTTTGTGCTCTAGTTGTTTTATAATCTTTGATTTGTTGACTATCTTACATTTACTGTTATAATAGGTTGCTGGGGCTGCTGCAGCTGCTGGTCTTTCCTTAGCTGATGTGACTGAAGAAGCAAGGCATGCATCCGAAGTAGTGGGTACAATGGGAGTTGCCTTGTCAGTTTGTACATTGCCAGGCCAGGTCACATCTGATCGGCTTAGTCCTGGATCCATGGAGCTTGGACTTGGAATTGTAAGTTGAGAAAAAAAAAGTTACCTTTTTTAAGTGATAATAATTGTGATTGTAAAATTAATACTAAGGATTCATAATGCTGGCCTAATTGGCCACGAGTAAGGATGGAAGCTTATTTGGTAAATTTCTCTATCAAAGGAAAGGAACAAATCATCATTTTCTAAAACATGGTATTTCCTGGTTTCGGAGTTAGGTCCTGATTTCAAGGTTCACATTTGCTACAAAGTATTTCTCTTGCTTAGTTTATATTCTATAACTGGCTTTGTGACCGGAAAATCTAGAACTTGTACAGGACTTTATCATTAATAATAGTGTTTGAGATAGGTATCTATCCTTGAAAAATAAAGGAGAACCCTAATGATAGTAATGTCGTTTTTGCATGTAAATAAGGTGTTGTGATTACTTTGGGGATTGTTTTCGTTGGTGTCTCATTACATTCTGTTAAAAATTGTTTCTTAAAGCTTGAATCTCATCAATAACTTGGCACTGCTAAGCCTGAAGGGAGTGTACTACGAAATTATTGTAGATGTTTTAAGAAAGTTCCATCTTCTAGAGCATTATATACATTCACATTATTCTGTTAAGGAAAGAATTGATCGTGGGGGTTGTCTATCCTTTTTTTCCTGTGTAGATGAGTGTTGTGTCAGTCTTTTGTGTTGTTATGTTGGTTAAAATATTCGTACGTTTTATTTGCATTCCTACCTATTTTACTTAGTTATTTTTATAATGATGTTTACTTGCCAGCATGGGGAACCTGGTGCTGCTGTCGCTGATCTCAAACCTGCCGATGTAGTTGTTTCCTATGTGCTAAAGCAGATCTTATCTACGGTGTGGTTATCTTATCTATTTTGCAGTCTATTTCAAATTGTTTTTGTTTTGGCATATTGAAAAATCCAACAGATACTCGCAAAACTATTATATTCTTCACAATAAATGCTATGGGGAGTGTTGAAAAGCTGTTTAATCGAATGTTTTGTTTTGAATATGTAGCTTAAATACCAACATCTTCAATCTAAAGTATGTTCACTGTTATTTTAAAAGATTTGTCATGACTGCAGAGCTAGTTTTTATTTGAAATTAAGATAGTTGACGTCCTACAACAGATTTCCTTTTTTATTTTTATTTATTTATTTTTTTTACAACAGATTTCCTGAAAAAACTTTTGAACACAGTGTTTTGAAGGTGTGATTGAGAAGTGTAATGCTTTCAACTTCTGTTTCTCTTGAATATTCTGATTAAATTTAGTTTAGTTCTTTTCTCTTAGGGCTATATCTTGCACATCTGAAATGGCATCAACACTTCAGTCATTATGATTGTTTGTCATACTACGCTGAATCTAATTGCAGTGAAAATTAGCTTCCCTGCTAAATGATGGGACTGCAAAACTAAGGGGCTGTTTAGCAACCAGTAAGATTTAATGTATCTTCAAATTCAGATTTAGTAAATCTAGGAATGTTAAATCATGAATATTGTTTGGTAGGAACTTTGGTAAAATTGTGCAACTATGTTGTTGTTAGCATATTTATATTGTGGGAATTTTTGTTTACCATGCAGTTTTTGAACCTAAACAAACAAGCCATAAGTACTTTTTTAGAATGATTCATCACTATTATTTTTTTATTTTAGTTTATTTTAATTCCCCCCAATTTCTGCGTGTGCTTAGAAGCTAACAGGAAAATTTCTTAAGCCATTGATTTTTACTAATGGTTAGCTTATTACAATTAAGAGGCTGTTTGATTTGTTGATATTGGGTGTAAAGTAATTTAATTGTTGAGAGTTACAAATTTTGGGTGTTTGGCTTGCTGTAGTTTTCATGTAAAGTAAATTTTTGGGGGTAGTTAATTCCTATTTACTTGCAGGAAACTAAATATGTGCCAATTACAAGGGGAAATAGAGTGGTCTTGATGATTAATGGGTAACTACTCTTCCATATGTGATTTTGCTTTCTTTTTTTTAAGAAAATTTAGCATACGATAGATATATGGTTAAGGTTGTTTAAGTGTTATTCATGAACTATGTCAATTGTGACTATTGAATTCCATGTGAACCTTCAAACTTAAAGATATTGTTTCTTGTTTAAGGGGTATGACTTTCTTGATTCGTGCATGTGGCTTTCTACAAAATCTGGAGTTACATATTTCTGTATCGGTACATTATCTAATCCACTATTGTGCGAACTTAATAGGAATGTGCTTAATTCTCTTAAATTTTGGCAAAAGAGATGGTCACAATCCATCATAATGTGCAATTGACATTTAAATCGTTGAATTTAACCACACAAATGTTATTCAGAGAAAACCTTGCTCCCAATGCATAGCCTGACTTATTTACTTGTTTGATTACTATGCTAAGAGATTATTGGTATATCTTTGCACTTTTAGAAAAAAGTCATTACGGAGAATTACTGACCTTTATGAAATTACATTTGTTTTTTTCCAAAATAGTGCCAACTAGCCTAATTTTTTAAAACCTTAGAAGTTCAAACTTCTAGAATTGAATCTCCCTTGCATTAAACTTGTGCTTGATTTTTACAAAATTTATAATTATTAATTAAAAAAGAATTTACTGCTGTAAAATGAAATTATGTTATCTTAGCTTTCAAGAAATATGGCGCAAGTAATGTTTTTGATGCAAGATTTTTTTTTGTTTTGTGAAAACTATTTTTTGTATGGGGGATAAGTCACAGTGCTTGTTTCCCGTGAAAGGTTTCAGTATATGTAGCAATAGTTGCAATGCACTGCCCTTCTTTATAGAAAGAAAAGGTAGGTTTATATGGGATTCTGGTTGTAATCACAGTGGTAGTAGTTGGTAGGTGTAAGTTTTATTGGAAGATAGTGATGATGAAAGACGTGATGATCGTTGGTGGATAATAGCAGTGATTAATTGCTAGGATTGAAAGTTGTCAATGGATGGCAGTAGATGATGTCCGTGGTCGACATTGTTAGTTATCAAATAATGGCGAACGAAGTCATTGGACTGACATGCATGCAATAATTTTAAACTTTGACTTGCTTTTGTAGGTCCTTTTCAAAACCAGTGCATCATTTATTAATTTTCATCATGGCAAATGACAAGTGGGAACAATTACAATCTGAGCATATATGAATCGAACGGATAAGAGAATATTAGATACTACTTTAGTTTAATACACCCCCTCAAGTGCAGCATGGCTTGCGTGACGAGCTTGGATATAAATTTCCTGAACTGTTTTGGCTGAAGTGGTTTGACGAGAACATATGCAAGCTGTTGCATAGTTAGAATGTGATTGACTTGAACAACATCAATAGCCACAAGTTCATGAACAAAATGATAAGCAATCTCAACATGTTTCATCCGTGTGTGAAGAATTGAGTTGTTAGCTAGATAAGAGGCCTCAATATTGTCACATCAAATTATTGGAACCAAGATGTGAGGAAAATTGATGTCACATAGAAGATTGACGATCCACATGATTTTATTGGTTGTGTTGGGTACATCCTTGTATTCAGCTTCAGTAGGGGTTCTGGCTACCGTAGGAAGCTTTTTGAAGACCAGGAAATAAGTGGTTGCCCAAAACCATGTAAAATCCTGCCGTAAATTTTCGATCAGTCGGACAACTGGTTCAGTCACCATTTGTACAGCGACTTTAATAATGGTAGAAGCAACCATTGAACTTTTGAAGGCTTGCATCCAATCTTGTCGGTTTGTTGTAAGATGGAAGTAATGTATGCAGATTGAGATAGCAGTAATGCAGAGTCAGTCAGCCTGAAGTTGATTCCCAGAAAAATGGAGGACCAAGGTCTTTTATGACAAATGTCAATCCCAATTTCTGTATGAAATTAATGAGCTTGGTAGTAGTGTTTCGTGTTAGAAGTATGTTATCTACATAGACAAGCAGAAAAATAAGTGTGTGTTCTTACTAAAAAATAAATAGAGAATTGTCAGTAGCACTTTGTCGGAAGCCATTTGTTAGGAGAAAAGAGGACAGCTTGTGAAACCAAGCATGTGGGGCTTGTTTAAGACCGTAAATGGCTTTGTTCAATTTACAGACGTGGGGATAAGCTGTATTTGCGAAACCATCTAGTTGAGCTATAAAAATTGTTTTTGTGAGATCACCGTTGCGGAAAAAATTGTCAAAGTCCAATTGGTTTAGGGACCAATTGTGTGTCATGGAAAGGGTAAGAACCACACAGATGGTCATGTGTTTGATGATGGGCTGAATATCTCCTCGTAATCGAGACCTTCTTGTTGATGGCATCCACTAGCAACTAGATGGGCTTTGTATTTGTGTATGGTGCTATCATAATTGAGTTTATGTTTGAACAAGCATTTACAGGATACATTCATATCCGAGCTTTGGGGAACATGTTGTTCTTGATCAAGACATTGAATTCAGTGTTCATGGCAGCAAATCAATCAGGATGTTGGGAAGCTTAGGAGAACTGGGTAGGAGGAATAATGTGCGCAATGTGGCATTGGCACGGTGGATGTTTGGTGGTTAGAAAAGTCATGGGTTTTGGATTGCCAGATTTCAGTCTGGATTGAATGAGATGGTTGTGGGCAAATTTGGGAAGCAGGATTGTCGGTAGTGGTGGAAATGTGGGAATTCTATAGCAGTTGTTGAATTAGAAGTAGATGAGAGTGGAATAGCAGAAATTGGGCCAGGACGACATTGAGGGGCGTGTAATGGAGGTTGAGTTGAAGGAAAACTATCTTTGGGGTCACATGGAGATGCTTGCTATTTTCTTTATTTATAGGTTAGAAGACTGTGGGATGTAGAAGCTGGAGTTGAGGTATGAGATGTAGGATGAGGCAACAATATTGTGGACGAGATAGCGAGGTGGATTGGGGCCAAGGACAGAAAAGGTGATTGGAATTTCTGAAAAGTAGCAGGTATATTGGGAAAATGGATATAAAAATGCGGTCAGTGCATGGACATATATGTAGCATGGGAGCTATTGTAGCCAATGATATGGATGGTGTAGATCTATTGATTTTGAATTTGGTGTATGGTCAAATTCAGGGGAAGCAAAGACAACTGAAATACGAAGTTTAGAGTAATCATGTAGTTTATTGTGGAGGAGCTCAAACGAAGATTTATTATGAAGATTTTGGAAGGTTGTCTGTTGATTAAGTGATTTGCTGTTTGGAAGGCATAAATTTAGGTATGTGGAAGGTATACTGGGAAAATGAAGTTCGTCAAAAAACATGAGTGGATATAAAAATGCGTTCAGTGCATGGACATATATGTAGCATGGGAGCTGTTGCAGCCAATGATATGGATGGTGTAGATCTATTGATTTTGGATTTGGTGTATGATCAAATCCAAGGAAAGCAAAGACAACTGAAATACGAAGTTTAGAGTAATCCAGTAGTTTATTGTGGAGGAGCTCAAACGAAGATTCATTATGAAGATTTTTGGAAGGTTATCTGTTGATTAAGTGATTTGCTGTTTGGAAAGCATAAATTTAGTAGGTTTGAGGTAAGGCAGAGGTGATGATGAGTAAGGCTTGACCAATCTCAGAGATGTGCCAATGGTTACGCTTCATAGTTCTATTTTGTTGATGAGTGTAGGGGCACTGATGCAGTGAAGAATGCTAAACATTGCAAGAGTGGTAGTAAATGTTAGGAATTCACCCTGTTGTCGGATTGTAATTGTTTGATATGATGCTTATATAGGTTTTCACTATGGTTTTGAATTTGATGAAAGTAGAGAGAGCGTCATTTTTGTGTTTAAGCGAATAGAATCAATAGAATCTAGTACAAGCATTTATAAAAATGATGTAATATTGATGATCAGTAATAGGAGTAGAAAAAGGATCCCAAACATTAGTGATATAAGCTCTAAAGGTTTTGTGTAAACATTTGTGGAATGAAGTAAATGAGATATATGGATTTTAGGTTAAACACAAGTATTACAAGTAAATAACGAAAAGAAACATCAATATTTGGAAGTTATCTCAACAACTTGGTATTTTGATGACCAAGATGGCTGTGCCACATGGAAGAAGCAAGTGGGGTAGTACAGTGATAAGCATGAGGAGATTATGAAACTTGCTACAATGGAAACTAATGCAAGCCTTGATCAAACGTTCCTCGAAGGAGCTCCTTCATGCTGCAAATATCCTTCACAACACAAAAATTCGGATGAAATTCAATAAAAAATTTGTTACCTTTTGTAAACTGACTAATAGATAGCAGGTTCTTTGTAATTTTAGGCACATGCAACACATTAGATAGATAAATTAAAATTAGAGGTGTATAGAAGAGCTACTTATGATTGATGTCAAGAGCTTGGTTGTTTCCCACATGAAGTTGTGCCTGAATCAGGAAACCAATTGTCTGAAGTAGCATGAAAGGCATGAGGAATAGGTGGCGGGCGTTGAGGTGGGTAAGAGGTGATGCTTTGTCGGTGATTTGTTTCCTCCATGAACAATCATGACCTCTGAATCAACCACGACCTCGGAAATATGGACGACATAACTAAATATAAGAGTCTGCAGGTTGAGCATAAGAGGGCTTCTGCACCAGCGTACTAAGGGAGGAGTTGATTTGGTTGGCAGCTGCATGTACAGTGAGCGGTGATTTTTTTTGAACATGAGCTCATGATTGAGAAGCATTTCGCAAAGTTCATTCATAGAGAAGTGTTCAGAAGGGCCATGATAGCGGTGGTAAGAGTACACAATAATTTGGCCCAAGGCCAGTTAGGATACTCAGAACAATCTATTGTTAAAAAGGGAGAATTGGAAATCATGAGATTTTGAGTGATGTTTTTGACCTAATGAAGATAGTCAGGCATTGAAAGAGTTGCTTTCTTGATGAAGCGAAGTTGGAACTTCAGTTGTTGAATGCGGATCTGGGAGGTGGAGTGTAGATCGCAGCGAGAGCTCTTCAGATCGCGTGAGATGAGTCGCAGCCAAGAACTTGAGCCAACGTAGATTCGATGAGAGACGAGATGATCCAACTGAGGATCAACTACTCGGTAAGTAGTCGGGATTGGGAAAACTGCTAGGTAGCGTCGGTTAGGAAGGAGGTAGGGTTCCATCAACATACCCCATGTGATGATGAACCCAGAATAATGGGTTGAATTGTGATCTCCAGAGAGCGTAGTTCTAATTGTCAAATTTGAAGTTCAGGATGTGATGTACGTTGCTGAGCTTCAGCACTGTGGAAGACAGGCGGAGAATCTTCGATTTCTCCTCTTACGGGAGAATCGTTGAGGCGCTTAACTCTAGCCATTTTCGAGCAATAGAATACCTAGTGCTTTTATACCATGTTAGAAGACGGAGAACGCCGAGGAGATAATGTTATCTTGATTCTGTGGTTAGACTCGAGGCAAAGCCTGATGTATATTGGAAAAGTACATGCGGGAACAGTTACAATATGAGCACGGACGGATAAGAGGATATCATATACTATTTTAGTTTATTACAAACTAGCTTGATTATTAACATTTGAGTGCCCAAATGAATTCAGAATTTGATAATCTTGGGGTTATTGTAATTCTTGTCAATACACATTGTTTTGATCATAGGACTGCACGTTTTGAATTTGTGCTTTTAAAATGTCTTCAAAAAGCTTTCAGATGTGATTTTAGCTGTTTGATCTTGATTGATTTGAGCTTGAATGTTTCATTACATTTCTCATTGAAATCACAATCTAGACTACAATTTTGTTTAATCTTGATCTCTTAAGTTTTTCTCATTGCTTTTAAAATTCATGTGAATTTTCTAAAATTTTGAGGGTTTATTGATAATAACTGCGAGGTTAACAAAATCATGGGAGTAAATATCTCTCAGTAAAATGAAGTTAACTTGAAATTATTCTCATATTGCTAGCCAGGATTTTGTGAGAGTGGATTACCATTTTTTAATAGATTTTTGCTCCAAATGCATTTTTTATTTAGTCTGACGCTGGGTACTTGTTTTTCGACTGGTGGTAATTATTATAAAGTTCCGTTTGAGATTCGAACATTAATAGCTTTTGTTGTTTGCAATTGATTGATCTCATTATTTTATTTAAGTAGCATACTCTTTATGATTATTATTTGACTTGATAATGCTTCATATCCTTTTGCGGCATGGACAGCTTAGGTGCCACTCCTGTCATGGAACTTATGATTGCTGCTGGAAAAGCAGTTCCACAGCTGCAATTGGAGCATGGACTTGCTGTTGAAAGAGTTTATACAGGATCGTTTATGACATCCCTTGATATGGAAGGTAAATCATGTTCTGCTTGTGTATTCTGAATGTTTTGCAACTAGGTTTATTTTATCTTCGTGATTGCATTTTCTAGGGTTCTCTATTTCGATTATGAGGGCGGACAGGATTATATTGCAGCGTTTAGATGCCCCAACTAAAGCCCCATTCTGGCCTGTGAGTGTTGAAGGTGCGTACCCGACAAGAGCTTAAGTAGTTATGACACTTTAATTATGAAAATCAATATATCTATGCGGTTTAGATTAGGGAACCGTAATTTTTCATTTTTAAAGCATCATTTTCTCTCTTATTCATAAAAATTGGTTTGTTTATTTTTTCAATGTGAAAGATATTATCTTAGTGTAACAACACCAAACTTTAGTCCACTGAATAGGGTCATCTATATGAATCCTTGGTCTCCATTGTGTTCAATCTAATAAAAGTACTTTTCTAAATGTGAAGCATATGAGATCATTCCTAATAAACGATTTTCATGTCACAACAACATTAATATTTTAAAGCCTTTAGTGTTTGTAAGCCATTTTAAATTGTTCATAGTGATCCATGGGTTTCATTTTTAATTACAAATTGAAAAATAAGATGGCTTGTAATATTTATTGATGACCACTCACACATGTTGAATATACTTTGTAAATATGATTTGGCTATTTCATTCACTGGCATCTTGATGCTATATTATGATATGATGTGTTATCAAGTAATTTACGTTGTTTGGTTTACTGCAATGTAATCTTCATCTTCCAAAAATTTCAAAATGGCACTTCTAATGACATCCAGATGTCTGCTCAAATTGGATCAATGCCTTGATGTTGATACATAAAGTTATTAAAGCAAGTGATTTTTATGGAAGGAATTAAGATTTAGACAATTAAATTTTTATGGAGGGTATCAATTATGGTTCTTCCCATTTAAATTCATTAGATGAGATAAATTAAGATCTATAATATTTTAAAAACTCTATTATTAGTCTGACTCTTAAATTTATGATCACTAGACAAAAATATAAAAAATCTTTTAGATAAATGTCCAAGATATGTATATATATATATATATATATATATTTTTTTTTTTTTTTTTCCTTATGTGGCCGGTGGAGTTTGAACCAATGACCTAGGATAATAAATTTTGAGCTTCACCACTGGGCTGCAATACCATTTACACACACACACACATATATATATATATTAAATTAATATGTTAATAGTGTTGCGTCCGAATGGGGTTGCAGTCAAATGGTTGAAGTCAAGATTTGTATCACAGGTCGTGGGTCAAATCCCACCAGCAACACATAAGAAAAAAATAATATATATATATATATAAGACAACCTACTGCAAATTTCTAATGCTATTCCAGTCCGTGCCCTAGCCGACATGGCTAGGGCATTGGAGTTCTGTTGCAGCTCGTTACCGCTATTGCTTGCCATTTTCACTCGTCATCTCTCACCGCACTTCACTGTTACAAAGTCTCCTGTCCAAATCTGAATTTTGCAGCCCTAATTAGTGATAGGGATTCATTGCTTCTTTCCTTGATCCATCGGCCGATGATTGCTACTAGATGTTCCCGTCGGTGCCGTAAGGGGGCGGGGGCGGATTTTCGGTTGCTTTTTGTTCTGTCCTTGTACGAGCTCCAAATGGGTTCCCCATCATTTCAAAGCAAGATCGCTCCTTTGTCGGCAAGTTTTTGGGCTATCGCAGACACGTTCATCGTCAAGAAAGGATTGTGTAGAGGGAGGGGTGGCCATGAGCCCCCTTTCTTTCTCAATTTAGTCTTCCATCAATTGTAGTTGTTTCTTCCCTTTTGACCATTCCAACTTTCCCATCCAATGAAATCTTCTCTGTTGTCCGTTGCTCTGCACATATGGCCGATGCTCAACTTTGGTATCCTCATTCTTTTGCCCAAATCGTCTTTGGATGTTTTTTGCTTTCTTCCACTCCAATCGCCTTAGGAATTCAAAAGATGATTCAGCTGTTAGCTGGTTGCCTACACTTTGTACCAGGCTTGGAGGAGCAGGACAGAATTCTCCCACGGACGACAGTTCCTCACTCCAACGGGTTGTGCTAGCTCGATTATGTTTTCCTTGGTCAGTGCTGATCTACACGACGGGAGCGATTACTGGGGTTCCACGGCCCACCAGGGCCCCTCCACCTCCTCGAGACGGTGCTCCCCGCCCCGTTGGCTGAAGGCCAACATTGACGCTTCGTACTTCTTCGGAGAGCCCGCAGCTTTTGGAGCTGCAGTTGTGCGGGATGCTGAGGGTCGGTTCTTGGTTGCCGCAGGAGACGTTGTACAGGCCAGATCCCCGCTCCAGGCAGAGATTCAGGCAGTGACTATTTTGAGGCAGGCACTCTCAGCTACGGAGGCTGACTTGCAGAGGCTCATTATTGAGGGAGATTGCTTAGGAGTTGTTCAGAGACTCCGAAATCTCTGGGAGAGGACCCTTCGGTCACGGGGCGCTGACAAACACACGGACCATGCTTGATATCCCCCGTGTTATATTTGCTTACCGATCGCGTGGTGCGAATCATGTAGCAGACTTTTGTGCTTTTTTGGCCTGTCAGGGTGTTTTTCTTTTGATAGGGGCGTTGTGCTCCCCAGGAAGCTTTTTAAACCTCCTAGCTGAGGATACTGTGGAGTTTGATCCCGGTTGAGCTGTTGTACTATTGATTGATTATAGTTATATATATATATATATATATATATATATATATATATTCATAGGCTACGGCCGTCTTTCATGGAAGAGTTCTCGAAATTAGCCCATCTCAAAATTGGTTTCTATTAAGGATGCTTTAGCGGGTGTGTCCCATTGAATGGTTCTTAGTCTGTTAGTCACATTGATAATCGTTTTATTTTTATTCACTTCTAAAGCAAGGAAAACCCTTTGGTTGTTTGGTTCCTGCTTTGGTTGTCGTCTTAGGGTGGATAATGAAATTTCCACTTGCAGTCGTTCTCCGTTGACTAGAGTATTTATCGAGGTTGATACACCAGTCTTACACCACTTGGAGGTTTGGATTGGCTGCAGGGCTTCAGCTTTCTAGCAATTGCTCTTTTTGCCATGTAGTCTGCCATGACTCGTCATCCTACTACAGCTCATCCAAAAGTTCGCGTTGATCCGATTTCTTCAGTTTCCCAAAATCAAGTGTCTTTGGACCCTCAATATGTTCTTTATCCTGATCCTCATGGTCCCCAAGTTTCTCTGTCCAAGGACTCATTTACTTTATGATTGGAGTTGCGAGGAGAAAAACTACTGGTCATGAGACCTGTTTTAGATTGCTTGATGGAGATGTCGAGAAAGGTAGCCTGTGTGCTCAAAATTTTCATCCGAAATTGGTGAGTAAGAGTTGTAATTAGTGTTGTGAGAGCTGCTTGGTTCATCCCTGTAATAAAAATGTCACTCGTAGACTTGGAGGAAGATGCGTGCTGTAGAGATGGGTTAGCGGTGCCGGTAGACATCCTTTGCTATGAAAGAAACCTGTGAGAGTGGAGTACTATTCACGACTGTTTGAGATAGTGGATTGCTTTCTTCAGGAGGCATATGTGGTTGGGAAAGTGGATCCCTCAATGCTTTTTTGTTGGCCATATAGGAAGGTGTTGGAGACGTCCATCTGGATGACTGACCACTTGTAATGAGTGGCTATGGTTACGAGAGCTCAGATTGCTGGCATTTTTGCCTCAGGCTGACTGTTTCAAAATAGTCAGTTCCATAATTTCATTTGAATCCTTGAGCTACTAGCCTTGCCTTGTAATGAGCCATGATGTCATCGTTGTTGAGTTTGCTGTCGTATGTTCATTTGTAGACTAATATGTTTTGATGGGGCTGAGTTGGAACTAGGGTCCACGTGTTCTGATCCATCAGTGCTTCATACTCTTCGGCCATTGCTTGCCACTGTTTGAAGTTGGCTGCTGAGTTGGCGCCTGGGCGCTATGCCTTTGGATGGCTCTGGTCACACCCAGCCTCTATTTGGCATTGGAATTTCTTGTTCTTGGGCGCCCGATTTTTGTCTTGTGTTGGCGTTGCTTGTGCCTGGGTGGGCCTGTTTAGCACATTGTTTTGACAGTTGTATGTTAATTTTTGTTGGGGGTTAATGTTGTGGAATAGGTTTTTGATGTAGGAGGTATTCTTGTTGTAATGTGTGGTTTCTTGATGTATAGTATATTTCGTGAAAGGTTATAAGAAGTGGTGGAGCTTGTGGTGAGGAGATGTTTGGGAAGATTTGAGTCGGAGGGTGGAGTGAGGAAATTTTTTGGTAGAACTAGAGGGAGTGGTCTCAGCTGAGAACTGAAGAATTTCAGGGAAGATTGGAAGGGAGGAGATCTGAGATGTGAGCAAGAGTGCTCCGATATCATGTAGAGAGTGAGAATGCAAGAAGATGAGAGGGAGATTTCACGTAAGAGAAGAAAACATAATTCTTATTATATTCATTGGGATTACATGAGTGCATATATATAGCTGTGATGGTAACAAGTAGTGGTCTCGATTAGATCAAGCTTTTATGATTTGCTCAGATGTATTTTGGTAGTTATTAGAAATAGCTAAGTATAATGGGAGCGATCATCCACGAATATAACATAAAATTTATAGCCTTCATTAGAAATGTTTGGGGCGGGGCGAGACCTCACATATCGGTATGATTAAGTTCAAATATATTGTAATTTTTTGTGCTAAATTTGGGAAATGGTAATTTATGATGCTTTGCAAAGATGCATTAAATCATGGAGAAGTAAAGGAGCTGTTGATGCGTGAGATTTGCTTGTGGAGAAGGTGATGGACGTCGGAGCTTGGATGGCCAGCCGTTGATGTCAAGCGGAGACATTGAGTGTTAAGGAGGTTCTCAGAGCTAGCTTTGAAGGTGGAGGTTCTGGTGAAATCCGGATGGTGTTGAGCCTATTGATGCAGCGGCCCTTAAGAAGAAGAGTGTTCGTTTTGAGATCCTTTATGATAAAACCGTTAGGATCAATAAGTTGAAGCATGAGTTGTCAAATGTTTTTATTATTTGAAAGGAGCTTGTATTGGCACTGAGGAATGTGAAGAATGTTTGTCAAGAGGGACTTACGATGAGGTGTTGGTAGAATGCCTTAGCTCATGTCGGAGATATCGAGTGTTTGGCCACTTCCTGCGGTGACTTGATTACTGTCTTGGTATGGTTCGGCTATGAACATGCTGTTTAGATTGTTGGTAATGTGATTGGATGCTCCGGAGTCGAGATACCAGCTGTAATCAGCTTCGTTGTTGGTACGAAGGGCGGTTGTTTGGTGCTGAAGCTGATTTGCTTGGTTGTAGTTTGTGTTGAGTTGATGCTAGTATTCTTTTTGGCCGAGTGGTCTGATTTATTGCATATTTGACACTCGATATAATGTGTTTTGTAGTTTTTTTGCATACCTCCTCTGAATGGCGAACGGTCTCTACCTCTGTTTGACCTGCCGCTGCCTTTGGCTTAATTGTTAAATAGTGAGAGATGTTGCTGAAAGCTAATGGTAGACTAATTGATCTATTGAATTGCTTTGTGTAGATCTTGCTGCATGTTTATCTCTTCACTACATAAGCGGGAGTATAGATTGTCTAGGCTGATGGGGCTTAGCTTGGTTCAAATGGATGTTTTGAATGCTTGGTAGGTGGTGGGGTCTTCGGTGTCGAACTTGAATCCGATTGTAGCAATTTTATCCACCAGTGTTTTGATTTCAGATGAATATTCATTCACGGATCTGTCATTTAAGGAGACGCTGTGAAGTTCGTTCTTGAGTTGTATGACTCTGGAATAATTTGTAGACTGGCGATGTTTTTTTAGAGCTCTTGGCTTGTGTCTAACTTTAGTATGTAAGAGAGAATTGAGGGAGATATAGTGGAGTAGAAGGCTGCAGTGAGGTTTCTGTCGATGATGTTCCTGGTGGCGTACCTTGTTTTGTCAATTTGGGATGGGATATCGGTACCGTCTAAGTGTCCGTGTAGATTGTTGGCTTTGAACAATTGAAATAGTTGAGCATGCCATATTAGATAGTTTTCAGAGGTGAGTGGAGTATGAATCAGATTCTTGATGTTAGACATCAAGAATTTGAGATCTCTTGTTACTTCCATGGAGATGGAATTGTTGCGTGAGTTGGAGCAATCACCAGACTAGGAGTAGACATTTGTAGACTCCATTATGGTTAGATCTTCTCTGGTAGTGTTGATTTGAGAAATTGCTGAAGTGGACCAGGAGTAGAATCGTTCTCACGAGCAGAATCGAGGGTGTTGTATTAAACGCTACACGCTGGTTGGAGAGGGGAATAAGGACGTGATCAGAACCATCGCTCTAAATACCATGAAAGAACAGAAAGGAGGGAAAACACAGAGAAAGCGTGGGAGAAAATGTATTACAGATACCGTATAATTCATTACACTGTTGGTGTATATTACATGGGTATTTATAGACTTGGGCTGTTATTGTTACACGGCTGTGATTGAGTCGGTTGTTGGGGAGCGTGGAGGATTGTCTTAGTTGTTATTAGTTGGCGTTGACCTACCTTGCGATGCCTCACACTACACCCCTTCTTCTATGCCCTGTTCCCCTTTGCACCCCACCTCCAAGCCTTCCCATGTTCTTGGCACTGGACCCGTTCTCACTGTCATGTGCCATACCTGTGTCGCCCTGCTTTGTACTCCTGTTCTTGAGCTGCCCATGCCACGTCGCACCCGGCCATCCTTTTTGTGTTTGATATGCAAATTTATAATGAATTCTGTATAATTATAAAATTGATTAAGTAAATATTTTTTATATTGTGTTAAATTAAGTTAAAAAAAAAGTTTTTCGTTTTACAAATAAGCAGTGTCCTCACTCTTCCTCAACCCCCTCTCTCTACTCCCTTCTCCCATCTCTCTTTTTTAATTTAAAAAATTAAAATTATTGAGGAATTTTCCTCAATCGATCATAAGCTTTCCCTAACATGCATTACTGTGTTAGTATGTTTTTTCGTTTAATATAATAGTATATAATAAAAGCATATTAGAATCCTTTAAATTGGAGAAAACCCATCTCTAACTATGAATAGTTATAGTTGATATACACGAAAAAAAATAACTTTTTGAAATTTTTCTTTTATATTTCAACCATTCATTCATTTGGATGGTTGATGAGAGATGATACTCAAGGAGACTTATATTTCCCACACAAATGAATTGTGATCCACCTCTATTTCTGCATGCATATATATATATATATATATATATATATATATATATATATATATATATATGCACACTCCACCCCTCTTAACGAGCTATTGTCGACTTGAACCTAAATGAACAAAGATATATTTTCATTCAGCTGTTTTACAAATGTATTCAATTTTTTTTATTCATGCATGACCTCATTTGAACACAAGCTCTTTGTGAATGTGAACTAAATTGACATCCTTAACCACCAGTGATAATAAAATAGAAAGGAGATTCTCCATTCCCCCTCTGTTTCTTCTCTCTCAACTATTACTGATTGATATCAGCATTTGGATATGCTACAATTTTCATATTTATTTCAAAAGTAACTCTTAATTAAGTTGTCATTGCTTAGTTGTGAATACAGAATCAATGCAATGCACTTTTTTGCAAGCTCATGCAGTTTTTCTCTCTACTTTTGGGATGTTTGGGGGCAAATCATTACCTTTCATTTGGCATAATTTTCTTTCAGCTGAAATTGATTTTTTTTACTCTGCTGTCAATACTGCTAGAAACCTTTCTCTGCATCTCTCAACTCAGACATTATTGCAAACTGGAATAGTTGATAGATATGGTTGCTGCTGTTTATCTCTTTAATCAGAAAATTCACACGAAGGGCCTTTAATTTGTAGGGGATCGCCCACCTACTAAAATACCTATTCCAATACGGACATCTCGGATAGAAACAAATGAGGAGGTATGAATCATTAGGTTTCCTTTGTAAATGCTGATATATTATCTTGTATATATCTTGTTTGTTGTTATCTAAGCCTACTTTTGTCTTGTTTGGTGAGTGTTCTTCTCATGTACTTTCTCCCTTGTTGTTTTTCCTGTTGCTCCTTTCACTCATTGTGCTTGCAGCCGTTGGCTAAACCACAAGAGCTCAATGAGGAAGGTTCTATCCTTGAAGCTGCTATCAGCGCTGCTGCAAATGAAATAATTAGTCTGAGGGAGCAACTGAATGAATGGGATAGTAAAGTTGGTGATGGAGATTGTGGTTCTACTGTGAGTTGATTAATTGACTTTTTAATTTGTTTTCCTAGTGTTTTTCATATGAATATGCTATATCATTTTAAGAATTATTCCCCGTTCTTGCAGATGTTTAGAGGTGCGGTGGCAATTATAGCGGATATGAAGAAATGGTACAACCTTGCTCACTTTAATTAATATGTTGTATTGTGTTTGTTGATTTTTTTTCTTTTATTCAAATATTCATTTTTTAAGGTTTATTATGGATCCACCTGTTGTTTTATACTGTAGATTGACATTTGTGCATGATACATTCACAACACATGATGTGCTTCATCCCTATCATTATCTGCTATACATATGGCTAGTTTTTTTGGTTAATTGTCATCCACTTGGGCTTAATTAACATGCCGTTATATCCCATGTGGTGTTTTATTTCAGTATACCTCTCACCACCAGTTGATGGGATTAATTGCTTGTTTGAGTAAAACCCAGTGGAAACTTGTAACCCTTACTATGTGTGAGCATTGAATAAAGTAAAACTCTAAATGTTTTTAATTGTGTTTTTAGCCTGTTCTGCAAGAAAGAAATTAATAGTGAAATGTTTTGAAGATAAGTAAACGCAGATTTTAAATTGTGTATTTATTTTTCCAATGAATTAGATGAATTTATGTTATCCGCAGACCATGTTTAATTCGGCCGAATGTAGGCTACAAAGAAAAAACTTGCAGATTAAATAAATCTTGCAGACATGAGGATGCTAAGGTTGATGAGTGGGTATACTCATAAAGATAGAATGTGAACTGAGTTAATCCTTAGAAAGGTTGGAGTGGCTCCAATAGTGGATAAGATTAGAGAATGTTGTTTGAGATGGTTTGGGTATATTAAGCGTATATCATCCAATGCTTCTATTAGAAAAAAAATTGAGCATATGGTGTTAAAAAAGGAAGAGGAAGACCAAAAACACATAAGAAAAATCAAATCATTAGAAATCATCTTCTCTACTTGGGACTTAGAACTTCTATTTGATCATGCACAATGAAAACAACGTATTCATGTAGTTGACCCTACCTAGTGGAATCAAGGCTTCGTGTTATTTTGTTAATTGTAATTATTTGAATTTATGTTTATATTTTGAAACTGAAGCTAATTATAATGTTGAGAAATTTGTCATAAGTCCGTTGACTATTCAATTTAGTATCAAGATATAAAATTTGAGATTAAATTGGCCTTAAAATGAATAATTAAGAAACTAATAATAATATTATTATTATTATTATTATTAATATATATATATATATATTTATATATATATATTGGAGAATTTGTTGAAATTTTATTACTTAAGAAATTGAGTACAAACATATATAGGTTGATAACTATTAAAGAAAACAAAAATAAATATAATAAAATAAAATAACAACTAAAAATAAAAAAACATGAAAAAAATGGTTACCAAGCCTCACAAAAATGAGAATCCATTAAAGCATAGAAACAAATGCGTAAATGAAACCATGGAACCACTGTTCGAGTATCTAGGTCAGCACCTACTTTTTTCCTTAGATAGTATCGTGAAAACGTTTAGAAGAATTGAAGCCCTTCTTCTTTTGTTGTTTACCTTTGCTAATACAAGCCTCCTCCAATTTCTCAAATTATTTTCTTATTAAATTTGTTCCTCATCAGAACCACTGTCAGACATTGTTGGTTTAGATGAATAAATTTTGGTCGTGTAGTCACCAGAACCAATCGGATGGAATTCATTAGAAAAGGTTTGAGGTCCGTATTCTCATGAACGATCATGGCTTGCTCGAAGATTGAACCTTTTCCATGAAAAGCTCCCATATTGCATTGATTTGAGTGTTCACCATATTCTTCTAAAATTTTATTAAATTTCACAATCAAATTCTGAATTGATGCATCGTTAATCCTCTTCTGGCCATGCAAGAGACTATTAATAGCAGTTAATAAGAGGAAATAGAATACCGGTGCTGCGCTACTTTCATTTATCACAATTGCCACCAATCTTCCCCATTATACCCATCAATTAGTGTGTTACCGATGACAATGCAGTCCAAATCATCATCACTATTCCCTTGTTCAGGGTCTAGCACGTCATCTTCAGCAACGATCCTTGGATCAGGATCATGCGTATCATAATGTTGTTCTTCAGTTTCCACATCGATAGCCAAAACCTATTCAACCGACAAAACCCTTTGGAAGTATCCATCATTGTCATCTCCAATTCAAATAACCGACTCAGGTTTTCATCACGTCAATTTCAACCAGAACACGTGCTACACACGGCCTCAGGAAATTAGATGTCGCATAGTCAACATTAAAGGGCTTTCCAAAATAAGATCCCAATGGAAAAGAATGGAATGCATTATCAGATGGGACCTTAAGCAAAGAAAAATAAATCAAAGCAGCAACGATGGGTGATTCGTATTCCGAATCGATGGAAATGCTCCATTTTAAAAGTTTCATCTGACAATTCTCAATGTAATAAAAACAGCATGCAAAATGTCTAGTGTATAGTTCAGCTCATTGAAGGGTTTGATAAGAATGTCGCGGATATCAATTAATACGGCATTGAAATTTTTCGATTGGCAATCAAGGGAAGTTTGCCATTGGCGAATTTTTCAACTAGCGAAAACTTGAATGATTTAGCCAAATTTTCTATTTCGTCTTTAGACAATAAAAAAGCTGGTTTACCTAGTTGCGAAGCAATGGATTTGATACCCACCAATCCACGCAACGAAGGAGCTTTAGTGAGTGCTTCAGGAAAGGATTTAGGGACATACAAACCAGCGTTCTGCTTGATGTGCTGGTTGGGGAGACGGTCCAATCCATGGCTTCCAGAATCCAGCCTGCCATCTGCGTCGGCAGTGTCCGAACTAATATTGCCAGGTGCCACATCAACCAGAAGCTCCATCGGGAGAGACGAGATCCCTCCCTCAACGGTTTCGGCCAGAGCAGCCGGAGAAGCAAACTGCACGGGGAAGGTAGCATAGCCTCCAAATGGAGCTACTGCATTATGCTCCCATCGCCTTGAAACCCTACAGCACGATGATAATACAAAGATGATCATATATATTAGAACTCCTTTGAGGAAAGTTAATGAAATTGGTTAATGCTAAAAGGAAGAGGCTATAAAAATTGGCCTCGTAAGAACTATTAGAAATGTTGTTCATCGCTTGAGCTTATGTAGGGGCTATTACTGATTGATAAGGACTCTCACTCAATGGAGATGGTATTTATGAAGCCAACTCAAGTTGGATTAAAATTATCTTATTTCGTCTGCATTTGTGTTTTGCAGCTACCCTCTGAATGATGCTGCACGCACAGTGAACGAGATTGGGCTGTCCATAAGGCCGGTGATGGGAGGAACCAGTGGGATCCTGTACTTTACATAATCCTTTCCTAATTCACTCTCTATTTAATATTTCGTTCAACAGTCAATAAATTCACAACTTCTGCCGTGTTACTCTTATGTTGATTAATGTTTCACTGCTACTTGATTACCAGATACGAGATACTGTGCAAAGCAGCCTATGCGAACCTGAAGAGCTCTCCCGTGGTTACCTCTAAACAATGTGAGTGCTGCTTTTGCAGTTTTACTTCTTGGTATTGGGGTGGGGGTCTGAAAAGAAGGCATTTCATTGTCTTCTTCATCTTCTTGTTCTTATGTTGTAGGGGCTAGTGCTTTGGAGGCAGCCATTGCTGCAGTGAGCAAATATGGTGGAGCCAGCTCTGGACACCGCACAATGCTGGATGCTCTCATTCCAGCAGCATCCGTTCTGAGAGAGGTGATCTATTCTCCTCTCCGTTTCCATCCTTCTTCGCTGCTTCTGCTAACAATAACACGCCGCCCGGCCTTTGATTGCAGCGGCTGAATTCCGGTGATGATCCTGTGAGCGCTTTTGTCCTTTCGGCCGAAGCTGCCTGGACCGGAGCAGAATCCACTAAAAGCATGAAGGCCCAAGTAAAATACTAACAACTCAGTATCTATTTATGCCATTATATGTATATTTATAAATACTAACCACTTCAGTATCTATTTATGCCATTATATGTATATTTATTAATCTGTTGGATGCCAACATAGGCTGGCCGATCCTCGTATGTGTCGCCAGAGATGCTTGCTTCGGTTCCGGATCCAGGAGCCTTGGCTGCAGCATCTTGGTACAGAGCAGCAGCGCTTGCAGTGCAATTGAAGCTGCGGCCATCAAAGGTTCCCCCAGCCCATTAAACTCTTGGTGTAGATCTCTTCTGAACACAAAAAATAAATTTACATACTACTTTGCCTTGCCTTTACCTTTACCAATCTGTAACGAATTCACAGTTCTTACCGCACCCCACACATTTTGTTTTCCGCTTGTGTCGTCTGAAGCATGAGCTGAGAAAGCGGTTTTTGAACCGTTTATTCTCTTTTGATTTTTTAGGCTCTGCCCTCTTTATTTTCTTTATTTTTATCATGAGTTTTGTGTGGCTTTTTATTTATCGTTGGATTCATTCAAAAATTTTCTTTCTTTTTGTTTGCTGCTAAAACTGGCTGGCTGCAATTGAATACTTTTGGAGCGTTGTGTGATTATAAATTTTCACTAGATTATTGTCTAGCAACTAAGCATCTTAAAGATAAGATAAGTCTTGCAAAAATGAGGATGCTTAAGGTGGATGTGTTGATATACTTTTAATGTTAGAATGAGAAATGAGTTTATTTGTAGGAAGGTTGGAGCGATTCCAATAGTGAATAAGATTAAAGAATGCCACATTAGATGGTTCCGTCGTATCAAGTGCAAACAATGCCAATTAAAAGAGAGCAAATTATGTTTTCATTAGTTTTTTATTGTGAAAAGGAAAGAACATGATTAATATGCTAATCTAACTTGGTAATTTTTGTAAAACTATTGGCAAATATAGATAGAAGCCTAAATATTAATTGAAGTTTTTTTTTCTTAAATGACATATTTGTGGAAAGGATAGAGTGGCAAGGCACAACGGACAGCTGGGATATCTGCTATAGTCTTATGGGGATTGGGCAGACATGTGAACTCTCGCCAGTGAATGCCTAAAAGAAGAGGCAATAGAATAGTTGAGCACTAGATATCTGAAGGCGCAGACAGTTTCCTTAAATGACTTCTTACCGGTAAAGTGAAAAAGAAGGCTCTTCAATAGAGTCTTGTTAGCTCTCTCATTTGGCAAGCCTAATGTCCAATATTCTAGCTTCACTTGCATCATATGCTATTTGAGATATGTCTCAATAATTATATAATGATGTGCATTGAAAATAAAATGCGTGATAGTATTTTGACAATAAGAGTATTATATAACGAATTCAAATTTTGACATACCATAAAAATATAAATAATATATCAAATAAAAAACTTTCTATCTTTTAATTTTATTGAAGTACCACTAAATAAAACTCTTAACTTCATCGTTATATCAAATCAAGATCTAAATGTAAACCATTCTAAAAGAGAGCTAAATCACACTCTATATATAGAAAACTAATTATTTTCTCGCATATACCGTTCAATTAAGAAAGACCTACATGTTATGAAAAAATAATTAGATATTCAAAATATATAAACTTCTTAATAATATATTCATGCACTATTTTGTTCTAAATTATGTATTCAATTCTATCATCTTTATACTCTGTGTAAAATTAACATTTTAATATATTATTTTAATACTTAAAAATTTTAATATTTCTCATAATATTTATGATCCGTAAAGATATTTTGATATTTTCTTTAAAAATTTTATACTTCGGGAGAAACTTACTATATAGAGTGACAATTATACAAGAATATGTTTGATGATGCTATATTTTTATGTGTAAGAATAAAATTAATGTGATGTAGTTTTATTTATAAATCATGAGAAATAAAATTTCTTGCTTAAATTTACCCAAAATTTAATGTATTTATCTGAACATCGCGTTCCTTATCTTAAAATATAAATATAAAATTAAAAAGTGGCGCTGAGTAATGCCGAGGCTATATATACCCCAATCTTTTTGAAGAGCAGGAGAAGCGAAGCGCGTGCAAGAGCGAGGGAGAAGATGGAATCGGAGAGCTCGGAATCTTCCACTGTTTTTCGCCGCCAGCTTCTCGAGCACCTCATTGATTCCTCCCAGGTGAGTTAAGAAAATCCCGCTGTAAATTCCTTCTGCAATCCTCATGTCGCAATGGTGAATAGGGCTAACATTATTTCTTCCGCCGATGCCGATCCTGAAAGCAACTCCTTGTTCGTCCGATCGTCAAATACACAGCGCTTTCCTTCTTCGCCGACCGCTTCCTCCCTTCCGTCTCGCGCTTTAGGTTTCTGATCTCATCGTATTATTCTTTTTCGCTTATTCTCTTCTTGTCAAATAAGCCTAACTATTCTTTGTGATTGCCTATAATTTGTTCAACGAGGCCAGATGCGAAGGGAACAGCTGGCTCCTGAAACCCTTGACGGAGAGTAACTTGCAGCTCTTCGCACTTATTTCAATCTGGGTTTCCAGCAAAGTATTACATCACATATACCTGTTTTCTTATTTTTCCCAATGGAATGTTTGTTTATTTGTGAAGCTCAGTTATTCTCTTCAATGTTATTTGCAGTTGCATGAAATTAGGCCCCTTTCAGTGAAGAGCTTGAAGAGTTTGGGGGATATTCTCATCAATGATCAGTGCTTCGCTACTCGGGATTTCGTCATGGCCGTGAGTGTTATTCTGGGTAATTTAATAAATTTTGATTTGTCCTGTTAATTATATTAATGTTTTCTTGTTATTGCTTAACCGAAACTAGAAGCAAACCAAAAATAAAAACTTAAGTGTGTATATTGAAATTGAAACTGCAATACGTTCACATTATATCAATTGTAATTAATCTCAATGAAATCATGTTTTGGAAACATTGAAAATTTTGCCTGTTATAAATGCTATGATATACATTATTTTCATTATCAATTACAGACCAATGATTCATCAAAGAACCGTATAAGTTATTGTGTAAACAAGTTCTTATAATCTTTATTGAGAGAAAGTCCGTTCAAAAATTGTTATGGAATTGGTAAAAGTTATGAAAGCATGATTAATAAGTAAACTAACAATAATATTTCATGTAGCTTAATTTCTACTAGAACTCTTGTCATATTGCATTTATTTTAAATTTTGAATGTCAATATTTGATTTCATATGGATAATAAAACTCTTAAGTTGATGTTCTAATGTTGCAATATCAAACACTAAAAAATTTGAAGCATAGAATTTGCAAGCTGAATCAACTGTTGTTGTCAAATGTCAAGAAAGATTTAGCAGGATTCGAATATGAAACACATTAATGTTTTTGTATAACTTTTATCAAATCTATTGTTTAACTTTTGTGATTGATTGTCTATCATATCGACATTATAATGATAGAAATTTGATATTTTCTATGTTTTTTGTTTGATTCTTTTTTTTTGCATATCAAATGTATCTTTTATATGCACAATAGTTATATCATTTATATAACTAAAAGAAGGATTTTTTACAAAATCTATTTGTAGCTTCTCTTATTCTACAATTGTTTTTTGCATATCTTAACTGAAAACATAAGGTTAACTATGCCTTAATTCTTGATCTACAAATGTTATGATAATATATTATGACTTTTAAAATAGATTAATCAATTTTAGTATGAAGATAAATCTAAAAAAATTTATATAAACAAGAATCATACTTGCTTATGCTCTTTATTTAAGCAAAATAACATTATCCAAAAAAATTCAAGAATTTTAATTGTTAGCTAACTAAAATAGATAATAAATAACGAGCTATAATGAGTACTCCATTGTATATCACTAGCTCATCGGAGAGTTATTCTTTAATATAATCAAGGTCCAATTATAATTTCTTCATTAATTAATTTCAATTAAGGTCCATTGTATATCACTAGCACATTAACTTCTCGTGAAGCTATGTATATTCATTTGAATGAGGCACTAATAAAATTATTAGTTTATATATAATATTAGAAAAGAAGTTGAAAATATATTTTCTTATCCACAACAACTAGAACTAAACATGATTGATGACAAAATAGTGAATGTAATGTGTATATGCATTTTCTTTTATTGTGATAGTTTTTAACATATTTAATTTTTCAAACATATTAGTAGCTCTATCATAGTTCTACCCACAAAAGCTTGAAAATACTTTAACAGTGCTTTGCAAAAGTTGCTTCAATTGCTACATTCAATATTATTACTAATTTTTTCTTGCTCAATTTCAAATAAATATCTATCACATTTTCACATTTACCAATATATTATATTGCAATTATGACTTGTTCAATATAAAAAATATTTTTTGATTCATCTAATAGTAGTGCAAAAAACTACCATTAAGGTCATTAAAAATAAACTAATTATTTTATAGTAATTGTATGAGTAATATTTCCAAGTTTCAGGAGCAAAAAGTTTTTTGTTTCTTGAGCATTATCAAGATAATTTTCCTTGTATCACTGTTATCAAATCTGTTAAATTCATTATATTCTTGAAATATTATATTTGATATATAAGAGAACTGAAATTTCACGTTTCCACTAATATTGCTAATTGGGTATGATAATCTAAGCGTGGTTGTTCATATTGGTCAAACTAGCTGTTCATATAAATTTATAAGATTAAAATGAGTATTTGTTAAATAAAGATCAACACATCAAATTTGCACATATTGAGCCCTTAACAAGCTCACCTAGATTATTGTGCACAATTAAGTGGTCTGTAAAGTTTATTTTATCTGAAAGTTGATATTTTTTTGACATAACAAATCTGAGAGGTCAATTAATTTAGAAATGCTTGTGTATTTCTTATGTTATGTTGCTACATCTAAAAGTGATATAAGAAAAAAACTATCCAGAATAAGGATCCAGAGAATAGGAAACTTATTGCTCATGAAATTTAGAAATATATTGCCCGTACAGTTGCTATGAAGTTATTGTTTTGATTGCCAATGATCTTAACTGTGAGCTTTCACACTATTATTAGATGAATTATAAGGTGCTTTTAATAATGAATAAGCTACAATGACAATAATTTCAACAATAGCACCAAACCTTAATTCCACTAGGTAGAGTCTACTAAAACTAATTTCTTGATATTACAAAAATAATAACTATATTAGTAAATATGGAAACGTGATCAAGCAATTTTTTAAAATTGTGCTTGTTGCAGATACATTGATAACAACTCAGAAATTAGTAACTGAAGAAACCTATGTAAAGCAACTTTTGGCTCTATGGGTAGGGCTTTAATGGTTTAATAATATTATGTTCAATATTTATTAAAATTATAATAATGAAAGAAAATGAATGAGCATATTACATTCAGAAATTTGTGCATTAGGTACAATTAGCTCTAATTTGTGTGACTGTAAATTATTTCAAGTAAATTGCTTAATGTTATGTTCAAATTATAAATTTTATAAGTGTTTTATAATATAAAAGATATCTATTACGAGAAGCAAGTGTGCAAAATAATTTAATTGTTATATAAGGAAAAATTATAAATGAGTCATTATCGCATCATAAAACACTCTCCCTCAACTTAGCAATATATAATGTTTTATTAACATATCATTACAGCCTATTTATTTTCTCTAATTCAGTGATTGAAGTTCTCTAAATTTTTTTAAATGATACTACTTTACTGAAACATAGAGCATAAGCTAATAGGCTATTTATTTCTATAAATGCTTTATTGTCTTTGTTTTACACTTGATGAATATATTTTGGGAGTCTAGAGTATCATTGTGTTTGCTGAGAAAGGATTAAGTCAAAATTAATGCATTGTCTCTAGTTAAGATATACAAATAATGATTACTACAAGCTCCGACACTCACTTCAACTACGTACATCCTCTATTGAGATCTTTGGGTCCATGCATCTTTTTTCAACCACTTCAAAAATCACTACTGCATAGTTTTTATATATGTTCTTACTTGCTTTACTCTATTTTATTCATTATTTTGTAATTCTGATTCATTGCATGCATTTTTATTGTTTAAATCATGTAGAATCGCTAATTACTAGCATTCTCTTTTCATTTTGATTGTGGTGGCAAATATTATGATTTTACTACTGTACTTAAAAAAACTAGGAGTATCACGTATTTCTCTTGCCCTTGCCCCTGATCTCAAAATGGAGTGGCCATATGTAAACATCTACAAATTGTATAACTCATCAAACCTTTTTGAATCAAGCTTCTGTTTCTCAATTTTGTTTCTATGCATTCCAAACAGTGGTACTTGCCTTACTGCCAAACCTTTTTGAATCAAGCTCCTACTTACCCCTCTTGCATTACCCAAACTATCCCCCAACATACTTTCCTGCAACACGCCACAATCTCTCCAAATTCATAACAGCCCCCCAACTCTTTTAATCATCCTATAGATTTGCAACATCAAAATTTCTTCCATCTTCTTCTCTCATCTCTCCACCACCTCCTCCACTAAAGATTTACCCAATGGTTTCTCAATTTCAAATAAACCCATTTAAATATTTCATATGCCAATCTCTCTCCATTTGCATCACTCCATTTACTTACGTACAAGAATTAAGATCCTGCTGGTACCTTTCAATGACAAATGAAATTAATACACTTCTCAAATATGCTACTCGAACTAATAATTATTCTACTAATTTTCCTCGTGGTCACTGCATCCAATTGCATGCTCGCAGATTAGATTTTGACAATGCATATCTTCATGGAGATTTTCATGAAGAAATTAAGGTGACTAAACCTCTTGATTTTATTGACCCAAATCTTCCCAAAATATGTATGTCACCTCAGCAAAACCCTGTCTTAAAGCAATCTCTTCATGCCTAGTTTAATAAATAACATTGTTGCATGTTCTTGGATCCACCAACAACAAACTTGATCACTCTTTTTTCAATTATTATATTATGTTACTTCTCTCTTCATTCTTGTTTATTTTGGTAACATTGTCTTCACTACTAAAGACAACTTTGATGGCTGCCTCAATTCCTACACCCATGTTTATCTCATTTTCTCTCAAATAATTTGGAAAGCTACATCATTTTGTAGGTATTTCTATTACTCATCACAAGGCTTCCATCTATCTCAAGACAAATACATAAAGGACTTTCTTTAAAAGACCATCGCCAATAGCAAGCCATGCTCCTCATCAATGACCATGTGGTGGCTGGGGATCAGGTTCGAGGAGGATGAGGGAAGAATTAACAAATTTAAAAATTTCATCCATTCATACAAAACGACAACCACAGAGCCAAACTAAATTACTTGCACAATATAATAGTTTTTATAAAAGTAAAACACAATAGTTCAAAAGTACAACTATCATCAGCCAACCACACCACGAAAGAAATACTGCAAAACCTTCTAATTGAGCACACACTACACTAACTTCTCTCTTGGGTCTAGCTATTAAATTTGGGATCAACACTAAAAAAAAGACAAGTTTTTTATCAAAGTACATTAAAATCTAGAACAAACCCCAATTCATACATATGCCAGTTTTCTTACAAGAATTCGTGCAAGCAAAGTTATAAATGCTTTTACAGAAATTTTGGAAAATAAATCATATCAAAGAGATTCCAAAATAATTTAAATAGAACAGTAATTACAGCATTTTTAACTGTGTTAAGAATAGGTAATACTCAAAGCAATAGATACTGAAGATTGGTAAAACATTATGTTTATACGGTTATGCTGGTTATACGAATAAAACATATAAGTCTCATAATTAATTTAATTGTTTTATGCTGATCTCATCAAGACACTCATCAATGGATTTATTCCAGCTTACAACCCTAAATCCTAGCAACTAGCCTTAATGAACTTAGTTAACCTAAGCTGTAAGATTTAATTAATCTAAGGGAAAAATTCTGGCTGACATAAGTCAATAATTCTCACTAATTAAAACTAAAAAACTTGATTCTTCAATAATCTAAATAGACCTAATAAGACTATTCCATATCTAAATGCACAATTTTTTGTTGATTTAAATGGTCATAGTCAAGTTGCCCTAAGCTAAATCATTTGATTCTTGGTAAATCAGATAAAATCTAGCTGAATTAATTCAAATTAAAATGATATAATCCCCAAATAATTCAACCCATCCTTGTTAAAACAACACCAAATTGTTAGATATAATTTCTAAATTGAAACCGTGGGATCTTGATCGGGTCTACTTCTATCTTCGCCATCAATTTCAATGTTTGCTTAAGTTTGGTAATACTCTTTAATCGAGAATTTTTTTCAGGGAGCCCGACCCACAATCCAACGACCTGACTCCGTCCATCCTATCCTTTTGACTCTTCTTGAGCTAAAGCAGAATCAATTTGAATACTACGCATGTCGGCAATCTTCCGCTACGCGGCCTTCACACCAAGCCATAACTTGAATGGGTAATTAACTAAAGGAGCTTATGCCATAGGGATTCCTTGATTTCAAATCTACATCAACCTTCAATTATCCATCCAAATGGGAAAAATTTGGTTAAACTCGAATCTACCCTACAAAAGGTCTATATCTAAAATTGAATCTAAAAGGTGGAGATCTTTGCATTTTTCGAGGCGATTATACACCCATTATCTTACAACTTCTTGACATTTTTACCAAATCAATCTTCACACGTCCACACCCTATTAATTTCCAAATTCATCTCTATGAACTTGTTGGGAAATGCTAAAAAAAACCAGCCTACTATAACATTGCACTATAGCTCTTAAAGCATCACACTAAGAAATCAATTCAAAATTTCCATGGACCTTGCAAAAAGGTTTTCCCTCATAAGTTGTTTTTATCAAATTACTTTTTCCTAACAACCATGGGTGAAAACCTACTAAAGTGGCTCATAAGTCGTTTTGAGAAAAGTAATTCTTCCTCCTGGTCAAAAGTTTGACTAGCGTCTCACATCTCCCATTGGTCGAACCCTTGCTACATCTAAAAGCTATAAATGTATATGCTTTGACATCTACTGTTTTTAGCCACAGATTAAATCTAAGTGATTCATTGTTGTAACCTATATTATTGAGTAAATCTTGAGGGTTAGGGTTCTGTTCGTCCATTATCCCACTTGCTCAGTGATTTCTGGGATTCAATTTTTCTTAATGAGCACATATAAATTTGGCATTCTAACTTTTGGCATATTATTTTTCTTAATGAACAGAGAGGTGTCTGGCATTCTATTCTTTCATTTCTTTGTATTTTGAACTCAATCGTGTGAACCCATTGTTGCGCTAAATTATTTTGTTCATACTTCATACTTATTTTCTAATACTTATTATGCTCAATTATATAAATGCTCTATATGAATACTATAGCTCTTTCTTCATGCTAATGCTAAGGTCTGGATTAATTTGTGTTACACTAAAGTAGATTTTCAAAATGTGTCTATTTAGCTTATTCCTATTTAACATTATAGGGATTGGGTTCAATCTGTTGACCACAATTGATCAATATTTTTGGGTCCTTATTATTGCTTACTTATTGCTGATGATTTTTGTTCCTTTTTTCAGGAGAGGACCTTTTTGGAGGTATGCGCTTGTTGAGGATAAAAATGTTCCTTTCCCCTGGTAATTCATTGTTATCAATTGTTTAGGTGATGCAATTTGACATTGGTGCATCCCAAATTGCTTTTATCTTCCTTGAGGAACTTCTTTTGCAATTCAGGTGATTGTCTGGCTCTGGTTTTTTGTCAAGCTTTGCTATTTGGAAGACTAATCTCTTATTTTTGCTTTACTTTACGCACTTGCACTGCCATTCCATTTAATTTAGTTCATGGGAGACTGACCTGATAGTGCTATACAGGTAATATAAAAAGGTTGAACGGGTTAGCACAATGCCTTTTATACAAGTGTTTGCATGTCATTTCCTCTTTCATCTTTAATGTTATAAATTCTATTTTTATTTGCGTGCTGCAGATCATGTCCATGGGGATTGATTGTCTTGGCTATGAATAAAAATGCACAATCAGAGAACTAAAATTGAATAACAAGGAGGAACACAAATTGTTAGTTTGAAAATGCCCTGACAATGATGTTAGTGAGAAGACCACTATGAATCTGATTAATGCCCTGACAATGATGTATGAAGAACCCTCAGCATCCAACAAGTTGTTTCTAATAAAATATTGTTCAACAATGAAGTTGGAGGATGACAGATTGGTTAATAATGGCTTAAATAACCTCAAAATTGTGACTAGCCAATTGTGTTCAGTCGACTTCAAGTTTGATAATGAGGTAATAGCATTGCAGTTGCTATCTTCTTTGTCAAATAGCTGGGATGGCTTGGTGACGATGGTGAACAACTTTTTAGTAAGTGCAACCGGGAAATTCAATTATATTGTTGGACTCATCCTAAATGAGGAGGTTCAAAAAAGATATAATTGAGGGGCGATTGCATTCTCTTTGAATGTTGAAAGCAGAGAAGGAATTAAATTTTGCATTTTTGGAACCCCCAAGCAAAGGTGTTTAAATTCTACATTTTTGGAGTTCTAGGAATCATGAGTCTTGGGAATGACAAAACTTGCAGCATTATGGGGTGAGGAGATGTGGGTGTTTGACTACTAAGTGGGATCGTGTAGCTGTGAAAGGCCAAAGAATAGAGGGAAGTTACCATAGGGAGAGAAAGAAAAGAGTTAACATTAAACATAATAAAATGCAATTTTATATTCATCAATGGGGATGCAATACATCAATATATAAAGTTACAATATGTGGATAGTGTGTTGTCCTAATTAGGCCATGATTAGATCAACAACTAGGATAGTTTTGGCTATTATTATTCTCCTGCAAACAAGCCATCCTAAGTTGAAGTGGTGAGTTTGGAGCGGTGTTTGTTGAACCAAGTCAATGACAAAGGTTTGGTGAGTATATCTGCAACCTGCTCTTCGGTGGGAATGTATTATAGCTCTATTTCTTGTTTCTGGATGCTGCCCCATATGAGGTGACAATTGACTTCAACATGTTTTGTTCTAGCACGAAAGATAGGATTCTGTGCAAGAGCAATGGCCAAAAGGTTGTTAGAGAATAATGTTGTTGGGTTGGTTTGTGGAATGTTGAACTCTTGGAGTAATCGGTGGAGCCAGATAATGCCGGTGGCAACAGTGCTTAAGCTTGGTGCTCAGATTCAGTAGAGTGGGAGACCATGCTTTATTTTTTTGCTCTC